>OY294042.1:7910098-8643948 GCA_958510855.1 Rhagonycha lutea
CTTGTTCCTACAGTGACATAATTATAAAGAAATAAAATTAGGCGGTAAAATTTAAAAACATTTTTGCTCATTGATTCGGATAATAAAAACAATAATGAAAATACAGGATCCGAAAATCATGACAAATCCCCTTCTAATACTAAAACTATCTGTACTCATTTTCAAAACCAATGTTGGTAACATTGTTGGTAAGATGTTGTTAACTTCATTTTGTCTGTTGTTGTTTAATTTTATTATTTGAATTAAAATATGTGGTGTTTTGCTTTGTCTTTTGAAGAACCATCATTTTATTTTAAAGATCAATATTTCGTTCGCTTTAACTCCGATTAACCCCACTTGTGTGCTAAAATGAATTTTATACATTAACAACCTGGATTGTAGAAAAGTTTTGTTTTGTAACCGTGTGTTTAAATGGCTGCATTTAAAAATTAATTAAAGTGTTTTATTTCTTTTTTTTTATTTGTATGAAAATAGTAATTTTTTTAAATGTTCAAATAGTCTCCAGAAGTTGATTACAACAAACATGGTAATTCTTCTTCTTTAACTTCTTTTAGATCAATGATCTGTTCTATTAGCAACTGTGTCAAGTTTCCTTGGCACAATTACCACTGTGAGCCTGGCCTGCAGATGTACCTGTATCTTGTTTCTTTATGATAATGTTGGAAATTCACTAGCCCAGGAGGACCACCGGTTTAACGTGCCTTCCGAAGCACGGAGACTAGTCATGAGAAAGTTTAACCCTTCTCTGGATTTGAACCCGGTACCTCGCATTCACAACCGATCGCGTTAGCTGCAAGGTAATGATAGTCTCATTCTAAAATGATAAATCCATCATTTATAAAATAAAATAAGATATAAAATTTTATCTTATGTTTATGCCATTATTATAAGTACAATATATAAAACTAAGCGAAAAACTTATTATTTTATTATGGTTTCTTTTTTAATTTGGAATTAGAACAAAACTTGGCTATTAGACTTGACTTAATTTTTCCCACACAAGCGTAGGCTAAATTATTTACTTAAATCAATTTAAGTATACTCCCGAAGTAAAAGTCTATCATAAATTTCTTAAATTCGACAAATATTTATACTTCCAATTCAACCTCAGTTGGACTGAATTAGGCTATTAACTTTAAATGATATGACAACCTTTCCCAGTTCTACCATTTCTAAAAATTAATGAGGATGAAACATAAATAGAAAAGCATACAAACATCAAAGGTTAGTAAAGAAAATACTAATAATGTGTCTCAGTACAACGGGATTTGAAACATCAATAAGGTTTCGTATATTAAAATGTTTTAGACAGGGGAATAGAAACTTGAAATGATATTGAAAATGGGTCACTTACTTCAAAAGTAATTAAAAAAGTGGACAGTAAAACTTAAAATTTTTTATCACAGTGCAGTAGGGCTTGTAATATTTAAAGAAATTAATAGTTTCTTTTTAAAATATAACTCATTAATTTTGATTATTTCGGGCAACCTGGATGTAAATCGATTTCATTCTAATCGTTTGGACATTTAGGCCATTCTTAAATTTAGTGTAATCTTTCGCAGTCTCTTCAATTTCGAATTTTGTAGTCATGTCAGTCGATTGAACTGAGCTTGATATTCAATGAGTACGTTCACACCAATGAACAGTTTAAGCAGTTAGCTGAACAGTGTAGGTACTATAGGGATGTAAATATATAATAAATAGGTACATACATTCCACTTAAGTATATAATTTCAACAATTTTCAATTAAAACTTTTTAGTTTTAGTAGTTTTCAGTACGTACTAGTTTACTGGGGTGCTCCACAACATAACGTCAATACTGAAATGTGTATTCCCGATGTTATTCTGAATCGAATAGTCTTAATACGTACGACCATGCTTTCTCTTGATCTCAGGGTTATTTTATTTATAAATCAAAGAAATTTATTTTTTAAATCAACTTTATTTGGGACATTTTTACTCATAACTCTTTTGCTTTCCTCATATTTCATGTTTAAAATATTACTTGTGTAATAATTCGTATAATATTATCTAATTTAATTTAATTTAATATAATAATAATATTATAATATAATATAATATTTATATAAGTGCAAACATCTCAAGGTATAATGAAAAATTAACCTAATCAGATACGTAATCGTATTATCGTCTGTATGTACCATTATTTTTATTTATCTGAAAAATAAATTATCCACTAATATATTTATTGGAATAACCCTTATGAATTTGTTCAACGTTTAATGTTTCTATATACTGTTGTGATATTTCTCAATTTAGGGGTCCAGGCAGATTAATGAGGTGGTAATTTGAAAGCACTTGTATTAAAGTCAGTAGCCAGTTAATTCGACTGTTATGAAAAAGCGAAATTTGCATCAGTTTTACAAAAACCATCGATTTGTAACAAATTCACACACAAAACTAATACATTTGAATTTGTCTGCAAAATACAAAATTTGTGCCGCGTCCTGTGTATAATTTTGTGCCGGATAGATAGTACCAGATTCCTAAAAACAAAGTGTTCATAATATTTCAGTGCGTATGCGAATAAAAACTTTATGTTACCTGGAAGGAAGAGTCGATTTCGCTGATAGGAATGAAAATTCCCACTTAAAAAAGCAAAATTTGAATACGGGGGGAACAAAGCCAGCAAGCGAAAGAAGGAAAGAAGTTAGTTTTTTGGTGGAGATCAAACTGGGAACTCTTACGAGGTCTCTTGATCAAAAAACTCAGAGAGTAAATTTTGCGGGTTCACACAAGTGAACAATTCTCAGGTGTTAGGTATAAAGGGCTTAAGTCAGAAAATGGAAATTTTTTTTTATTGCTGGAATGAAATCTATTTTGAATGCTCTTTCGACTGGTATACAAATTTTAGTAAATTTCGTTTTATTAACGCAGTAATGGAATAGTCTAAAGGTATTAAGTCGAAAATAATTATATGCCGTTCAGTATGAAGGGCGTAAGTTGACTTATGCCTCTGAGACCACTGCATATTCCGTATTCCTCTACATATTCCGTTCGGTATAAAAGGCGTAAGTTGACTTATGCCTTTGAGACCACTAAAATATTCCATATTCCGCTACATATTCCGTTCGGTATAAAAGGCGTAAGTTGACTTATGCCTCTGAGACCACCATATATTCCATATTCCGTTACATATTCCGTTCGGTAGAAAAGGCGTAAGTTGACGAGATCGCTAGATATTCCATATTCCGCTACATATTCCGTTTGGTATAAAGGGCTTAAGTTGAGTTATGCCTTTTGAACCTATACATAATTTTATTATGTTCGGTATAAAAGGCATAAGTCGACTTATGCGCTTGAATATCATTGGCTAATTCCCGTTTTTTAAGAGATTAAAGTATTATATTATTATTATCCATTTGATCCAAGTTTCAACAGATGGCGCACCCTAAAATATTATTCGTATTTTTTATTCTTATTTCATTTTTATAATTACTTAATAAATACATATATATTTAAAAATAAATTATTATTGACGTATAAGTGCCTGAATTACAATATTTCATTACAATTCGTTTAATTTTCTGACTTAATCCCTTTATACCTGGCATCAATACTACTAAAATCCTAATTACACTATCCTACGGGCATAAGTCATTGAAATTCGCGTAAATATGAACAATTCCAAAATTTTAAAATATACAATCTTTAATTAAAAACTATATCTAATAACCTATCTTGTTGGAATTTAATATAAATAATTATCCGAATTACAATTTGCATTACAAACTTCTTTCTTCATTTTCTCAAAACTACGTTTTATGACCAAAGCCCTTTATACCTAACACCTGAGAATTAGCCAGAGTCTTGTAATTACGTAGTAATTAACTACGTACGACGCGTAATTAGTGAAAATTGTGTATCGCGAATGCAACGTGGTATTTGTCAATCAAATATCTGCAAAAAAATTGGTTATTTGAAAATTTTACTTGTGCTCTGAAAATTTGAGGTTAGGTACACATTTTGTGATCGAAGCGAGATCAATAATCAAGAGATTACTTACCTGGGTGTTGTCTAGGGCAAGGATTGTTTATTTAGCAATTCGAAAAGTTGGTTTACAGAAGAAAATAAGCTTAATCGGCACTTCTACACAATTATTAATACAGAATACCGGTAGCAGTTGGACGCATGCGGCTTCCATAGCAGTGAGGAACATGGAAACTACGATCGTCGAGATAATATGGTCTCCAGTGGCGTACTGAATTGAGTGAAACTTTACCAGTTTAAAAATTTATAAGGTAAAATTTTATTTTATTTTAATAAATTCAAAATAAAACGACGAGTTGTGTCGTAAATGAATTTATTAAAAAACTTTTGTACAATTGATTTGAATTTTACACATTATTTTACACGAATAATTGAGTATCCAGGTTCAGCTTCTGTTTTTGACCTTTGACCAAGAGAAGAACTCAGCTACCGGCATAAAACTAGTACAGCGGCCTTTGAAATAGTTTTTGATTAGCAAAAATCAACAATACATCTAAAAAAAGCAGCCAATAATACTTATAATGATGAAATGATTGGCAGAATGTATTAATGTCACTAAGAATGATAAAAAATATTGTTACCTAATTAACTTGATTTTGTATTAGTATAATAAAATAGTATGGTGAGAGATGTACGAACTTACAGAGGCGCAAATGCGGATTCCGACCATTACTTGGTGGTGGCGAATATGAGACAGAAAGCAATACAATATAGAAGAACAAGTACATTTAACAGAAGAATAGCAACAGAAGAACTTAAAAACATTGAAGAAAGAACACGATATGAAGAGCGATTAAGAGAGAAATTACTTAATAATAAAAAGAAGTGATTGTATGGAGGAAGAACTATAGATAACATCATATTAAGTATACATAAAACAGCATGAGAAACATTGGGATACAGAACAGTGAAGAGAAGTAAGGAATGGTTCGACAGTGAATGTATGGATTACTACAAAATACAAGCAGAGAGAAGATGTAAATGGCTGAGAACAGGAGTACAGGAAGACTTAGACAGCTACAGAGAATATACAAAACAAGCAAACAAGAAATATAAACAAAACAAGAACACATGGTTTATGAAGAAGATGGAAGAAATAGAGAATAGTAACAAGATTAACAACACAAAAATCTTCTACCAATTGATAAAAAACCAAAAACCAGTAAACAAGGTAAAGCCAAGAGGTATGAAAGACGAGGAAGGCAAAGTACAACATAATTCCGAGAAAATTAAACAGATATGGAATAGACATTTTCAGAGATTGTTAAACGAACAACAAGAGAAAGAGATGGTAACAGACGAGACCACAATAAATGATAATCTGGAAGTGAAAACACCAACACATGAGGAAATAATTAACGTATAATACGAAAAATAAAAAAAGGAAAGTCACCGGGAGAAACGAAATAGGTATAGAGCTGGTCAAGTATGGAGAAGAAGAGCTCCATGACAGAATATGCGATATGATCCAGAGGATATGGAATGAAGAAAGAATGCCAACAAGGTGGAGTGATGGAATCATAATACCTATAAAAAAATAAAGGAGACCCTGAGATTTGCACAAATTACAGAGGCATAACACTACTCGATTGACATACAAGATTTTGTCAACTCTAATATTTAGAAGGCTAAAAGAACACACGAAAGAAGGAATAGGAGAGTACCAATTTGGCTTCATGGAAGGAAAGTCAACAGTAGGGAGCTATACATACAGTAAAACGCACAATAGAAAAAGCGAAGGAACATGATATCGATTTATACAGGGTGTCCCGCACTCACTTTACATAACTTAGGTGGTGATAGAGGACACTTTTCTAAGAACAATATTTAACAAAAATTTTTTTCTAAATTCAAACCCTCGAAAGTTAAGCCTATTTAAAGCATTTTTTTTTAATTTCCACCTTCACGTGGCCAACGTGATTTTGTGGTAAAAATGGTTTAGTACTTTTTTAAAGAGCGTGAAATAATCTACAAACTAGATTTAACCCTTTTATTATCTAAAATCAACGGCTTTTGAGTTATGCATTAAAGTAAGTTAAAAAATGTCGAAAAATTTGAGCTTTCTTTTTTTTTGGTTTTTTTCAAAACCCTGTATCTTTTAAACGAAAGATTTTACAAAAAATCTGACGCCCCATTTCGGATAGGAAATTTAACGGACTACAACTTTGGTCTAGTAAAATTTTTTGAAAAACCAATCCATTTCACAGAAAATCAGAAAATAACAAACAAGGCAGCTACAAAACATAAAATTAAATTCACAAAATTTTTATTTTTTTTTGAAAAATTATTTTATTAATTAATTTTAAATTATTACATTAATAAAGTAATTGTTGAAAATTACCATCCTCATTTTCAATATACAGTTGTGATTGTTTTAAAAGATGTTTGTCGAAACAAATCGAAAAAAGGCGATTTTTCGACACTTTTAATCGCAGAAATTCGAATTTTTGACACTTTTCACATTCACGGATTGATCAAAATTGGCCTCGTGATCGACCGGTCAATCCCTCGATCTTGTTGACAACCCCTGCTATAATGGATTTTTAAAAAAAAGGAAATTTTATAAATAATACTATAAAGCATATTTTAAAACGAGCACGACTGTGTATTAAAAATGAGGGTGGTCATTTTCAACATTTACTTAAATAATCTAATAGTTTAAAATTAATTAATAAAATAATTTAAAAAAAAAAATAAAAATTTTGTGAATTAAATTTTATGTTTTGTAGCTGTCTCGTTTGTTATTTTCTGATTTTCTGTGAAATGGAGAGGTTTCTCAAAAATTTTTACTAGACAAAAGTTGTAGTCCGTTAAATTTCCTATCCGGAATGGGGCGTCAGATTTTTTGTAAAATGTTTCGTTTAAAAGACACAGGGTCTTGAAAAAAAAACAGAAAAAAAGAAAGCTCAAATTTTTCGACATTTTTTAACTTACTTTAATTCATAACTCGAAAGCCGTTGATTTTAGACAAGAAAAGGTTTGAATCTAGTTTGTAGATTATTTCACGCTCTTTAAAAAATCACTAAACCATTTTTACTGAAAAATCAATACTTTCGGGGCTATGGCCACGTGAAGGTGGAAATTAAAAAAAATGCTTTAAAGAGGCTTAACTTTCGAGGGTTTGAATTTAGAAAAAAATTTTTGTTAAAAATTGTTCTTAGAAAAGTGTCCTATATCACCACCTAAGTTATGTAAAGTGAGTGCGGGGACACCCTGTATATGCTATTTATAGACTTCCAACAGGCGTTCGACAAGGTAGATAGAAGAAAGCTGTATGAAGCAATGAAGGAAATGAAGATACCTGAAAAACTGATAAGATTAACAAAAATGACAATGAAACAAACAATGGCAAGCGTTAGAACAACAGAGGGGGAGACGAAGAGATTTGAGATAAACAACGGGGTGAGACAGGGAGATGCACTGTCAGCTCTGCTTTTTAACATCGTTCTAGAATCGATAATCCGAGGAATGGACATAAAAGGATCGATCACCAATAGAGAAGGACAATTAATTGCTTATGCGGATGACATCCTAATCATGGCAAGAACGCTTAAGAGACTGATAGAAGTATTTAAAGAATTAGAGAAAGCCGCAAAGAGAATGGGCCTTAAGATTAGTGAGAAAAAGACAAGGTATATGCGGTACATAAGGAACCCACCTGATAGTGTAAAGGATCTGGTAATAGGAGATTATGCATTCGAGGAGGTAAAGAACTTCTGCTATCTTGGAATTCATATAGACAGGAATGACGACAGAATGGAAGAAATAAGAAGAAGAGTCCAGGCGGGCAATAGAGCCTACTACGCTAACAAAGCCCTACTTAAAGATAAGACGTTGACGAGAGAAACGAAACTGAAGATCTACAAGACGCTTATTAGACCGGTGATTACGTATGCTGCGGAGACACTATGCATAACGCAGGCAGAGATAGAAACACTGTTGGTTCTCGAAAGAAAAATACTCCGCACCATCCTGGGCCCAAAAAGAGACGAAAACGGTGAATACAGACAGATGATGAACCACGAAATTAAAGACGCCGTAAATGGAGAAGACGTGGGGAAATTCGTGAAGGCGTAGAGAATGAAATGGATGGGACACATCATGAGAAGCGATGATGGCAACATGGTGAAAAGGATTACCCTATGGAGGCCGAATGAAAGTAGAACGAGAGGAAGACCTAGAGTGAAATGGTAGGATCAGGTGGTGAGCGATTTGGGTGCTATGGGGGTGGGCGAATGGAGAGAGAAAGTGCAAGACAGAACAACGTGGAGAGGAATAGTGAGAGAAGCTTTAACCCACGTGAAACTGTAAACGACACACCAAGAGAGTGAAATAGGAAGAGTAAATATGTAATAATATGCTAGACGGGGATTAATCCTCCCCTTTAAGATGATTTGTAAATCCTAGAAATAGGAGAGCAATATTCTTTCGAGAATGTAAAGCTTTAAATAAAATAATAAAATAAATTATTAAAAAGAAATATTATTTAATATAACATATTATTTTTTATTTATAAATACTAGGATTTTTTTATAATTATTCATTACAATGATGCTTTTTTCGCATAGAAAAACTGAAAGCAATAATTTTTCAATTCCTGCTATGATTGATTTGCCCTTATGTCAATATGTGAATTAGACTACTATTTCATTGTATAAAACAATATGATCAATGTATGCTGAAGGGTTAGAAATAATCAGCTTCTATAGAAATATCTTGAGGGTTTAGGTATATGATTGTCAAAATTAGACATAATAATGATAATCATGCCCGAACATTATAATTATTTAATAATAAAATTAACGTATAAAAATTATTAAAATTCCTATCTGCTTCTGGCTTGGAAAGAAAAATTAAAATTGTTCCTTATTTTTATTACCTACTACTAAAATGTTATTCCTTTTAACCAATTACAGTGATGTTATTATTATCTTTGCTTTTTAAAATACTGCATTATTGTTATTCCTTTAATTAATTATTGCATTTACATTGTTTGTTTTTTTTAGTAGATAATAAATAAAGAGAAACTATAACTTAAGATATTCTTTAGGCTCAATTGAATGAGCTTCGTGATAATTACACCTAGATTAGTGTGTGGAACAAGATGATTATTAAATTAATAATACTCATCATGTGAGACATGATGCGCATAAATGTATTAATGAGATTCCATTGAATTATCATGAAAGTTATAACACTTAGGATAATTGAAAAACAAGGAACAATGGGATCATATTAAGCTTCCCTTCCAATTGCACCCATCGCCTACAGTTTGTTGATGTCAGCTAGAAGTAACGACATTTGAGTAATCATGCAGAGATGATTACCACGCAATTTCAATTCGCCTCGCTTATTCCAAATCAGCAACTTTGAAAAATAAAAATACATTTTCAGATGCGCTTCTTCGTTTAGGGACTACTAACACGGAGAAAATTGAGGCGCTTTCTTCTGCTAGACTCACATCAGTATCCCTGTCAAACAAACGGTTTCCAGATACAACCAATCAGCGTTAAACAAGGAACCTCTTACTGTTGCATCCAGTGTTTCTGTTGCGTGGTTTAATTTGAAACAAAGTTTTATATTCCTCAACGATCCGTGCACCCTTGGAAAATCTTTGTGATCATCTGCTCCAGTTGAATTTATTTCTTCTGGTAATAACATAACATTACTTCTGTAATCTGTACGTGTTTCATAAAGCCATCCCCCTTAACATAAATGGAAAAAATTAATAAAAAACGATACAAAAACAGAAAAACAAAGATCTAAGCATAAAATTTCTTTTACAACAGGAACAGAATTTTCTCGTTATTTTGATCAAGAATTCAGAAAAAAATGCAATTTTTCTTCTAACGCTTTTAGACGCTACCTATTTTACTTACGCTTACAGGAAGTAAAATTCTTCCCACTTTATTCTTGCTTTTGTAGAGTTTTCTTTCGTTGGTCTAGGGGTTTGAAAAGAAAACACGCCGGTTAAACAATTTAAAACAATTTAATAAGAAACACACAAATTAATACACAAATATCGTCGTACTTCTGGGTCGAATTCTACTAACCGACTGCCGAACGTTCGTCTCTAGCGACATTAGGCTTACTTCGCTGGCGCCTGGCGACATCTAGCGGCGTAGACTTGTACTTGACTCCAATCCAATGGCGTAGCCCGGATATTTTCCCACACTTTTATGTTACAAAAAATGTTGCTTGAAACATATGTAACACAAATTGCTCCAATTTGGGCCACTTTCCCCGCTGATCTACGATGTAATGGTAGACAGACTAGCTAAGGGATTACACCTCCGTTCAGTACCAGAGTATGGGTCGTATTACGACCTGTTGTGACTTAGGCAATCGTTTGGCAACTAACTAATAAAAAAAAAAAGAATTCGGGCGCCAGTCTTCTAAATAAAACGCAGAGTAAAGAAGAGTTGATTTTATTCAGAAAAAGAAAGTTTAGTTCAACGGTGGTGTTGACAATGTTTGAATCCAGAACTTCAACAAGAGGTACACAACACACAACAAAACAAGGATAATCCAGGATACCTAGAAGGGATACCCTGGGACAATCAAATGAAAACAAACAACAAATGAGTTGCCATCTGAAGAAAACTCATTTAAAAAAACTAATTCGCGCACCCAGGAGACTGCCCAACTCAGATATAAAACGTCGGTAAAATTGACTGCAAATAACACATTCGCAAGAGATAATATGATCAAGTAATATTAAAAACAGTACTTACTCTTCCACCACAATCCGTTCGATTCAATATCTCAATTCTTTTGGAACCTCTGGAATATTAATGGTAAAGCTAAAAATAACAAAAACTGCATACAATTTAACAAAAATCAGTTCACCTGCAAATGGTAGCATCTCAATGACGATGTAAATTATTGAGGCAAGCTATCTCCTAAATGCGTTTATACAAAAATAAATTAATGGTTTTTCCGGCCATCCTACGTACTCGGTGATGTCCTAACCACTAGAGATGGAATAGAGGTGTAGACTCATGCTATTGCTGCGACCGACAGAAAAATCTTTCGATGTTGGAATGTAGATAACACGTCTTCCAAAAAAAGGAGACGACCAAAGTGAAGAATTTATCACACCATTCTTTAATAAAAAAAAGCAAAACTGCGATTAAGATGGGAATAAATAAACATTAATCAGTCCTGTCCTCTCCATTGATTCCATAATGGAATGATGAACCCAAAATAATTTTCCAACATCGCATCGGTAAAAATATGGCCATCACAGCTACTGTTTTGACGCAGGTATCAAGGTCACCACAGGTAGAAAGAAGATAACCAAACTGCTGATGAACACAGAAATGATGTGGTAATATAAAAAACTAAATATCATCAAAATCAAACTTCCGTTCAAGATGGAAAATATGCGATGCTTATCCACAAATGTAAAACTGAATGACAATTAGATAAATTTTGAAAATTGACGCTATGTATTTGATATACACAGGGTGATGTATAGATTTTAAGCCAATATATTTTCACTTAGCGTTTAATGTTACAAAGTGAAAATGAGATTTCGAAACGTTGTTAATATAAATAAAATAGTATATTATACACCGAGGGAGTCAAGTGCCACTTTTCGTCATGAGGGTAAAGGTTTGTTTACACCAGGCGTAGCCGAGGGGAAAAATTACGCGAAGGACGAAAAGTCACTTTATCCCGAGCGCGAATATACTATTTTTTGCCTTTCCGAAAGCCAATACGAAATTCAAAGCAAATATTTATTGAATTTTTGGAATCTTAGACGTAGTAATAAATTTGAATCGTTGCTGCGCAACGTCAATAATTTCAAACGTCAAACGTTCATTTCGTTTTGTGATTTCGTGTTGGTAAGCTAAAACGTGCAAAAAAAAATGAGTTCTAATATTGAAATAGCTGAAGCAGCTAAGTAAGTTGGCTTCACATTAACTCTTGCTCCAATTTTAATATAACTGTAAATTTAAATGATGGAAATAAAAATTTGTAATTCTTTTTACTTTTCCTCCCGCTTTTTTACTTTTCCTCCCGCTATTTTACTTTTCCTCCCGCTAGTTTACTTTACCTCCGTCCTTCCGCTCCTAAGAAAGTGGCACTTTGCTCCTGCAAAACTGGGAGTAAAGTGACCACTTTATGACACTTTATGACAAAACATTTATTAAGGAAGAAGGTCAAGCAAAAGTAATAAAAATAAGAAAAAAATGCTACACATACTTGTGTCTAAAAGTGATACTGTGTTCCTTAAATTTCACAAAATGAATAATTTAGTTAATAAATAATAATATAATGTTTTGTCGTAATGGCTTTAAAATCAGCAAAATGAACTGTTGTAATGTTGACTGAGGTCATCAGGCCTTGAAGTTCGTGTGTGTGTAATCCTTTTTTAAGGAGAATGAAGATGGTGATTCGTTTTCCAACATAACACTCGGTAACTTTCTCAAAGCCCCCAATAATATGGATTTAAAAGGCATCTAAAACTAAACTCCCCTCGAAAGGAACGGTAAACTGCATCGCAATTTAATTATTTGAACGGTCAGGTGTGTGAATATAATAATAATTATTCGATTATTAATTGACTGCTTTTGCTGACTTGTCTTGAATTGGCTGAATTGGCTGACTTTAAACGGAACGAAACCGTGCGAGAAAACACAATAGAATATTATTATTTCAATCTGACTGATCACTTGTTTAGGGGATGTAAAATAACACGTTCAGTAGTTTAAGATGTTTATGTTGCTTATTTAAAATTGGATGTCCAGCTGGGCCTCATCATCGATAGACACTCCATGAACGATATATTATAGAATAGGAAACATGTAAAGAAAAACAGGCGCATATCCTATATAAAAGAAAAAGAAGAAGAAGAAGATTTAAAACACAAAAATATGATGTGTTTGCCAATTTAGCACATGAAGTGGTTATTTTAAATTAAAATACTTATCTAATTTTTTGATGTTCAAAGCAATTCAAACATAGTTCGTCAATACTTTAATTTTAGGTTAGAATTATCTTCTTTTAATCTCTCGTTAAGTGCTTGATCGTAGAAATTTGGTATATCAAAATTTAATGGTCGATTATTGTTGACAAACCTATATGAAATGCAAATGTATGTTTAACGGCTTCTTACCGACTTAACAGCTTGTTAAAAGATTTATGAAACTGGCCATTCATAAGAGGAATATCATGTATAATCGTAAATGTGATATTAAAAAATGTAAAGTATTTTAGTTTTGTCTCCATTTTTCTTTCTCTATAATTTGAGACATTAAAAACATTATCGGGAAAATTTACTTTTGATCGATTGATTACTATTCACTATTGCACATATTAAAGTAATTATGAGCTATATTTCCACCCATGTAAATTATATTGGTGTCATCTGATAAAAAGTGCAAATGTATTTCCTAGAAAAGTTGTTTGAATAATAGAAACAATCGATTTATGAAAATTTGAAATAGGGAGATAAAAAAAGCAGTAAAAAACATTCGTAATAAAAATTCTAGTTATGGAAGTTCCACTGTATTTATTGTGAATTAAAAATGTAAATTTATGTAATAGTTAAAATTAATTAGAAGAATTTTAATTAAGGAGTTAAAAATAAGTACAAAACGGCATGTAAGCCCGTTACGGTCCGTTTCAAATGTGTATGTATGGTAATGGTGCACCTGATCTCAAGGGTTGATCGAGTGTCGGTTTGGCTGATTGAGTGGCAGCGTCAGTGTTCGGGCTTGTCAAATCACTGAGAGTGAGAAATACTACATGTAGATACCTAATCGGATTTCTAATAGTTTCCGTTTAGTTTTAGCAATAGACGTCATTTAAAAGAGATGAACGCATCTATTGGCTTAATGAAAAATGGATTGTAGTGAAATTTGGAGAATAAATTAAAAGAGTGATTCGAAATGAGAAAAAATGGAAACAAAATGGCGATAGTAAAAATGTGTTATGTAACACAATTTTAAGTAAGAGTTATTTAAAACAAAGAAGTAATTATTTTTAGGGAAAGCTATAAATTGTGTTATTCTTTCAACAAAAAGGGTATATAGAGTGTAGAAAGACAAGAATGACATGGTGCCCGGTTCGACGGCACTCGTGTACTGAATAGTAATGAAATGGACTAACATAAGCCGCCTGTGTTTCAGTATCAAGATAAAATTGAGAAATGGCTAGTGTTTAGCGAGTTTTGAATCAGATACCGAGTTGATAACCCTTAACATTTTATATTTTCAAGTTTTCAAAGAAAAATAACAACAAATATTGTATGGGTAGGTGACCATGTTGTTTATAACCAAATGACCGAGTCTTGGTTAATCTACTGCAATCGCGACATTTAAAGGTCGCTTGCTGGCGCTTTCTTTATATATCGTCAATAACTTATTCGTTTATTAAGATTACATTGACTTTTATGAATTATGATAATGTATTCGATAAAATATATTATGTAAAATTGGATGGTGTCGATCGAGTACGTAAAAATGTAAAGGCAAACATTTTGGGCACCTATATCATTAAATCTGTAAACACTTTAAACGAAAGGGTTTACGATAATTGGTTTATTATTATATTATTGATTAGTATCACTATTGATGAGTCGATAACTTAATTATGTATTGTAGAGTCCCGTAGTAGGAGAGACGCCGGTTGCGGTAAGTCACGATTTCCATTACTCCTTGTATACACTGGCGTCGGCACACACTCGTGCTTAGGCATCCAGAATGGGTTGTGGGGACGTGCTCTTCTCCCGCTACAGACAGCGCGTGGCTATCACCATATTTCCTTCCGCATGTTTGCTGGTTAACCGAACGATTACGGTTCTCTTCAAACGCATTTTATGAGTATACATGTAGAAGAGAATAAAACTGCTTTATAGCAACAAAATTGATATTTTCATAGTAATAATAAAATTATTTCCAAATTGTCCCCACCTTGATGCGTCCCTCATGTGCGGCAATCGGATAACTCCGATACACTCATTATAACGTATAATATTATTCCATTTTAACGTAAAACTTCAATCACCGTTTTCAAACACATTCAGAATTTGCGCCTCGACTGTCATAGAAATTATTAGTTTTCTGTGATCGTAAACTTTATGCTATTTCTTCTTTATATTATTACGACTCCATAAAGGACTCGGTTACAAATTTATTTATAAGAAAGTACGGCGAGGTGCAGAGCACTAACAGATTAAATGTGGCCTGATGGAATGCGATAGAAGACCGTTGAATTATGGGTTTAAAAGGTGAAGGAAGTGTGTCCCGGCAATCGTCTTTGATTGTTATTTGAGAAACCCTCCTTTTCCGCGTACCTATCCTATGTGCGTCTCTCAATACTAACTCAGTTTAATAACCCACCACCAAGTGTATTACGCTTAAGCTATTCATCACGAGGTGTTAAGGACGTTTATCGTTGTTTCTGTTTCATCTTACGTTCATTACTCGCGCCGCAGTATATTAAGCATCTCCTACGACCGCATTATTGTTGCGCCCCGCGCATTGCTTACGGTGTAAAGCGTCGGTCGGTGTTGTGTCGTCCCTTAAGATCTCGCCAATTATTAATTAGTTCATTTTATTGTACGACTTGTAGTTAGTAGCTACAGTTTTATATAAAAACCTTAAACCCAAACCAAAAACATTTTCTCGAGTTATCATCTGACTAACTAACATAGTCACGATTCAAAAAATGTGGAAATTCTTTGTTTATGATATTTAAAATGATTCAGAATAGTTTGCTGATTTGTCGACTTATACGCGTGTTGGGTAAAGCACTATAAGTAATGAAATAGTAACCGCAACCCTATAACTTGTTTTCCGTGTGGTCGGGTCTTGTGATCTGGACGGAGAACACTAGAGCGTTGTGTGCTCTTGATGAAATTGCATTCCAGTGCAGATTTCCGTAAAGAAGCATTCCTCAAGCTACGGGCCTCTGGCTGTATAAGATCAACAGTTACTTCTCTCTGCCACATTTGTTTCAACGTTTAAAAGCGTGGAGTGGCGGACGCCGTTCTCATAGGCTTATCATCAGGATCGGCGTCGATCGTCGCGGTGCTCCGAGCATAGGCACGCGGTATCGCTAGTTCAGTCAGTGTACTATCGGTGCCGGTAGCGTCACGACGCTCACATTCGCACAAATATACTTACGCGTTTCACGGAACCCTTAATAACAATATTACAAACACTGACTACATACAAATCATATCTACTTTAAAGGTAAGTTTAGATGTCTTATCAAGTCTGCCTTTACGCATTCCATCAACTTATCAAAAATATATTAAAAACTTTACACAAGTTTTTACAAACACCCCATCTAATAAAATAATTGTAAAATTAAACAAACATGTGACATAGATTTATGTTCGGACAAAAACATATTATGACTGTTTTTATCAAGTTAAAAGTTTCCAACTTTCAGGAATGCAAAAGCCATTGGGTTCAGGGTGTCCGTTAGGAGTCTGCCACTTCAACTTAAAAATGCTTGCATTGAAATAAAAGCGCAAAATTTGTTAGGATTGCTAGAAGCAAAAATGAAAATCCGATTTTACTATAATATATAGTATTCGGTTAATAATAACTTGGAGTATTTTAAAAGTTTTAATTAAAATTTTTCTTGATACGCTGTATATATACGACAACAATTTATTTTGTTGACATTTCAAGTAGAAAATAAAAAATTTGTTGGTTCATTGTAAATGGATAGTTTAAAGATCGCATCCGTACTTCCGAGGTTCAAAATTGGGTACGGAAATAGATTAATCAGTAGTACGAAGCGAGTGAGCACAATTTGTAAATTCGCCAATTTTGTTTAATTTTTAAGTTTTACTATACCAACAGCTGATACTTGCAAACAACTCTTTTTTGTTTTTAAAAATAATATTCTTATCCTATGTTAATACTAGAGAACACTTGAAATTACGTCGTTTTCAAAAGTGAAAATCTTGTAATGTGAATAGTGGTGACCAGTAGGGCTAATTTAAAGTTGTTTATTGGAAGAAAATTGTATAAAGTTAGGTGGAAGGATTATTAAATTTGGGTGTGCATGTGTTGTTCATGTTTACTACCGTCACATAAACATAACGGGTTAAAATTTACAAGTTGTAGCCGAGCATTTTTGAAATTGACACAATTCAAAAATATTGTTGAATTAATTAACTATTTAACTTGGTTTCCTTTTTTACCATTTTCAAAATTACTTACTCGGCTTTAATGTTGTATTTGTCTGCAAACGTACATTTTATATGTATGTACGTACATACGATGCAATACACTTGAAATATCTCCACTGAAAATAGCGAAATTAAACGAGCTAACGGTTAATTATTTTTCCTTGCACTTATGCAGATTACAGCATTCGCTCCTTGGTCAGTATTTTCAATGAGGTATGGTTAGAGTTTACATTTAAATGAAATACTAATTTTGAATTAAAGTAAGTTGCCTTGTTCTGCATACGTTTAAAATTTTGCAATGCGCTTTTAGAGTGCTCTCCAGAATGAATTTGAGTGCACTCAGTGATTGAAGATTACGGCAATCATGCTCATTTTGTAATGGGTATTAGAAGACAACTTCATCAAAATGGAAATTAAATGTATAGTACGTTATTATTTCGATTGAAATAACAATTTGGTTAGAAAGTTTGGGTATTATAATGTAGAGAAGAAAAGGTAGACAAGATGAAGCTGTGTTTCTCATAAAGTGGTCCGTTTGCTCCTTATTGTGCACCATGTGTTGTAGCCGCATTTGATTCTTTCCTTTGGTTCGGCTACATCGTTAATTTTATTTTCAGCAGATCTTTCTAATAGAAAGCCGATTCCGCTGAATCCTAATATACACGTTTAATAAAGAACGGCACGTTAATGTTTTAAACGTTTTCCACACAGTACGTAACATAGATAGCAACCGACTAATTGGTATAGCAAGCACGCGAAAATTAGAAAAATATAATGATGAATAATGTTTTAATTATGCATTATAGAAGTTTTCCTAAAATTTAAGCAAAAATTTGTGATCAGTAATCGCTGTAACTAAGCGTAAATCAACATTTTTATAGTCACGGCTTTTATTAAAACCATTAGTTTCTACTCGGGGTGCGCGGGCCTGTAGCGTGATGTGCGCGCGTAAGCGTTCACCTTATAAAAGCTTTATCTGTTTTGAGAAGGTGAATGTAAGTGAATGGTATTATCGCGCTTTCCAACGCACAATCGTTGAAACATTAATAGGGTGATAGCTCGCGGTCGTAACGGCGAGCATCATCAATGACAAATGTTCTCTAATTCTGGCTCGATAGCGCTTCCAATATTCTTTATTTCACAAAATTCTCAAAATATTTTGTATAGCCTTCCACTACTAAAATTTCATTTAAAAGAATATGCCAGCAAACAATCGACAGCTACACTTGATTCTTATCACCGCAGGGACCATCCGATAGCATACCTATGCTTTTCTTTTTTATTCAATCCAAACACCCTTTCAAATTGATTTTTTTATTCACCAACTCTTCCGTGGTTTACTAGATGAACTACTATTTTTCTCAAACATTAATTTCCTTTGCATGTCTTCTCCACTTCCGCTCCTAGCAGGTTTAATTCAAATGCGCTTGCAATTTACATGTAATTTTACTCTAACTTTAATAAGGTTTCGATAGATAACATTGCATTATTACAAAATGAAATTTCCTCTTTAATTATTTAATTAATTATTAAAATTCACTCACTTTTACATTTTTTTCACACCATCATTAATTTGACAAATTGCTCAACTTTCCCCATACATTGGCTATACGAAAGTACTAAACCATTCGAACGATGATTAAAAATTTTGCTCGATTTTAATAAATTTTTATTGTTTTTGTGTACAGTAAACTTTATCAATTTGTTTTAATCATTTAAATTAATTCTGTTACTTATCTCTAAATTTTTTGAATTTTGTTCATTCCATCTTTATTTATTTTTTAAAATTTTCATTTTCCTTCATAATTTTACCATTCATTTCAATTTTTATATAAATACCTTGCTAAAAAAACTATTTTTAAAAACATTTTCGAATTGTTAAATATTAATTTGATATATTTCAGAGTAATGTGATATTGGCATCAAACGTTTGATCTTCGTTTGAGAGTTTCCATAATTTTCGTTTGTCTCATGTCTCAATGGGGGGCACATGACTTTCCACTTTCTTTGGAACGAAACTGCCGTTAAATGATGAAGATTCGTTGAACCTCTCATTCCCATCATTTTAATTTTATATTTTTAAGAAGTTGTGAGTATTAGAATTTTGGCTTTTTTGGGATTAAACTCTACTATTTTTTTAAAGTCGATGTTTCGCGAATATTTATTGAACGCTTTATCAAGACAATACGTAAATATACATTTAATTATACATTTAAAAGTTATATCAGCAAAATATGACACTTTACATTGATAGTGTGATGTTACTATAAACTAAACAATTAACAGTCCACAAATAAACCACAAACAAGTAATTATACACAAACATGAAAATTTGGACGTGATTAATATACAAACTTAATGAAGAAGGTAGAAAAAGAAGATCTTCATTTTGGTACCTTTAGTTTAAATCATTAAGCATTTACTTTTTTTCTACCTTATACATTAAGTTTGTATATTGTAATATGGCGCCTAAACTTTCATGTTTGTGTATAATTACTGCTTTGAGGTTTACTTGTGGATTGTTAATTGTTTTGTTTCTAGTAATACTGATATCACTTTTAAATGTATAATTAATTTTATATTTACTTAAAGTCTTGATAAAGCATTTAATAAAGATTCGCGAAACGTCGACTATAAAAAATACTGGAATTTAATTGAATTGTTCAAATTCTCAAAAAACCAAAATTAATTAATTTATATATGGACGAAAACAATCAGATGGTATTAGAGATTTTCGCAAACTCTGAGTAAGCTGCACGGTAAAATTCAACTCTTATTATCTATGAACCCCAGTTTAGCACACCCTCGCAGAGGTTTATGAATATTAGCTTGATTTTAACGCACGAAACTATTAAACCGGGATCTGTAAAGCAGTTCACTCATAATAAAATTTCCTGAAGCCCTCCATTGTCCCAACCGGGAACTTAGAAATTGTGGATTTCTGAGACAATCAAACTCATTAAAAATCGGCAAATTTAAGCCAAAGTAACCCATAAACCGTGATGTTAATTCTACCACGGCGTAGGTACAACTACTGCTGCTGCGGTCTTTTACCATAACATATCATAACGCATAACATAATTCGCATTACAGAACATGAATTGGAAACAAGCTTCCTAGAGCCCTTTCATTTTTGAAAAGAAAATTTTGGATTTGCATAATTCTGTTTGGTTATTTGTATACGGCCAAAGTCCGAATTTGGTTGAAACGAAACATCCACACCTAGCTTTGGTAAGAATAAAACGGCAAATTGCTGTTTTAAGACTTTGCGCCGTTATGCATAGTAGAGGCAGTAGATTATAATAATCGTTAATTACAATATAAAACAGTTCATTAATTTAAAACATGGTAATGCCAGATTTTTATTGTATCAAAACTAGCAAAAAATAGAGAAAAGAATAACAAAATTAGAGCAAGAACAATAAAATGAATATTTAGTTAATAATTGTGTTTTTAACATAAACAAAACAAACTTAATATTTTTGTAGTTTTAGAGTTTGCAAAATTTTTTTATGAATTTTATTATCTATTGTTTTAATAAATTTTGTTATTTTTTGCATGAAAATGTTATTTTTGCTATTGTAAATTCTGAAATTATGTTGTTTTTAATAAATTTCTGATTTAATCTCTGATTAATAATAATGAGTTGATGTATTTCCATCGTTACGAAAAACCAGGGCTACAGGCACATCTGAAGGCTAGTCTAGCAAGCTGCCTACTAGATGTAAAACAACTATAGTCCAAAATTGATCTATGGACTATACTCGCCAGCGTTTATGGCTAATCAACCTCCATTATTTGAGAGCCTTACGTTCAAGAGTGGACGGGGATAGGCTAAAGAAGAAGAAGAGGAACATTAATAAATTCTAAGCTGGAAAAGCTACACATTTTACAGATAAGTCAAATAGTATCTTGAGCAACGATCGTGGAAAATAAGTTGCTACGTCTACTATGAGTGGATATTTCAACCCAAATATTTTGATTAACTTTTAAATCGCGATTGTAGAGGACAATATACTGTTCTGAACTTTTTTGTATAAAATTTCATTTACTAGATAATAATTGTCTGCATATAATTTTCTAATTTTGTTCATTATATTTGCTACTATTTTCGCAGCGTTTGTAGTGAAACCGAAATGAAAGTGAAAAGAATTTGAAATCAAATTTTAAACTTAAAGAAATTAAAATGCATAAAAAACAGCTTCTTTTGTTATCAAAATTTTTTATTTCCTCTTTCTTCTTCAAAAAATGACAAAAAATAGTGTTTAAATCATAAACGTGTGGATGTTCACCAGAAAGTCGAACTAAGAGCTTCCGCGATTAAAAATTCGAAATTTCCACTCTCTTATTATAATTCCACATTATCAACATATTTTGTTGATATTTTTAGAATATTCGAAGAAGGTTTTTGATAAAAAAAAATGAAAATTAAAAGCTGGTAAAGTTGTCGGTAAAAAAAGGAGGTTGTGCTGGTTGACACGATCGCAACCCTTCTAGTAATCGGAAACGAAATTTAAATAAAAAAGATTCTTAATTCAATTTTAAACTTTTTTCATAATTTTTGATTTTTTAAAATAGTAAACCAAATAATTTTGTTACAAAAGTAGTAGGAGCGATAGACAGTTTTATAATGAAGGTTAGTACAAAATTTGGAGTAAATTGGTTAAATAGAACTTGAAATATCATGTCAACCATGTTGAAAAATGTAGTTTTGAGAAAAACCCGTTTAAAATTTTGCAGTTGCATAAGTTACAGAATGGGTATGTTATATTAAAATAGCTATAACTCGATAAATTAATGGAATTTTAAAATTTTCTGTCAATAATAATATATTCTTAAAGGTCTAAACTTTAAGAATATGCAAGAAACAAAAAATTGATTCTTTTTAAATTCTAAACCAGAAGACTGCCTTAACCAGCAATCGTGGTTCGAGAAGGCAGCTTCCTTGAATAGCACAAATTCAATAACAAATTTTACATATTGCTAATATTGTCAGCTATTTAATATTGCATTTGAAATTAATTAAATTGATAATCTCAGTATGTTGTGAAACAAATTATATTTAACAGGCAATTTTAGAAGCAAAACAAATTTTTTCTTTACATCCCAATTATTTACAAATTAAAGAATTTAGCGTAGCTAAAAATTGTTTTTATATCGCAATACAGAACCTACTACACGTTTTTAATTATTTTAACAAAAACATTTTATGAAAATTTATTTCACATTTTGAAAACATCCTAAAGGGTAAAAAAGAAAAATGGTGTGAAATAAAATTAATTACATTTTTGCATGTTGATATTTTAATTTAACAACAAATTACATTTTTTACTTGAACATAATTTTTTAATAATAATTGTAATACCTAATCAAGATCTTTACTTGCATTCGATCCATTTTGAAAATTTTGTTGATTTTCAGATTTTTATTCCATTAGTACGTGTTAATATTGATTTTTCCCATCAAGAACGTTGGATTAATTTTTGTGATTGTTTAGTAGGCTAAAATTAATTGAAAACAAAAGGCATGTTATTTAATTCAAAAAGAAAATCAAACAGATTGTGTAAATGCGTATGTGTTAATCGAAAAATTATTTTGCATACTTTCTCATGAAATGTCGTATTTCATGAAGGGTTGGTTGGTTATCAATTCAAAAATTTAAGCCATTATTTACTACTAACCAATTTTAATTGTATTATTGTACAGGGTGTGTTGTCAATAATTACAAATCGTTTGATCCTTCCTAGCGAAATTATAAAAAGAATTTTTTCAAAATATTTTATAAGCTTCAAAATTCACAATCTACAATATCTAATAAGAACAGGAATTTATTAAAAACTCCGTTAACATAGTGGAAAGCTAGTTTTTTTTTAGTAAAAATTTGAAGTAAACCAAGTAATCAGCTTTGATCGTATCCATGTGCATTATATGCCTTTTAACAGAAATGTTAAATATATTTGATTTATTTGAATGAAAAGTTAGGTGTTTGATATGTGAATTGAGTTTCAAGGTATTGACCCTAACTTTGCATTTTACATGGACGCATAGTGCATCCACATCATAATTGAGAAAAGTTTTTGTCTCCTTTCAGTAATATAAGGTTTCATAGCTTTATTTCTAAAATTAACTGAATAATAGGTAAAAACGGAAGTTTTTATAAAACTTTAAAGACAAAGAGAAAACAAGAAAAGTTTGAAATTAAGAAAATTTTGCTCTAATTATTAAACATAAATTGGCAAATCACGCTAACTTAGATTACAAGAAAACTCAAGTAAATTATTAAATTGGCTGTCGTTTGTTTTATTTAGTTTACTGTTTAATTACTTATCTAATCAAACTACTGAAAATTACAAAGAACTTTTTTCAATACTGTAATTCTTAATTCATAACACATTCAAAATCAGTGAGAAAACTATTTTAAGGAGGTTAATATTTGTTTATTCTACATTATGCAAGAAGTGAAAACTAAAGAATTTAAAGATTTTTAGAAAATATTTTTATAGAGTGAAAAATGGTAAGGATGCGATATAAGCTTCGTTTGGTATTAACTTACTTGGAGTAGTTCGGAGTAACTTAACAAACAGACCTGTAATTCTTATCTATCGACATGCTGTATTATACCGGATGTCCATTTCAAAAGTAGCCAGTCGAAATAACTTGTTTTAGAGTAAATTTCAGAAGAAGAATTAACACATCGTTTTAGATTTATGTGTTTTCCAACTTGGAGGATTCCTCTTAAACTTAAAATTCAAATAGTATTGACTTTAAACGGCATCCTTGCCATCTAATCATTTCCTTTTTACCCAAAAATAAAAGTTATGACTGGCTACCGTTGAAATGAACACCCGGTATGATAAATGTCATTACATATCAGTTAACAGAAATCCGATCAAATTGGCCTCAACAAATATTTAAATTGAAAAATTTTCTATTATAATAATTACAAATGGTAATCAAATGTTGCTTTTAAACATTTTAAATTTTAATTAACCCTGATATTTTACGGTTTAAAAGTGTACTGATTATATTTTAATCGATACATTAACTATATGACGCTTTTTCTAAATGGTTTTGTAATTTTAATATTATAAACAAAACTGATAAAAGATAATAATATAAAAAAAATTGCACTCAAATCGTTAATTGATCTGGAGATCAGCATTGCAGCGCAAAGTTTAATCGGTCCGCTAGAGAGCGAGAAACTGTGGTTCTATTCCTGGTCTTGCACCAGGTGTACCCCTGTGATCTAGAAGATCGTGTAATTCGGGTAATAATTTTGTTAAGTTTATGTGTGGTAGTAATTTCTTTGAATGAAGCCGAATGCCGAATAACTATGGCCGTCACATATTTATTACAAGCTTATGGCAACAGTACAGTAATCTATATATTGGCGAGTGTTTTACGGACTTCTCCTTATCTCGCATCTTGCTCTCCAATCCTCACTATCAGTCCAGTCCCCCTCTTTTAAACCTCTGGATTCCATCGCTTCTTTCACTTCCTGAGTCCAAGTTCTTGCTAGTCTGCCCCGTTTTCTTCTAAAACTTGGAGTCCAATTCCATATTCTTTTTGGCCATCTTAGATATGTCCATTCGCTGCATATGGCCGAACCACCTTAGCCTCTTGGCCTCTATTGTGTTCATTATCGAGCCCGTTATCTATTCTCTGTCAAATATCGTCATTTCGTACGTGTTCCAATCTGGATACGGCGCAGCTGTGTCTCCAGAAGTCCATTTCTAGGGGTCTCAGTCTACCTGTATTCCTCCCACTCACCACCCAGACTTCCGAACATAAGTCGATATACTTTCTACGATTGCTTTGTATATAGCCTTTTTTGTTATTTTCTTTACTTTATCATTCAATAATATTGGATTTAGTATAGTAATCTAATTTGCTAATAATTACAGTCTAAGTGCCCATGATGGTTGTTAGACTTGGAACTAGGAATTAGCCATGTTGCAGTCAGGATGAGTGAACTACACGAATTTTCAAATCTGATTGCAGTTTATTGCGAAAAAGTCTCAATTTATATTATAATAATCTGTACATAAGAACATCAAGTTAAACAGAGAACGAATTAACCATAAAAAATATGCATTTGATGAGTCAAATCAGCTATGCTTCTGGATGGTTAGCTTTGTTCGCGGTAACAATCCCGAA
Source organism: Rhagonycha lutea (assembly GCA_958510855.1). NCBI lineage: Eukaryota > Metazoa > Arthropoda > Insecta > Coleoptera > Cantharidae > Rhagonycha > Rhagonycha lutea. The sequence goes on from OY294042.1 coordinate 7,935,427, forward strand.
TACGTTCTATTATATACTCCGCGTGCGGATTTATAATAAAATTGTCATTGAAGCTCAAATTAAATGATAAAAATTATAAATCCGCATGCGCAGGATTCCAAAACGCATTCAGGACTGTTACCGCGAACACAGCTATTATTACATTGGAACAATATACCTAGAATAATTATTGCAAGTTATTATTTGAATTTGAAATGCATAAAATATAAAATTATTAGTAATTGATTGCAAATTAAATTAAAAGTTAAAATATAAGTTGTAATTACATTTGAAGTTCATTGTCTGCCCTACTAATTATAAATATACATTTCATTATTCTGCATTTTCTTTATCATTACGACGTTATAAATTGAATTACAAAATACCCAAAAATTTTACATTCATAAAAAAAAAATAATTCTGTATTCGAATTATATTTCATATGGTTGAAATTAACAAAATTACAGTATGACGTCTAATTATGCTTTATTTTATGGTGGAACTCTCTGCTTGATTGTTATTTTTGGGTACTTACCTTTTGAACCTTTACCTGGCATTCAGATTGTAAGGTTAATATATCAATTTTTAAATTCCCTTTTTGTCTTGATGAAAAAATCGTAATTCAATTATATATTGAAAACTTGTAGTTTTCTTAAATTATTCCAACTAATTACAACAATTACCTTCAATTTTTCTAAAGACCTTTGAAAGAAAGTTAAAATTTTCTGGAAATGTTAACGAATCTGTTATCGAATGACGAAAATTATTACTTTTTATAAAAATAAATGTCGCAAGAGCTGTCCCATCTCTATCAGCAGGATACAATATCCATCTATCAAATTAGGCTTTGTGCCTTTTTTTATTTATTTATAAAAATTGAGATGTTACTCAGAAATGAGATGGAAAGCGTAAATTGGTGTAACTGAAGGAACCTGTCGATCCGTTGCTATTATCAGCATACTGAAATATTAACTTTTAGGGATTCTTTCATAATTATACGGTATATAAACATAATATTTTTTAAAGAAAAGGAAGTTAAGTTTATTGGTTGTTCAATCATGAGAATAGTTTCAATATGCTACTGTTACCCATTGTTACCCACATGGATTTGGCTGCATCCGATAAAGAATGTATACTTATGTTGTTATATTTCAGAGAAAAGTTCGAGTTAGGATTGAAAATTCCGTCCAAATTGTTTGAATAATATTATAAACATTCGACTTATGAAAATTCGAATTAGGGAGATAAGAAGACATTAAAAAAGCAGTAAAAAATCAGTGTTCATAAAATGTTTTTTCTACTGTACCTGATATAAAAATTTATTATAAGTTATATATGTAGCAATCCTTTTTAATTAAAAGTTTTTTTAATTAATTTTGGCAGATTATGATAAATATTAAAAATGAAAAAACCGGAAAAAACTTATATTGGAAATAAGAGTGAGCAAAAAGTGGGAAATAAAATAATCATCTAAATAAACATGGAGATAATTATTTGTAAAGTCCTGTGATTAATTGGAAGTAAGTTAAGGTTTATCAAGTAATCCTAAAACCGTAAGATAGGGATTGTAGAGATTTTAACGAGCGTCTTTAGCTGAATTTTTGTCATATTTCTGGAATAAATGATTAAACGATTGAATAAGGTATTTTGGATATGAAATATTTCTTTATAAGGAGGGAATTTTAGATAGTAGTTTGAGAATATAAGCGCAAGCTGCAAATTGAGAGGACAACCGTAGAATCGCCAGTTGGCGTCTACTTCCATTTGGTTGTGTAGATCTAAAACATCTGCGAGTATTGTTAGCGGCGACACGGAGGAAGCTATTACAGTAGACACTCGGTGGTATAATGTTAAGAACTGTAGACAAAAAGTTGACGATAAGGGTTAGTTTTCAAATACGTGCAACTGTTGGTTTTACGTTTCTCTTTTAATAAAATGAACGTTTTTCCTGTAGTTACGTATAAATAACGGTGTTATTTTGACTTTTAAGGTTTGTTCTCTATTTGTTTCTCGTTACTTTTTTAAAACGTTCACACTTTAATATTATTCATATATATGTATGTATATAGACAGGGTAACAAAAGGCTTTATTTGTAGCGAAAGCATACAGAGTAAATGCGTATTGTAATCTATTATTATGTAAAGTTCCTGGCCGGTCGGCAGCCGTTTCATTAATCACCAATGATATTAATTCTGGACATTCATCAGGCCGTGTGTATTTCTAGTGTTGGAAACGTATTTACGCGCAGGTTGCGACTAGTTAAACTAAACTATAGGTTTTTGTCTCTCAGATTGGTGTTAATGATGGAATGATTGACCGACAGTGTGACGGTGGTTTGCCACTGACAGCAATCATTTTCCGAGTGCTAATGAAGAGTTTTTTTCTGATGACTCAAAACTCTCATAGCTCATTGGCGACGACGGATGATCTGATGGGATACGTTATTTGTTGGTGACAGCTTTCGCGGGGTCATTTATAAACGCAAGGTCAATTAGATTTGCATGGCGTGCGATGCTACTGGCATTACCCCCCTCATGCTAATATCGGCTGCTAATTATTCTTCGGCCGGCTACAAGTATTGACGGAGCAGCTGCTTGTTTTTATTAGCGTACCGATGGGATTGTAGCAGGCCGCGCAGTCACACCTTCTCCATGTTCCGCAGTATATACATTCCTTGCACGCCGCTTCGAAATTACAAATGGATGCTATTTAATTACATTGTCTTGGCAAGTAGTTGTAAAAGTAACGGTTCGGGAGTTAGCAAATGAAAGCGATCTGCCGTCTATTGCAATCCGTAATCAGTTCGGTTTAAAAATTTGTCCGTTCTACGTAGTACCTACTATAAGTTAGTTACTTTAAAAGATGGCCATTAAATAATAACCAATTTAGTCGAGTTGTGATTGTCAAGTATTCATCATATCTAAATTGTTTCTCTTTAGACCTATCGACGCTTCCACAAATAACAGTGCCCACCTACATAATCTCGTAGTACTGTATTAGCATTTCTCATTTCGTTCGTTTTAAGTCTCAATTCGAGGCAAACATTTTACTTCATTTTAGTCATTTTGTCGGTAGTTTGCTTTTAAAGCACTCCTTTGTAACGTTACACTTTCTTTTCATTTTCATATAAATTTATATAATATGGTAGTTTGGTAAATGATAGCGATTCGAGTGAATTCTGCTAATGGGCAGTTCCGTTCCGTACTGACGAGATTAGTGGTCATCTGCAGACGCACACTGCACTGCGACCAGGGATTACGCTGCCGTGCTCGATAATACCAACAAACGAATCACGGATTGAAGTGATATATCAGTCTTATAACTAAATAAAGCTTTTACAACGGCTAGAGATTGTGTCCAAGTAACGTTCTCTTCCTATAATATAAAGACCATACTTAAACCCGGTAAATCCAAAATTTTAACAGATGAATTGCGTAAATTATTTCTATTTGTTCGTGTCGACATTTATTTAAAATCCTTTGTTGATGACTTGTATTTAGAAATTGCTTAATAATGGATGGTTTAATTAAACGATCGCTTGATTTATGTTAGTGACTTAAAATTGTAGTTATGCCGACGTTAACGCTTTTATTAAAATTAAAATTGCATAGACGACGGGCCAACTTGAATTTTTAATAAAACTTCTTACAAAATGCAGGTGAATTTCTTACACCTCAAACTGGAGCCCTCTGATAAAGCCCCTATTGCTTTCGTTTCTACACGCATTCATATGCCTTGGTGGCACTGCGGAGCAGAGGCAATCTTGGCGGTCCCATCTAGACTCAGGTGCACAGTTCAACTTAAAAGCGAATGAATATAAACGATTGAATACAATCGATAAATAGTATCACTTTATATCTACGTTGTCTCTGAAACCGTCACTATCGCCTATACAGCGCGTGCAGACCGGGACGGGCCATGTTCGACCCGTGAACAAAAGAGCTAAAGAGTCGGTCGGCTCCCTTGAGACCTACTTGATGAGCACCTCCCGGCGTCGCTTTTAACTACTACGAACCCCATTCCAAGCGGTTACTTTTGGATAACAATACACTCCTGACTTATAAATGTCACCGAAGGGGTTGCTAGAATTGATGTCTGCGAACTGCAAATTAATTTTAGTCGCCTGTTCGAAAATTTGTTAGAACCGCTCGGGATTTGCTAGTCGGACCGTAACCGCTGCTGCACTTTCCGTCACATAATCAAGGTTGGCCATTAGTGAGATCAGACTTGTCCCGGGTTATTAGTTTCCATAAACTACAACTACTACTTTTACTCTACGAAGAATTCATCCACTTTATTTGACGAAATTTCTAATAATTAATTTTTCCAAATACTCAACCCTATTGTATTGCAAACAGTAATCCACCTTTATACACAAACGCTAATTACATATGGGTATGTATTCATTCGCATGTATTTCAGTTGACACATTTACATTCTTGTCGCTGTACATTTTGAGTTAAGGTTTATGAAACAATTGTTCTTTTATATTTTTTAATTTCACGTATTCGTATTAACCTGTTTCCAATTGATAACAATGAAAATTATTATTTTCATGTAGTAATTCAATTATACTTTTTTAATAAATGCCGAAAGACAAACAATAATTTCGTTACTTTTGTTTCTTTTTTTGGTTTATGAACCGGTAGTTCCATTTTAAGTTCCACACTCACTCATTTTTTCATTTAATTCGGTACAAACAGAACAGCTGAATAGCTGAATATTTCAATTTATATCTTTCGATGTAACATTCTGTAGACTGATCACGACGTATAGCGACCAGAAGCTTTACGAAAACGGCGTCCCTGGTGTCGCCGTCGGCTGGAAAATACTACACTTTAACGGAAGTTATTTTAAAATAAAAAGCATAACTTCAACAATAATATAATAATTACAATGTATTTATTTTCAATTAAATACCAAAAATTTTTCGCAGCGAAATTTAATTAATTATATTAAGTAGGTACAAAAATATTTCCTGCTTCTTGAAAATCTTCAGCTGCATATAATCAACTTATGAAAAGATTATATGGAAATAGTCTTTCGTGTTGTGTGTATTTTATTGTTTAATTACTTCTCATTGTAAGTTTTATTGATACTTACGCCTTAATTAATTTATCATTGGAGTTTTTAATTAATAAAAGTTATTATTGGAGTGAACGTACAATAAAGCGATGCTATCGCTTACAGGAAGGAAAGTGAATTAGCATATTTTATTGTACTTTATTTTTGTGCATTATAATTATAGTAAGTCTTCTTAGGCAATTTGATTTCACGCATTTTTGCATTAACTAGTGGAAAAGTGGTTGCAATTACTTTAATTATACAAAAGAAAAACTTACAAGAAAATTAAATAAAATTTTCCTAATATTTTAAATTGAGTGAGAAAATGTATTACAAATATTTCACATACCTTCAGAGAAGATGTACGTAGGTACATATTATGTCTATGTTGTATATTGTCGTATTCCGTTTAGGGCGAAGAAGTTTTAATTTGGGGTAGTTGTTTTGTTCATTATAACATTTTGTAATTTTTGAAACTCTGGGTTTCTGCGAACCTGAGAGGAGGCCGAAAGGAAGGAGAATAGGTCGCAGACTGTCGAATTTTGATTGGAATTAAAAATTAATTGTATTACTAAAAGTTGATTTATTTTGGAAAATAAAGGAAAAGTTAGTGAAATAGTTGAAAGACTGTTTTTCTTGTAGATTAAAATTTTGCAAAATATAAAATTTGCAAGAAAATTTGTTCATTGAAGGTCGACCGATAACGGCAGTTTGGTGTAAATTTTAGTTTTTAATTTGGTTTCCGCTGCAAGGGAAACTACTTCAACACATCAGGTATTTATGAGACGAATGCGTCCTAAGATTTTAATTTGAATAATCAACAGCCCTGATCGAAGAGAAATTTTCATTTGGTTATTTTATAAGTACTAGGAATTTTGATTTGTGTACGATGGTACTTAAAAGTGATTATTTCGAAAAGTTAGTGAAACCGTACAATTTTATCCGGAAGTAGTGAAAATTTTGCAGTGGTTTTTCTGGAGTGATAGGAAGCATCAAGGAAGATTGGAGACCAGAGTAGGACGGCGGAGTGTGCAGATATGCACGTCGTTCCTTCTTGATTTAAAGTGTCCAAGTTGGATAAATAATTTTGTTTTTCGTTTGAGTGATTTTCTTAAGAGTGTTTTCGAGTATTGGAAGAATGTTTTATTTTCGAAGAACTGGGAAAATTATTTGCGTTCTTCGTAGAAGGTGTTGGATGCTGGAGAATTCGAACAGGTGTGAGAGTTTGCACGTCGTGGTCAATATTGAGAATCCAATGGTATTCCATGCAGCAAAAACGATGCAATTGATTCCATACCAATTGCATGGTTTTTGATTATTGCGAGCTCATTTTGTCGTGGACGCATCATCATTTTTGAAAATTTAAGAAAATGTGCTTTGATAAATGTTTTGAGGAAAAACTTTATTGTCAATTTATTTGTCATTTGAAGAGTCCACGATTGCGATGAAGAAGAATCGAAATCCTGAATAATTTTACACTAATGATTTATGAACTTGTATATTTGCAAACCACCATCGCGTTTTTTTCGCATTGATCGATGATCGCATGGTTTAATTTGACAGTTCAATACGGTGAGGTACACACAGAAGTTACAAAGTTACCATACGATTTATTTTATTTATAGTAATTTCTCTCTTTTGTTTCTGTAAGTAGCAGAATTAATGATTCGTAAATATCCATCTACAGGTGTAATACAGGCATTGGTTGGTTTTAAAACTATGTTTTATTATTCAAGAATTATTATTGAGGTGTTGAATTATTGTACAGATTTAATAACACACGAAAATTTATCCTTTGAATTAATTAACAATTTTGTTCCAACTAGAGAGTCCTTTGCTGGTGTGAGTAATTCACACTCATAAGGCTTCTTTCCATATAAGAGTTTAAATTCAAGTTTATGAATAATTAAACGAGCTAGCCGAGGTAATAAATAAAAGAGTACCTTGGAAAATTGGGATAAAAGTTTTTACCATTTATTTCTATTTTGTTATAGAATCCATTGTAAATTACAAGATTTGTATATAATTTTGCAAATATATCATTTAAAATAGGTACATATATGTCCATAAACGTCTACATTGGTGGTATATTATATTATCATAATATAATATCAAATTATAATAAATATATTTACATTGTTAAGTTATTACCTCGTGATAATAAATAAGTAATTAAAACTTTTAAAATATATCGAGTTAAATAGAAATAATCAAATTAATTTTTTTTATTAAGCTTTCAAATGCAAATGCGTTCTTAGTCAGAATGATTTTTTGTATATAACTCTATACATTTTTAAATATCTTAATTATTATAATAAATATAAAGTAATCAGAAAATCATCATAGTAAAATTGTAGCCTCGATCGTTGCCTGCTCGATTACACACGCCTCTTGTTCCTTCAATGGTTCTGAAAGAAGCTAACTTCGGATGTTTGGTCCACAGTTCTGAGAGTCGCGGGTCGCACTGCTGCGGATCGTGGGTTCTTAAATTTGTTGGGGCTACTGATGGTTGGGGAGTCACTACAATCTGCTCTTGTCCACAGCAGACAGTATCTAAAATCTGATGAAATATTGGGCGCCACTTAGCTACCAATGAAACAAAGATGCTCTTTTTGGAACTAACAAAAATGATTTTATTATCACACAGTCAGTTATGTATACAAATAAGTCGAGCTATCGCTCCAAACACTCGTTTAAATGGACTGACGGTCCTAGTACAGGTAGATCACGGATCCTAAGATTCTGAAGGAACCTGGTGTTATTATTTATCTTAGTTTGGTCAATCGAATCTGATACTGAGGTAAAACCCCTCATGAAAAAAGCTAATGAGGCTATCGTGCAAAGCAACAATATAAAATGCGTACAGTGAGCTTTGAACTCACCAATTTTGTGTTCTTCAAAGCGTCCTGCGGGTGGTAGTCTTTTAGATCGATCACAAATCTTTTCTCAACGTTGCGTCCTTTTACATCGCCATTTTCGATCTCTTTTCAAAACGAAAAGTTAATAGAAAATCACTGACCACAAAATATAGGTAGAAAAGTCAGTTTTACACCAGGTAAGGTGAGAAAGTCATGTTCACAATAGCCAGGATGGGTGAACACTCAGATGCCAGGGCGGTCGCATAGCAACTGGCGTTTATTTTTACAGAAACGTTAAAAATAACTGCAAACTTGTAACAGCAACAAAGTGCATGTTACAAAATGTATTAGATAATTCATTTTTTTCGCATGCCGACGATATAATATACTACCATTATAATTATATTACATTACATTAGTATATTATCGATACATTTAATTAGCATAATATAAAAATAAATAAATTAAATAATATCATTTGATTTTTTAAATTGGTTAATCATTAATTCGTGAAAATAAATTAGTATTATATTTTAATAATTTACAAATTAAGGTAATAAAATTAATATTGTATTGTATATTGTATTATTGTAATAATAATTACAAAATAATGTAATAATAATTATAATGTAATTTCTGATGATGAATGCAACCGCATTTGAAAGCTCAAATACAATATTAATTTTATTACCTTAATTCGTAAATTATTAAAATATAATACTAATTCATTAGATTTTGTTAAATTTGGATATGTAAATGTCTACATATAGAATATTTTATATGCATAGTTTTTAAGAACACTTTTAAGGATTTTTAAATTGGAAGGCATCAACTAGAGAAAATTTTGCTTCTTTTCTTATAATAGTGATATACTTTTTCCAACTTAATTATTATGCTAAGCTACGATATTAGTTTGATGCTACGATTTACGTCAAGCACATGTACCGTCAACAGAATGCAGCCGCAGTCAATCAAGGATAAAATATCCGAAAATTTAAATCGATTATTGCTTAAAATAATTGATATTTTGCGTTTGTCCTCACCTTAAATGCTTGTTTGTGATGTTATCGATCAGAACCGGTTGAGTTTCTTTGAATAATTACAATATCTTAATTAAATAATTACTATGTCTACCTGTGCCTGTCGTATGTTTGTGTTGAAATAACGCGGATTCTAAACCAAGGAAATACCAAATAGATGAAAAGGTTCGAAATTGATTCAAAATAATACAAGTCTATTTAATACTTGACAAATTTTGATATTTTGTTGTTAATAATTACAATAGCATTATTGACAATATCATACACTTGTGAAAGTTGTAAAATGGCTTCTTAGTACAACTTTTAATCAAGCTGAAAAAATCTCTTAATTATTATTTTGATTACATCCGATAGTCTTGTTTTTAACGCCGATCACGTTTTCAGTCATAGTAAGGGTATATCTTACCAGTCTGCACCGAGTGCGTCGTACACGGATGGTTAAACTTAAATGTATCGGTAACCGAACTGCATACACAAATTAGTTAACAAAATGGAGCTATTTAAAGGCAAAGTTTTTGAATCTTTAAATAATTCTTTAGTTAAATTTAAAGTTATTTGCAAAATGTAATTTTATTAAAAAATTTTGTGAAAAAAAAAATTTATTATTAGCTGGAGAAAATTATTATTAAATTTTAATTTAATATTAAACTTATTGTGAAGCGTTATAGACTTTTATGAAATGAAAAAAGAAGCAGCGCAAAATATATTCATATCTTATGAGTAAGTAAACGCTTATTTGTTTTATTTGTTAATGTTAATTTATTAATATAATATATTTGAAAATGGCAGCGTTTGCTATCAAAAGCTCATTCTGATTTGATTTTAGTTTAATTGATATATTTACCTAGCCTAAAGCTTATAGTTAATTTATATAGTTTAGTTAGCTGTCTTGTTTGGTTGCAGAGATATTACCCATAAATAGATTACAGTATCATAATGGCATAAACGTAACGAATTCCATCAAAGGTTGTTTAAACATTGGTTTCAATAAAGATTTTAACAATAAACAATTCCATCGCTTTATGTTATTTTATTGTAAGTCTTTTAATGAAAGAGTTTGTACTAGCTTAAAAAGTTCAATGATGCAGTTGCTGTTAAGACTCGGTAGTCACTTATGCTTGGAATTCCAAACGTTTAACTTGAGAACATCGTAGTTGCATACAAATCTGCAACATTTTTGAAAACAGATAAATTTGTAAAGTATTTATTAAAATGCTATAATAAATTTTAGGGTTCTAATAAATTTGAAACATTCTTAGCCAACATTAAAGAGAGAAGGTGGCAAATAGTATCAAAATTTAAAAACTGTTTTTTTTTTAAAACAAAATTTTCTATGATATCACATAATATCCCCTAGTGTTAGGAAGCACACATTACATTTTTAAATATTAAATTTATAATTTAATTTAATTATTATAATAATTTAAATGCATGATAATGGAATTTATTTATAGCAACTAGGTCAGACATTAAACTTCAATGTAACTGTGAATCATCTCATAGATGTGTAAATAATTGTTTACCTTTGTCGATGTATAATCTTGCACAGACTTGTAAAAATTTGTGAATGAAAATGTATAATAGTTCAGTGACATTTATTCAAAAAATGTCGACAAGTTGAAGTTAGCGATGCTTGAAAAAAATAATATTATTTGATATTTTATCTTGTGCAGTAAAGAAGCAGAAGTAATTAAATATGTATAATGATAACAAACTATAGACTTCTCAATTTGAATTTAGATCTCCGCATTGAAGGTAAAAGAAAATTCAACGTGTGTATGTAGGTATATGAACAATTTTGAAAATTACTTAAGTACTACTGCTTTTTTGACATTATACTACTAATATTTGCGTTAGTTATAATATTAATCTTTCTCACTTTCATCGTGCATGTTTTGAACAAATTTTATTAACCTTCTCTAACATTTACACAGCAATTAACAAGATTAATGCTGACAAGAATACAAGTCAGCAGAGGCGCAAATAGTCGTAAGTTTAAAATACAAGTTTTTCTAATAACGTGCACGTTGTTTATGAACTTTTCTAAAATGTAACAATTGAGTTAAATTTGTGAATAATGTATCACTCTTTTCTAAATAATACTTTTTCTTCTCATGTGGAAAATAAAAAATAAATTTTTTCCGTTTCTCATGACATATTGCTAACAATTGACATTTTGAATGAAGATGGATGCGATGTTTATTATACAACAAGCAAATAACTGGAAATTTTTAAAAATAATTTATATTAGTCGAAGAGAACCGCTTTTCGTTGAATTTAAATTATCAAAATTAAAGCAACGATTCTGTTTGTTTAATAACATATTGCATAATTTTCAAAGCTTTGAATAACAAAGATACAAACAATACAAAAATAATTGGAGAGCCTTAACACTTAAACGACCGGCATTTCATTTTTGCATAACAAAAGCATTACAAAAATGTACTACCGGCCGCTTAAGTGTTAATAGTAAATAACTTGATTGCTCCCACATATTATGTACTATGTTATATTATCTTCTAGTTTATTATTTCACTAATAAACTAAATATCAGTACAATGTTGGAATGTGTTAATTACAATTTCGAAACAGTTTAATGCTGAAAGTTAATTAAAAAGAATTTCAAGTAATTTGGTGGTAATTACACTCCACAGTAATACAAACAATGTGCAAAGAAACTCAACTAAATGTTAAAATTTATTTTATATTATAAATGAAAATTTCTAATTTCTTTTTCGTTAGTATACTTTTATCAACGAAACGATTTCATGCCGAAATAGCTCTGCTTTTAAAGTTTTCTGGATGATAATGGAATTTAAAACTTAACGACTACGAAATCTATGGCTTCAAATTTTTTCAACCTGCTGCGTAGGAAATTTAATTTTCTTTGTTTCATTTGGTTTTTGAAAAATTGAATATGATTTTTCTACTATGATTTTGAATGGAAATTCAAATTTTTTAATGTTATGGGATATTACTGAAAAAAGTATAACTAATTTTAAGCCCTGGGATAAATGTAGTCTATTATCTTCAAGGATGACTACAAGAAATTTAGTCTGTACAAAAGCGGCAAAACATCTAGTACCGGGATTGCAAATATTGTAAAATCCTTTATTATTAAAAGCTGGGGCTTAACTTTACTGAAAATGGAAGCAGCTATTATATAAGCATATTATTGTTATGCCGATGATTTCTTTACCGATTAGAATTCTAAATATTATATTAGTATTGTTTTATATACAATATGAATTCAAGACACTAGAAATTAATTGTATGTTATGCAACATTATAAAATTATCATAAACACATTAAAAATTTTGTTTATAACTATATTTTAATACCTATTCACGATAAACCAACAGCGCTACCATGGGGATTAGTTCTATGTTACGTGGAACTTCTATTATATTTTCAGCTAATTCTAGTAGCCATTTCGGTTACGAGTAGTAACCGTTGCGTCGTAGTCGTTGACTTGCATGGATTATTTTTAGTACTGATTATTATTCCATCCACATCACTAATTTAGTGATATTACATATAATTATAATGATATTTCTGAACCCAAAGGCCGGGTTGCTGTAACGGTGGAGAACAAAAGTACTCCCTCAGGGACGATTGGGTTCAACTCAAAATTAAAAACTCGGGTGACTAGAGCTGATTTAATAAAATTTGCTAATACGTTGATTATAATTCTGTTTTTTTTTCGATAATAATTTTGTCCCTTGGCCGTTTGTATAGTAGTGTTAGACTGTTTCGCACTACAATTACATTTACTATCAATTCGATAACTAAATTGCGGTTCGAAATCTTCGTGTGTAATAATAATTAATAGAGTGAGGCAAAATTCAAATTTTACAATAAAAATGTTCAAATACAAATATAAACTAACCCTTTGAATTGAAATTTTAATCTTGAATTTGTACGAAATTATACATCAACAATATTGACTATCAAATAATATTTCAAAAAATGATAATCATCTCGTTAGTGTTAGTTTGGCTAATAAAAGTGATTATTGCACAGTACAGCTCTCCTATATGTATTTTACTCCTGTATGAGATAAATTATGCATAAATTGATCCATCTGTTGCTTTGCAGCAGCAAACCAACTCCATATTAGCTCCACCCATTCTTCTCCGTCTAATTTTACTATACAATATAAAATATTTTGCGAAATGAACTTCATTGAACCGATAAATAAATAATTTACTACATGTTGATTTAAGCTAAACTAAACTAAACTAGGAATAAGAAATTATAATTTGAAGTGTTAAAAAAAATTAAATAAAAAATTAAAAATTTTTAAAAAAAACCTTTTATTTAAAATTAAAAAAGTGCACTAAAAAATAAAAAATAATTTGAATAAGAATAAACAGAGCTTCTTGGAAACATCAATATAAAAGCGTGGGGCTATTTATTTAGAGGTAAGTAAGCAATTGATAGCCCCACGCTTTTATATTGATGTTTCCAAGAAGCTCTGTTTATTCTTATTCAAATTATTTTTTATTTTTTAGTGCACTTTTTTAATTTTAAATAAAAGGTTTTTTTTAAAAATTTTTAATTTTTTATTTAATTTTTAATTTTTAATTTTTTAGTCATGTTTGTCAAATACAGCTTCTGCTTCATCCTATCAGAATTCCTCTGGTATGTGTTTTTGATCTTTGATGCTTCACTCTGTATACATCATTAAAACAAAAAATTTCACCCTGAATGCGGTCCTTAAAAATGCGAATGCGATTTAGTAATGTAACTTTTCACCCTGTATGGTAAAACTGTACAATGCGCAGCCACTCATGCGATTTATTATTTTCAGTTTTTTTCCCGATTTATCGCTTATTTCGTGGAATTTTGGGATACAAAATTAATATATAAACATTCGCTGCAAGTGAAAGCTATATTCCAAATTTCAGCTCTCTAGGACTTGGGGAAGTTTCCATTTTCCATTCTTATCGGTGAACTTCAGCTTTGCCTCCTTCTACAAACGATTAACTTCTTGCTGGAAATTTGAGGGGGGGGGGTCGTGGTCTTGTTTTTCTATTTTCCCTCTTTATTTGAATTTTGGGGTTAAATTGGTGTCAAACGTTAAAGCATCGTTAGAGTCTAACTGAGCTTCCATTTTTTCGTTTGAGCCTCAACCGTCGCGGAATTATTCGCGAAATCTTGGGGGGGGGGGGTAGATGTGTTTTTCTATTTTCGTTATATTTTTGAAGTTTTTGGTGAAATTGGTGTCAGATCGTAAAACTTTTGTTTCGATTACAAAATGTAATCCTAAACCAATAATGAATGTTCCTTTAGGTTCTAACGTATGATAGCAATTACACCCCAAAATTCGACTTACAGAGGGGGAAACGTGTCTACGTCCTGTAAGTAATGAATAAATAATTTTTTAGTCATATTTGTCAAATACAGCTCCTGCTTCATCCTATCAGAATTCCTCTGGTATGTGGTTTTGATGTTTGATGCTTCACCCTGTATACATCATTAAAACAAAAAATTTCACCCTGAATGCGGTCCTTAAAAATGCGAATCCGATTTAGTAATGTTACTTTTCACCCTGTATGGTGAAATTGTACAATGCGCAGCCACGCATGCGCTTTAGTATTTCAGTTTTTTCCCGATTTTTCGCTTATTTCGCGGAATTTTGGGACACAAAATTAATATATGAAAATTCGCTGCAAGTGAAAGCTATGTTCCAAATTTCAGCTCTCTAGGACTTCGGGAAGTTGGTTAAAAACGGCCTCGAAAAAGTCCAAGGGACGGACGACGGACAACGGTCACACCAAGTTAAATAAAAGCTTTTAAAAATGGGTTGAGGGGTACGAATACAAAATTTTGAAAACCAAAAGAATACTACAACATTGTTTAGATTATTAAAAGCTCGACAGGTACGCACAGCCAAAAAAGTTGATAAATTACTAATAATAAGTAATACAATTTGGAAAATGACAAAACTGAAAAAAATGCGAAAAACTTCAAGGTTTAAGGTAAAATATTTACATAATGTTGCAAGGGTAGTTTTGAAAAAAACCAAATAGATGCACATTTAGAATATTAACTTTGTAAAATTTTCCTCTTCACAATTTGATTATTTTTGTATTGTTCATTTAAAATTAATTTAAAATTTTGTTAGAACTTGATATCGAACGCAATTGTAATGCCGCGATATTGACTGTAACTTTATTACATTCTTAATTGATTTTGAATTTTATTTGTAAACTTTTCTGATTTTATTTTTTATACTTTTATTTTTTGGTGGAAAATATCTTACAGTTTACCCAACTGTCGACTCGCTCTTATCCAGATTTACTTCTGAATTATTTATTTTCAATTATTACCTTTTATCCCTGATTTTTCTCTTCATCTTAATTAATCACACCTTCAACTTACTTAACTATTCTCTCTTAATATTTCTTCTATCAGATCTTTCTTTCTTCACTTTTTGTTTTAATTATTTAATTGGAATTGCTTGTTAAATCTTTTATTTGAAAAAAATTCTATTAGAAATAAAATTTTACATGTTTCTGACTCAACAGTGGTTATCAGTGCCGTAGCCACAAAAAATCTTCAAAAATAAAATAAACGCGATGATTTCGTGCTTAAATTTCTTATCTTAAATGCATCTGAAACACTCACAAATAATTCGTCGGTGGGTTTTCGAGATATGAGAATCTCAACGAAGTAATTGTTAAATGAAGGCTATAGGAAATTAATATTCTTTTGGGACTTTCTATGTAAACGGTGCTAATGATGAGAATTGCTTAAAGAATTGCTATTCCTTGAAAGTGCAAGATATTATTGATTTATTGAGATATATATATAAATTATTTTATAATATCCAAGTTTTACAAACATAGTCACGCTATTCCTTTGTGGGACAGATTCAACTAACCTAATTTATTAAATAATTTTACCGTTTTATTACAATTTAATTATTATTATATTAGTAATAGCTGATTTTCGACTCCGTCCTGATTCTGTCTGATTTTATGGTAGCAAATTACGAAAATCCTGCAGGTGATAATCGCATCTGATAAAATTTAAAAAAAATCAATGCAGTTTTATCATACTTGGCGGTTGATTGCAAATATATAGACGTGAAAGTATATAATTTATACAAGGTGTTGGAGAAAGGGTGGTATAAATTCTAGGAATACCAACAATTTCACCAAAACAAGCAAAAAATCTGTATAAACATATAAGTCCAAAAACTATTTATTGTTAGCCCTTTCATAAAAAAGTTACAATTGTTAGAAATTATTGGTTTTGAAGCAAAAACAATTGCAATAAAATTCAAACAAGGCAACTAACACTTTTTAATTGCGCTATTTTTAACAGTAATTAAAGAACAAAATATCAAGTGTTGGGTATCTTTAGAAGCGGAATAAAAATCTCTTTAAATTGATACCCTTTCCAATCTTATCTGTTATGTTGGGAAGCAGGAATTAAAGAAAAATCAATTTCCCATGTTAATTTCCTATGTTCACATCGGCGGCCGGTCACCCGGTATAACTTTCCATATAACTGCTTGATGTCGCTCATGAGTAGTCAGCGTCTACTATATTCTTAAAATTTTCAACCACGTTTTTAACATCCTGTATAATAATAGCTTCAAGTTACAGCACATTAAATTTTACTTCTTACTTACAATTGCGTACTGCAATATAGTTTAATCTTTATGTGCTACATAATAGTTAAGAAATGAACAAAACTTTTTTTAATTACTGTAAAATCTTTTACAATTTAACTGTATTCTTAAATGTAATGAATGGTTTGTCATTAAACAGATGATACGTAAGATTACAACACAAAAATGTTGGAATTACTAATGTGAAAATCTTACCGCATGTAATATTTAAATGAAAATTTTAAGGGGGCCGAATCTACATGGAAGATTCAACTCCCTTGCTGGGGGACTACCTTTGATTGGTTCATTCATTTATTACCAACTTAAAAAGCAGTGCGGTCTATGTAGGCTGCTCATCCTACACAATTTAGATGATGATAAGCAGGATTTTAACCTGAAACCTTTCGTTTCCACAGGGAAATTGATATTTGGGACTACAATCCACTGTTAATATATTTAATACATTTTCTAATTACGTAAAACTGATATTTATTAGTATTAGGTATGTGATCAAAAATAATATAAATTATCTAAAACACGGCCCTGATCAATATCAAGACTGTACTAGCAAATTTTGTAAAACTAAAATATTTCAGATATAGGCCGTACAAAAGACTGCCATCGAGGTAAAACCTAGATAGGTAGAAGTACGTACTGAGAATTAATCTCACTCATAAAATCCTATACAGAGCTGGACATAAACCAACCTCTTATAGCAAAATTTAAAAGTGCAGAAAGAAAGCTGGTCGTAGTTTTAAACCTATTTTTGTTTAATTTCAAGAATAAAATGTATAAAATTTTTAAACACCCTAATAAAGTAATTTCGAATAGAAACGTGATAATTTATCTACTTGACTATATTTGCAAAACCACTTGGCTTTTCAGAAATACGGTACTTAGAAAAAGGAAACATTAGTTACAAATAAAACCTGTAAGAATCACTTAAATTTAACCTTCCGGGAGTTTTGCTATTTTTCATTAAAGAAAACACTTGCTCTGCAAATATATGCTCCCAAACATTGCTAGTACGCACGTAATAAAAGATATTATTCTTGGAATTCATCTAGAGTAAAAATTTGACATGCTAGCTTTCACATATTTTTTCAAATCACCTCGAATGTCAATACATTTCACTGAAGCTACCGTTCACTTTGGGGCATATATTTGATATACATAGTTTCGACTTGCACGGTGAAAAATTAACAATTAATTAAATGAAATTTAAATGTTTCACAAATGGCCAAAACGTAATAGAATGGCAAGCTCATAACGGTCGCGTTTGAATACTGAACCGGGTTGATCAGGTTATTATAGTTCGTGGCGCCATCTGACGGATTTTTATTGACATCGAACTAATTCATAACCTTAAATTCTACAATATTTACACTATTACGGGAAAAGTTAATATTTTACATTTATTTTAAGCCTGCATATAGAAGGCACCTATTATATTTTTCTCCTAGTGTTAGACTTTCAACTTGACCTTATCCAACTTTTAGATAACAGCAGAATATTCACAACAATTAGGAATACAACCGTAGTTATGATGGTTTCATCCTTTTCGGTTCAATAATTTATATAAAATTTTATAGTTTAAAATTATGAAAATATTATATTTATATGTTCAAGATCAATATTTTGATCCATAAAATAAATATAAAAATAAAATAATTGGTTTGTACATCCAACAAGTTAAAACGAAAACCTACGCATTTTTAAGACACCTACATACTATGCAAAAAGCTACTTTAATTAATTAAAAAGCAAATACTTATAATAATATATTAAAGTATTCGAAATATATTACTAATTTCTTTTAGCATTAATTGAAAAGTTTTCAAATAGAGCATCATAGAAAAATAATAGCTTATTATGCAATTTATTAATAATTGATAAAAGCAAAATAATGTATATAAATGATTTTTCTAAAAGTTACAGTCAATTGAAATTTAAAAAATTGGACATGGCCAGCACATGACTTTAGCTCATTTTAAATTTTTGGTATTTACTATCATCTATACCTAATATGAATTAAGTACCAATAAGGGAGGGCTAACTTTGATCGTCACCGATCCTCACCAATACCATTAAACATTTGAATCATACCGTGTATATATGCATAAATTCTTATGATATTCTAACAGAATTATGCACATTTTTCGCTCTTCATAATAGATTTTTTTTTTATAATTTTTATACTTTTACCCGATGAAGTTCTAATTTTGATTCAAATGTATAATGGTAGTGGTGAGGATCGGTGACGACCAAATGACCAAAGACCAAAGACCAAAAATATAATTTTTATTAGATAAAGCAATTATTATTACAAAAACGCAGTTGAATTTGTTGATCCACTCATGCACGTCGTCACTCCCACGCTGATTAATTAAATTTAATGTAGTTTCGATTTAATTTACTTATGAATTAATTATTATCACTAACAGCATTGCGTTGTTCGTGCGGAATTGTGGTTTTCAATGATAACGACAAAACATGCAAATTTCATGTAATTTTTGACATTTTAATTTATTATTATTCTTTTCTTGTTTGATGTAGGTATATTTAATTTATTGAAATTAAATGCCTAAAACTCCAATTTAACATACAATTTTAGCTTCAATCATACCGATATGATAACCACTGCAAAATCCACCTGAAGATAATATTACTTGGCAGACATTAAACGAATTCTAATATAAAATCTTTATAAAATTCTATCATACGTGTAGGCATATGTAATAAAAATAAAAATCCTTCTATAAACAACTTTGTTTTTGACAACATAGCATCAAAGAGTTTTTCTTTCGAAGCAAGTGACATATTTCAAAACGCGACTCTCAATAATTTGATAATGAAATTTATACATAGTAAAATTGTTATAAAACGCTGCCTAAAAAATTTTTTTTAATGCGGTGGTTTGTAAACTTTTACAAACTTTTTATGACACTATATTAGTTACAGGGTTTTAACAAAATATACTTTGACATTAAATAATGCAAGAGAAAATAAAATAAAATTAATAACTTCATTAAAATCTGTGCTATATTCGATATCTACATTTTTGCTTAATAAGTAATACCAAATCTTGCGTCATTCCTGTGTTTTATTGAGAAGACTTGCGTAGATGTAGTTGGTTCTTAGTTGCATCATGTAAAGAACCTGCAAACCCTGCAAACGCCATCTGGGCTTGGTATTGGGGGACAAAGCATAAAAATTTGAGATTAAAGTGCTAGATAAACTTAATATTGTACTCTACCAATCGCTCTTTAAACAAATAAAACTGAGAGTAGGGGAATTTTCTTAAGCGATTAGCAAAGATACTTTGAAATGCTCCGGCCAGCTTTGTCGACTCTATGAATGTCTCTGATAATTCAGCAAATACACTGAATAATGCTTTTTCGATTGAATAAAACTCTTATTGATGATAAAAGAAAATTTAATTATAGAAAATATAATTTTGTGCCTATTAACCTTTATACAGACCATTTAGAATATATTGAAATCGGTTAAGGACAGAATCGAACTGCAGTGCGGTTAATTAGGTAAATAATTTCCTAAATTACCTAATTTTGCTTATTTTTCGGAATATTGGGAAGCAAAATTAAAATATGAAAATTAACTGCAAGTGAAGGTAGCAAGAAGCTACCTGGAGACCCCTTGTTTGGACCTTTCGTCGGATCATTCACCAGTCTTGGTTGAACTTACATCTAATGTTGCAAGCAAAATTAAACCACCATCATTGTGCAACAAGTATACGGATTGGGATTCATATAAAGCTTTGGTGAATGAAAACATAGACCTGGAAATGCCACTAAAATCGGAAATGGATCTGCTTGTAGCAGTGGAAAGCTTGACAACTGCTATCCAAAATGCTGCCTGGCTGTCAACTCCAACACATACCTCTACAAACGAAGTGAAATGTCCTCCCAAAATAAAGGAAGCTATCGCAAAAAAACGGAAGTTTAGAAAAAGATGGCAAATCACTAAACATCCAAGTGATAAAACTAAATTAAATCAACTAACTGAAAAACTTAAACATCTTCTAAACGACCAAAAAAATAAATCCATCCAAAATTATCTAGAAAATTTATCAGTAACGGAAGCGACAGATTACTCACTATGGAAAGCTGTCGGGAGGTTGCAGCGGCCAACAACTTTTGTACCGCCGATTAGAAGGACAGATGGCAAATGGGCAAGAAGCGACCAGGAAAAAGCGGAAATTTTCGCTGAACATCTGACAAGTGTTTTTCAACCCTTTCCACCGGATCAAGCAGATGTCGAGATGAGCAACGTTGAAGAAACAGAGGAGTCACGCTGCAAAATTAAAATAAACAAATTATTTAAGGGGCTACATATCTTTGCACGCACTCTAAACCGAGTACATTTGAAAAATTACTATAAAGGTTATATTATGTAAAATAAATTAAATTGTTGATTTGGCATTTTGAACTAACTATTGAACTATAAGAAAAAAAAATAAAGCATTTGTTTTTTTTAATATTAACATTATTTTTTACGGGTATAAGTGGAGCACTGATGACGCCTCATGGTCGGCATCATAACTTCACCAAAAATTATCCAATCCGCAAAAATAAAAAATAATCTTGTAAAATAATGTAGTGGTTATTGTCTGACGGAAGGAATTTTTGATTTTTTCAAAAATAAAGAAATTACAGTATTTCAAACTTTAGAATGCAATTTAAAAAGAAAAAGTTAGTGTTTAATAATTTATTAAAAATTTTCCAATCAAAAAAATAAAAAAAGCTCTCGTCAGACAATAACCACTATGTTATTTTACAAGATTATTTTTTATTTTTGCGGATTGGATAATTTTTGGTGAAGTTATGATGCCGACCATGAGGCGTCATCAGTGCTCCACTTATACCCGTAAAAAATAATGTAAATATTAAAAAAAACAAATGCTTTATTTTTTTTCTTATAGTTCAAAAGTTAGTTCAAAATGTCAAATCAACAATTTAATTTATTTTACATAATATAACCCTTACAGTAATTTTTCAAATAATGTACTCGGTTTTCAGTGCGTGCAAAGATATGTAGCCTCTTAAGTTAAAAGATGTTAAAAAAGTTGTTAAATCCCACTTAAATCCAAAAAATGCGCCAGGATATGATCTCATCACTGGAAAGGTTATAAAAGAGCTACCCGAAAAGGGCATGAAACTACTCACATATATATTTAATGCTGCTCTCAAGCACAATGGAGGGTGGCGGAGATAATTATGTTACCTAAACCTGGTAAACCGCCCCAAGAGACCACTTCATATAGACCGATCAGTCTTTTGCCGATAATGTCGAAGTTGCTTGAGAGATTATTATTAAAAAGAATCCAGCCAATATTGACAGAGAAGAATATAATTCCAGAATATCAGTTTGGTTTTAGAAAACACCACTCCACCATCGAACAAGTACATCGTGTGGTAAAAAAAATAAATGAAAGTCTTGAAAATAAGACATTCTGCGCAGCTGCATTCATAGACATTTCCCAGGCATTTGATAAGGTCTGGCATGAAGGCTTACTAATGAAAATTAAACAAATACTGCCTGAATATTATTTGCTCGTCAAGTCCTACATTTTGGATAGGATGTTTCGAGTCAGGTATGGGGAATCATTCTCAAATCTCTACGCAATAAAATCGGGTGTACCTCAAGGTAGCATATTGGGGCCAGTACTATACCTGCTATACACGGCAGATATGCCAATAACTGGGTTTACGACAACCGCCACGTTTGCAGACGACACAGTAATCAAGTCTTCTCATAAAAATAAAAATCAGGCATCAGCTGACCTACAAGAAAGCGTAGATATCTACCAGAAATGGACGAAGAGATGGCGGATAAGACCAAACGACACAAAGTCTGTACAAATTACTTTCACTACAAAAAGAGAGGACTGCCCACCGGTAACATTAAATGGTCGCAAATTACCACAGGCTGATGAAGTGAAGTACCTAGGTATGCATCTGGACAAACGTCTCACATTTCAGAAACACATTTGATTAAAAAGAAAGCAGCTTGGTATCAAGTTTAGAGAAATGTACTGGCTCATAGGTCGCAATTCAAAGTTATCATTGGAAAACAAGATACTATTATATAAATGTATTCTTAAACCCATATGGACATATGGAATTCAGTTGTGGGGAACGGCAAGAAATTCGAATATTGAAATCCTTCAAAGATACCAGTCAAAAGTGCTTCGCACCATCGTAAACGCACCGTGGTACATACCAAATGATGTTATACACAAAGACTTAGAAATGCAAACAGTGAAAGAGGTAATAAAATCTAATAGTGAAAAATATAAAGATAAAATAAGTTATCACCCAAATAAGCTGGCTTCAGACCTTCTTATAAACAACACTCAACGTAGACTAAAAAGAAATCACCCGTGGGATCTTCCAAGTAGATTTATATAATATTATTTGTAATATATAAGTAATGAAGTATGGTGGTAAAGTCATTGGACTTAACCTCTTTTGACAATGTAGAAGCTAAACAATTTACTAAATGTTGTAAAACAGATTGTAAATTTATTAGGATGTCAATTAAAAAAAAACTGCAAGTGAAAGCTATGTACCAAATTTCAGCTCTGTAGGACGTTGGGAAGTTGGTTAAAAACGCTCTCAAAAAATTCCACCCACACCAACGACGGACAACGCTCATACCAAGTTAAATAAAAGCTTTTAATAAATGGTTACGTTAGTTATACTTCTAGAAAAGTGATATTGTAATCTAATAAAATAATTTGATCTAAAGATCTTCCAACGTGATGTTTATAGACGTGCATTTGGTTGGTTCATTCATTTATTACCAACCTAATAAAATTAGTGACTTCGAGATAGATGCATGCATCTGATTTGTCACAATCCCCCCCGAGTGAAGTTAAATGAAGGAAAACCATAATGATCATAAGCGTCATGTGCTAGCTGTTCAATATAATAATGCTAGCATGCTCCTCCTCTTCTGTGTCATTCCTAGGCTTGGTTTATTTATATATTACCGACCAAAATAGGTTTTTCTAACATTAAGAATTGACGTATACTTCTATACATCTAGTTTGTTAAAATCATGATCCCCTAAATGCAGAAAAATTATTGCGACATTAGAAAGTTAAAGGGAGTCGAAGGCCGTCTGTTCCAGCTAGTTTATGAATATTTCATAAGCACAACATAACCTATATAATTAGTTGTGTGAGTTAAATTAAAGTTTATCTTATAAACATTATGAATACTTAGAACTCCGAGGCAAAGCGGCGATGTTATTAATAATAACATCCCAACTAATAAGTTTGAATTAAATAATTTAATATTGGCATCACAGCAAACTAATAAGAAACTAATTAGTCTTAATATGATGCAGTTGGTAATCTTGTTCAAATGCAGCTTCTCGTTAAACGCGACAAATGAAATGTATTCTTGCCTGTTTATAATGGACTAATATTTTGATCTCTCAAAGAGTATTATAAACGAATTGCAATGCATATAAAATTAATAACAATGAAATTGCTATCCCATTTAGATTCAAACAAGAGTTTGTAATATAAACTATAATATTAGAGTTATTTTATAATTATATGTAATAGTAAGAACTAATATTGAATTAAATGCAATATTAGTTAATAACCCATAATAAAAAGTATTTCCAATGTAATAACAGGAAATTTAGTAATTTTCGAGTAATTATTAGTAATTTTGCACACTACAGAGTCAAAATTGTAAAAAAATTAAGAGAAAAAGATAATGCAATATCCTTCATACATAATTCAATACATAATTCATACAATATGTGCAATACATTATTATCTTATATTATAATGCACAAATACTGATGAGTAACAAAATACTAGCCAGTTAGTTGATTTTGGAGTTCATAAGTGAAATATTGTAAATATTTAGAATATTATACTATGTATAGCAATTATTGTAGGTCAAAAGCAACTAATATAGTATTGTATCTATGCAACATGATACTCTGCAAATAAATTTAAAACAATTCCATTTTCAATTTCCAAAATTCAGGAGCGGAAGTGAAATTTAATAAATATTTATAAACTGAAAAATATGTTTACTTATACTGTATACACTTTTGTTTGTAAATTTTGATTACATTAAAATTAAAATTTTCAATACATTAAACTTTCGGTACGCGCACCTCTCGGATTGGTTAATTACAAACAATGAAAATCAAAAAAAATTTAATTGCAAATTCTATACTGTTTAAAAATGTATGGAAAGTTTACTAATATTTGTATTGTAGCTGCTAAAAAAAGCTTCAAATATTCATTTCGCAAAATAACATAATAGCTACGCATGCAAAATATAGTAACCCTTATTTCTACGGGTTTAATCTTTCTACATTCTCATTTTGAACTAGGAAAAATGTTGAGAAAACCCGTGATCTTGACGATTGGAGCGAAAGAGTACCATTAAATTTATAACTTTTTGTATTTAACTTTATCTATTAAAGTGCTCTTGGTGGGGAAATAAACTTGAAATTCCAACAATCTGACTTACAGTTTTTATATTAAGAAAATTTGAAATCTTTTTGTGTAGAATTTCTTATATATATCTATATAGTTTGGAGTTAAGTAATTTAATTTAGTAGGTACCTACTATTATTTTTGAGTTGTAAAATTTCTAACAGATTGACATTTTTTTATAAAGTCGTTAAACATAATATTCGTATAATTTAATTTTATCTAGTCGACTTTGTATAATGGATTTTCAAAAGTAAAATATAGTGCAGATTATGTGTTGGTAGAAGCGAATCAAGTATCAAGAACGTAGTCTAATTCGTGAGCTCGAGAACACATAGGGATAGTCGTTGTAAAATACCACGTCCCAGGCAGATTTCTGCTAAGGAACTTAGATGTGCAGCAATTTAAGCTCTATTTCTCTTTCCCCGGTGACGTTAATCGACTTCCCAGCTTGTGAAATGGTTACAAACCAAGGGCAAGTTAGAGAGGGTACCAGCGTGTCATCGTACCATGGCTTTCCTTTCTTATTACGCCGTCGTCGCCCTTATCTCGAGCGGTTACAGGTTAAAATCTTATTGCCGATTGTGTACTTGAATTAAACGTTCCGCAATTCCAGCAATTCCAGACCGACTCTTTTGCGGATGTATATAAAATTCCGTTGCAATTGAACTGCGATTCAAGCTTTACAAAATTAACTTTCCAGTAACTTAGTCCGACAATCTTTTGCTTTCATCGATGTGTTTTAGACGACGTCGAGTCGGCGAGGCTTCTGAAAATTATTTTAATTTTAATGGGTTAGCATAATTCCTTAACTAAATGAAAAGTAGTCGGTAAGACATGAATGCCTACACTTAGTTACACTTGGAAAGGTTGTTTATCTTTAAAATAAAGTGAAAGCTGTAATTTCATTAACTCATTTCGACTTGTAGCTACTTTTGAGTTAACGTTAAGCGATAACTGACCCTCCCTTCGTCTGATCTACTACGCGATACATCGAGAAATTGTATAATCCCATTCTGCTTTTAAGTGCTGATAGAGCAAAAAATATAAAGTAAAACGAAAGTTAATATTATTTTTAAATTAAATCTAAAATTTATCAGCAACCAACAAGCATTGTCCAACCATTTATTTAATTAAATTTTGCAAAAATTTTTGTTGTATAAACTACTTTTGCTATTAAAACTTGTAAGTAGAAAATATATAAAACCTTAATTGATTTATAATTTTAAAATTTTATATACTTAACTTTTCTTTACCATGTGAAATCAATAATAATAATTATTTACATTCTCATTAGCTAGGTTTATAGCTTGTGTCAGATAATATTCAACCAGAAATTTTAAACTTTAATCTAGAGGGCTAACTACCGATATTTCCTATTATACAAAAGTGAATCAGGCGGCCATTTGTAAAGAGAGCAATATTCTAACCTCACAATTTCCTTATAGTGCTATAAATAGTATTTCAGTATGCGAATACTATAATTATTTTGTGAATTGTAATTAATTATATGAAAATGAATTTATTCAAATAATTAACTTAAAATGTAAATAATAATCTAATTTAACCTTTTAGGTTAATTTGACCTTTTCTCGAATGGCAACAATGCATTTACTGGCTTCACTTTTGAACGTCCAGTTATTCATTTATGTTGGTAATAGTTTAACATCTCTGTATTCAACTAATAGATAAATGCATGGAAACCTTGAACAGGTACTAAAACATAAAACAACTAGGTTCATGAGCGTCATCTGGAATTTAATTTAATACCTTGAGATCCTTGATTTAGAAAATATGTCTCAACTCAGTGCAAAGGTATAGCTTAAGAACTATTACTTGTGTGGATCACTAGGGCTCACCCCGAGATGATTAACCTTGAATTGAATAGGGCAAAGCTATGATCGTGCTCGCCAGGAAAAAGTGTGAAAGAATCTTGGGAACAATGGTTCGTAAGCGATGTCTTCTCGAATTCAGAAAGAATTTTGATGACTTTTTAGACATGGCGGATGTTAGCTGAAGGTTTCTTATGCTTGCTATAGTATCATCTTCTTTATTGGTGCTGATGGGTTCAGGAGGGTTATCAGTTAGTAATTTACATCGTATTGGGCACAAAAATACGCTTTTGAATCAGTGGATTTTGTGTCAGCTTAGAAATAACGATAATATATTACATAAATAATAACACAAATTAATAAGTAAATTTGGGACAAGATTTGTCCAAACAATCAAACATATCAAATACCAGGAAGCTCCTCCTCCTCCTCCAGAGTGTCGATTTTTTAGGACACACTTAGATCAAACAAATAGAAAGTAACGCAAAAACAAACCATAGGAAAGAAAAGCTAAGGAAAGCAAAGCAAAGGCAAAAACCAAGACAAAAACAAAGCCAACACACAAAGCAAAAACCATACCAAAACTAAACAATACAAAACAAAAAAGCAAGATATAACATAATATCCAAAATAATAAACGGTCAGCACGCTGTATCTGCTCCAGTGTGTCATATTTTTAGGGCACTCAACGCACTTTGATTGGTTGTTGTCGTTCCACCTCCTCTGCGAAGGAGATGCACACCAATCGGGTTTCCAACTTTGGCGAGCTCCTGTCCGTAAATAGGCCTTCCAAGTTATATAGATAAAACCGGAATGCTGGTTGATCTACCTGTTTTAATCTGTCCGATAACCTAATCGATTCCACTTTTTACTAAACTAAAATCACTTCCCCTGGGATCAATTTGCACACCAAGTAAGTTTCATCAGGCATGTACTATTTCAAATGCCAGGATGCTGACCCACCTGAATTAATCTATCAGACAATGTAATTGGTCCAACTTTTTACCAACTTAAAATCACCTCCCTTGCGATCAATTTGCATATCATGTAAGTTTCAACTGGCATATGGATGGTGATCCACCTGTATTAATCTATCCGCAAACCTAATAGGTCCAACTTTACCTCTGTTAATCCGATGATCATCCACTCAGAAGATTAAATATTAAAATTTTACATTTTCAATCAATGTTTTAAATTATCATCATCATTGTTTTTGAATGTGATGAAGTTTGAACGGCAACAATTAAAATTGTCATATTTTTAATGAAGCCTGTTAAAGAGAGATCCACCGGTTGAACTTAAGTTAGCATTAGTGTTAGGAAACGATATTTTTTTAATTAATGCCACTAAAAAGAGATCTACCTGCTAGCTATCCGTCCGTGGACGGGCTTTCCACCTAGTTTTTATATATTCTCATAAACTGAAATGTTCTTCTTTCTGTTATTAGCATGGATCAGGTCTTATCCGGGAATAAATTTAGTTTCTTTCCTTGAATTCAAATTTGGATTACTATCTTTGCCTTAATACTATTCGCGTTTTACATTATCGTTGGTGGCGCCACTATCACTAACAACAAAACGTCTAATTTATAGTTTGAAATTATTCCGTATGATAGCGTTTTGTTAATGTAAATGTAACAAAGCAAAAGTTTGTTTTTTTATCGTGGTATTATTAATTACAAATAAATATTATATCGATACGATTTCATTACGTTACTGAAGTTATTAATTATTATTTATATTACGGAGTTTACAAGGCAAGTGTATGCACAATAATTGTCATTACAATGATGATTTATCTTTAATAATCTGCATTTTCCAGTATTTACCTTAAAAAATTATGGATCAATCTTTCTGTTTATCTTTCTCGAACTTTATTACGTATCTAGATGCTACACGAAATTCTAGATGTATAAATGAAGGTCAAGCAGTTGTAAATGCAAATCGCAATGTCACGCACGACATAACCAACAAAACGGAAGAAAGCATTTCAATATTTACACTTTGCTTGCAAACAAGTGCGCTAACTTAAAGCCCACATGAAATATCAGCCACTTTCACCGTGAAAAATAAAGAAATGGATGTTAAAAAATGTTTCATGTTAAAATCATGTTTCTGCAGATAATTAGAATTATCAATTAATAATAGGTATACAGGGTGTCCCAAATCTCAACGTCATCCCTTGGAGAATATCGAAATATATCCTTATTAAAATATCGTTAGTTTTCGAGATATTGGCACTTTTATGAATTTTGTAAAAATTGACACATTAAATCAGTTATCGTGTGCCACAGGTACGAAATTTCATATTATAAGAATCTAATTTTGGTTAAGTAACCCTGAATAGCCCTGCAATTGATCACAGATTAAAACAGAACTAATATTGCCATACTTTTTGAAAATAAAATGTTTTTGCGAGATTCAAAATTTTTTTTCATTTTATTTGCTAACTTCGACTCTTCATACTGTAAAAAAATTATACTACACTAACCTGGCAAGTTATTTTAAAAAATTTCTCATTTGGTGTAGTTTTCAAAATGGTATAACATTTGTTAGAATAATAATACTTTAGAAGAAAAGATATAGCTATTTTACTGAAAAATGAGCTCATTGTGAAATTATTACAATAATCAGGAATTTAAATAAAAATAACATTTCTAGATTATAGTGACAGGTATTTACTTAAAACTAAACAAAACACTAACAAAACGATACTCTAACAAAACAAAACATCAATAAAAATCAAAGAATGTGATTTTGTATTTGCTGTGCATCGATTTGTTTTCGTATTGTTCTTCTTGTCGTACTAACGGTTTTTGCTTTGTGTTTTGGAGTCGTGTATTGCCTAGTGATTAGATAATACCGAACATACCCATAGATGTACTGCATTTTGCGTATTCCTGTACATTTTACTGATATGGCATAATGAGTAGTATTGATTGAATTTCAAAGGTGTAACACTAACACAGAGTCTACAATAGACCGACAATTTATTTAGTTTCTATTACGTATTCAAAATCCTGCGATTCCTATTTCCATACACTGGAGATTGCATCTTACTATACGTCCATTTTTTAGTTTGAAATTATTCCGTGTGGCGGCGTTTTGTTGATGGAAAACGCGAATTATGACTTTGTGTTCGAAGACAACAAGGACCGGTGACGATGGCGACAATTTATCTAATTTGTCAGATTATATTTTTCTAATGACTATTTTTCCCTTATCGTTTTCCGATTTCTATTTTCCATGGTTATTTCTGACATGTAAAATCTGGAACACTTAAACAGACACTTTCGCTACACAAAACACTGCTTGCAGATCTGAAGTTGGCTTGCTGGACCGTGAGAAAGATGGAGTTGATGATGGTAGTAAACTCCAAACTCCAACACAAATTAATTCCCAATCGTCAGCCAAAACAACAACAATGGTTGTTAATTCTATGTTTTAACTTTATGTTATAAATTAACAACTAAAAGCGTTACTAAACGAATGGGGTCGAATGTTATTGTATGACTTGAGCACCAAAAATTGCGCAGTAATTTGCGCATAAAAAGTAACCCAATGAAACACAGGCGCGACAACAGGTGTCGCTACAAGAACCCAAAAATGATCATAATGTTAAACAGAAACTAATTTAATTAAATGCCAGTCGATAAAGTGCATTAAAATGCAAGCCAAATGCATGCAAAACAAGATTGAATTAAATAAAATGCAGTGCCGGAATGAGGAATATCGTGAAGTGGAGTGGAAAAGGAGAACCACGTAACAAATGCAAAAATTCGTTATAACCTCTAAGCGAGGCCGAATAACAACATAAAACATGAACTAAAGGCGGAAAGATGCTGCCTGTTGAAGTTAGTATATCAATAATCATTGATGTATTAATTATTATAATAATTAAACGAAAATTAATTTAATCGTACAAGTAAAAAAATATTAAAGAAAATTTAATGTGTGTAGATTGTGACAAGTAGGTACTACTTTTATATATTAATAGAAAATACTATTATTTAATTGGCAATGAATGCAAAGGAACTTCCTTAATAATTTATAGTCATTCGGTTTAGTATATTAAGTTAATTATATTAAATCAATTTATTTTATAAGAGCTATAGATGTAACTAATGTATCTCAGTTGACATCGGTTAAGTGCTTTCAATAATATAGCAGTGAATAGATTTTGTATGTAATCTAAGATAAGAAATATGGTGTTTATTATTTTATTAACAAACAGAGATTTTTTTTAATATAAATATTTTTAAAGTAACCAAAAATTGGATTCTCTTCTTCATTTCAAGTTCAAATAATAAGGACCTATAACATCTTTGACATCACCCATGTCCTTATACTGCTATAAGTAACTGTAGGTAACAGTCAACGTAGTTGAATTCGCGTTTTACATTAACAAAACGCCACCACACGGAATAATTTTGAAGTTCATGTTGAACGTATAGTAAACAATATTTTGTTTTGTTTACATCATGAACTTGTTTACAATTACATTAACGCCACCACACGGAATAATTTATAAGTCCATTTTGAACGTATGGTTGGCAGCGCCACCAACGGTAATGTAAAACGCGAATAGCGTCGGTTTACATTGCTTAAATTGTAACCTCACTTTTTTAAACATTTAAAACAGAAAAAAAGTAGAAATAATAAAAAATGAATTTTTACAAGCATCATAGTGTTATAATAGTACATTATATAACAAGGGACTAAAGTGAAATATTAATCCTGAGCGTGAAGCTATCACGCGAGGGATTAATACATTTTAGTCCTGTGATATACACATTAGTTTATACACTTCCTTCGTAAGCAGGGTTACGTTTTATTTATTCAAACTTTAGAAACAATTCATTTTTAACTTAAATTAATTTATTAATTTTGCAATTGATAACTTCACGCTCAGGATTAATATTGCACTTTAGTCCCTTGTTATATAATGTACTATTAATTAACAATTTCTAAAGAGGAATTCTTTTATTTAAAAGAAGGATCTTTCAATAACAAATTTGAAGAGGGTTAAATGTGATGGTAATCATATTTTAATTTAAATTGTTGTTAATAATTGTATAGCGTTATACATTTACTAATTTGATGTACTGGATGGACTACGTAGATTTTGTTAAGTTGAATACATGAATTTGATTTGTTTCTTTCACTCTTAGGTATATTGAAAATTTTGTTCATTATCCTTTCTTCCTGTAATATTGTAATTGTCGTAATGGCAGAATATTCTTATCTTTTAATTAGAATTTTTTATAACAATAAATTCACCATAATGATTCACTTTAAATACGTAAAGTTTATTTATAAAGTTTAGTCTATATTCGCCCTATGTGAGAAGCAACCAACGGCCGTCGCAATTAATCTGTTAGAGCTAAGCTGTAATTCGGCAGCCAAGTTACACTATTCTTTCTATCTGCAACTATAAAATAATGTAAACTTGTGTTATACGCTTTGAAACCAACAGTTATTCATAATATTGAACTAACATTCCAACAAAACCTCTAAATCCCAATGTTTGCCATTTTAAAATCAGTGAATTTACGTTTTAATTGCATATACAGGGTAATTCAAGAGAATTGGAAACATAGCTCCCAAAGATTTTTCCATATTCTCCAGTCTATATTTACCAGTTTAAATAGTAGGTAGTAGTAGTTTCAAATATATTTGACTTTATTGCGATCAATTAATTCAAAAATGTTGTAGAATCTGTGATAGCTTAGGTATCACTTTTTTGGAGACATTATGTAAATAATAATTTTATTTTCCGTATCAGTCCTTCACAATTAAATTACACATGTATTAAAATTATACAGTTATTGGGTTTACGAATCATTTCCGTTTAGGTTTAAAGCTAGGCGGACACCAATTATTAAGTTAAGGTCGTGTTCTGGTTTGGAATTAAAAAAATTCAAGTTTTTGTTTTTTTTGCATATTCTTAAAGTTTAGACCTTTAAGAATATATTCTCAAGAGAAAATTTTAAAATTCCAACAGTTTACCACGTTTTAGCTATTTTAGTGACGCAGCAACTGAAACTAGCAGTGAGCAACTTAGCGAAGGTCGTAGTAATTATGTATTTTATGACATTTTAACATTTTTCAACATGGTTGACATAATATCTCAAGTTCTATTTAACCGATTTGCTTCAAATTTTGTACCAACCTTCACAATATAACTGTCTATCGCCCCTATTACTTTTGTATCAAAATTATTTGTTTTACTGGCTGAAACTTTTGCTCAATACTTTAATCGAATTTTTCTCCAAACTACATTTTTCAACATGGTTGACATGATATATCAAGTTCCATCTGACCGATTTACTTCAAATTTTGTACAAACCTTCAATATATTGTAGAGATATTTCCTACGACCCTTATTTTAAATTCCCTTTACCAGGACAATATCTAAATACTAAAGTGCCGTCGGTAGCTATAAAAGTTTTGAGCACATGATTTCTGTAAGAGAACAAATCTACAGGGTTGGCTTCCTACTTCTCTCTTCTCCGAGTCGCCAAAAACGAAACAAATGTGCGGCCTAACTACCACACTATTGCCGTTAAATTGAAATTGAAACGCAGCTTCGTACAAAATAACAAATTTAATTTTCATAAAATTAATTAAATTCAATAAGTAAACACAGGTCGAGCATGTGATGTTTACGAACAGATTCGTTTTAGTCGTCAGTGTGTTAAATTGTGTGATAGGAGACCTTAGTATTTGCATTTAAATTCAAATCAACCTCAAAATACTCCAGGTTCCTATTAAGGTGTAAATCGTGTGACATAAATAAATTTTATAAATGTGTACAAATTAGATTCAAAATTGTTTATTTACCAGTTATACTGCACTTGTCGTAAATTGTTTGAGAACCACTGTTTTCTTGCTTCCTAAATTCCTCACTTGCGCTTGCATCTGTCGTACGGTGACACCTGTTCACAGTTTCCAGCTTCTGTTTTGTGGAAAATATCGAATTGTGACATCAAATCTTCGCAATTCTTCCAAATTATCCAGATTAAAACGATCGGCAATCGTATAAAAAAGTACTTGTTGGCAAATTTCAAACAATTTGAACCAAACATAAAAATCGTATGACTAACCTCAAAATTGGTACGTAAAATTATTTAAATCAAATTTAACGAATTTGAATTTATTCTTCTAAACATTTAATTGTAGGCACGTAATCGTCGAAATAAATTACAAATATCTTTTGATCCTTATACCAATGTCGGACCAAGAATTATGCACACATCTGGCATACGGAAAATTTCCAATGACGCCTTTACAAAAATCGCTGTAATTGGAAGATTCTACTTCCAAATTAAACTAAATTCGCTCGTCCACGTCGGACAACACTTTTCACTAATTATCAACTTGAAAAACACTTGGGTTTTTCAAGAAAACTCGAAAATTCGTCACTTATGGTGGACCTCACCAAAAACACCTCCGTTGGCTTCCCAGGTCGCATGCCAACTTCTTCTACCTTCTATGTTTAAAAACTTCAACCTACCAACCAAAAATCGAAATCTTTGAGCCATTTTGCACTTCAACAAAAGGTGAAATCTCGCGCTCAAATTTCAAATGCCAATAATTAAATTTGTTCCTTTTTAGGTTTTAAACGACGCAAATAACTTTAAAAATCACTGGGTTTCACTAACATTCAACAACAATTGTGTGCTTGTGTCAGTGGTAACATAAATCGACCTTAAAATAACAAAATCATGCTCGACTATGTTATTTTGGATAAAACATCCCTTAATCTACGACAAAACTATTAAGTACAAAGCTGGGTTTTAGTTCGCTTCATCACAATATAACTGTCTATCGCCCCTACCACTTTTGTATCAAAATTATTTGTTTTCCTGGTTGAAACTTTTGCTTAAAACTTTAAACGTGTTTTTCTCAAAACAACATTTTTCAATACAGAAATATTATGATCTTAAAAAAGAAATTTTTTCAAGAATAGAGTGTGATTTTAGTATGTGTTATGTGAAATATAAATTAAACAAAAACTTAACTAGACGTTAAAATATTAGATTTTAACTGTAAGTAAAGAACAACATACAAGAAAATTTTATTTAAAAACACTAAGAAAACATTTTCTAACCTTTTTGTGACAAGGTACAAACAGAGAATATTAGAAAAAATGAGAAAACTGAAACTACGGGGGGGGGTCAAAAACAACGTGGTGTTTTTTAGAAAAGTTGAAAAATATATTAAAATTAATGAAGATATGGCGAAGTAAATTTGTTACATCGATGTTTCGCGATTCTGTCGCTTTCAAGTGTGCAGGTGAATCCAGTTATATTTTTTATTCCGTTGGTAAGCTTTTTTTACATTTTTTCCCTCTTTTTTTAAAAATTGTTTTTAATTTTTCGATTAATTTTAAATATTTTCTTTCAATCTGGCTAGTGAGGTTTGTCTGACGAGCGACAGAATCGCGAAACATCGATGTAACAAATTTACTTCGCCATATCTTCATTAATTTTACTATATTTTTCAACTTTTCTAAAAAACACCACGTTGTTTTTGACCCCCCCCCGTAGTTTCAGTTTTCTCATTTTTTCTAATATTCTCTCTATATACCTTGTCACAAAAAGGTTAGAAAATGTTTTCTTAGTGTTTTTAAATAAAATTTTCTTGTATGTTGTTCTTTACTTACAGTTAAAATCTAATATTTTAACGTCTAGTTAAGTTTTTGTTTAATTTATATAACATTTTTCAACCTGGTTGACATAATATCTCAAGTTCTATTTAACCGATTTGCTTCAAATTTTGTACAAACCTTCACTATATAACTGTCTATCGCCCCTACTACTTTTGTATCAAAATTATTTGGTTTACTATTTTAAAAATTTAAGAATTGTAAAAAAAATAGTCAAAAAATGAATTTTTTTCTTCAGATAGCCGCCATTTTGTGAAAAAAAATTTTCTATTTTCTCTTTAGTAGGGGCTATAACGACATTCTTACTTTAATTAAGAATGTTTTTTTAAATCTTGTTTTCGATTACCAGAAGGGTTGCAAAATCGTGTCAACCAGCACACCCTCAATTTTTTTTACCCCCAACTTTACCAGCTTATACCTTGTTTAATTTTCATTTTTTTTTTGTTAAACTTTTTTCTGTATATTCTCGAAATATCAACCAATATGTTGTAAAAAACTGAATGGTAAAAATATTGTTTGTTTTGTTTTTATTGAGCTCGACAAATCGCCCATAATTTATGCTTTTAAACCAGAAGACGGCCTTAAGCTACTATTTTTTTTACATAAGTTAAACGGAAGCAATACATTAATTGAGCGAAACTCTACTATTTCAATGTAGAAAAAAAAATTCTTAACTTAGCTTAACGACTCGGTTAAAGGGTAGTGGACACCAACTAATAGCTACGCTTAGCTTAACCGTTTGTATTTGACAAGCTTTAAGAAGGTAATGCACACAGCAATAATTCGTTAAGTGCTCGTTAAAATTTTTATAATTATAAAAGTAAAACATTAATCAAATCAGAACTAATTGAAAAATATAGGTATCTAGTGAATCTTTTAAAAATGCAAATGTGCTATAAAATGAGTTGAAATCTCTTATTAAAACTTTTAGTATCATTTATATAAAACGCGTGTTCATGTTTACGATGTAGATCATTCTGTAAATTTGAACACGGTTTAAGCTATATGCTCATTTAAGTGATGACATAAATTTAATTCTAAAGTATATTAAAAAGGTTGGCAACTACTTAACGACTTTGAAAAATTATACACAACTAAATTAAATTTTATAATGTAAAATATTCTTTTTAATTTTGAATAGTAATTAGTAACTTTTATTAAGTTAATAAACATTCACGGTGCGTATATTACTTGCATTATTCTTCATTTGCAAGATACTAATATTTTATTATGATTAAGATTATTATGAGAATGCAGAGACGTCCGTATAGGGTAAAAAAGTTTATTCTATAGTTTAATTCTATAAAGAAAATTATTTTTTAACGGTTCCGGATAAAATCGGAAATGAATTCATAGGCTGGAAAAATTTTTACAATAAGAAAGATGGTAACCATTTAGATTCAAAAAAGTTCTCAAAAAGTCTTTAAAATTGTAAACATCTCCTAACTGAATGTAAAGTTTTATTATATACCCATCTGATGATATTGTAACCCATCCAAGAGGCTACATTGTAGCCTCGCAATTAAGGCAACTGGTTTAAATTTTATTACTATAAAACTAGTGCACAAATTGCAACAATAAACAGGTCAATTTTGTGGTTTGTAAGCCTGCGAACACAGTCAACGCTGGTTTCTTAACCGGCTTACCCGCTTCGATATTTGCATTGAAATATCTGTCCTGTAACCAACTTCGTTTGTTAGCAAAGCCCCTTTAGGCTCCTTCCAATGTTAATTAATGTAACCGAGGACAAACGAAGCTGGTAACAAAATAGATATTTCAATGCAAATATCCAAGCAGATAAGCCGGATTTGGAAACCAGCGTTTACTATGTTCGTAGCCTAAGAATTGTAGAGGGTGGATTATTAAGTACTTAGAATTGAATACAGATGTCGGCACTATCGCCGATTTAATGTTATTTTTTAGAAGTACCAACCTTATAATGATGAAGTTTCAAATTTTGTCCGTTTATTTAACTGGTTTGAGCTTGACCGTTATTGTTTCAGTTGTTTTAAAGTAAACAACTTGTGTAAATTTGTTAAAATGGAAAAAAACGAAAATCGTGCGTTATTAAGTACTTGTATTTGAAAGGCTTAACACATTCAGAAATAGTTGAAGCGTTGCAAAGCTAATTGATCTAAGTGCCAAAATTTGAAATTTTAGTTTTTTGCATTAAAATGATCTAGATACCAAGGCGAATGCAGTGCTATATGATCTAAGCCACATTTGAATTTTTTTACAGTTTGAAATGCGATAACAAGGTGACGCAGCGTCTATGTCAACGCGCCGCAGTCTATAGTCTAATTAATTCATTTCCAAATTTGTTGTTTTATTTTTTCGTTTAAATTTCTCCTGTTGGGTTTTATATCAAAAATTACTTTTAGTTACTTCATGTATATGTCAATAAAAATTAATATCATATAAAATATAACATTTGTTTTATTATTTTCTAACAACACAGTTTACTACCATTTACTATGTTTAAATTAGCTTTTCAACGCTTCAGTTACTGATATGAATTCAGTGTTGGGTGAATCTGCTCCATCGACTGCATCTGTTTATAATTGGTATAATGAATTTAAACGTGGTCGTACAAGCACAAGTGATGAAGAAAGGCCAGGACCTCCAAAAGACGTCGTTACTCCAAACATTGTTAAAAAAATCCATCGTGCTGTATTAAAAAATGATCGAAGATAACTGAATTATGTGGAATAACGTATAAAAGTGTTTGGGATGTTTTACATAAAAATCTGCATATGAAAAAGTTGTCTGCAAGATGGGTGCCGCGTTTGCTTTCAAACGATCAAAAACGCAATCGAATGGACGTTTCAAAGCAATGTTTGGAATTATTTCAGCGTAATCCTAAAGAATTTTTGCGTCGATTCATAACCGTCGACGAAACATGGATTCACTACTATACCCCAGAAACCAAACAACAATCAAAACAATGGATGGCAGCTGGTGAAAGAGCTCCGAAGAAGGCAAAAACAGTTCCATCAGCTGGAAAAGTTATGGCATCTGTTTTTTGGGATGCTCGTGGAATAGTGTTAATTGACTACCTGCAGAAAGGAAAAACAATAACATGAGGATATTATGCTGAATTATTGAACTAATTAAATGCTGCCATCAAAGAAAAAATACCTCATTTAACCAAGAAAAAAGTCCTGTTTCATCATGACAATGCTCCAGCGCACAAGTCAAGAATTGCAATGGCAAAATTGCATGAATTAAGCTATGAATTGCTTCCACATGCACCATATTCACCAGATTTGGCTCCTAGTGATGTCTAGTTGTTTCCAAACTTGAAGAAATGGCTCGGAGGAAGAAGATTTACGTCAAATGAAGAAGTAATAGATGCAACAAATGCTTATTTTGGAGGGTTTGAGAAATCTTATTTTACCGATGGCATCCAAAAACTTAAACCACGTTGGATTAAGTGTGTCGACCTAAAAGGAGACTATATTGAAAAATAAAATTAATTTTGCCCAAAAAAATTGTTTTTTCTTTCTCATTCTAAGGACTTAATAATCCACCCTCGTTTCATAAGGATTAATCAAGAACATTGACTTGTACCTAGGAACAAACATTTGTAATGTTACCAGTAAAGAAATGCCTACAAATAAGATATCCAACGTATAAAAAAAAGTTTTTTATGACTATTATTTTAACAATACAATAAAAGTATTACTAGATAGTAATTCTTAGCCCACATTTGAAATGGAATACTTAATCTATATTATATATCCAGTTTAAATAAAAAGATTTAATATTAGTATTATGTATATTTACAAATGCTAAAAGTTTTTATATTACCTACTACTATAGGTATACACATCTACTACAAAAACAACTCCTAAACTTTGTTTTTCAATTTAAGTTGGTAGTCGAACCTTTGGAAATACATAACTCTACTTAGAAAATATTTGTATGTTTGTTTAATCTATATTTTATATGTAATACTTTCCTAAAAATACACTACATTTATTTAATCACTTAGCGGAAGTGTTTATTAGAAACTTTTTAAGTCCTTTTTATGCACAGTGTTCTATAATAGCTGCAAGAAAGATAAAATTAAAAAAGTTATTTTAAATTAAATTTTTGAAAATCATTTTTATGATTAATTTAAATTTTTGAGATGAAGTGCGTTATGATAGGATGCTAGGTAAGAAATGGTATTTTAAACTAGATCAAAGTGGTTCGGTCTGCGGCCTCGCATAGATTCTCTCGTCATCTGTTTTATAATTTAAATTGGATTGTAGTTTTAGTATATAGGTACTAGTTGGAAAGCCCGCCCACGGACGGGTTATCTCGATAACAAATCTACCATGCGGAGGAATGTGACCCACGTCTACGGCTAAGCCACTTCTCTAATGTTTTTCCTCAGGAAAAGCGGTGGAATCCTTTATTATGGTGAACACCCCA
This sequence comes from Rhagonycha lutea, assembly GCA_958510855.1. NCBI lineage: Eukaryota > Metazoa > Arthropoda > Insecta > Coleoptera > Cantharidae > Rhagonycha > Rhagonycha lutea. The sequence continues at coordinate 7,975,405 of OY294042.1, forward strand.
ATATAAACTTGATTAAATTATTCAATCTTACTCGAAAACTTAAAATTTGTAACGATTTCCAACGGTTTTCGTTACATTTTTTTTTGAAACATGTTACCGATTTTACAAACGTATTTAACTCAACAAAAAAATCCATAAAGAATCGAATACTACTTCAATACATTCTTAATTCATAGTTGCAATGTCCGAGTCCTGGCAGGATAATTCAATTTTATAGCTTACTGAAATTTTCCTATTTCGTCGCTTTACAATTGTTTCACGTATGGATGTAGATAAATTTAAAAGATTGTATCAATGTAATAAAATAAAATGACCAGGTACAGTCGTTAAAGTTGAATTATTTTGTTATGATTTATATTTTCAATTTTTCAATTCGAAATCTAAAGTTTACGATTTAAAACTTCAAGATTAGAAATTTAAGATTTCATCAACGTAATGAAATAAAATTACAGTGCACAGTCGTTCGGCCTTGGGCCTCGATGGGCCGTATCCATCATCAAATTCACCAAAATATATGCAGCTAGCAAGGGGATATCACAGTGAGTACATCGCAAATCGAGGTCCCAATTTTTTGGTGATTCTAGACAAGCTAAAAAAAGTATCACTTTTTCTACGTTTAGTCGACTGCCCCTTAGTTTTTGAGTTATGAATTTTTGAAAATAGACAGGTTTAACTTATATTGGAGTTGTAATGCGTAGGTTCTGAGTTCAATCCCCTTACCAGTTAAATTTATTTTTTATGTAATTTATTATCGAAATTAATTAAAAAATTTACGATTTACGAATTACCATTCCAAATACTTAACCGCTTTCTTGTAAACCACGATGGTATATTCAAAAATTCATAACTCAAAAATTAAGGGGCAACGCCGAAAAAGTGATAATCTTTTTAGCTCCTAGAATCGCCCAAAAAATTTGGGATCTTGATTGGCGATCTACCGACTGTGATGTCCCCTTGAACCATTGAATATTTTTCTGCTGTTTTGCTAGAGCATGCACATATGCAGAAATTGAAGAACTTACTTTCCAAAACCGGTGAAACGCAAAGGACCCCCTTTTAGAGGATTTGCTTTATGGTTAGGTAACAGCGGTTTGCGAGGACCGTGAGACGATGTAAAATAGAAATCAAATACGAAATTTTATAAAAAATTGACGTTATTATTATAAAGTTTCAAATAGCTTTGACATTAAATAGCTAATAGTTTTTGGGCTTGTCGGGATTATTGAGAGTCGGGATTGCGGCTTTAGAAAATAATCTGTTAGAAGTTTTTAAATAAAATATAATCGGTTTTAATTTAATTAGTATCCGCACATGCGCAACTGTTTGCTTTGGGATATATTATAGAAATTATAAAAGTACGAGGTACTGTCACAAATTTGTGGTACAAATTTGAAAGTTTAAATTTTTCTTTATTTCACCGAAGTTGCTGTTTCCTAAATTTTAATTAATTTTGGAAATTAGTTATCCATAATTTGAAGTTGTACTACAAAAAAGTACTGTACGATTTTTGAAAATTAAATTTTTATATTGAAATTAATGTTGTGAAATTGTAGTAATGATATTTTTAATAACCTTTTCATTAAGGAAAGGTTTTTGTTATTGATTGGTGTTTTTGTAAAAGTTTTGATACCAGTAGTGGTAGCATTTATCAATTTAAGACAAGCAGAGATTATTGTTGGAGCCAATTAAAATTGTTAGACGCATAAGTGAAGCGAGCACCATTACGGAGTAAGTCAGTTAGACCGGCGGCTCAGGAATTCCAATTACGAATTTGTCACTTCTTGAGCCACATTAAAACAGTGAAGATCGGCAACAAAAGCGTGTTGACTTTCACTTATAATCACAGTTAAGGGTTGCGTGCAGAATGGACAGAAATGCGTCGAGTACATACAATTCTCTTGTTATAAAGCTGATAAAACGTGATTTCATTAAATAATCGCGTGATTAATAAAATACAGGTTATCAAAATTTTACTAAATAAGAGTTGATTTGCTTTGCAGTTTTCCCACTTTTGTATACCTAACATCTAATGCTTTATTTGTTATCCTTTGTGCAAATCCGCTATTTAAAAGCTGATTTAATGAACAGGAAATTGTTTGTTATCCTTGCTTATTATCTTGACCGATTAAAATGAAACTTGTTTTACACAAATCTTTAGAAGACTACACAAGCGCATGCATATCCATCTGAATGATAAAAATTTCAACTTAAAATTTTCTTTAAATATCAATCAATAAATAATTCTATTAAAATTTAACGACCGATTTTTTAAATTTCTAACTTACCGGTATCAAGTTGGCATACATTATTTTAAAGGGGAAATCTTAAAATCATTTACCACTTAGGGAGATTTTTATTCTTTAAAATAATGACGGAAAAGCAAAATTCTTTATGTGCAATTGGAAATTGCACTAAAAATGGATTATTTTTATGAGAAATTTTATGTCTTCAAATTAATTTCTTTGTTTTACATGGTAAGAAAAACGGAATAATTTTATACCAATGCAAATTTTACATCCCCATTTTTAAATTGAAATTAATACGTACAATAAAATAGGTAAACAAATAAAATAAGAAACACGAAAATCTCAATTGTATTAAATTCAGATGCGATTTGGATGAGCTTGTCTTTCGTTACTTGAATATTTGACATGTTGAATTTCTATTTCTACTTGATCTATCATTTTCATCTCTACTAGTTTTTATTAAACGAGTAACTCAAACCCTTTTTAATTTAATTAAGATTTCTCAAACAAAATTAAAACCAACTCGACTACTAAAGAAGTTTGTAGCTTAACCGCATCGGCCAAGGCCGTTTTTAATTTCAGAATAATAGGACCTTCTAAGCCTAAGCAGTAATTTAAAAATCTCAGACGTCTTTGCCTTATGTCCTCGTGGCAACGATATGAATGCCAAATTTTCTTTTTCAACATCCTCATTTTTGCGTTTTTCAGTTTTTAAAATTTATTTATTTAAAAAAATACGATTTTATATTCCTTCAACATAATTATTGAAAATTAAGTTTTATGAGATATTTGCATATATGTGCATATTTCTCTTTCTCAATCAATGATTTCATTCGGTAAAGCATTTGGTAATCTTTGCTACGGTGTCTGTCCAATTTTTCTATAACTATAGCAGAGTTTCTGGCTGGTCTGACCTCTAATCCACCCAAGTTTCTTTGAATTTTAGAATTATGTTAAAATTGAAATCCATCTTCAAATTCTTCCGTTGAGATATTAGATCTGTCAATATAGTTATTGAAGTTTTCATATTATTGAATATCAGTACACCTTTGATTATAATAGTACACTGGAACTTCCATAACTCGAACTTCGTAGACTTCAATTCTTTCCAAACTCAAATTTGTATTATAAACACTGATGTTTTATTGCTATTTTTAATGTACCTCTCTCATTTGAATTTCCATCAATGAAATTCTTTTATTATTCGGGCAAAAGATTATACTATAGAGAAGAAGAAATGAAGACATAAGAGCTTAAAAAATTGCTCATTACTTCAAAATAAATAATTAATTTTTTTAACTTTAGCTTTAGTGTATTTTGTAAACCACTTCCAGCTTAAAAGTTACTATAAACTAAATTCATAATAAACCTACAATTTTTGAAAAGCATTTTATAGAAAATTATAAAAATAGCAGATAGCCGCGCAGTTCATGTTTCAAAATTATTGCTCAACTGGGCTGAATACTCAGTGCCTTAATTGACAAACAGAATTTGATTGATGTTATTACAATTCCAATAATTGCAATGTAAATTACTGTGCTAAACATAATAGTAGCAAATTAAATACGATGTTACATCAAAAAGTGCTCCCACTTCAGATTCAACCAATATCGACCCAGTAACCTGCTCTATGTTATTGGTTAGATCGCTTTTGGAGTATGCTTCTCCGATCTGGTCTCCTTTTTATGCGGTTGATTCTGATCTTATTGAGAGAGTTCAGAGTAAGTTTTTGTATTTGGTCGCATATAGACTCCATTTGGAGCGAGATGTATGCGTCAAGGAGTTTATGCGAGATCTGTTGTGTTTGTCAACCCTGCACGATCGAAGGGTTATTGCCGACTTGACCTGTCTTTATAATATTGCAAATGGCAACTGCGATTGTTCGGAACTTCTACAGAGGATCAATTTTCGGGTTCCCCGGTATGGGGTTAGACATATTTCCTTGTTTTCTATTGACTTTGCTTCTGCAAATTATAGCTACAACGCTCCCTTAAATATAATCCAGAGATTGGGCAATGTTCACTTGAGCGGGGTAGATCTTGACTTGTTTAATTCCTCGCTGCGCGGTTTTAAAAGATTTTTGGGCCAGAGATTGGATGGTGACCGCTAAATTTTGGGCCAATATTTGTTATTGTGCGGATTGATGTTTTAGCCCTCGTATTATGGATTTTTTTTGTAATGATAGTTAACTTGTATTATGCGTGTATATACAGGGTGTCCCCGCACTCACTTTACATAACTTAGGTGGTGATAGAGGACACTTTTCTAAGAACAATTTTTAACAAAAATTTTTTTCTAAATTCAAACCATCCAGAGTTAGGGCCTCTTTAAAGCATTTTTTTTAAATTCCACCTTCACGTGGCCATAGCCCCGAAAATATTGATTTTTCAATAAAAATAGGTTAGTGCTTTTTTAAAGAGCGTGAAATAATCTACAAACTAGATTCAAACCTTTTATTGTCTAAAATCAACGACTCTCGAGTTATGAATAAAAGTAAGTTAAAAAATGTCGAAAAATTCGAGCTTTTTGTTTTTTTGGTTTTTTGAAAACCCTGTATCTTTTAAACGAAACATTTTACAAAAAATCTGACGCCCCATTCCGAATAGGAAATTTAATGGACTACAACTTTTGTTTAGTAAAAATTTTTGAGAAACCAACCTATTTCTCAGAAAATAAGAAAATAATAAACAAAGGCAGCTACAAAACAAAAAATTAAATTTACAAAATTTTTATTTTTTTTGAAAAATTATTTTATTAATTAATTTTAAACTATTACATTATTTAAGTAAATGTTGAAAATGACCACCCTCATTTTCAATACCCAGTCGTGATCGTTGTAAAATATGTTTTGTATTATTATTTATACAATTTCCTTTTTTGTTAAGAGCCACTATAGCAGTGGTGGTCAATAAGGTCGAGGAATCGACCGGTCGATCACGAGGTCAATGTTGGTTGTTCGGTGAATGTGAAAAAGTGTCAAAAAATCAAATTTTTGCGATTAAAAGTGTCGAAAAATCGACTTTTTTCGATTTTTTTCGACAAACATCTTTTAAAACAATCACGACTGTGTATTGAAAATGAGGGTGGTCATTTTCAACAATTACTTAAATAATGTAATAATTTAAAATTAATTAATAAAATAATTTTTCAAAAAAAATAAAAATTTTGTAAATTTAATTTTTTGTTTTGTAGCTGCCTTGTTTATTATATTCTGATTTTCTGTAATATGGATTGGTTTCTCAAAAATTTTTACTAGACAAAAGTTGTAGTCCGTTAAATTTCCTATCCGGAATGGGGCGTCAGATTTTTTGTAAAATGTTTTGTTTAAAAGATACAGGGTTTTGAAAAAATCCAAAAAAGCAAAAAGCTCAAATTTTTCGACATTTTTTAACTTACTTTAATTCATAACTCGAAAACCGTTGATTTTAGACAATAAAAGGTTGGAATCTTATTTGTAGATTATTTCACGCTCTTTAAAAAGGCACTGAACGATATTTACTGTAAAATCAATATTTTCGGGGCTATGGCCATGTGAAGGTGGAAATTATATAAAAGGCTTTAAAGAGGCCTAACTCTCGAAGGTTTGAATTTAGAAAAAAATTTTTGTTAAATATTGTTCTTAGAAAAGTGTCCTCTATCACCACCTAAGTTATGTAAAGTGAGTGCGGGGACACCCTGTATAGTAAATTGTATTTGTGATTGTAGTGCTCTGTTATGATAATTGTAAAAGGGTAATTGCCCGTATTTAATAAATAAATAAATAAATAACGGTTAACCAAAAATGAAATACCAGCGAAATACCAGTAGAAACAAAAATACACGTCGGTTTACACGAACTAGAAAAGATAAAATTGCTTTTCTGCGATCTCTAATCCTTACAACTTAAAATGGTGACAAGTGCTCGCTTCCAATCGTTTTCCACCGTGCGGCTTCAATAGGTGAAAATTTGGAACACTTGTTAATTTATTCTAAAAACAAAAAAACACAGCTTGCAGATCTGATGTTGGCTGGATCGTGAGAGCTGATGGAGATGTTAAGCAACGTTAGACCATCCAGATAATAAAAGAATTCCTCGAAGTGATCCGTCTTCAAACTGAAAACGAAATTTGTAGGCTAGGATCTGGTTGTCAAAACAACAACACCAAAAACCTGTAGGAAATCGAAAATGATCGTACAATTTGCGCACCAATAACAAAACTCATAGTAGTTTGCGCAATAGAGTAACCCAACGAATTGAAACAACATAATGCAACACAGATGTTGCTAACAGGAGTCCATAATGACCATAAATTACAGTGGATTGAGGTAGTCTTCACGACTAAGGACAAAAACTGAAACACAAGAAACTGCCGGCACTTTCAGACAAAATTTTGTTTATATTACAAATCACCTGCATGCCAGCCTATCTAAATAATAATGCAGGGCCGCTTCGAAGAATATTGAAATGAAGTGAAAATTAGAATCGCATAACAAATGGAAAAACAAAGTTTTATTTAAACTGTCACGATTATCTTGACTCCATTTAAAGGAATACGCACACTTTATAACCGCGATTAAACTTATTTAGGGCCGGTTCCACCAGCTCTGATTAAATGGTTAGTTATGACTAGATTGTAATCTTAACGTTTAACGATCTCCTCAACAACGTTGCCAAAAATTGTTATTCTGATTAAACTTTCATAACCATGATGGTTTATTTTATCCTTAACCATAACTTTGTTACATATAGTTCAAATGTCACATGTACACAAGTATGACCAATGAGTTTATTTTTTCTGTTGTTGTGTTTTTTCAAGACCCCAAACTATAGGAATGTAGTTGATTAGTAGTTAATTCCTTAATTCAAAAAGCATCAATTGTAGATCAGATTAACCAGTACATTTGGCCTCCCGGCTATATTTCTTTTTAACTTTGAGAGGCCGTTCGACGTTCAGCATTAACCCTTCTGGCCAGCTCTACTTCTAGACTGCTCGGTATTAGGACTCACACAGCCATTGATGCTGAATTAAAGCTGGAAATTGTGAAGAATTTGAAGTTTTTCCTATCCCTTGGGATTCGAGTTAGGGAAGTTCTACTTGTATCACATTGGCTATTCTATTGTTGATTTTGAAATCACCTAATATAGTTCAAGAAACTATCACTAGATGGTTCTGTTATATTTCAATGAATTTTCGATTCAAATTGCTGCTAAAGCGATTTATTAAGGATTCAAATTTAGTAGCGTCAATTTTTGACAATCTTTTTAAGTATATCAGGTGTTTCCAAAACCAACAATGAATTAGACAATCTAATATAATCTTTAAAAAAGGAATATAATCAATACTGCATTAGATTTCTTATTGATTGCGTATGATCTGTGTCAAACTACCTGTTCCGTGAGCTGACCTTGATTTATCATGTTTGTTATCCTTATCCTATTTATCAGTAACCTCTATAGCTATGACAGTCACTTGTTGGTTCGTAGCTGTTTAAATATCGTTTGTCATTTTTCTTGTATAGAAAGAGGCATTGATATTGCACATATTCCGCGCTGAAGAGATTGTCGAATGTTTTTAGAAAGCATGCACTTTCCATGTGTTGGGAGTGTGCTGCTGGAACGTGGATCACTGCTTGCCATGACAACCGTTCGCCTACCTCAACGATCAGAAAATTGGGTATTTTTTATTATTTTTGCTTTTAGTATTTGAAACTTCTTGCATTAGTTAAACAGTAGGAGTAGAGTTCTAGTCCCGACAGTATAAAATTCTTAATTAAACTGAAATGATTGATATTACGCATGCGCATATAGCAAAAGTTCATTTTTATAATTACACATATAAATGTAGAAGATCAGCTGTTATCATAAAAGATACTCAACTTCAACATCAGTTCGCACACATTCAATGTTTATCTTTTCCGAAAAGAAAATAGAAATGCGAATTTCAAAAATATCAATTTTAGTGTAGGGCATTCTATATCAAATGGACCAATCAGTCAAGCCGACTCTTCCGATTTGAACGATATTTTGATCACTTGTTATAGCTGACAACTTGGAAAAATTTGATGCAAAATGGTTTACAAATTTGCTCATATTTCGGAATATATTTGACATATTTAGACAAAATTATGTTAATTTTGAAGTAGAAAAATTTGATTACACTTTATTTAAGTTACAATTTTTTATATAAAAAATCAAATTCCAATATCTAATATATAAATTATTTAATTAGAAGCTGAAATAATTGATATTGCATAAGCACATATAATAACATTTACTTTTTATAATTACGTATAAATGGAGCTATCCACCTAAATTAATTTATGTCAAATTTTCCCAAAAACCATTTTATATACATGTTAGCATAAGCAAGGATTACTAAGCCATACAACCTGAGTCCGGACCTGTACGTTAGAATAAGCGAGGACTACTAAGCCATACCACCTGAATACGGACCTGTAATGAATACGGTCCTGACTAATAATTTTAAATTAAGTGTTGATTAAGTAATACCAACCTAAGTTGGTATTATGAGGGCGGTAATCAACTGAGGTATACTAGACCGGAGAATAATTATGTAATAACAAGTAGAATAGAAATAAAGTAAGAACGGTAATAAATCGTAAGTACGTAAAAAGGCTAATTTTGTATTATTTTATTGTAATTTTTGGCTCACGCTAACATCAGAAGTCGGGATAATTACCCACGTTTAACCACTAAAGGGAATACCGAATGGAGAGATGGAGGATCTGAACTATGTGAGAATACTAGTCAACGAAGAGTTTGAAGGAAACAGCGTTAAAATTGGATGTACGTGGATTGGAGGCAATATCTTTGGGATTGGAGAAATAGTGATGAATGATGATACAGGATATACTATCTATTGAGCGTTACGTATTGGGAGGAGCTATTAGAGAAGATTATTGGGATTCTGGCCGTTATTGGATCAAGCCAATGAACAGTGAAGGGAGTAGTAAAGTTACTATATTATTTTCTATTATTTTCTTTTCGCTATAAGTTTTTTTATTCAAGATACTCCTAATATTAAGTGTAGAAGTTACAGATTTTCGAATCAATATTAAGGGTTGCTGTTTAATTACGCCGAATTAATATTGAGGGTTATGTAAACAGATTTTGGAATCAATATTAAGGGGTGCTGTTTAATTACGCCGAATTAATATTGAGGATTATTATAAGCAGTAAGGCCAGGGTTATTATGGCAGTCAGGCTAGGATTATTATAAGCAGTAAGGCCAGGATTATTATGGCAGTCAGGCTAGGATTATTATGGCGGTTAGGCCGGAATTTTTATGGCGGTTAGGCCGGAATTATTATGGCGGTTAGGCCGGAATTATTATGGCGGTTAGGCCGGAATTATTATGGCGGTTAGGCCGGAATTATTATGGCGGTTAGGCCGGAATTATTATGGCGGTTAGGCCGGAATTATTATGGCGGTTAGGCCGGAATTATTATGGCGGTTAGGCCGAAATTTTTATGGCGGTTAGGCCGGATTACTTATTATTATATCGGCAAAGCCGAACTACTTATTATTACGACTTTACGACTAATTTATTATTTATTGTGCAACATTAACTTTAATTATTTTTCAGGATTATTAGGATTATTATTACGACTGTACGACTGATTATTTATTGTATAACATTAACTTTGATTATTTTTCAGGATTATTAGGATTATTATGGTGAATTATTAGGATTATTATTACGACTGCAAGACTGATTATTTCGGCGGCATGACTGATTATTTATTGTGCAATATTAATTTTGATTATTATTTTTCCTTATATCGCCGGTAAAATCGTGACACGGTAATGAGCAATGACTAGGACAACAATGGTGATTCACAAGCACTAATTGACAAGAAATTGATAAATTGGCCTTACAAAATTTGGGATGAGAGCAAGATTATGTCACGAGGACGCGACAATTGCAGGAAGGCCGTGTTAGCATAAGCAAGGATTACTAAGCCATACAACCTGAGTCCGGACCTGTACGTTAGAATAAGCGAGGACTACTAAGCCATACCACCTGAATACGGACCTGTAATGAATACGGTCCTGACTAATAATTTTAAATTAAGTGTTGATTAAGTAATACCAACCTAAGTTGGTATTATGAGGGCGGTAATCAACTGAGGTATACTAGACCGGAGAATAATTATGTAATAACAAGTAGAATAGAAATAAAGTAAGAACGGTAATAAATCGTAAGTACGTAAAAAGGCTAATTTTGTATTATTTTATTGTAATTTTTGGCTCACGCTAACATACATTTCAAGTTTACATGCCATATTATCTAATATAGAGTGTAACTTTTTTCTAAACGTTTTAGATAGTTAGAAATATGACATGCAAGCTCGCTTTGATTCTATTCTGTACTTTGTAATTAATAATTATTACTCGGTATAATAATAATTAACCCCCAGAAGCATATTATACTGGCAAGCTAGACGCTAGAGAGTGAAGTTCCGCGGTTCTATTTCTAGTCGCGCCACCACATACTGCTGGGACATTTTTAAACCGATTGTACTGTTAGGCTACGAACAGCTACCGCTACCGCTCGCTAATTCAATAATAATAAATATAATAGCGCGATATGCTATGTATTGTAATGCTATCTAGTTTTGAGCGTTTGCAGAGGTCGAATGATTATTTTTGTATTTCAAAAACGGGTGAATTTACACCCATATAAAATAAATTGAACCAAATATGCACATATAGGAGCGAAAATGTTACTTCTAACACATAAACACACTGTTTTTGTTGTGAACAATTTTTGTGCGGTTTGTCGATTTTTGAAGTTCGATTTGTGTTCTAAAAATGAAAAAAATTGTGATTAGAACAATTTAAACTTGCCGCTACCATTTTATCCTACTTCTATCAAAATTTCACGTCAGGTGATTGAAGAAAATGTAGACGTGGTGGTATTTCCGGGGAAGATAAAGAATCTTGCGCTCGAAGAGTTTGATTTTGAACTGTGAAAATTTTCCAATTTTTACAAAATTGGAAAAGTTAATAGTGACTTATCGAATAGTTTTCGATCGTGATATTACGAGGTAGCAAAGTGTTTTTTGTAGGAAGTCTAGAATTTCTAATTTCTAAAAAGAATAACAATCCTAGTCAGTTTCGAGGAATTCAGTTTGGAAAATATCGAATACAAAATTCAAGGTTATGCTTACTTACTTGAAGTTTATTTTATGGAAGTCACAAATCCGATTCTGGTATCCACAAGATTGCAATCAACGTGCGAATGTGATGTTTTCAATCAAGGGCGGATCCAGGATTTCTTTCTGGGGGGGGGCACAAAGGGGCGGACGGGCAAAAAAGTCAACAATAACTGTTATCATATCACACAAAAATATAAAAATATGCATAAAAATATACCGTCTGGAGGGGGGGGGGCACGTGCCCCGTGCCCCCCCCTGGATCCGCTACTGTTTTCAATCACCCACTAAATTTAATGTACAATCAAAGATGCGTCGAAGTTTCAGTAGCAGAAAATAAGGTAGCAACTATTGTCATCCGCAGAGAAGCGCGAGTTATTCTGGAACTACAATCTTTGTCATTGGCGTCTCGTGAATACGGGGTAAATAACAAAACAATTTATTTAGAACTCTATTATTTTGAATTATGCTTACACTTAACATTTTCCAATGAGAATACAAGGCAAATTAGAGTAGAGAAAATTACAATAAATGTGTTTGCCTTATATTTATCATTAACACAAATTCTACACTTAAAGCTTCAGAACGATAAATGTATCGAAGACAGTTTTGGTTTAATCAATTTAATTAATTATGGTTTGTCAATAAATAATCATTTGGTTTACACATACGTTTTATTGTTCGAAATTTACAGCTCCGCATTTAAAGTTAGTTGTTTAATAAGGAACTCTAAGATCAATTTTGACAATTTAATACAATTATTAGCACACATCAGTTTGTGCAGTAAAATGGTAAGCCAAATTATAACCAGCGCCTCCTCAGCTAAGTTTATTTTAGTAAGTTTATTTAATAAAAGAGAGTCTACTTGGACCATCACCCGAAAACTTACAGTACTTTTCGGACTCATAACCCTAACGAGATTAGTCTCGAACATCGTATATAAAGCTCTAATTATCACGGTATTTAGACAGATATCATTGCTCTGCTTCTATATAGCTGCCGATCGCATTCTATGTTGTCAAACTTCCTGCGTAGTTGAAACACAGGTAATTTGTTTGCGCACAGCGAAAAACGCTACAGTATATTATCAGAAGAAACGATGTACTTGGGGGTACCCGTAATTACTTTGGAAATACTTATTATTGTAAATTATTATCTAACATTATATTGCATTCTATAATATTATTTCTTACTTAACATGTTTTAAGTAATTATTTATTTTGTCTCCAGATTAAATTTTGTGGTAGATGATGAATAGTTGTAATTTCGCCGACAGGTAAATATAGACAATCAGGTCCATGTAGTTACATCGACGGAAACTACACGGAACGCCAGTGCACTGACAAATCTATGTGGACAACAAATACATTGAAGCTTCTACGTTGATGCTTTTAAGGTACACGTTATTTGCGTCGATTGGTGGTAGCTACACCAACAACGTTTCTGTCCATAGGCAGTTACGGCGTTAATTACGTTACTCGTATGACTTCGGTTAGGTTAGGTTACTAAACCAACAAAACTTAGGTTAGGCTAGTGACTCGCCGGTTTACTGGCGTTAATTTGTATATCAGTAAAAGCGCTTCTATCTCTTTTACCTATTACTATGCTGAATACTCAACTGTCAGCTTAATATCAGGTTAGATAGATAATTTAGAAAAAGGTTGTGGTATTTAGATCCCACGGTTGCTTATACCGGGTTGGGGGTATAAAAACTGCTTTAGCAAGTGCATAGTATTTACTTGAAGTGGAACTTGAAAGATTACAAAGTTGGCAACAATGATGTAATAGTGAAAATAATATGGTATTATTTATAAAATGGTTCTAGTAGCGGTATTATTACTTTACAGTGTAGTTCTATATTATGATAAAGTTATAGCTGGAAATTCATTTTAAGCTTAGTAATATTGGTTATATTTCAAAATTACATTAAATTTGAAGTTTTCGTACTTTAAAAATTGGAATGTAATTTTTCTTGAACAATAATTCATTCTTGTAGATTTCAATTTAATTGAACAATAGGAACGATTGTATGAATTATGCTTATAGCAGCCTTATTAATTTTAAAGAGTTTTCTTAAAGGTAAATAAAATGGAAACGAACATTTTCTTGTTTAAGCGAGTGAAATCATGAGGTGTTTAACACAAACAGGAAGTGCTTTTAAACTTGGGCGTGCGGCGAGTGCGCGATGCCTTGCGACTCGTCCAGAATTCGGAACGATCCAAAAATTGAAAGGATTTCACGAGAGATAATGCATGGTTCTGGAATCAACAACCGGGCCGTCGTTTCGTACATCCATCAATCAAGCGTGTTATTAAAGTTAAGCTCGTTATAGGCTTGCAATCTTTAGGGATAGACCACTTAATGTAGCTACACCTGTTCAATATGTTCTATTAACGACAATAAATTGAAAAGATTTTTGTTTTGGTCTCGAAAGGATTTAAAAAATACACAATTAGCATGATCGCTTTAAATGATTTGAATGGCTTTATGTTGTTGACCGCTTTTGTCAGACAAGTACTTAAATCATAATTATCACGTGTTGTGTAATATGCAAATGCGTGGTTGGAGAATCCGTTCAAACTGAAACAGCTATTCACCCTCGAGGTTAGGGTTTATAAACACTCGCGATAGCTTTAATCATTTTATGTGTGCCGGTCTGTTCGGTTTGCATTAATTAGCGTGATATACACGGCTTCAACTAAGAATGGAAATCTATATTTCAAACAAAACTGCCTGATTGATATTGAGTGTCGAAACTGTTCCGACCGGTACCGTACACGTACTCGCATAGATTAACACCACATATCTGTAAGCCTTCTGGCCAACGAGTGCAGGGGTTGTTGAGTAATAATAATACCAAGACTATTCATTAATCAACACAAACACAAATACAATATTGTGGCACCGGCATTCCTTTGGATAAATTAATGATTTTCAGAAACTGATTCAGACAGAGAATGTAACTTTAAAAAATTAATAATAATTTGTTAACAAAACAATGTAATATTAATTAAAAATTATTTTTCACTTTTTCAAGTGCTATTTTAGTTAATAAAATACGAGAATTTAACATACGTGCACATTTTTAATATTGTGTTTAACTTTTATTTAATTACTAACATTAACTTATATTCAAAGTTCTAAAAATGATTTAAACATAATTAAAAGCTTGAAACAAATGTGCAACATTCATACAGAAATGCATTTATATTCCAAGAATCAATAATATTTTCTTGTTCTTCTAACCTTACCGTTCAAAATATCATCCAATTATAGGTTATTTGTCTGTTTGATGCACATAACCGAAAATTATTTCAAATTACACAGCGTACAAACAAATTTCCAATATATTCGGTAAATTCATTCAATTTCAACTTATTGTTACTACCCCGCAATTATTCAAATTACAAAAACATTTTTCATTATATCGAGTTTAAAAAGGAAACATTAAAAGATTTTTTGGCGTGGTTGAGAAAAAAGAAGCACAAAAAATAGATTGAAAATGGATCCCACCCGTTTTTATTAAGGGGTTATGCTAGTTCAAAAATCGATTTTCGAAAACCCTCATTTTTTTGAAGTACACAATGTCGGAATTGTCCACTAGAAATTTTAAGTTGACATGCTTCGTTTTTAAAAAGATGCATTTTCTTGATAAAAACTTGCGCAAAGATTTCATAAAACTTTTAACGACCCATTAAAACTAACGGACGCTTTCTATTGGCCTGTTAGTGCTAACGGACTTTTTCTATTGGTTATTTAAATTTAACATTTTGTTTATAAAACCGAGAATTAGTGTCGGTATGAAAATAAAAATGCAATGCGATGAAAAATGTACACCTGTATAAAGAGCAGATAGAAGATCATCATTAGATTTTATTTTATTATAAAATAAAGTTTTGTAGCATTTCGGATGTACAAAACTATTTTGAAAAATTCTACATACTTAACCTCTATTATTTGTTTTTACTTGCTTTCTTCATTACACAAATATCTCTATTTTTTTAGATTGTTCTAATTTTCTGATCTACTCTCATTTCATTTCATTGCATTTTACTGAATCTTATAATAGAAAATTCCTGTAAACTCATTTGGTATTTTAATACTAATGGTTTTTATTACTCTAACTTTTACCAAACTTTTTACTTATACTTAGATGTTAGTATGTATGTATTTAAAGATTATAATGCTATTGTTTCTTTATTACTATTATTTCATGGTTAAATGCTACTTCCATTTATGCTATTTGCAAAGATTTTATTTAATTACCGTCACTTGCACAGTATGCACTTGCGATTCGTGACCATGATGAGTTCAGTATTGGCACACCATCTTTGTATGTCAAAATTTACTTATAACATAAATGATTCTCACTTTGCATTTCAATTAAAGTAAAAGATGCCAAAATGTAAGGTCGTAGACTTCAAACACGCCAAACCTTAGTTTTTTGCAAGACGGAGAACTGTACTTGGATAAGCTAAGCTCAACAAAATGTTGCTAAAGTAGATTTTAATTAATTGAAAGTCTTTTATATGATAATTAAGATATCGGTGAAAAGGTGGCAAAATGCTCACCAACAGCATTGGTTTGGAAGTTTGTGTGTTAATGGTCAGAACAACAATTTTCAATTCCAACAAAAAATAAGCCCTTATTTATATTTGAAGAACAATGAATGGTGTTTTAAATCTTCACTAAATTTTATCCAGTTTGGTGATAAAAAATAATTAACTAAGGCAGCATACAAAGTAAATGTTGGTAAAATTAAAAATCAAGTTGCTGATTTTATAGAAAGTATTAAAGAAGCCACAAAAGACAAAAAAAAATGATATTTTTAATTGCATATATTTAATTAGAAACTCTTGTTAATAAATAACGCTATTTAGGTTATAGGTTATTAATTTGTTACAAAACTGAAATTTTAACGTATTTCTCATCTTTAGGGTTATAATTTCTTAAGAATTTTATCTAAGTTTTGATATGAACCTTCTTGGTATAAAGGAAACACTCATTAATGCTCTTTTAATGAAAATTATAAATTTTTTTAAGAGAGCTGTTACATGATTTTTCAACAACAGTAAGCTTGTGTAAAGTAAGTTTCATATTGAAACCTCATTTAACCTATTGTGTTAACACAAAACCACTTCCGTTTCTGTTTTCTTCTCAATAAAAATCAATATACTATTAAATTTACTGTTCCGTTTGTGTTGACAAGAAATTAAAATATTTTTATAAGAAATTTATGAAGCAGAAAATTGGGTTAATAAGAATTTATCTTAGTGTATAATAAAAATTAGATATTGGTTTTATTAGATTATGAAATATCTATACATAATTCAACTTTTTCTGTATAATTATAAAGCACACATTGTAATACAATTACAATAAGGGTAATGAAGCGCACATGGTGAATTAATTCATTCCTGAAGCATTTGAATATTTATATCAATGTAATGGTTTTAAAATTAGGCATTGTAAGTACACGTGATAATAAAACTTTAGCACATGTTGAGCAAAATTTCCTAAATTGTTTAATCGAATCGTATCACTATAAAAATTAAAATTATTATTATTAGGGACTTCATTAATATTAGGGCTTACACAGCAATAAAAGTTCGCATTTATTTCTGTAGTTTTGCATGAGGTTGTTTGGTTGTTCCTAAAGCAAAAAATAAAAACTTTTGTATAATTTTGGGCAATGCAAAATAAAATATTTCGATTTTGAATAAAATGCCAAATTGAAATAAATTTAATAAAATTAACCGACTTAAAAATGTAAAAATGCAAAACGATTGCATAAAATAGTACAACTGTACTCCACGTCCTAGGAGACTGCAGTGTGTCGCTAGGATCGCTGAAAGTACAATTTACAGGCGGAAACGCGGAAAAATTTATATTTTGTGTTATTTAGAATTTTGTTTTAGCGGTGATACTGCAACAAATGCAATTGTAATTTCATGTACTTCCATTATAGTTTTGTAGAAATAAATTACCAACAATTGTATTGAAGCTGTCAATTTTATGGAGTATTCCAGCGATGATTTCAATTCTCCGCCGCTATTGTATAAAATATAACTGGTTAGTCCAAATTTTACTTTCTAAGCTTCCAATAATTATACATGTGACACTTCTTACAAGGAGTAGAATCCACCATTGGAATTACCGATTTGATCCATTATTACTATAAGTGTAGATCATGATAATTAGTTATTAATTTGTACAACGAGTTGCTTCAACTGTTTAAATTTTAAAATACTTGATTAACGCGATTCGCAGTGGATTAGCCGATTAGCTATCCAGTGAATCTGATAGAGAAATTATGCGCATGATTGGATTAGCGGGATTCTCACTGTTATATCAACAAATTGGATATGAAATACCTATATATTAACGCGATTCTCAGTGGATTAGTAAACGAATGGTAAATTGCTGACCCGATGGTAGAACTATGAAAATCAGGTTAATCCATTCATGCGCGTTATTTTCACTATCTATTATTTCATATCCAACAGCAAATAAAATTATTCAGAACCAAATATCTGGAAATTGGCTAAAAATTAGTTTTACAATTTGAATTTGATTCAAGTCCTAATTATGGATAAAAGAGGTGCTTCTAATGTAGGACCCTCCCTCCTCTTGTGAGATGGTCATAAGATAGTTAGATATCTCCCGTTTCAAATTGTGTACCATAGTTTTGACAGTTGAACGAGTTAACTATTAAGCTAAAGACTGTGAAATTTCAAATTGCTATATAACTTTTGTAGCTTTATAACTACTAATGAGGAATTTGACGACTCAAGCTTGAAATTTTTATTTTATTTTAACTTTTTTGAACTTTGAATACAATTTTTTACAATGCAGGGTATGTTCTTGTTTTGTTAACAAATACTGTTTTATTTATAACATTCATCAAATCAATTGTGGAAATTTGTATATGCGTATACTATTATATTTATTATTCGATTAGTTAACGGTGGTGTTTGTTGAAATTAAAATTTCATTCTGTTGTTTCATAACAGTGCCAATGTTGTTAACACTTTATTTTATTTTTAACCGATAATTGTCGTAATTTTGATTCTTCTGTTATGAAATTTCAGCTATTATTTATTTGACCGGGAGGAACAAGAACATAAGTCAAAATTGCAGCAAAAGGTTTTTTGTTACAAATTTTGTTTATAATTTAAAGTTTAAATAATTAAGTTTCATTTATGGTCATGAAAGACCAGCGCACGCTCCTGCTGCTCCAGCGTGTCAATTTTTAGGACAAGCGCAGAACAAATAAAAGAAAACAAAAACAAAAACAAATCCAAAACCAAAATACAGCAAAAATAAAATATAACGTAATATCCAAAATAATAAACGGCCAGCACGCTGTACCTGCTCCAGTCAGCGTATCATATTTTTGGGACACGCAATGAACTTTGATTGGTTGTTGTCGTTTTTCGTACCAATTTAAAATCACCTCCCCTGGGATCGAGTTACACACCGAGTGATACACCTGATCAAACTGCCCAACAACCTAATTTGTTCAACTTTATCTCCATAAAATCCGATGATCATCCATCCAGAAAATTAACTATTCGACTTTGTATGCATTATAATTTATATAATCTATTGCCTGTGGTTTTGTTCGCTTGATTTGAATTGTCCAGACGTTGCTTGGACCCGGTGGTTGATTGAAAAATCTTGAATATCGTCAATAGTTCATATTTCCTCGAAGGACCATGCTTAATAATTCGGTTGTAGGTAAAGTTATTAATTTATTGTTGTGCTATCTTCCAGTATCACTGGTTCTAGCAATATTGGAATAATGGACGCAAACGAATTTGAGTTGATTCTGTTTATTTAAAATTTGTACATGGCATTTATATAAAAATATTTACAAAGTTAACAATGTAAACAAAGACAGTGTTTTGAAGTTTATTGCTATTTTGCGTTTCTCTTTGTCATCCTTTTAGTGTAGGTCGTACGCTTATTTTGATTGCAAATATAAGTAAAAAATAACAAGTTTGTTAATTTCAAACAAATTAAGTTCTTACTCCTTCCGGTCATAGATTTATGATTTCAATATTTATTTTTAACTTAATGTATTGATTTAATTTTTTATTGAAATTCAATGTATCGATACATAAAAATACATAAAAATTACTCAAAATAACTGATATTTATAGCTTTACATTAATTTCTCGTTTAATGCCATTAATTTCCAAACAAATTCTATTTACATTTTACTAACTTTTTATGTAGTTTTGAAATTATATGGTAACAGAATCTTATATAATAACAAAACTTTATCTATCTCTCTGTTCGTAACGTTTTCTCGTACTTCTGATAGGCAGGGGCGGATGAACTATCAAAAATCTACCGAGAAATTTTTTTGAATGACCTTTATTTTTAACCCTATTTCATAATTGAATGAACTTATTGAAACAAAAATTGATAAGATGTCTCGCATGGCGTCTATATATAGCATCGGTGGCACATGGCTAGTTATGCCACTGGATCATACTATTGTAGGTAAATTTATAATACGAAGATACTGGGAAATTTCCTGGTATTCCGCTGGGCCCATCCGCCTGTGTCGATTGGTAGCTTCATTTATTACCAAACCATAAAAGTTTGTACGGCTTTTTGCCCCCTGCACCAATCGAGTTGCACCAACTCACTATAAGGTCTAGGTGGCCAATTATTGACCGCTCTAACTTTCTAGACCAGATTTCAAGTCAATAGTTGTTACTTCCTTAAGTGAACAACATCAATATCGCTGTTTTATTAATTCGTACACTACAACTGGAATTTTATTCATTATTACTGCCTAAAGTATAACTTTCCATACAGTAATATGGATAACTAGTGATTGTCAAGTATAGTGAATATATCATGACTGTTCAACAAGCTGTAAATAAGTAAACGTAGTGTTGCTTTTAAGGGTTTCAAGTATATCTTATGCAAATCCTATTCGTGAACTGCAAAGGATTGAGATAGCTTTGCAGTAATCAAACACTAATAAAACTATCTATGAGCAGAAACCAAACTAATCAGGACAATTCAATATAAACGTTTAACCCAATCAGATTTTCTAATATTAAATCGTCGACAGCTTGAAAACCAAGTTCTCAAACAGCGTGGTTTGTTGACCACTTCAGAAATAAAACTAATGAAATATACTAAGTTATCTTTAAAAAACTAAAACTGAAAGCTCACTTTTCTGATTTCTATGTCATATTGTATGAGCGACATGTGATAGAATATCGCGCATGCTTAGTAAGTTCAGTTAGTTTGGTTAAATAAAGTCAACATATTTCAATCCTTAGTATATTGGTTGCACAAATTGAAAACAATTCAATATATAGATTTTGTAGACGCACGTAACACAGATAAAGTTACGCGAGTAACAAACGTTTATATTGTAATTTAAGTGTACGAAAAGTAACAAGTTTTGTCGCCGCTGATTTTTAAGTACCGAACAATAGTTTTAATATTAAAGTTTTCTAATTTGATTTCTTACATTTACATCAATATTATTCAAACTTATTATCAAATTTCCGTAAAACTTTTTATGAAGTTTTATATTATCGCAATTTAATGAATTATTAAATGCAATGTTTTACGAAACTTGCAATTTATTGATTTTGGAAGTTGTCCCTGAAACATAGAACAATAAAAGATTGCTAAGTATATGATATAAGTCCGCTTAACTTACATTTTCTTAGAAAATTGAAGCCCAATCTCTAAAATATTATTACCACACTACAATATTATGTTGAGGTTATGTTTCGATGGTGATCTAAATAATTTACATGGTGGACTCGTTTATGTTTTCTTATGGTCCTAAGAAGGTAAGTGCCACGATGAAAGGTTTTACGTAAGACGGATAATTCAGAAACTACGGCCACCCATCATGATTAATTTAAATTTATTATAAAATAAAGTAGGTTATGTTTAAACTTTAAAATTTGATTGTAGATCTGAATTTAGTTATAAATCTTGAAATGTTTGGATTAGGAGTCTGCTTTAGCATCTAAAATAAAAATCGGAAAAATAAAATGAAACAATTACAATTACACCAATAACTTGCCCCTGTTATAAAAGTGAACCCGATACAATTATAAGAAAAATTCATTTTGAGAATTTGGTGAAGATTTCGTTGGTGGTTTTCTATTGCATACCGAGAGGAGTGGGTTAGAATAAGGTTCTAGCTTTACCTGTGCTCGAATCCAATATTTCGGCATTAACAGTAAACGCACTTAACCGCTGTCTAATTATATCGGTCTATAAGCACAGTAACAGATCCTAAGAGGATACTTAAATCTAAACACAAGATGTTCAAAGAAGTTTGTAGTAAATTGTAATGAACTACTAAATCTAACACAATTTGCATTTATAAATAGTAATACAACAATACCTCATTTTTAATTGATAAGTTTCTCTGCAGATACGGATGCATTGTAGGGGCAGCAATTGCACGATAGCGCCTGTATTAATGAGAGCCATTCGCGTGAAATTGTTTGAAAACAACAATGCACGAGAATTATTTACAATTGCTACTTATCAAATTAAAAAATGAGGTAGTGTATATTATATTTGCTTAGATAATTTTTTAACGAAAAATAAGAAATTATTTTTTGAAAATGACAGAAAAGTTAACGTCAGAACAATAGGTATTATCTTCGATTTATTTTATATGAAAGGAATCACATTTCATTAAATGTTACTTACTAACAAATACAAAACAACGACTTACAGTTTAATGTAGAATAACATCAAATAAATTTGGAATCGGGCGGAATTTTTGAATCGGTTGAACTTCATTGTAGAATTGTGCAACATTATGAAAGTGTGTTTTTTACACAAAGGTTTTTTTTTGCATATTTGACTCGTACTAAAAGAAAAATACTACTTAAGCTAAACAAAGCTTTGTAAAAGCAAATTTGTCGTAGTAATGATGAATTAAAACAAAGAAAGTAAGTTATATGCTCCGACTAACCGGCACGGATCTTTGCATTTAAATATCTGTCCGATTACCTGCTTTGTTTTTGTTCGGTTCGGCTTTATATTCTGTAACAAATTTTTGCATTTTTTATTTAGTTTCTCCTTGAATTGTATTTCACAAATTTCCTGGATGTGGTTCTGTATTTTATTTGCATTCAATATTCGATTGCATGCATTTTATACGGTATTTTGCGAGTAGATTGTCGATAACGTGAACCTTTGGGTATGAATGAGTCTTGAGTCTCGCAATAGCGACGAGGGACGGTGGGCGTACGTTGTATTAACATCTGTTCAAGTAAAAGTGACAAGAGAGGTTCTTAATGCGCAACCTAATTTTTGCGCAAGTTGTGGAACAATTTTTGATTTCCTTCAGTTGGTAACGTCCTATTGTTGTTTTGGATGACGATTGAGTAATTAATTCGTCATCTGGATGGTCCAGCCGCGTAACATCTCCAACAATATCTCTCTCACTGGTCCAATTCCAGCTACAGATCTACCAGCAGTGTTTAGTGTCGCAAAATCGGTAAAATGCTACTGTATAAAATTATAACAAGTTCTTTTAAGCCATACGTTGGATAGCGATTGGATACGAACACCTGCCACCATGATATTGTAAGCTTACATGCGAGCTCGAGGTAATAAGCGATTTTAAACTATTCAAATTCGTGTGAACCGACGTGCTTCTGTGTTTTTGTGTTCAATTTTGAGTAACAGTTACTGTTTTATAGTGAGTACTTTCAGGACCGCCGCAGGGGTACTTCCGCCCGTGTGCAAACTTTAATTTGGCCGCCCTTGTAGCTGAATCTTTTCGGTTTTTGAATACAATTTCCTAAATTTCTACTATTTATTCCCTGCCGTAAAGTAAATGACCTTTTCTTAACCCCTATTTTCGGGATTTTGGCCGCCTCTAATTTTTGCCGCCCGTGTGTTCTGCACACTGTGAACAATGGCCCTGGGTAATTTGTTTATATTTGAATTAAGTGCACTGTTTGATTGTGAGTTTTATTGCTATTGTGCCTGTTGGCGCAGCCATTTACATTGCAATTATTGGAACTGTGATAGCATCTCTCAAATTCTGTGTGTCAATTAAAGCATTTGATTACAATTAGGTTATTTTGTTCTCCCAAGTTACCAATTTTTCTAGATTCATGATCCACTCCTTCGCATTAATAACGAGTTGGTCTATTAACATAGTGGCAAACAAACTGGAGAGGTTATCTCCGGATTGTGACGGACTCTAGTCTCTGTTTCGGCTAACCCTCTCATTAGGGGTTGCGCTTGCCTCAGTGGTTAATTTTTGTTGAAATTCATGAATATGAACGTACGGCGAAATTTACCTCTAACACAAATGATTGTTAATTTGCATTTAAATTAAAATAAATTATGCCAAAATGTAAGGTCGTAGACTTAAAACGCCGCAAACCTTCGTTTTTGCAAGATTCAACAGAAAGTAATTAAAGTTTAGATTTTAATTAGTTCTAAAGTCTTTTTTATATTAATTAAGAAAATACGGATTATCAGGTGGTAAAATGAAATATGACGGCTATTGTTAGAAAGTTTGTGTGGTACTGTCAAAATAACAATTTCCAGATGGAAATTGAAGTGTAAGAACAATTGAGGCGTCTAGTGCTAGAGTGGCCTAACCCACTTTTCATAAAACTGGATATAAACGCGCACAAAAGTTTGCTGTCAATTTATTTTGTAATTTCTCAGTTTTATTAAGAAGTGATAAGTTTTTGGTAACTTATTAGCTTTTTGACATATTAAGGAACTAATTGAGTCAATATGTCAATGACTCAATAAAAGTAAAAAAGTGAAAAATTGGATTAGGCCACTCTAGCACTGGACGCTTCAATTTTAAATAACGCCATGGCGGTGATTCGTTACTTTAAAGCAGGAAATGAAATTCGGGCCAAAAATAAGAATTTTTAGTATTTGAAAATATCGTGTTACTTTGACATTTGGAAAATTGGAAATGCTTGTATATCGGAAGAACTTCATCCAAGCAAGTTGAAAGTTTTGCTACTGTATGATGAAATGACGTTTTAAATTTTCACCGCGTTTCATCAGAATCAGTGACGATATTTTGAAAATTTTAAAATCAGATTTGCCAAGATTTGGTAATTTTATAAATATGGAAGTATCAAGTTGCTGTTTTTGCGAAAAGGTATAAAAGGAGGAACTCAAACAAAGAACAGTTAGTAGATTGATTTTTGAACTTCTACGAAGTGACACAGAAACCTTAGACTATTTATACTCATAAACACGCCTCCTCCGATCTCTCCTTGAATACAAACTGAAGCAAATAAGTGTGACGTCACTGGTGGGATAGTATCGAGATTTATGTTAGTAGTGAACGAAACTAGTTTTTCATTTATAGTTGCTATATTCAGGTTCATCTTAGCATATAGCAATGGCAGGAAGTTGGTCTAGAACGGTGGGTGCCGGGCTTGTTAGTAGAATTTCTAAGTTCGAATCCTACTCGGAACGATTTTCTTTCTGTCCTAATGGTTCGGACTCCACTTTAAAAACTGTCGTTCCCGTTGAGCGGTGCTTATGCACTGCTCAGAAAAATATAGTAATATATCAAATTGACTTTCCTGTTATTGGGTTCGCCTGTTGGAATTTTAACTGATTATTATTATTATTATATAGTCCACCAGTGAAGTCCTTTATGTTTGCTTCGCTGCTTGAAAGTCAAGCGATGTCTATAAGTAGTTTAAATGGTCGAAGACAGAAACCTCGTTCGATGGTTTCACATTGACATATCTATAAATTAAAGTCCTGGAAGAAAATGTTAAATTAATTTTGAAAAATTTAAAATACGACGAAGTCAGACAAAGTTACTAAGTTAAGAGTAAGAAGTTACTAATAGTACTAACCTGTATTGTTATAATAAAGGATTAGTTTGCCCACTAGCGCAATGCCTCCAAACAATTTGCTAGAACACTCCTCCTAGTGCCATTTATAGATGCGCCTTTGATTGATTTGTTAATTTTTTACCAGTTCGAAAGTGTTTACCAGCCTAAAAAGAATGTATACGACCGAAATAAGTTCACAAAAGTTTTCCAAGACAAAGGAGCAAACAAATTCCCATAAGATTTATGTATCTGTACCAATAAAAACGATAGTTACTATTTTAAACTACAAATTGAATTTTGCAGATAACTCAGTTACTAACTAAATTGATGGCAAAAAAGTAAAGTTACTAACTATCGGTAGTCTAAAAGTTTGGATAGTGCCCATCTCTAGTAAAAACTACATTATCACGAGAGACATATTGAATTCTCGAACAAAGTGATATTGCTCAGTTTATCACTTTTATTTTATTAGAAATCATATTTAGATTTCCATTTTTCGGAAAATGGGTTTCAAGTTCAGATTGCTTGAGAAATCAGGCTTTGAAAAAATATTGATGTTATGGTTCATTGGTGTAATTTTAAGCCGTAATATATATAACTCATTCAAATACTATTGATTGAAATTTAAAATTAAGTAGGAATCTGCGAGTATAATGCCTGCAGTTAAAGGTTGAGGAAAGTTAATTTTGATAGTTAGTGAATATTAAGCCGCGAACTATTATTAAAGAGAATTTAAATATTTATGTAGTTCTTCAGTCAATAACAGTCCTTTAAGGAAAATCTCATTTCGTTTCGGTAGTCTGTTGAAACTAACAATTTTTGTGTCAGTCTTTCATTCTATGAAATAGCCAAGGTACTTCGTATAACGTTTTTATTTTCCTATCCATTTGCTCATCCTTAGGGAACGAAAGGCAAACTCAGATGCATACTTTGAATAAATTTTAAAAGTAAATGTGTGTCTGTTTTTGTGATTTTGTAAGTAATTAATTATGTAAATGTATTGGATCGTCATAACTTTTGATAACTGGATATTTTTCAATAACTGTGCTTTAACTTTCACCACTATGCTCAGCGTTAGTTAAATTTTGTATAACTTTTTGAGTCAGTACCTACAGCTTTATCGCTTTAGGAAATTTCTTCTACTAAGCTTACGAAATCCCCAAGTTATACATTTTATTTAAACTTATTATATCATGTGAAAGAATAAGCAGTCGAATTTAGATCCTGTAATACATTTTATAATAATTTGATTTAGTTTGTTTACAATTAAAGATTAAAGTTAAAAGAAATGTTAATTTAAGTGAGGAAACGAGAGGAGAGAAATTGAAATCGATAGTGAAACGCAATAAATTCTTAAGTGATTAGGATAATGAATGTAAAATTAGTTATTGATGTGGTTACAGGACATCATCCGCGTTGTAATTGTACTTATTAATGTTAATTATAAAAATAAAAGTATCAGAACGAAAGGTACAAAACGTGGCCTGACTGCTAAGTTAGCAACAAAACGAGCACGTGCTTAGAGCTTATCGCGTTTACACACCTATCGCCATGATGCCATAACACTCCCCCTTTAAAAATGTTTGATTAAATCAAACATCCAGATACGGTTTCAAGGAATTTCCAGCATTTATAAAAGGAAATAATTAAAAAATGAATGAATGAAAACAATTTGTAATAAATCACAAAAATAAATTTTCTTATTAATAATACAATATCAGAAATTTTGAATATTCAATAATATCTTTCATAATAAATTGTTCAGAAAATGAGCCCTAACAAAAAATATTTAAGATTTATACAGAAATAAAAACTTATTGATACAAAAGCAGTCTCGTTTAAGCAAATCTTCCTAATAAATAAATCATGCGCATATGTTTTATCAAAACGATTTTATTGCTACTTTATAAATTTTTTTATACATAATCTTAAAATTGAAGCGTTTTCTTGAAGTAACTTTATGAAATTTTTTGTTCTCTTCCAGAAGTTGTAAAATGTGCGTTTATCAGTTTGGGTAAACATTGTTATGCGGTTATTTATTGTTTAATTAATTTTACTGGCATTTAGTTGTTTCATTATTATTTTTAAATTTCACATTTTAGACGTGACATAAAAAGACGAAGATGGGGATGGGGAAACTATGTTTTGGCTATTTCTAGCTTAAAATTATCAATTACAATTCTGAACACGCGGGCAATCATCGTGTTATCACAGTAAAACGAAAACAGAGTAAACATTTATGATACTCTCTATTCTTTACTTAAGTTGATTTATAACCTACGATTGTTGACTTCATTTTAAACTAACCAAATTACTGCAGAATTACAAATTACATTTTTCCAAATACTTCTTAATTGCACAATTACCAATTCTAATTTAAATATTGTTAAATTTACCTTCACATTATGAAGAATCAAATTTTAATAAGATATCAACATTTAATACATCACTTCTGTTCATAGCGCATCACTGATTGGTTGTAATTAAAAGCATTGCCAATATAATAGTTTACATACGGTTGCTATCCCCCAAGTGAGGCAGAAAGCCAAACAATAACATCAATCACACAATTATTTTAATAATTCAATAGTAAACAGTTTATTTATTTTAAATTAAATCATTTCAATTTGACCAGCAGTGTGGCGTTAAGTATATACCGGTAAGCTAGGGAGCAGAAAACCACAGTTCTATTTCTTGTCACGTGAGATAAACCGTTGTGATCTGAAATCATCTAGAAAGGTTACTACCCCACTAGAGATAATTAAAGCTACGTTTAGACGTACAATAGCAGGATAAAGTTTTAAATTAAGAGGAACACCCCAAAAGAGTGGGGTTTCCACTCCTTTCTAAATTTTTCTCGAACAATCTGACGTACAATTTAAACCACCGAACTGATGTGGCAGCAACAAGGATTGGAACCTATGAAGTTATAGGTAGTATGTGACTTGGTCCCCGATAATTTGTTCCCCGGTAATTTGATCCCGGTAATTTAATCACCTGGTAATGTGATCCGCTGGTAATTTCACCTCCGGTAATTTCATCCCTCGGTAATTTGACCTAACAGTTAACCTAAGCTCGACTGGTGGTCTCTCAATGATGAATCCGAGATGTGACGTGGTTGTACTAAGTAAAGATATCCCCTAAACTGGTCCTACTCGGCAAAGTGTGCTACTGGGAAGGGGATGGATCTCTTTTTCTCAGCAAATGATGGCGTCAAAATTTTCACGTCAAAATGACCGGCTTCCATAGCTTTGGCCCAACGAGCCCATAAACCGTTCACTGTAAGGCTCCAGCCCTAAATTTTTGTAATAGTTAATAAAATACAGTGAAATTATATAAATCGTAATCGGTTGAAATTATAGAAATCAAATTACCAATAGCCCTAAGTTCAACATCGACACACTACACCAAATTGCCTGTACCTTTCTTAACACATAAAGAATAAAAGTATCTACAACTCTAACACAAATTAATGAAAAAGTTAAAATATAATTTACCATACAGTGGAACTTCGATGTAACGATAACGAAAGGTATAACAGTGCGATCAGCCAAACCACTGTGGCCTAAACCCGTATATCGTATTCCTACAGAGGAAGGCCTAAGATCGAACTAACTTATCAATGATATACACGACATAATCTCACTTTTCTTGACATAACCTCACTTTCATGCCATATAATGACTATTTACATTTAGTTTAACATTTTTAAAATGTTTACAAAGATTCGATTATCGATAAACCTAAGTTTATTAAATATATAACTTGTACTGTAATCAGTATGAATTCTGAATTACTTCTTCAATACTATCAAAATTACTCAGGATAAACGATTTATAAAGGATAAAAAGATTTTACTTAGGTTTTAGTAGGATTATTAGTTTAACTTCTTCTTTTCATTTGCAATTTAGGAAATTTGCTGATATTAAAGATATATTAAAATATGACATTACTGTAGTAAAGAAAAACATGTAGCTAAAGATTTATTCAATTTTCATAACTTATGCAAAAATATATTATTCAAAATTAAGTTTTACAGTTAAACATTTATATTGATAAAATCTGTTGGAATTTAAAAATACATTATTTTGAACAATTTCTTATATGTATTGTATTCATTTTTTATTCTGTGTAAACAAGCCTCCAGAAATGTAATTTAGAAGTAGTCGCTATTGTATATATAAAATATTTATAGTTCAATATTCAGCAATCTAATTTATATTTAAGCAATTGCTACATATCTTTAAATGAGAAAAATTCATGAAAAACGATTTTACTACTCATATGGTACGAACACGAAATTGTTCTGATAGAATTAATTATGTTCTTGATAGTACAATTTTCATGTATGGTATCAGCGGTCCCACTAGGAATAGTAATGTATTTACACAATATTTATTATTCATAAACATAATTTCTTTTATACGGAAGTCTTTGAATTGAGAAATTAATCAAGAACTTGAACTTTATACATAATCTGAAATGCTATCTTCTATAATAATAATTATGCTTTCATGTGATTTGGAATAAGTTTTCCACTACGCTTTAATTATAATATTTTTTCGGCTTTTGAACAAAAGCGCAGCAAAAAAATAACCGCAATTTGCTTGCATTCATTAGTGGGCCGAAATGGTTGACCTTTGGAAACACTGCAAACAACCGCCATTTTGTTAGTAAATATGAGCAATTGAAAACGCTATAAAGTGTCTTTTCTTGTTACTATAGTAAATATTCTTTGTTACGACATTGTACCATTTTCTTGTGTGTTATTTTTGCGTGACGCGGATTTATAATCACGGGACCTATCGGAGCTGGTATTTATCCGAATTAAATGTTCAAAGTGCATGCAGGTTTTTTTAAGCGCCTATTGAAGCGCATAATTCAACGTAAAGAGATTTAAGTGACCACGTGGTTACAAGAAAGGTCGAATTTAGGTGGTAACCGGTACCAGGATATTCACAAGAATGATTTGTACATCCTTGGCCGAAATAATGAAAAACATTTTGTTGTGAGAGGCTTGCAATATTTAGTGCAAATCGGATACTGTACATAAGATATGTACGCACGTTTTCTAAATTCTAGTGGTATTTTCTCAAATTTGGCATAATCACGTTTTCCATAAATGTGACGCAATTTGTAATGATATACTTTTTATTATTCTTAAATATAAATAAATGATCGTCGGAACTAAACAACATCAAATTTCACCTATGGTGGCTTAAATAAAAGCGGGATGTTTAAGTTTTAATTTCCTATGAAATGTTTTATTAGGAATTTAGAGCAACAAATCCCAAATTGTTTTACAATTTATTGTTTTCTAAATATATTATGTAAAAATTATTGATTTCATATTTTCCACTTATAATTATAGATTTAATTGATTTGTATCGAACCGTTGCATCGACTTATAATAGCGTAATGCGCTAAATTTTAAGTAAACATAAAAACCCGTGTAAATTTCTGAGAACGGTTTTTATTATAAATAATTTTTATAAAAATAATATTTAACTTCCTAGAAGCAGTAAACAGTAGTAAACAGCTACAGAAACATAAAAATTTATATGATTATATTACTTCTTATTGTATTCTTATATGAACAAAACTTCTTTAAACGATGCTTGTCGTATGAACCCCTTTTTATGTAAAACGACGTCTCTACTGTGTTTTTAATTTCAATAAGCTCTTTATTGACTATCCATTATAAGAATACCTATTGTAAGACGGAACAATAACAACAGAAATAATGACAACACCGGTTGTCATATTATAATCGCTACATAAATTTATGTTTGATTACAAGTAATTTATAATATATTAATAGTAATAATTAATTAATAAATAACTTAATGAATTAGTTTATCGGATTTTTAATAAAAAATTTTTAATTGATTGAAAAGTATGTCTAAACTGGTGGATCCGGAATTTACTTCGAGCAACACGATTTTTCTTCCAGCTGTCTATTATGTATCAAAAACCAATTACGTTACCAAACCGATTGGTTTTACATTGAATGAATCTGCTATACATATTTTAAATTAATAATATGATTATACTAGGTGCAAACAGTTTGCACGCATAATTTCAGATATCTGTAATCGACACTTTAACCGAAAGCCTTTGATTTTTGGAGCGACTATCTTAGTCGAGAGTCGGAATCTCGCGAATTTTTTCCAAGCAATATAGCTTCCGAAGGATAATCGGGCGCAAGGTTATTCAATAAAGCCCAGAAGTACTTGAGGAGTTTAAAAGTAAATATTAATCTTAATTTATCCAAAAAATAAGTTATTGATTAATTTATTTATCCACCTGTGAATTCCACATAGAAGATTTTTGCACTAGAATATATTAAAACATCATCATTTTTATCCGCAGTTTTTAATTAACTAAAGAAATAACCCGAATAAATTTCTATTTTGTTGAAGCACACACAAAAATGTACACTCCCTTCCTACTGGTCAGATATAATTCTAAAAAACTAAGAAGATATTAATTAATAATTGGCCTACGATGAGGTAGCGGAGGTAACGTCGCTGAATGTTTCATCATCACAGCAATTCTCAGTTATTATTACTACCCTGTTCCATTAGGAAAATATGTCCGGTACCTCCACCATGTCGCAATTATCCCATTATTCACCCTTATGGTATAGTTAGAGGTTAGCGCTTGATTGAAATGTTACTTGGACGTGATTCAGTTCGTCAGCTTGTTGAGGATAGCTCAATGTTGAGGAGCATCAACTTGTTGCAAGTTAATATAGTATTTATTAGAGGAAAGTGACCAAATATGGAATAGTATCCCTAATGTGGAATACCATTAAATTTTCGAAACCACTGCCTCTATTTAGCCATTACTAGGATAAATGACAACCTAGTAAGAGTAGTTGACCACCCCAAACTTTACAACGCTCTATTACCATTAATATCCACATGGCGGAACATTATTTTTTTTACGCACTTGCGAAACTTTATTGTTAGTGGTGAAAATTTTGATCTATAACGTAAATATTAGTAATTTGTTAAGTACTCTACATTTATAAGCATGCAGAAGGATGACTGATAACATTACGTATGTTACTTTTCAGGAAAATATAACCTGGCTTTCAATAAAAAAACATTATTCTTAAGTGAGCGTAGTTCCTAATATGGAATAGGGAAAATTATATGGAAATCTTATGTAAGGAATGGGCGCCTGTCGGTGACAATAGTGTGTGTGGTGTGTGATTTTTGCAGTAGAATAAGTTAATTTTAACGGAATAAGTTACTTTTATTTTTGACAAAAGTCTCAAGATCTGTTATAAAAAGACGTTATTGTTTTTGTTAATTTTTGTAAAAGAAACTTGGTTCTTATTTCCATATTCCATATTTGGGTACCGATTCCATAAATAGCTACTATTATGTTACTTTGATTTTTCAATAAAAAAAAATTTGTTGATTAATATTACAACACAAGACTATGACTAAGATAAGCCAAAATGTATAACCGACTGTGTTTATAATTAAATTTGCATTTAAATCAGATAGTTTTTTTTTTATGCCACAAAAACAAAATGGTATTCCATATTTGGTTACTTTCCTCTAATCATAGATGTGAAATTATGGACTTAGTTTTCAGTTCATGAAGTGGGACAATAGTGAGTCATACTGCACTTTTGCTTGCTACAGGTGTTAATGGTGTTGTTGACGTCTTATCTGTCCAAAATCTAGTAGGTATCTGGTTAAAATAGTTGTAATTTTAAAATATCGTCTATATCTTATTCTTCTCCGTCGTATTGCTTCTTGACAGAAGCATCGTGACCTTTAACAATGCTTGTTAAAGGCGTTCATGGCAGATTACACCCCGGTGGTTTGCCATTGCCTTCCGAGGGGAGAGACGGTCAGAATAAAGTTCTTACTTCACTCGGATTCGAATCGGGTGATTACCATTCATAGTCAACTCGCATGAACGCTATGCTCCGACCGCCTCTTGTTATATCTTATTATTAGATCGAATATAAATTCGATCGACGGTTTATTTTATTTTTTGATTATATTATAAAAAAACTGAAATGATTTCATACAGTTTATATAAATATATACTCAGAATACTTATTATGTTAACCATCTTGTCAAAGTTATAATTTGCATTTGTCACTTATTTTAGACTACTAGGAAAGTTTTCCGTCAAGAAGAAAAGTTTCAAAGTGTAAATAGTCTTGTTATTATGCATATACAACAAAGATATTACAATCTATATTCCTAACTTTTCGTGTTAAAAGTAAAAAAATTAAATTTAAAATGATATTTAAAGGTAAAAAATATTACTAGGTATATAAAATAATGCCAGAAGAGTTGTCCAAATGAAATGAAATTATTATCGTTTTAAAATTCAAATGAAATCAAATGGTGAAATTTCTACACCAAACAAATTAATTATTTTAACTATAGTTTACTTGAATTATCATTTGGTTCGAAACACCGATCATTGAAGTTTTAATTAATTCTTTCAAAATTATATTTGAAGTACGCCGTGAATATAAAACTAAGCAAATATTTAATTTTACGATAACAAAATAATTAATGTTAGTTAATTTGAATTGTAACTACTATTTCAACTAGGTCAGAGTTTTATCAATTTTGTTACATAATTTTAAGTATATAAATTAATTAATGTATAGGTTGAATGTTCCATTAAGATGATGAAATGATTGCAAAATTAGTTATTTGTTGTATTAAAGTAATTAATGCTGATTAAATTGTCGGATAAAAACAGATATTTCACATTTAGGTAAATATGTTCAATTCGTGTATAATAGCTACATTTATCGAGACTTGTTTAATCTTTTTAAATCCATTCATGCCCGTCAGTTCATGACCGTCATGTATGCGTATGGAGGTAACCATTACACGGTGGTTACAAAATTCTGTATAAATAGGTACTCACTTTTCATAGTTTTGAGAACACCGACATCAATGCGAGAGAAAACAAGGACCGCTCATTCTGAATAAAACTGGTATAACGTGAAGAAGAAATATTGATAAAGAGAAGCAAACACGGTTTGAGTTTACATAAAATTACATTCACCGTAGGCCTGAGTTAATAAATCTTAGTTAGTATATGAACATAGTAAACGCTGGTTTCCGAAACCGGCTTACCTGTTTGGATTACATTTGCATTGAAATATCTGTTCTATTACCATTTTCGTTTGTTCTCGGTTGCATTAATTTACATTGGAGGGAGACAAGCAGGTAAGTCTCCACTCTGTGCGCAGCGTTAGGGGGTTATTATGTAATTCTTAAAGAATCCTTTAGAGCCGTAAAGTTTGGTTTACACCCATAATATTGCCGGATTATCGGTAGTATTTAATTCAATTATGAGTGTAAACCAAACTTTACGGCTCTAAGGGATTCCTTAAGAGTTATAGAATAACCCCCTTAGTTATGAAATACCGAAATGCACAATTCGGTTTTCTCAAAATCCTTACAATCGCGAATCAAGAAATTACGAGAAAGCAATATCCAAAATTGAACTACAGTGGAACTAATTGAAATCGAATGTTTATGTTGATCACAGAATTGTTACTGCTTTTTTCATAAATTTTAGCTCCCAAATTCGAACTTCCTTAAACCGAAAGTTTGGATATTAAAATTTATTTGAAATATAAATTTAACAAAAACTTAACTAAACATTAAAATAAAACGAAATCTAAAAACGTTCTATTCTATATTATTTTTTCCTTACTGTTAAAATTCTAAAATTTTAACTTATAGTTAAGTTTTCGTTAAAATATTTTACAGAAATTTTAAAATCCGTGAAATTTCAAGATACGATTAAAATTGTTTTCAAATTATTTCACAAGTCTTTTAAGCACAGTTGATCTTGATGTAAGAGATAAAAATATGAAACCTGATGTAACCTACATGTCGAAATCCATCAGTTATTATTGAATGAAGCCAATGTAACACAGCAAAAATAAAACATAAGAACTGAAAACATAATATAAAGTATTTACTTTTTGGCAACATGACTTTTTGGGAATTAGTTAGATTATGTAAACACATACATAATAAATACAATTTATTTCTATTATACAGTATTTTTGTTCACCGGAGGGCCATGGAAGTTAATTAATAATAGAGCAAGTAATTCAATTAGCGGTCAACCAGTCACTAGCACTGCTGATGCTGTGATCAAAATGTAATTTAAACACTACAGAAAAACTAACTCTAAAATAAACAATGAAAATGAAAGAAATTAAAGACATGGTTGCTTTTATATTATTATTTTAAATTCATATTATATAAAGTTAAAATATATTTTGGGTTGTTAACTTGTGAAAATATATACCTACCTATTGAATTATTTTATAATTATGTAAAACTTAGCTGTACCAAGTTATCGGAAATTGAAATCAATTATTGAAAATAATAAGCTATGACAATATTGTTTTGCTCTTATTAAAGCTCCTTAGATAGTTATAAGATCAAAACAAAATATCAATCTATAAAATTAATTGAAATCTAAATATTAAAATTTAATAAAATAAATCAAAAAAAAAACTTACGTTTATACTATATTTCCTAATTGAAGTCTAATGATATTTAAGAATTCGTCAATAAATCATAGATTATAATAATGAAACTAAAAAATGGGAAAATTATAGAATTAAAAAAAAATTTGAATTAATTTAAGTAATTAATATTAAATAAGGGAATAACTTAAACGTAAGTTTCTTTTTTGATTTATTAAATATATTTTTCATATTTAGATTTCCATTAATTTTATATTGATATTTATATTTTTATATTATAACTATCTGAGGAGCTTTAATGTGAGTGAAACAATGATGTCTTACTTTATATATTTTTATTAATTGATTTCAATTAACATGGAATAATACTTTTTATTTATCTTAACTTGAATATAAAATAATAAAAGTTATTTATAACAAAAGTTAAAAAAAAATTTAATTTTGATTTGTCGATAAAGAAGAAATTTTTGCTTTTGTCAAAATTTAACAACGATATGCATTTTAGATGAAACATATAAAAACAACAATAACAAAAAATATACATAATATATAAAAACGATATCGTTTTTTGAAAAACTTCTGATGGTGCGTAGAATATAATATACAAGTTCGTGAAACGATAGAATTATATCAACATTGTAGTGTGGCTTGGTAAAGTTATACGTAACGGGGCCAATTATCTAGTCAAATACAAAACCTACCTTTTTATAAAAGCAAACGAAGCAAATGAATTTAATTCGATAAAATTGAAAGCGCTGCTTCGAGTAAACACATACAGTGTGATTCAGAATAACGCCATTAACATTAAGCATATTATTATGCATAACTAAAAGCTTAATTAAACTTTTTTAACTACAGCTTAGTAAACTAATGAATTCCTTTAAATTCGTTTATTTTAACGCAGGACCAATTTGTACGGTCAGTTTTCTAGCGGTTAGTTAGGGTCGAGAGTCGATATAAAATACACAATAAATGTCTATTGACATGAAATCTACTAAACCCACCTTGCTAATATCTAAATCAAATTCCCATCTATTATGAATTAAACCTGCCTTCGCTTTCCAATTAAATTTCAAATTTACAAAAATGTTAATTATTTCACAATTTTTACTTATAACCTAAAAATCTTACGCAAGAATCCCAGGTATTTATTTGTATTTTATTATATTGTTGTAATATTTCTTAATTTAGGGGTCCAGGCAGATTAATGAGATGGTAATTTGATTTCATTTGCATTAAAGTCAGTAGCCAGTTAATTTGACTGGTGTGAAAAAGCGAAATTTGCAACAGTTTTACAAAAACCATCGATTTGTAACAGATTCACACATAAAACTGACACATTTCAATTTGTTTGTAAAGTACAAAATTTGTGCCGCATCCTGTGTATAATTTTGTGCTGGATAGATATTACCAGATTTCTAAAAATAAAGTGTTCATAATATTCCAATGCGTATGCGAATAAAAACTTTATGTTACCTGGAAAGAAGAGTCGATTTCGCTGATAGGAATGAAGATCCCACTCAAAAAAGCAAAATTTGAATACGGCGGGAACAAAGCCAGCAAGCGAAAGCAGGAAAGAAGTCAGTTTTTTGGTGGAGATCAAACTAGGAACTCGTACGAGGCCTCTTGATCCAAAAACTCAGAGAGTAAAATTTGTGAGTTCTCACAAGTGAACAATTAACCAGAGTCGTGTATAATTACGTAGTAATTAACTACGTACGACGCGTAATTAGTGAAAATTGTGTATCGCGAATGCAACGTGGTATTTGTCAATCAAATATCTGCAAGAAAATTGGTTATTGAAAATTGTACATGTGCTCTGAAAATTGGAGGTTAGGTACACATTTAGTGATCGAAGCGAGATTGATAATCAAGAGATTACTTACCTGGGTGTTGTCTAGGACAAGGATTGTTTATTTAGCAATTCGAAAAGTTGGTTTGGAGAAGAAAACAAGCTGGATCGGCACTTCTACACGATTATTAATAACAGAATACCGGTAGCAGTTGGAACAGCTGCGAATTCCATAGTAGTGGGAAACGTGGTATTATTATTATTATTGCTGAACGGGTGTGTTTCTTACGAACCACTTGCACTGAAGCTCCTGGCTTATTGTACCCCGCGTTCCGTGTTTTACTCCAATAGTTCTGTATCCTCTATAAAATTGAGGATTCGACCTATGGGAACCTGATTTATCTCACCGAGAGTCGGATATAGACAATCAAAATGTTGTAGCCTTTTAGGGGCTAGAATTGTGCATACACATAGTATGTGGTGCGGAGTTTCCTCCTCCATCCCGCATAATCTACATGTAGGATCTTCCACAACACCTATTGCGTTCAGGTGTTTGTTAAGACAGCAGTGTCCGGTAAACAGTCCTACTATCTTTCTCAGCCGCACTTTACTCAGCTGGAGGATTTCCTTTTTCCTTTGTCCACTGGAGGGGCCCTCCATGAACATCCGGGACTGCCTGAGTCCCTGGAGGCCCCGCCAGTATTCAAGGTGTTTGTTACGTAGTAGTTCCTTAATTACCCCCTTTGCGGTCAGATAAGCTAACCCGCATGTTGGTTCCGGACCTACTAGATGCTTTCTTGCAGCTTTCTTTGCCAAGAAGTCTGCTTGTATGTTACCTCTTATGCCTGTGTGAGCCGGAACCCACCTCAGCATAACGCTGTTGCGTTGTGCCAGCCCACCCAGGGCTTTGAGGCATTGCTTCACGGCCCTGGATTGTATTTCTACCGCTTCCAGGGCCCTGAGTGCCGCTTGGCTGTCGGACATGATGCAGATACGCCTATTTACATAGGCCCTCCCCATCATCTCCTCAGCACAGACCATTATGGCGATAATTTCCGCCTGGAGGACAGTTGCGTAGCAGCCCAGGTTTATGCTGATAGCAACCCCTGTTCTGTCACCCCCAACTCCCGCTCCAGTACTTATATCCGTTTTGGATCCATCCGTGTACCAGATGGTGTCAAATCGAGCCCCCAGCTCCTGCTTGGTGCTTACCTCTTCCCTCTTAGGTATTTCTACTCTAAAAGGTTTTTGGAAGTCCCTTACAGTGCGGGTTCTGTCTGATTGCATGCATAGCATGTTTGAGTTCTTAATTGATTTAAAGATCATGGTGTGATATCCCTCCCTTGGATTCATCACCCCCTGATCACTAATGTTTAGCCTATAGGCTGCTAATTGGGCCTCCATTTCCACCACTAAATGTAGTGGGTGGAGTCCCACTAGCGCCTCCATAGCTGCGGTGGGTGTCATAGACATCGCCCCCGTAATTCCCAAACAGGCAAGTCTTTGCAACTTGTTGAGTTTTGTAATACTATCCACTTTACTGGCTTTGTGCCACCAGATAAGGGATGCATATGTCACTGTGGGTATCACAACTTTGGTATAAAGCCA
This sequence comes from Rhagonycha lutea, assembly GCA_958510855.1. Classification (NCBI taxonomy): domain Eukaryota; kingdom Metazoa; phylum Arthropoda; class Insecta; order Coleoptera; family Cantharidae; genus Rhagonycha; species Rhagonycha lutea. The sequence continues at coordinate 8,014,564 of OY294042.1, forward strand.
AAGAACCATATTTGGTTTTAGTCCCCACGTCTTTCCGATCGTTCTCCTACAGGCCCATAGGGCCCTAGTAGCTTTGGTCGTTATATTTCCTATATGTTTTGTGAAGGTTAGCCTGCTGTCTAAAGTAACACCCAGGTATTTAACCTCCTCTACTAACTGTAGTGTTTTACCCCATATGCTGGGCATCCTCACATCCTGCAAATTTATGCGTTTTGTAAAGGCTACCACAGCGGTCTTATCAGGGTTAACCGACAATCCTTCTCTTGTACACCACTGTTCAACGACTTTTAGGGCTCGCTGCATCAATGAAGAGACAACAGCCCCAAATTTGCCGCTGACAAGGATTGTGATATCGTCTGCATATCCTTGCGCATGTACTCCGCATAGTTCCAGTTCCACCAGGAGGCTGTCTACAACCAGGCACCACAGAAGGGGAGAGAGAACTCCTCCCTGCGGGCACCCTCGCGCAACCATAACCCCCACTGTTACTGCACCTAGTGCGGCACTTATTCTTCTACCTCTTAGAGTGGCGCCAATCCATCCTATTATGAACGGGTTGACTCCACGTCTTCGAAGAGCGTTTTCTATAGAGGTAAATGACGTATTGTCAAATGCCCCCCCCTACATCAAGAAATGTCCCCAGGGCGATTTCTCGGAACTGGAGAGATTTTTCTATCCTTAGGGTTAACTCGTGAATACTTAGTTCACATGATTTTCCTGATTGGTAGGCATACTGGTGCTTGTGCAAAGGCATTTCTGCCAGGGCACCGTCCCTTATGTGCCTATCTATCAGTTTCTCCAGGGTTTTGAGGAGAAATGACATTAAGCTTATTGGGCGGAAAGATTTAGCCTGGGCATACGATTCACGCCCCGGCTTAGCTATAAATACCACTTTAACCTTTCGCCAACTAATTGGCACATATTCAAGAGCTATGCTGGCCCTATAAATAGTGCACAAGGGAATGGATAGTAAATCCATTCCTTGTTGGAGTAGAGCGGAGAATATCCCGTCTGGTCCCGGAGACTTGTATGGTTTGAAAGACTTCATAGCCCATTCAAGTTTAGGGATATTGATCAGCTCATTGGCAACCGCCCACCCTCTCCCGACCCTCCGATTCCTCGGGTTGTCAGAGATCGGTTGGTCCGCTGCATGAACTTGTATTTGTGTACTACCTGGAAAGTGCGTCTGGAGCAATAGCTCCAGAGTTTCCTCCCCGTTAGTTGTATACGGGAAACGTGGTAACTACGATCGTAGAAAAAATATGGTCTCCAGCACGTCTCCAGTGGCGTACTGAGTGGAAATTGATCAGTTTGAAAATTTATAAGGTAGAAATTTATTTTATTTTAATAAATTCAAAATAAAACGACGAGTTGTGTCGTAAATGAATTTATTAAAGAACTTTTGTACAATTAATTTGAATTTTACACATTATTTTACACAAATAATTGAATATCCAGGTTCAGCTTCTGTTTTTGAGGAATTAAATTTCGCCTGGATTCTTGATTATTACATTATTTTACACATTTTGTTCGAGGCAGATTTATCGCCACTTATAAATTGATGCAAATTTTCGCAAATGAGTATTTTTATTTAATAAACAATGTTGATGTCGAATTACTGCTTTGTTATTTCGACTGTTTGAATCCACTGACCCTTGACCAAGAGAAGAACTCAGCTATCGGCATAAAACTAGTACAGCGACCTTTGAAATAGTTTTTGATAGCCAAATATCATAACAACTAAAGTGACTATCTCAACGTGGAGCTCGATAAGGTTCAATTAGGGGTAGTACGACTTTGTGTAGAAATCATAACAATATATATTGCGATGTGATGTCTCTTACGACACCATACACCACTTACTCACCGATTTATCACAACTTATATGGTGATTTCCGCTAATATTTACTCCAACTACAACCAAAATAGCGTCCCCACGTTCTGCAACAACCTCTAGAAGAAACACTAAGATTGTGTCCTCGTGATCCAATGCAAACGAATTTTGTGGATGAGACACGTGACTAGATACGATATTAAATTTACTTAACTCAATAATTTAATTAACAAAATCAGTTTATCTTGCCGACGTCCTAGGCCATTAATGTATACACGTTTTACCCAACAATTAAAATTACACATAAAACTCAATAATACACAAAAGAATATTTAAAATTAAAAGAACCTGTGACACCCGAATAGATTAGGTGCTTTAGTTCCTTCTGCACATATCCAAAAATGTGCTCTTTATTTCTGTTTCCTTCGCCCCTACTGTAGTCCATTAACCTCCATTCGTTGTCACACCTTCACCTCGGAAACACCAAAATAACTGCCTTCTGATCACCTTCTTCCTCGAAGGACCAAATGCACTAACAAGGAGAAGGCGTGATATTCGGGAAACAGATTTTTTTTATATTCTTCTTCTTCAGGTGCCTATCCGATTTCGGATGTACGGCGATCCCCCCGACTTAGCCAAGAAGGCTGTACCAGGGAAATGTTAATGTTAAGGGGTAGTGGTTTGCCTTCCCCTTAGTCCACAGATCAATTTTGGACTTATTTAGATCATTAACATTTTAAGGATTTTTCTTGGCATATTACTCTCGGTGGTTTGCCATTGCCTTCCGAGGGGAGACGGTCAGAATAAAGTTCTTACTTTACTCGGATTCGAACCGGGTATTTAGCGTTCATAGTCAACTCGCGTGAGCGCTAAGCTCCGACCGCCTCTTTTTATATTAATCGTACTTAAACATCAGTACCCCGACTTTATTTTGTGAAAGTAGTAAAGAGCAATATTCAGCCATTTTCGAGAAAGAAGCGTTTCAAGTTCACGGGTTGTGGTAATAAACAGTACATAAATACACACTCACCCACTGCAGTTATTGCATAATGAGTCGTTTTGTACTGTTCTTATAGCCACACCTGTGAACTTGAAACGCTGATTTCTAGAAAATGGTTGAATATTGCTATTTACTACTTCCACAAAATAAAGTCGGGGTACTGATGTTTAAGTACGATTAATATAAAAAAAATCTGTTTCCCGAATATCACGCCTTCTCCTTGTAAGTAGCAAATTTATTTGGTTCTTTTTGTGTAAGGCTAAACTTTCTTGATTTTTTATTTTTGTTCCATAACGACCGCCATCTCCTAGGTATCGTTTTGGTTATTTTCTAAACATACCTACTTCATTCTTTAATTATAAGTTCACCTAATAATTCGGGTGCCTTGATAAAGTTAAATTAATACAAATCTGACAACAAATTTTAACACAATAACAATTTTTTGTTACATTTTCCTATATTTATTTTACCAAGTGGTCTATGTTCTTTTACATCACGTCATCTTTTGTTTCTTGGAACCATGCTGTTGCAACGAACGCATGTCCTTGATGATAAACTTCAAAAGAACAAATCATCATAATATTATAAAGGCTTTACTTTTCTTCTCATTACTGTGTTAAATTATATGTTTCATTATAATGCCTTTATGTGACTGTTGCTGGTCAGACGCGTGCGAGACGACCATTTCGATTGTGGTCGTAGACCCCTCCTTTGGTCAAATATAGTGATCAAAGTAGTGGACTTTGGATCAATGGAACCGGCGCTCGAATCCTGTCCGAACTAAAATTTATTTATGCTGTGGTTTTAATTCCATCTTAAAATGTACAGAAACCAATCCTTTAAATTTCAAAACCAAACCCATGAGGATCTCCATGGTATACCGTTCCATGTCACTCCTTTCCACAATCTTATCTTTATTATAGGCATCTATCAGTATTTAGAAAACCGTTCAGGATTACCTTGATTCACAGCTTATTGCAAACTGTCTTCTAAATTCAATACTCACCAGTCGTACACGGTAATTTGGTCCTCCTTAATTTGGTCCCCGGTAATTTAATCCTCTGGTAATTTCACTCTCGGTAATTTGATCCACTGGTAATTTCACCCCCCACTTTGCCGAGTAGGGGATCCATCATAGTTAAATTTGATGTCTTCTTCTTCAACTTAGTTTAAGCCTTAAGGCTACGTACAGAGTGCAGGCTGACCGCCAAAACCTGCTTCCCGGTTTGAATGTTTTCTTTGAAATACCAGTTTCATTTGTCCTCGATTACGTTAATTATTATAATATAATTAATAATATAATAATACATTATTTAATGTAAACTAGGACAAACGAAGTTGGTATTTCCATAAAACACATTCAAGCCGGTAAGCAGGTTTCGGCGACCAGCTTCAACTTTGTACGTAGACTGAAGGTTTCCTTAGCAGTGTTAGTTCGATGAGCATTATAAATTAATAGTTTACATCCATTAGGTAGCTTACTAGACTTGCCTTTAGATGTGCCTGTAGCCTGGTTTTTTATGTTAATGGTGGCAATTCACTAACCCAGGGAACCACCGGCTTAACGTGTAACATTAACGTAAAGTTGATGTAATTGAAATATTTATTTTTTGAGTTTGTGACGGCCATTAAAAGAAAGCACCTCCACTCGAGCTTAGGTTACTGTTAAGAAACTATATTTTTTGAGCTTAATAGAATAGTATTTATTATCTCAACAAATTTTATATATTGAAGTGTGCAAAAGGTCGGTGGATTTTGCCTGTTGAATTTTGCTTTAAATTAATTGTGTCAAATTGAAGACATCAAAGCTGGATGCAAGTTGACGACACAAAAGAGATATTTTGTAACCCATGACACATAAAACAAACAAATTTGATTTTTCCATTTGTGACTTGGTGCGAATTTTGTGATCTGTTCTGAAAAGTGGAGAGTGATTTTTTGAATTAAGGCGGCAAAAAGTTTGTGCATACTAACATTTGTTGTTGCTATATTTTATGGTTATTTGGATGGTAACAGCGACTTTTGAGCAAGAATTGTGGCGAGCTGGTTGTCTTGTGCCGAGAGTGAAGAGAGACGTTTGTAAATTGCGAACATCTTCGCGATTTTACAAAGAAAACCTTCCTGCAAGCTTTTGTTGCCACAAAAGCTATTATATTGGCGATTAATAGAACAAGTGAGTTTGTTGAATATTTTACTGTGTAAAACTGAGGTTTTTACACTATTTTGTGAATCGAACACGTTTTTCGATTTGGTTATAAAATTCACGTTTTGGATGCCATCGCGTCTAAAATATCCTGAAAATTGATTATTTCATGAATGCTGCGTTAGATAAATCAAGATTTATCCTATTTACCGATTTTGATGCTTAAGAAATTGGATGATTTTAACCACGATTAAAATTTGGAGGTTAAGTTTCTCAACACATGTCCACATTTTTGTTGTACGACACAGAAGCCGTGCAATTCCATTTAAATCGATTTTCGAGATTTGAATACCACTTGAGAAGATATCACATACCACTTTCACTGTTTTCTTGCGAATAAAGAAGATTTGAGCAAAATACGGGAGCTGAATACTACATGTGCGTTCCAGCCGGAAGCCACATTGCCGTACTGTTTGCCTACCACCCTACCACAATAATCCAGACTACGAGATACAAGGTGACTCAAAGATTTGTGTCTTACCAAGAATTTAATGAAAAAGGTACTGAATTTTATATTTGTGAACATTTTTGATTTTATATTATTTTATTACACATTAAACATTTACACAGTGTTAATTGGAGGTATAGAATATTGTTTGCTTTTAAATAATACCATCCAGTTTATACTGTGCACACAAGTACACAAATTTACATTCTCTTTGACAATTGTGTCTATTTTGTCTCGATTTGCTCTAGTTATACAACAAAAGAATTATAAAAAATCACCTGTTGACTTTTTACACCCTTTGATTCGTTTCGTCTCTTTGATTTCATTGTTAGGCGCCGCAAGTGGGGCTAAATAGGGGTAGAAAAAACAGTTTTTGTGGCACACGAACGTGGGACTCGAGAAAGGGTTAATTTAGGGGTAGTAAAGCTCAGTGTGGCGCCAAAAAATAGTTTTTGTGGCGACCAGAAGTGGGGCTCGATTTATAGGTCAGTTAGGAATTTGTAAAGTCAATTTAGGGGTGATATGGCTGACGAACAGCAGTACGAACCCATAGCCATGAGTACAGAAGGGGTGCACGATGGGCATGATCCAGTTGAGGACCTACAAGGGGAACTCAATATTGGTACCATAGACTCACCGCAAATGACTAGCACAAGAAGGGGTACTGTGGAAATGGGGGATGTAAAAATGCCGGAAGGAAGAAATACAGGGACAGTAGGTCAACAAGGGGACGTTAAGATACCGGAGAAAATAAATACAGGGACGGTAGAACAAAAACAAAATAAAGACGATGATATAATGGCGATGTTGAGAAGCATGATGAGTCATATGAAAGAAAATAAAGACGAAATAAAGGGTTTGACTGTCAGTTTAGATGAAATAAAAGTAGAAAATAAAGAAATGAGGGCAGAAAATAAGGAAACAAAGGAGGTTTTAAATAATTTAGATGGGAAGTTGGAAAATAAAATGGAAATTTTAAACAGTAAAATGAGTGATATGTCTGTGGAAATAACGGACAAAATGGAAAATTTAAGGGCAGATTTATTACAGGATTTACATGAGGTCAACAAAGAGACAAAAGATCTTTTTGATAGTAAAATTGAGAGTCTAGACACGAAATTTGAGGGTGATAATAGGTTGATACGGGAAGGTTTAAATAAAACGATTAAACGTGTCGAAGATGTAGAATTTGGTTTAGAAGCGTTACTTAAAGATGGGGTTACAAAGGCAAAAGTAGACGAAAGTATTGAAAAATGTAATACTAATTTCACACAATTATTGCAGGCAAAAGAAATTGAAATTTTGAATAAGGTAAATAGAGAGGCTTTGGATATAACTCTTGATCCTGAGTCACAAGTCTGTGAAAAATTCAGAGAATTAGAAATTGTTAAAAGGGATCTACAAAGTTGTATTATACAAAATAATAAAGTCAAGGCTCATGTTAATCAAAATAAAGATGAAATTGTAAATCTAGGTCAAAATGCGGGTATACAAAAATCGGCTATAGAAAATTTAAAGCAAACAGTTGATGCAAGGGTGCATAGCATCAATGAAAAATTAGAGGAGGTAAAATCAGGTATGAACAATTTAGAATCGAGCGTAACAAATCAGACATTTGTATATGATAGGGGTAGTCATAGTATGAACAGATCGATGCAGGAGGTTTCTGCGATCATTAGTAAAGATTTGAAATTAAGATTTCACGGTCAGGGTTTAAAGGGAATTAACCCTAGACAATTTTTAAAACATGCTAAGGTGGCGGTTGAAAACCTTGGCATTGACCAATTAAAAAGCGCTCTAAATTCAATGATGAAGGGCAACGCAGAGGAATGGTTTGGGATCGTACAGGATCGCTTCCATAGTTTTGACGAGTTTAGTACTATGTTCCTAAATAGATATTGGGATCAGGATACACAGTGGTGCGTGCGTCAAAAACTAGTTTCAGGTGTATATCCGGGCTATGGTAGTCTAAATGAATATGCGGAAAGCGTAATAAATGTAGCCTTGCAATTGGATCCACCTTATCCCGAAAGTGAGATCGTGAGGTGTTTATCGAAACATTTTGAGCAAGATTTCTTGAATATCGTTGCTATTAAAGATGTTACGACGATAGAAGGGCTGACCACTGTCTTGAGAAGGTTGGATGGCACGGGGAAACCTAATGTGGCCAAGGAGGAGAATTTCGGGGCTAGAGTGTGGAATTATCCCGAACGTAACGAGGAAGGTATGCGAAATCGTAATAGCGGCAATAGATTCAATGGGGGAACATTTAGGGGCGCTCCAAGACAAAATGCCGGGGGTAATCGCGGAACTCCGCATAATCAAAACAGTGAGAACAGGCATCATCGCGATAGTCCTCACCAGGGACGCGGAGGTAATTTCGGAGGTAGTCGCGGGGGATTCCAGAATTGGAGAAATCGCAGTGGGAATGAGCGACAAGGTGAGCCTAGCCATGAGAATAGACAGTATAGTAGTTCGGACGCGAGGCCACAATTTAATAGGCCTCCGGGAAACTCGAATTCAGGCAACGACAGAGGGAATGTTCGTGTGAACAATGTCAACATCACACATGACGTTGCAGCTACAGTAGTTGAGGGGAATGAGGATTTTCAGTAAGAGACAGTTCAGTAGCGTTGAGGGTGAATTCCTATCAGCACCCACGGGAATTCATTCTAAATGACGAGGATCAGCTTTCGGAGGCTGAAGGAAAGTCCAGTTTACCGTTTATTACAGTGAACGTAAACAATGTCAATTTCATCAGTTTAGTGGACACAGGTTCGGAACTGTCTCTAATTTCTGCAGAACTAATTGAAAGCAATGTGAGAAATTTTAAGAATTTGGTGGTCAGTACAAAGCAAGTACAGTTGGTTACTGCCAATAACAAAAAGTTTGCCCAAGCAAATCGAAGTATTATGGCTGACATTAAAATTGGTAAAGTCACGGTGCAAGAAAATTTGTTAATTATTAAAGGGTTGTCAATGGGGTGTATTATTGGCATTGACCTTATCGAAAAATTGGAAATGATAATTGATGCTACTTGTAGAAGGATAATTATTGGAGAGGAAAGTTTTCCATGGGAAAGAGGTTCATTAATAGGGGATGATATTAAACCAGTTTTGAGGGTTAATAATGTTAATGAGGTTCAGGAAATGAATAAGGAAAGGTTTGTTAGTCAGGGGATAATTAATAATATTGGCCATGGGAAGTTAAATGTTAATAGGAAAAAAGAATGCCAGGTAAACCAATGTTTATCACTGGAGACATGCTTCTATAAAAGCAGGGTTAATAATATCGATGTTAATAAAGGGGAAGTTCTAGATGTAGATGGTCAATTCCTCACGAGAGTAGAACACTTGTTAGGGCAGTACGGCAATTTGGTAAACGAAAGATCAGGGGTAGCCAAGGGTTATTTACATAAACTCCAGGTGGTAGAGGACAAGCCATTCAAATGTAAGACATACCCAATACCACACGCCTACAAGGATAAAGTGATGGTAGAAATTAAAAAGATGTTGAAGGATGATATCATTAAAAAGGCATCTACCGCTTATATTAGTCCTATCGTAGTAGTAGGGAAGAAAGATGGAAGTTTTCGTCTTTGTTTAGATGCTAGGGGGATAAATGCCATCACCAAGCCACAACATGAATCTCCAGAGGAGATGACTAGTTTGTTTTCTCGTTTGGGAAATAAGCGTTATTTTTCAAAATTGGATTTAAAGAACTCTTTTTGGTTAATTCAATTACATCCAGATTCGCAAAAGTTTACAGGGTTCTGCATAAACGGGTCTACTTATGTATTCAAGGTGGTACCGTTCGGTTTATCCACGAGTTCGGCAGCATTGGTGAACGCGATGCAAGGCATTCTAGACAAGTATTGTCATTTTAGTGGACATTACATAGACGATATCATTATTTTTAGCGATACTGAGGAAGATCATTGGGAGCATTTGCGCATTATCCTACATGTCCTTAATGAATCCGGTCTAAAATTAAATTTGAACAAATGTGAGTTTTTTAAAGCTAAAATCAATTATCTGGGGTACGTTATTTCTGGATCTGAAATTGAGATAGATGAGAGTCGTGTGAAGGAAATTAAGGAATTTCCAAGACCATTCAATTTGCGCACACTTCGGGGTTTTCTAGGGTTAATGAACTATTACAAAAAGTTCATACCCGATTACTCAAAAGCTACGACACCTCTATTACAATTATTAAAAAAAGGGGAAAAATGGACTTGGGGTCCAGACAAAGAGCTTGCGTTTTCGGAAATAAAAGAGGCCATGTATAAAAATTTAAAACTCATCCATCCCGATTTCAAAAACAAATTTATTCTGCGCACAGATGCAAGCGATAAAGCTATTGCAGGGGCTTTGATACAATTTAAAGACGATTTAGAGGTGCCAATATCATTCGTATCGAGAACATTAAGGGGGCCTGAAATTAGATATTCTACTACCGAGAAAGAAATGCTTGCAATTGTGTACTCGTTGTTAAAATTGAAATTTTACTTAATAGGGAATAAATTCGAGATTCAGACCGATCATTCTGCTCTCACTTTTTTAATGCGAACTAAATTCACGAATAACCGTATCTATCGATGGGCTTTGTTGATTCAAGAGTTTGATTTTGACATCACTCATATCAAGGGAAAAAGTAATGTAGTGGCCGATGTTTTAAGCAGAAAAGACTTAGGAGATTGTGCTAAAAATGTTTTGATCGCTTTAAACCGTTTTCACACTAACGAGGTCCCGCACACGAATGATTACGTTAGAAATGTACAAGGGGATGAATGTTTTGCCGAACTTAGAGATAAAATAAATAAAAAGGATGCTAAAATTTTAAAGTCATTTAAAATCATTAATGGATTTATCGTAAAATTGCTAAGGGGATTAGAACTATATGTGGTAAACGAAACTGCTACCATTGAAATTTGTGAACATCTACATTTGAAATACGGACATATTGGCATTAGAAAGGTGTGGTTAATTTTCAGGGAGAATTACTTTTGCAAAAAAGACCTCAAAATCATCAAGAGAACAATAAATCTTTGCAACTTATGTGCTTTAGGGAAGTACAAAAATTTTCATAACCAAAATTATTATAAAAGCGTGCAAACCTCAGAACCTGGAGAACTTATAGCATTAGATTATATAGGAAATCTGATACCCAGCGGGGCAGATTACAAAAACGTCTTGGTAATTGTTGATGCTTTTTCAAAATTCATAAAGTTGTACCCTACACAAACTTGCACTACTGATGTCACTATCCAATGTTTGGAAAAGTTTTGTAAAGATGTTATCACGCCTCAAACCATTCTGGTTGACAACGCTAGATATTTCCAAAGTTTAAAATTTAAAACGCACTGGCACAATAAGGGGATCAAGGTAGCTTTTTGTTCTGTTAGACATCCTCAAGGGAACATGAGTGAACGATATGTGCAGGAAACGATCAAGTTTCTTCGTTTGTTGACTTTCCAAGATCAAACTTCATGGTCCCAATACATTCCTCTGGTGGAGCGATTCATCAATGAAACTCCTAGCACTGTAACGGAATTGACTCCTGTATTCGTCATGTTCGGGAAACAGCCTGATAGACCCTGGATTGTTGATCACGAGATTAACTACAGAGAACATTTAATTAAAGTTAGGGAACGCCTTAAAAAAAGGAGTGATAGATACTTACAGGGTGTAAATAGTAAGATTAAGAAAAAGTGTAGCTTTGCACTGGGGGATCTTGTGATTATTCGAAGCTTACGAGTTGGTTTGAGATCCAAGGATCGTTGCCAAAAGCTTCAACTTCCATTTGAGGGTCCTTACATTGTTGTTGAGAGAAATGAGAATTCGTACACGTTGAAATATCCCAATTCAAATCGAATGCGTGGAAAATTTCATCTCGACTCTATTTATTCATACGAAGATAGAAAATTTCTGGATGGAGAGTTGGTAGACGAATTTGATTTAAGCCCTGATGAAGATTAGAGATAAGTTAAGGTTAAGGAAGGGGTTAGTTTTGTTAAATTTATTAGTATAAGGGGATTTTAGTTTTGCTTTTATTATTGCAAGTCATTTTGTAAATTAGATGGTTATGACTTGAGCATTTATTTTTAAGAAATGTAGGATATTTGCATGGTTGTGACGCAAATCATAGGCAAACCACAACTTATCAGTTGGAACAACATGTTTAAGGAAGTCCACGTGAAAATTTTATAGTTAAAATTTAAAGTTAACGAAGGAATCTGTCTAAATCCGGCCCTGTATTTAATCTGCATTCTTAGATAATAGAAAATGGAAAGTTTTTATTTTTAAAAAATTATTTTATATGACGATTTTGTCAGTTTCCAATGAACGATTTAGGTTAAATAAGATGGGTTTTTAATTTTTAGATTGTTTAGTTGATTATTTAAATTAGGAAAGAATAACAGAGTCAAGCTAGTGAAACGAGAACGAAGTAAGTTACCAGTTTAGCATTTGAGTGGGTTCATCTTGTTGGTTTTTTGATGTTTTAAAAAATTTTACCTGTTTGCAAATGATTATACGATTTACGCACGATGCAATTTTTGAAACAGCGGGGCAAAGTTGAAGTGTGCAAAAGGTCGGTGGATTTTGCCTGTTGAATTTTGCTTTAAATTAATTGTGTCAAATTGAAGACATCAAAGCTGGATGCAAGTTGACGACACAAAAGAGATATTTTGTAACCCATGACACATAAAACAAACAAATTTGATTTTTCCATTTGTGACTTGGTGCGAATTTTGTGATCTGTTCTGAAAAGTGGAGAGTGATTTTTTGAATTAAGGCGGCAAAAAGTTTGTGCATACTAACATTTGTTGTTGCTATATTTTATGGTTATTTGGATGGTAACAGCGACTTTTGAGCAAGAATTGTGGCGAGCTGGTTGTCTTGTGCCGAGAGTGAAGAGAGACGTTTGTAAATTGCGAACATCTTCGCGATTTTACAAAGAAAACCTTCCTGCAAGCTTTTGTTGCCACAAAAGCTATTATATTGGCGATTAATAGAACAAGTGAGTTTGTTGAATATTTTACTGTGTAAAACTGAGGTTTTTACACTATTTTGTGAATCGAACACGTTTTTCGATTTGGTTATAAAATTCACGTTTTGGATGCCATCGCGTCTAAAATATCCTGAAAATTGATTATTTCATGAATGCTGCGTTAGATAAATCAAGATTTATCCTATTTACCGATTTTGATGCTTAAGAAATTGGATGATTTTAACCACGATTAAAATTTGGAGGTTAAGTTTCTCAACACATGTCCACATTTTTGTTGTACGACACAGAAGCCGTGCAATTCCATTTAAATCGATTTTCGAGATTTGAATACCACTTGAGAAGATATCACATACCACTTTCACTGTTTTCTTGCGAATAAAGAAGATTTGAGCAAAATACGGGAGCTGAATACTACATGTGCGTTCCAGCCGGAAGCCACATTGCCGTACTGTTTGCCTACCACCCTACCACAATAATCCAGACTACGAGATACAAGGTGACTCAAAGATTTGTGTCTTACCAAGAATTTAATGAAAAAGGTACTGAATTTTATATTTGTGAACATTTTTGATTTTATATTATTTTATTACACATTAAACATTTACACAGTGTTAATTGGAGGTATAGAATATTGTTTGCTTTTAAATAATACCATCCAGTTTATACTGTGCACACAAGTACACAAATTTACATTCTCTTTGACAATTGTGTCTATTTTGTCTCGATTTGCTCCAGTCTTATATCAAATTAATTCAAATAAATCACCACTTGACTCTTTGCACTCTTTAATTGATCTTATCTCGCCGATACCTACAACTTGCAGATACTGCGGCCTTAACTTTGTGAACCGACGTAAAGCTAGCTGGGATTCACTTGTTCGAGTGTGCACATTAGGCGAGATTTTATTCCCGGTAGCATTACTTGGGGGTTTGATTGAGCCGTGTTTCACGACAATATTTTAATTATTTAGTTAGTCGAATAAATAATCAGGAGTATAAATTATGTAATTATAAAAACTTTAGCGCAAGAGTAAATGGAATATAAAATTCAGCAATTTGGGCGGGTAAAGAAATATGACCTGCCGGTACAGTTAACATTTGCACCAAATAAACGTTGTTTTCAATAAATTGTTACAAATTTTGACCAGTTCAGTTACGAAGATGAGTTACTATTACAAGTTTAAGAAAAAGATTCAAGGATTTAAAATGATAAATATACGAATACACTGTAATGAATTTTGTGATACGTCTAAGGTTGTACCTATGCAGGTATATACAAAGTAAATTTCCAATTGAAAAGTTTCAAAGACTCAAGACGAAGTAAATCCATACAATTGAATGTTTCTAAATATAAATTCTAGAAGCAAACAAATGTAAAGTGCACCGATAGCTAGATCTAGCAAGGTTAGATCTTTGAGTGTTTTACAGAAAACTCAGTTACAAGAGTTCGCAAAGTTAACCGATTGTTGTAGTATCACCATATCAAATTAAATCATAATTGGAAGAGACTTAGGTTTATCTCTTGACTTCTCGTTATAATATGGTTAACAGGTAGCACCTACTAGAGGAACAAACTATTTAATGAAGCAAAACTCAATTTTTTCAGAGGAAACAAAATTATAAATGTAACGTACCTTGCAACTGAGCAAGTAGGTTTGATTCACCAATATGCAGGTTTCCTATATTCTGTGGTCTTCATTGACCCATTCTAATGTAAAGTATAGCTACAAAAAACATAATTACACGCCTGTGACCCTAAATATCTTCAAATATTAAAAATCAAGGGAGAACAGCGATATTATAATTAAAGCATAGCTACAAATCAAAATTGATTACACACGAACTAAGCTTAATTACCGGTCACTCTGAAAATCCTCAAATAGGTGAATGTAATACATTTAGTTCACTGTAAATTTCTATACGTTCTTCACACCGGGAAGCTTTTACCAATTAATTTCGTTAGCACATAATTTCTAATTTATTGTTTAGATGTTGAAAGATTTTCATTCCACTAAATTTCGAAATACGATAGTTTTGGTATAACGAAAAAATCGATTGTATTGTGATAATAAAAGTATACCAATCGCGTAATACTTATACACCAACAATGCCTACTAGAAGTTATACAACATATTGCTATTTTTTTGTAATCATGTTTCATGATGTGTAAAATAAATGCAGTTGTTATACTTTAATTTTCTTCCAATGAATTGGCAATAACCATAACATTGCGATATTACTGTTCGACCATTTCTCAGTTTATGAGTTGACGAGATCAATATCTATTTTTGTATTCTATTTAGAAAAGTTTTGTATACAGAAGTATAAGCTGCGATAGCGCAAAAGATAACAGAAAATTTCTTAATGTCTATTGCAACAATCTGTGCTATATGGTTTCACTTTTACGGTATTTTAATAGAAAAAGTTGATGAAAGTGCATGACAGTGCTAGAATATTTTTTTCAAATTTTATATACATTTATATCGTAGTTCATGTTTTTAAATTTAACTTGAAAAACTCACGGTGATTTAGATATCAAGGGGGAAGTTTAAAACCAATATTGATTGAACTTTTGTGCGAAGAAAATTAAATGAACAGCATAGATAGTGAGTAAGCTTTCAAAAATGAGTATAGTGTGTATAATATTATGTAATATTCAGTTGCAGGCACTGCAGAGTTTAAGTAGATGTAAAATAATCTCAACATACCCCCGCTCATTTGTGCTTCAAAACAACCTGCTGGTTCTATGTAATGCAAGATCGATGGTAGCAGTGTTCAAAAAAATTATAATTCAATTAGGATTATGAATTGCAATCGTGCCACAAATTCACAATATTAATTTTTAAGATATTTAATAATTAGTTTAAGTTACATTAAAGAAATGAAAACTACTCGACTGGAAAATAACTATGAAGAGTTGTTAAAAGCTTCTTTGCATAATATACTGATTTGCAAGTACAAAATTTAAAATAAATACGCAAGTATTTGTCACTTCTATCACGTTTCTTGTATAAACAGGCGCTTTAAAATAATCGATTATTTTATACTTAAAAAAACTTGTTTTTTGTTGAATGTTTTAATTTTGATGCAAATATTAATATTGAATTAATATTTCTTATAACTATAGAATTAACTATATACATTTATATTTTATATAAATATATGTCATATTATAATACTGTTATCTTTTCTATATTATAATTTCAAGTTTTCGATAAGTTTATCTGCCATCTACAAGAAACGTCAAAATAAGGATATTAGATAGATAACAATTCCTTTGTAAATTTTTTTCAATTTTTTGTGAATATATTTAACTTACATTTTCCATTCATTTCGTATTATTAAATAAATTTTAGTTCAAAGGTAAATTTATTTAATATGGTACCTACCTTATTTACTTGGTAAACTAGTTAAAAAAGTTTTTTGTTTTGCTTGTTTTACTATTTGATAATGCATTGAGCAGGTGGTAATACAATTTATAACTTTTCAATTCCCATAGATTAGTTTTAATCGAGATCGGTGACTCAAATGCTGATCGCAATTTATACTTGGGTTCTCGAATTAGCATTTAGGTTTCCTAAAATATAAGTTTTAAACCTGTAGTTCCTAATTATTTACGAGAAAGTAAAAACCACTTTATTGCGTCCAATGAGAAATTTAGCAAACATATTTACAATACATAGTAATCGATTAACCTAACTAACTAGCAGTTAGTTATTCCGAGATTAGATACTATATAATAGATGAAAAATT
This sequence comes from Rhagonycha lutea, assembly GCA_958510855.1. Classification (NCBI taxonomy): domain Eukaryota; kingdom Metazoa; phylum Arthropoda; class Insecta; order Coleoptera; family Cantharidae; genus Rhagonycha; species Rhagonycha lutea. Next base: position 8,030,812 of record OY294042.1, read on the forward strand.
TGTAAACCATTGGCTGTAAACAACTGAAACTGTAATCGATTTGTACCTGCAGTTTAAATTTCAAATTTTGTTTCCAACCGATATAGTATTTAAGATGGTTTTTCATACCTGCGTCAGACGCATCCATCAGATAAATGCAGTATTTTAGAGAAAATGTACAAACAAAATATCCCCTAATTATCTCGCCATGTAGTTTAGGATCACTGGTACGACTTCATCTGTACCTACTCTTTTCACCTTCAAGCAGTAAAACAAACATAAATGACGTCACAAGTGGATTAAATGCAACTATTATATACCTGGACTTCGTAATAAAATAGTGAAGAAAATCGTTCAGTATTTAAGTTTAACAATAATTTCCGCCCACGCATGATGTCACACATGTTTGCTTCAGTTATTATTCAAAATGGGATAGAATGCGACGTGTCTTAAAACGCAAACTATCCCTCTGCTCATAACCCCTAATAAATGTGTTGATCCAAACGAAGACAATGAAGATTTGCTCTCGCGTATTTTGCTGAAAATTTAAGCCAGAAATATATTTAAAATGTGAATTTAGCTCGACGTTAATCGTACGGTGAATTTCCCCGTGGTTTTTTTAATCAAAAATACCCATAAAAAGTGAAATTACGTCGACGTTACCTGTACGACGGAGTAGGTACAAATTGGGAGCGCTCCCGCGGCCCGAAGCATAGCATAGCATCTTTTAGTCTGCAGAGTTTCGTAGAGGCGGAGCCTCTTTCAACATCATAGATCATAGAACATCGCAGGGATGATTATGGTTTATAGTATAAATTACTAGCGAGCTATTTAGAGAGTGGCATTAAGTAGCCTTCGGGATGAAAAATATCTGGAGCAAAGATTCGTTTCGTCTTGGTGCCACCGCTTTCCGAAATCACTAAGTGTAAGACTAACTTAGAGCGCACGCAAAATAGAAGGCCCGTGACGTTCGAAAATCGAGCGAAAATTGGCAATAATTTTAAAATCGATTATTGCCCGAACGTGTAATGCGACCTTTCAATTAGGTCACTATACTTTAAGTTCGGCTTATGATGAGAGCGGAAGTCATCAAAGAGTTTCCCTGGAATTGGTAGAAATAGGTGTTAAATGTTTAAATTATTGTTAAGGGTTAACAATACCCCATTTCAGTACTTAGCCTAACGGTTAAGTAGAAGAAGATTTGTATATTTTATAACCGAGCGGTACTTGTCAATTAGACACCTATTGTTATTTTATGGCCCATAGTATTGTTAAGGCGGCTCTAAGGTGTAATAATATTCTCGTCTTATATATCTGGAAAACCACGTCACTCGCTGTGCGTGGGAAAGAATCGCTTTGTAGACTTCTTGAAGTGGTGGTGGAAATTATCTTCGATACCACCAATCGCCGTTGTTAGATCTATCTTCAGCCAATTAAAATGGTCAACTACCCCGAAGTATAGTTACAGGGAAGGGGTCAGTTGGGAATTTTGAAAGAGATGAAAGAGGCAGTTGCGTTTTGAACTTGCAAGAAGCAAGTTGCCATTCGAGACCGATACGTAACGGTCGGCAAATTACCAGAGTACAGCGTTATTGACATCGGTATCGAGGAGGTTTGGATCATCTCACATGCTAACTACAAGTAGATGACAGCCATAACCTTACCATACAAGCAAAACCACGTTTAACCGAATTAAGGCCAGCCAAGTGTATAAAAAGTTCAACGTAGTGCGCGAGCGGAAAAGAGCATATAAAGTGATCACACGCGAGTTCTGGACAGGGGTAATGTTAGTAATTTTAATTAGTATTTTGTTGTTTTCATTTTCTTTGTATTTGTAATTTGTTGATATAGAATTATTGTATAATTTTTTGAATATACTGATAATTCACTGAATGGTCGACTTGTCATTTCTCGTATTGATAATTTTGTAATTTCCACGGCCCTGAGGGTAATTTTAATTTCAAGATCGGGACAATCGAAGTAAATTGTCATTCATCCTCACCTTAATCGCTTCATTTTTATGTTTTCTATCGAAATCCGTAGAGGTTTCTTTACTAAATTTTAAATTGTCGGGTTCGGGTAAAAGAACTATACCCCAATTTTGGAAGATAAGTTTATCATTAAACCGTTATTCAAGGAGAACTCATTTTGCACTAATGAGTACCCATATGAAAATTATACAAGTTATGTTAAAGAACAGAAGGTAACACAAGTAATTATGTGGATTATCATTTATCGCTAGCGAATTATAATTAAAACTTGCATCTATTGAGACAGGAAAATCTTTTAGTTATCGTTAATTAACATTATTTAGAAGTTCATTAATTTGTAGTTAATTTTAATCGGTTGAATTATTGCTATTGTCCTTGGAAATAATTAAAATATTTAGATACATCATTATAATTTGATTTAGCGATTTAGTAATTTTGAAGATAATTAGGTTTCGAACACATATTTCACTTACAGATAGAAGATAATTATTCCACTTGAAGATAAAAGATAAATTGTTTGTTGAAGAAAATTACTTCTCTCATTAAGCTGGTTACATGATTAATTAAAGAATTGATATGATGTTAAGCTGGAGGTAGAGCTTCAGGCGCGAAATGATCTAGTTTAGTTTATTAATTGGATAATTATGATACGTGGAAATCATGGTTGCAGATAGTTAGGAGTTAAAATAACTAATTAATGAAAAAAAATTGTATTGTTCAGGAAGTCGTCACCCCAGAATTGGTTTGTTCTACATCCATTTTTTAAATTATTTTAGTTAGTGTTAGATTTGAGAGAATACTTATTGGTTTGTTCTATATCCGCAATAAAATTTTTTAAAAGTAAAGCGGAAGTAGTATATTTTAGCATCACTTTTGTTCTATATCCTAAAACTGAAGTAATTACTTAGAATTGTTTTGTTCTATAGCTACCGCATGAAAATTGTTCTATATCCAAGAAGAAAATAACAAAGTTTTTTGTTCTATATGTAAGCTTATCGATATTAAGAAATAATGGAAGAGATCTGTTTACACTTTTGCATTTATTTCTTCAGTTTGATGAAGTCTGTCTTGGTGTTAGGTGTGATTATTAGTTTTGTGTTATTCAATTTTGTGGTTATAATATTTGTTGTTAAATTCTATTATTTTATAATGAGCTCTGTGGGATCGGAATCACCTTGTCCGGATTTACCAGAAGAACTTTTAAGGTAAAGAATACTTATAATGTTAAAATTATATCTATAATTATAAATATTATATTTATTTATTTTTTAATATATTTATTTAGAATACATTTTAAAAAATACATTAACTTATTAGAATGACCGAAGACATTTTGGGATGTTTACCAATCAGCAGCTGGGAGTTATAATTTTGTAAATATTCCTTATTCAAAAATTAAACATTTAATTTACAATAAAAATTATCCTTTCAAAATTAATTTTAATTATACTTTTGACAATTTAACATTAAAAACTGCAAATATTATTAAAAATCAGCAAACTAGAAAAACTAAAAATGTTACACCAACTTTGCCAAAAATTCCTGTTTTAAGACAAGATGCAACATTGAGTAAAGATAAAATAGCTGATTTAAAATCAATGTTATCCTGTATGCCAGATAGTGATAAAAATTATTACAAAACAATTTTTCCTTAATAATTAATACTCTTTTGTTTATCTTTTTTTTTATATAATATTTATGTTTATTTATTATTTATATTTATCTATTGTTTGTGTTTAGGAAACAATAGCAACTTTGTAATGTGTACAACTAAAATACAGAAAAATATGTAAAAAAGGGTTGTTGTTTGATTTGTTCTATATCCCTAGAAATTTAAGAAAACGTTCATAAATAACAGACATTGTTCTATATCCAATTGTATTTAAGTGTATTTCATTAATTTAGTACTGATTCCAATTAATACTAAAATTTTTTTTTGTGATAAGTGATAGTGTTTAACATATAAAAGACAATATACTAATTAAAACTTTTAGATATAATATAGTTTCAACTATAATGATATTTAAACTTCAAATCGCTTTTTCTCGATATGCAATTACGAGGAGATAGAACAAACCAATTCTGAGGTGACGAAGTGTCACTAAGCAAGTGATGTGACTAATGCATTCCAATGGTAAAATAAGACACGTAACCGTCTACTGTGTACGCGTTGGAGATTTAATTTTTGGAGAAATTTAATTTTTAATCTTGCAAGAAGTTACTTCAAAAAAATTTATTTTCCAAATACCTAATCCAAAATTGTGAGATAAGTTTAATCGTAACAAATAAAATGTGATCCAGGGGTAGCTTCTCCACTAAAACTCTGGTTAGTTCACAATCAGATTTAATATAAGAATTATTCGAGTGAGTTATGTTATAACTCAATAAATTACAATACCTGTGCCAAACAATACACACAGTAATTTATTTATTTATTTATTTATTTAGTATCAACGGATAAACCAGTTTAAATAAAAATTACAATTATAATAAAATACAAAATAAAAGTCGCTAATGGACATTCAACAAATCCATCTTCCACATAATGTTGTGTTTGAAAACAATAAACGATTGTTGAGTTAAATCGAAATATTCAACACCGTTAGCTTTGTTTATGAACTGGATCATCCTATTAATAGGACTGTAGAGGCCATAATTGGTCGCATGCTGGCAAGTTCTAAACGCATTAATATGTCTTGTGTTATGCGTTGGTGTATACGGTTGGAAGCAATTCAACAAACGTTTACAATTGATTTTTCCGTTGACCAAACGATAAGCAAAACATAAATCGGCAGCCAAGCGTCTATATTCCAGAGACCTTGTTTTACAGGCGAGGAGGCTATTCGTACTGGAGAATTCATCCGAAGTGAGACCACGTTTATAATGAAAAAACTTAAGGAATTTCCGTTCCACTGCTTCGCATCTGTCTATATAAGTTTGGTAATAAGGCGACCAAACACTTGAGGCGTATTCCAACTGGGATCTAACAAGTGTAAAATAAAGAATTTTAATGGTGTTAGCAGAGAAATAATTGCTCTGCCTGCGAATAAAACCTAACGTGCGGAGTGCCTTGATACAAATTTTCGCTATATGGCTTTTGAATGTTAATCCGGAGTCCAAGCGTACACCTAAATCATCGATCTCAGTGACACGAATAAGGGCCCTGCCATTGATTTGGTAATCGAACACATCAAAGTTGTGTTTAGAGTAGGATATCACGGAACATTTCTCGAAATTTAGTCTCAATTTATTGAATTGGCACCATCGATGAAGGTTATCGAGATCCTCTTGCATTAACAAGCAGTCGCGCAAAGATTGAATCGCTTTGTAAATCTTAAGGTCATCCGCAAATAGTAGAACCCGACAGTATTTGATGTACTTAACAATATCATTTATGAATAGAAGAAATAAAATTGGGCCACAATGCGACCCCTGAGGAACACCAGATAATACAGAGATAACCATCGAGAGGAAATTCTTAATGCGCACCACCTGCTTTCTGTCCATCAGATAACTACGCAGCCACTTGATTACCGCTGGTCCAAATCCAAACGAAGCAAGTTTCGACAAAAGAATAGGCAACGGAACACGATCAAATGCCTTCGCGAAATCTGTGTACGCTGCATCCACATGCATATGGTTTTCGAATGCCTCCACCACATCCGTAACAATTGATGTTAAGTTACTGCAGTCAAGAAATGGTTCTACTAAAATGAGGCAAGAAACTCAAAAATGTAATCACTAACGGTAGTTATAAAAAGCAATGGCATCAGTGCATCTCTTTTTTACCCGATTTGAGAAATTAAAAATTACCTTACTCCAGGCCCTTGTGAAGTGTACAAAATCTTGGTAACCACATGTTGATATGTAAGCTCAAAACGTAAAAGGCAATGGATGTCGATTTTCCAAATCCAACAGAAGCAACTGACTGATCGAATAAGTATCCAAAAAATAGACATTACTTAGAGATGCTGGAACTGATGAACAGTTGTCGTAGTTGGTAACAATTCAAACAGGTCAAATGTAAACCAAGACTCCAGTTTTACTAACTCTGCCTTTGAAACCATTTAATAAAAGTCGAAAATTTAGGTGTGGTTTTTGGATAACAAAAGTACATAACTAGAATAGTAATTAGCTGAGCGACGTTGAAAATTGTACGCCTAAGCGGTAGAACACGAGTTGATAAAAGTCTTCTCAGTAGTTAAAAAACTCAGAATAGATGTGGATAGCAGTTAATGCCACTGTGCGATGAATTAACTAAGCAATACAATAAACAGTTTCGGCGAATACATCAATCACTCTAATATCGCAACTCAAAAGAATTGAATTGGTAAGATCCGTCATGAACACGTCTACTTTCGATCGTAGCTCCAGGTAGGCTCCCTGAATCCAACACGGTCGCGAACATGCCATTTAGCATAAAATGCAAGTGAGATGAATATAAATGCAGAACCGCATTGAGGAATATCGATAAAAAATTAATTTAAGGAGGAACTAAAAACAAATGCAATAATTTTTAGAGTCTCTAAGGGTTGAATGGTCTCAGCTCTTTCCAGCAGACTTAACTGAAATACAACACCATAAGTAAAAATCTAAAATCCTTGCAAGTTCCTTGCGTTCCGTTCCGACTTGAAAAGGTAAAAATAAACAGTTACGTTATTTCGAAGGGATAACCTAACAACACAAAATTTCCTAATGCATCATTGTTTTATGATTCACTGTGATTTAGATTATATGGAAGAAGTGAGTTGATTTGTAATTTTTCATACCATTGTTATTCGGAGGAGGATCCTTTTCGTACAATGGAAATCCACACTAAAGTAGTTTGTGATATCTCATATTACATTGAGGTTATGTTCCTAGGATGATTTAGATCATGTGAATGAGGTGAGTTGATTTGTACAAATGTGATTTTTAGGAAAACATTATATTTATAAATAAACCTTAAACTAAGTAAAAAGTACATTTATTAATCTGTTTATTTCCTAATGACATTAACAAAATACAATTATAATTTTACTTGCTGATTGATTTAGTATGGTAAATTTAATTAAATATAATATTCTGGTTAACCGGCGTTTTTTTAATAGCGAATGAGAAAATTAATTTAATTATTATATTCATTATCTACTACTTTATAATACGGTTAAAAATTGCGTTCAACTTTCAGCTCTACTTAAAGCTATAACCGGTAATATCTTGACACCTATTACACTTTATTAAAATATGGAAGACTGAAAACATCTTGAATTAGATAACCTAAACTTTGATATGAATTTATATTAGTAAAATTTAATTTTGCTTTTATCATAACCGTAAATCATTTAAAATTTTGTGATTTAGTCTCATCGCTGCTATTTCCAAAAACGATTATAATCCTATAAAAATTTTATTTTTCTTGAAGGTTTCCCTAATATTAGCGTGCATTACAAAAAGAAAAACGCAATTAAATTTTTGGGACGATAGACTATGCTAAATACTTTCGATCTACGCAGGCGTTTCTAGTATTAACAACGAATCTAAGCAATACAATATTAATCGCTTCGGTGGTACAGTGAACAGTATCGGTATTTTATATCAACTATAACTAAGTTTGATTAACAGAAAGTCTAATTTAATTCCAGATATTTAATTATCTTCACTAAAGAACGATCTCCTTCAACAGCCTTGTTCTCGATTGCAAAAATTGAGTCGCAGTGTAGTAGTAATAAAATCATAATAAAAACTAATATAAAATAATTTAAATTGTATTGCTGTACCGGCCACTACTGTAACCTATAGTTCTCTCACGGACTCCCAATGAGAGGCGGTCGCCTTTACAAGTGTTGAGGGCTCGAAATCTCTTAAATCCTCACTAAGTTCACTTATGTATCTAAGAGACTACTTAACACAGACATAAAACTATGTAGTAATAAAATAAAAAAATATATAGTATAAAAAATCCTAAGTCGTCGGCTGTCTCGTCTACCTCAGCTGCAATAAAAGGATTACTTCGTTATTAAAGATCGAGAAGTTTGCAATTCGAATAAAATTGCAAAATAAAAGGATGTTGGGAAAGTCTTAACCTTAAAAACCTATTTTGCGATTATAAAACCGATTGAAATTAGCCATATTTAAAAATTTATTTTGAAATTGTATACTTAAAATAGATGAAATGAAATTTATTTATAAATTTAGAGTAATAATTTGATTATGGATAAATATTTCCGTAATATTCAAAATTTGAACTATTAAATTTTCAAGAATATTATGAAGGAAAGTATAAGAACTCGATAACTCGTTTTAAACGTGCATTCCACTGATTTATTGAAAATGTTTAATAAAAAAATAATTTGTTCTAGTTTAATCTAAAAATCAATTTCACTGTCAGAGAAATATCAATATACGAAAGTGTTCCAACAGGTTAAAGCTTATTTACAAAATAATATATTGATAGGGAGGCATATTTGTTTAATGCTACTTGTTACTCTATGTTATAAAAAGAAAATAATTTGATATTTTTCGACCTCTGCAATTCAAAAATTATATTTTAACAGAATGGTCGTCCGTCCATTTGTAAAAACCGAGGGGTTAATCACGGGCATAAATTATGTACACCAGACTTCAAACTCGCCGGACTTCCTCGGACTTCCTCGGACTACCCGAGACTTCCTCGGACTACCCGAGACTTCCTCGGACTACCCGAGACTTCCTCGGACTACCCGAAACTTCCTCGGACTACCCGAGACTTCCTCGGACTACCCGAGACTTCCTCGGACTACCCGAGACTTCCTCGGACTACCCGAAACTTCCTCGGACTACCCGAGACTTCCTCGGACTACCCGAGACTTCCTCGGACTACCCAGACTTCTTCGGACTACCTCAGACTTCCCCTACGTGCGCGCGTGCGCAGTTACTCACGTCGAATGTGCGCACGCGCAAAAATTCCCGGCAAATGTAAAGTTCGCGCATGCGCCATACTCAAGTCGAATGTACGCCGAATGTGTGTAAAAATTTAATTTTTAGTATTATAAACAGGACCGGATCAGAGTTTGGGGCCCCCCTATATAGTGTAAATATTTGTGTTTTCTGTCATTTATTTCCAGGACGTTAATTTATTATTTTAAATTTATTTATTTTAAATTTAAATAATTGCTAGCATTATAATATAGTTTTTTACTAAAATTGTTTTCATGTTTCTTAAGGTGATTTTTCTGAGAATTTTCGGATATGTTTTAGTACATGAAATTTTAAATTTAATTTTAAAAATTGAGGAATTTTTACATTTAATTCCTTTTCAATTTCTTCAAAAAAAACATCACAATCTCGATCACCCATTTTTATAACTTAATACAATAACTCGACGATAACTGTTTTTATATTTTATTTTATCTTGTATTCGATTTATTTTTAATATGAATCTGCGTTCTTATATAGAAAATAATTGTGAATGTTGGCGGGTGGTAATTTTTTTTATGGGGGGACCGGGGGGGCTCAAGTCTAAAGGCCGTGTGACACGTGCGGGACACGTGTATTAATTTTTAAAAAAAGTAAAAAAATAAAGTAACAGCTCATTAATTGGTTAAACAATCAACATCGGTTCCAACATTAATTTTATATCTTATAATTATTATTATTATAATTTATAATTCTTTGTTCTTCTGATATATCTAGGGGGGGGGGCGAATTCGGAATATTATCCGATTATTTTCGGAATATTATCCGATTATTTTATATTCCGTTCCGTATGGAAACCGTCCATTAAAATTTTAATATTAGCAGCGCCGTAGCTAGCCATTGGTCATTTAGGGGGGGGCCGAAAAATGCCTGTGGGGGGGGGGTCGGAAAAAATTAGTCCTTTTTATCCCTCGTTATGCTATGGGGGGGGGTTGACCGATAAATACGATCGGAATAAATGAAATTTATTCATAGGATAATAGGTAAATGTTTTCGTTATTGCGGCCGTAAAACTACCCTTTTACGACCCGTTTTGAGGTACGAAAAGTACCATTTTACGCCCTGATTTGGACGGTTTTCTTCACTCCTATGGAGTGAAAATATGTAAAAACAACAAAATTTTGCAAAATAAATTTATTTAAACAACTTTTTATACGCAATTAAGTATAATACCCACACAATATAAAAATTTGTCCGGCTTCTTTCGACGAAAACGCACTTTGCTTGGAGAATGCGCCTACGGCGCATTAAAAATCTTCTTGGGGGAATGGGAAATGCAGATCCTAGAATTTCGTCGGAAATCTGTGTGAAATCAAAAAAATGTGTTAAAACGTGTACTCAAAACGGGATTTTGCTACTTACTTTAGAAACACAATATGGCGGAGCGATACAATGTAGGCCAACAACGTGGTCGCATTGAGGTTATGTAGTATGTAGCTACATAATTATATTTTTTATATTATATAACTATATAAATCACTTCATGATTTTTGCCACTTTCCTCGCTTTTGCGCTGGCAAATTTAAAAAAATATTTTTTTTTCCCCAAAAAACAAACAAATTATTCATTTTTTCGAAATATTTTGTCATTTTGGCGCCCCCGTTAGGATGGGGCCCGGTGCGACTGCACCGGTCGCACCGCCCTAGAACCGCCGCTGCTTCTATATCCTATGTCGTTGATCCTTGATCTTTCTTCCTCCAAGTCGCTCTACCCCCCACGATGCGACCCTGATGATCTAAGGGTACGAGTACTAGAAGGAGGTCTATTTTTCTGATTTTTCTCCTCACAAATGGCGTCAGAAGAATGATTAAGTTTCCTATCTTCGGAAACCTGCTCGGAAACATGTTTAGAGGTCTTCCCTCTAAGATCTATATTTGATAAAATCTTTACAGAATCAAACGAGGAATTACTACTACAAGAGCCGATGGGCGGGTTTCTCTCTTTCGACGTTATAATATAAGAAAACATCGAGTTTTGCTTATTTTTTATTAGATCTTGTGTAGCTTCCCCACTAGATTTTGTTTCTAATTTTGTGTGCTTTTCATAATGCCTAAAAAAATTGGTAACGATCCATCGATCAGTACTAGTTGATTTTTTAAATTTCTGAACCTAAAATTGAACATCATTAATAGTAGTTTTCTGATAACTTTTATAACTAATATGGTAATATGGTTAAGAAAAAACGAGAAAAACCTACCTTTATACCAGTATTGCAGATTGGACACTTTATTTGACAATAAATATTGTCAATTTCGTCAATTTGACATGTATAATCGATATTATTAAATAAATCGATGCTTTTTAATTTTACCTCGCTGCTTGACTGTAATTTCAGGTACTCCTGAAGTCTGGACTGCATTCTTTTCTTCAAATTTTCTGCCTCAAATGTTAAATTTTCATCTGGAGATAAAGATTTATTATTTTGATTTCCACACGAACCAGTAGATTTCGAGGTAGATTTTAATTTCGAACCCCGATTTTTATTAGAAGTCATTTCATTAAAAGTTCTCCTTTTTACCAAGTGGTCTTTAATTTTAAATATTAACTTTTTATCTCCACTCAAAAATTGAAACGCGTCTGGTTTCTTCTTAAAGTTACCTAAGTATTCTTCAAAATCATCAACTACATCTTTTAATTGTATTTGAACAAAATTTTCTATCTCCTTTATGTCGTCATCGTTAATTTCTGAAAAGGTTATCATATTCCCAAATCCATGAAATATTAAATTTAATTTTAAAAATTGCGGAATTTTTACATTTAATTCCTTTTCAATTTCTTCAAAAAAATTGTTACCCTCTTGATCAATCATTTTTATTATAAACGAATTATAAATCACCGTAAACGACCGTAAATCACCGTATAATCGCGAGTATAATCGTAAATCACTTACTAATATTTTTTCTGATTTTTTGGTTCTTTTTCAAACACTATTAGAAAAAATATTGTTCGATACGCGTCGAAAAGTATCTTTTAACTAACTTGTATCGAAAATATCTATTTCCAAACTTTTTCTGTTCTAAATTTTCTACAGACTACTAGGAAATTTCCAGGACTACCTAAAACTTCCACGGACTACCCCAGACTTCCTCGGACTACCCAAGACTTCCTCGGACTACCCAAGACTTTCTCGGACTACCCGGGACTTCCTCGGACTACCCCAGACTTCCTCGGACTACCCAAGACTTCTCCGGACTACCCAAGACTTCCTTGGACTACCCAAGACTTCCTCGGACTACCCCAGACTTCCCCGGACTTCCATGATACTGTACACCAGACTACCCGCGTGATTTACCCCTCGGTAAAAACTATTTCTTGTCATGATGATTATGTTATACCCTCTTTACTGGGTGTTATACAATATCTCTAATAATTTCTATTTCATTCGTGATGGAAATCTGCCAAACAGAAGTTTACATGGAAAGACTTTTATGCCATTGAAATATTTTAAAAACCGGGTTCCGTAATAGAAGTTTTATTTAATAATGTTTCTTAGAATTTTTGATTAAACAATTTTTTGAAACAAGTCTGCATTTGAAACATTTGAAAAAATTACTTACTCTTGGTTTTCCATTATGAATTTTTTTGTTTTCTTGCTTAAATTTACATGTATTTGAAAACATTATACCCCCTAATTCAAGGTGTGCCTATTATTAACGATAAAAGGTTAAACATCGAATATCCGCTGAACCAAGTCGTCTTGATTTATTCAATATTTTGAATTGGTAAAGTATATTTACGTCCAGTTCGGAAAGGAAGAGCTATGAGCTTTCTGGTTGTGCGAAAATTGAGTAATTAGCCAGTGATATTCGTTAAGATATGTTAATTCTATTTTTAAAGCATTAAATGTAGCTTGTAAATTTGTCCAGTTACATTCGAATAGATCTCGAATCATATGTTTCAATCAATTAAGCTTGAAAGCGTCAGGTTTGTGTAAATTAGAACTTAGTATAAGTAATTATGATCTGTTATAATAAAATTTATTCTTGTACGTACTAATAAATAATATTCATGTATACAATTACCGGTAATTAAAAGGATAACGTATTGTTAATTATTCAACGCACTTTTACGAACTCCCGTTTTTTTAAGTGCATTTAAATGCAACATGCGATGATAATAATTCCAACTCCAATTCCAATTAAAATTATATATTTATTTTAATATCGTTGTCTCTCTTTTCCTTTAAATTAGTTGAAAAAAAGTACGTCGGTATATTTAAAAATGAACTTTTACTATTTAACTCATCCGGGGTAGTGCAGGACCCTTGTATAGTTTTCAACTTCAGTATTTACGTATCTAACGAAAAGAGGGGCTGTAGTAATCGACTACGTGACGGTGAATGAAGGAGCACAAGAAAAAGTACTAAAATGTAAAGTAGAAAGAAAACAGGCTATTAATCGTAAATGTTTGAAAAGGAAAACTGCCCAACAAGATAGTAAATCAATTTACTATTGTAAAATTAAAATATATAAAGTATGTACAATATAATAAACTAATGTAAGGAATATGTCAGTCAACGCTTAAATGGAAATTCTTACCCTAAAGGCAGTATGATATTAAAACCTCCTTAAGTAAATATTGTTCTAATTTAAATGTCAGATATTTTTACTTAAATTACAAGGGTGGAATATTTATAGTATATGAATTAAAGGAAACTTTTAATATTGAACCTTTTATTTATTTAAATTAGGAAACTAATTTTTCAGATATTGAAATATTTACTTTTAATTTATTATACTATAATAATGTACTTATTATATTACATAATATGCTTTATAATATTGTTATAAAGGAAAATTATGAATATTTCCTATATCTAATTTTTACTTAATTTGTTTTAGGTAAGTCAAAAACCAAGTGATGTGTAGTGAGGTGAGTGAACTAGGCGTTTCATCTATAGATAGATTTCTCGCTCACCAAATGTCTACCTACTGCTTACAGGTAACATTAAATATAGCCGAAAGCTTTGTTGGTTGGGAATGGGCGGGTTTTCCAGTGGTTTGGAATCCACAGTGATCCTCTGTATACATTATACATTTACAACACGTAGAACGACCACGTGAAGTAATTCCAATGACGTTATTTAATAAAAGCAAACTTTAGTTTTCATGTAATAATGGCACCTCATTTGTATATATTCTAAATGATCCAACATCGTTGGCAAAAAATTTTCTGGTATGCGAAATAGTTTTTATTGTAATAAAATATAAGTAATTTTCTCCGGAGCAAAATGTTGTTGCTTGCTTCGATAATTGTTTTGACTTATGGATCCAAAAATTTATTCGAACAGAAGGGAAAATTTACCCTCTCTCTGTACCCATATTATTTTGCACATGTGTCTTCTACAATACAATACTCGGAACGTTTTTAATAATTTCCGTGTTGGTGGCCATTTTAGACGTTCATAGAATGGTTTGTCATGTATGTTCAATTGTCCACTTCTAAACTCGACAACCCAATTTTCAAGTTATTTCGAAATGATTCAAATTCATTCCATGATCAGGCAATATTTGGAATTTATCAGAGTGTGGCAATATTCCGACATGTAACTCGAGATAAACCCGCAAGGACCGAATTACAAGTCAGCAGTTTTTACTTACTGACTACACAGCTTAATAAGATAGATAGTTTAACATTGGTTTATTATTAATTCGTGAAAATAAATATGTTTTATTATTAATAAATTACGAATTAAGGAATAATTATAATGTTATATTTGAGCTTTCGATCTTGCATTAAGACCTTCGTCAGAAAAGTTTGCTACATGAGATGATTTGCATAAAGAAAACCAAGAACACTATGAACCGTCAAACCGATATAGAGGGCTTAAGTACTATATACAGCCACTTACTTGTATAAAACCTTTTACGTATTGGAGCTAGGTTTTCCTTTTTAGGTGGAACACAATCCAGGTTTTTCCTAACTCACGGTTATTGGATTTTATCTAGTTACCGGTCAAATGACAATACAATGTACATATATATGTTTCCACGTTTACCCACTTATTATTTGTAATTTTCTGACGAAGGTCTTAATGCAAGATCGAAAGCTCAAATATAACATTATAATTATTCCTTAATTCGTAATTTATTAATAATAAAACATAGATAGTTTAACGTGTAATCCTAACCACGGCAAGAAAGTTGTGATAACCGGGAATTAAACCTGGTCTGCTCTTAATCTATTTATAACAAAAAATATAATATTATTATGTAAAGACTACCTACATTTTAATAGTTCTTTATTAATTTCGATCAACGCAGATATGAAAATTTTAAAACGTTCAAATTGCTTTAAAGTATAAAATTTAGAAGTTTTAGCAATCGACGTCTTTATCCTAAGTGTTTTAATTGTAATTATGTATTTTTAATTATAATTGTAGACATTGTAAATTGGCATTTAAAGAAAATACATTTGAATTTGAATAAATAATGTACCTTCTTCTAAGAAAAATTAAAATCTTATACATTTTTAAGCGATTGAGCAAAATTAGTTTTTATAATTACTTAAGATGACAGAAATATTAACTTACATTTTAATATACATTTAAGTAGGTACTCGGGGGAGATGACTATCTTATTCGCAATGTAATTTATTGCGATAAAGTAATTTTCCAATTCATTTGCAGAGCTGCTTAATAATTATTTTGTATTGTTTAAAAATCGTTTATGAATCAAAAGACAAATTTTATAGAAATTTCTATTTATATTCTATTATTCTAAATTTCTAAAATCAATCGATATTTTTTTTTCAAAACAAAACACAAAAACTTTTGCTTGAGTTCTCCTTCTTAAAAGCAATATATTATAATTGTGTGTAAAAGCAACAATTATTGCTAAGATGAAAATATGAGTATAAATTTTAGTTACTTCCTTTCCACCAGACATTAGTGTTAATAGAATTATTAACTATATTATTAATACAAATTGTGACAGTGTTGTCTCTTAGATAAAACGAATATATTACTCCTGTAACAAATTTTTGCATTTCTTATTTAATTCCTCCTTGAATTGCAATTCACAATATTCCTCGATGCGGCCCTGCATTTTTATTTAAATGCTATCATTTCAATTAAGGCATTTGCGTACAAGTGTAGATAGGCTGGCGTGAACAAAGCGTTGAATTCAGTCTTTCAACATCTACTACAGTGGACGTGCATAATTTCTCAAAGACATTGTTAAGAACAGGTAGTTGGCGTGGACAAATATTATTTTGGTCCAACGTCACTAATTTTTCGTGCCAATTTGTTTAAGACAAGTAGTCCGGCTGCCGTGTAGTATTTTTGAGGTTAGCAAGGTCTTTGTGTTGTTGTTTTGACACACCAGGATGTCTTAACCTTCCAACATCGTTATCTCTTGGAAGTTGCTTAGTATCTCCAACATCAGCTCTCTCACGGTCCAGCCAACATCAGATCCGCAAGCAGCGTTTGTGTTCGCGGAAGTCGATCAAGTGCCTCTTGTCTAGAATTAACAAGTGTTCCAGATTTTCATCTTTTGATGAGCTAAGCGTCGTATTTCTATAGTGAAAGGAAATGCCTGTCACAATAATTATAAGTTGTAAACTTAACTAGTGCTTACGTAAGTGAATTTTATTCTTTCCTATTCGTTTGACCGACGTGTTTTTGGCTTTTGTTATTTCATTTGTAGGTAACCCATAGAGGCTAGTGTTTTATCGTGTTTTGAGTTTCCCCAAGACACATTTTTTTCAGAATCCACGGCTCAGCCTTCGCACAAATCGAGAGCTAGCCTATTAACATCGTAGCTAAACAAACTAGAAAGTGACGGACTCTGGTCTCTGTTTTTGGTTGACATCAAGTGAAAACTATTGCTCATTATTAGCTTAAATTGTACACAACAGGGTAGCCGTTCATTTTAAATATCAAACATTAACAACTGAAAATTGACCTCACTATTTAAAATTTGACAATGGACTGAAAATAAACCAATAACTGCGTCCCTAAAATTATAAAATAATATTAATTACTAATTGAATCTTATAGGTAGCATTAGAATACTTAACCGGTTTGATCCGGTTATTAGAGTTCGTGGCGCCTTCTTACGGACTTTTGTTGAAACCGGAAAAAGAAATACATTTAAATTCTGCAATTTTTACATCATAACTGGAATAGTTAACATTTGAACTGTTTTTAAATTTATTTATTTATGATTATGTCTTCCTTTTGGTTTCAACCAATTTCAACAAAATTCCATTCGAGAGCGCCAAGAATTATATGAACCGGTTAGGTATTGGATCACGACCTGTCCGTATGTTCTCACATTTTCAAAAAATTGGAAAACAATTCTTCTCAAAAATTATTCAAACACAACCATATATTTTACAATGAAAATATATAAATATATTTTACGCTACTGTAAAAATTAATGATGATTTCACAACGAAGTACTAAGAATAGTTACAATTGAACTAAAAATAAAAAAATTGAATTTATTTGCAAATTGGCAATTTGCAAATAATATAGAAAGTTACAAGCAACTTTATAGTGATATGCAAATGAGAAATAAAAGATATCGGAATAAAATCGTAACTAATTGGTTTTTATCAGTTTCAATTTTGAAGGATTTTTAAAAAATCGCAAATATGACCAAGAATTTTATTAATATTCAAATAAAAAGAATAGAAATAATGTATATTATAGTAAGTATACTTATTTCTGTTTAATTGGTGTTTAGATATTAGTTTTGAAAGGAAAACTACCCTATGAGCAGTAATAAACCTCCCCAGATTGTTTATCCACAATGTTAATAGGCTAGCTCTCAATTTACAGTGGATTCTGAAAAAAAAGTAGCTTGGGGAATCTAAAAAAAAAGTAAATAGTAATCAAGTGCTTTAATTGAAAAAAGACTTTGAGAGGTGCTAGCACAATTCCAATAATTACAATGTATGGACTGCGCAAATGAATGATAAAATGCCACTGTCAAAAAGTGCACTCACCTCAAATTAACAAGCACCTAAAACAAAACTGTTAACCGCTAGTTACAACAAATGAAATGCAACAGCTACAAATACGTCGGTCAAACTAATAGGAACGAATAAAATGTACTTACGTAAGAGCTTGGTAAGTTTACAACTTATTGGTGACAGGCATTTCCTTCCACTTGAAATGCGACGTTTGCTCCACAGGAGACACTTGACCGACACTTTCGGACAAAAAAAAAACACTGCTTGCAGATCTGAAGTTAGCAAGCTGGAAAGCGAGGAAGATGGAATGATGATAGTAAACTCCAATACGAATAAATTCCCAATCGTCATCCAAAACAATAACAATGGTTGTTAATTTGAGGCTATGTTGTAACTTAACAACAAAAATCGTCGCTACACGAATGGAGTCGAAAGTTATTTACGACTTGCGCACAAAAACCGCATAGTAGCTCGCGGATGAAGAGTTACCCAATTATTGCCAGATGTTTACAGTCACAAACCAAAAAACAGAGAACTGGAAAACTTGTCACAAATGAACCGGCACGAAAAACAGAAGCCGTTGAACCAAAAATATCACAAAATTATTTTAACCGAAACCAGATTACCAGATTAGGGTAACTGATATTCCTACGCGATATTCAGCCATCCTATCATGTGCGCTAAAATGCCTGCAATCCAAGATTGCATTAAATAGAGTGTATATTTAGGAATATGTGAAATTATGATTTAAAGAGGAATCAAGTAACAATTGCAAAAATTTGTTACAGTTTCTGTACTTATGTTTTATCAAGTTTTTCTAGAAAAAATTTGTAATGGTGTAACAACCGGGGGTGCATTTTTAAAATATAAATAAATCTTCAATTTATTTTCAAAACACCAGAACCTTTTATTTGGCCTTAAATAAAAGTCACCCCGTATTTGTTTTTATGAATTAATTAATTTGCATTCGTTCCAATTCTGCCCCAAAATTTCTTAGAGTTTTGAGATACTCAAATTTTGGGGTGTACCTACGATTGGTCCAAACTAATAAAGGACCACCCGAACTCGTCATTTATTTGTAATTATCCTTGGACGTCCCCTCGATACTTCCTGGTAGCTCTGGTTCGATTTACCAATCTTGACGAACGACGTCGGTTGCGCCCGGCTAAAATTTGGAGGTGCCTCCGTGCGGGTACAGTTGGGAACACTTAGGAGCGTTAACTTTTGAAAAACGAGAAGAAACTCTCCTTACTTATTGAACACTTTCAATTCAAAATAAAACTATGTTTTCCGACACAATAAACAATTTTATTTACACCTAAAATTGATTCAAATATTTACACATAATATAAACTCAAATTAACCTTCATTGGTTGCAAGTACAAACCCAATAAATTAATTTAAGTTTATTAAAATCACAATTACACCTTATTAACGAAATATTTGCTAATACAACAATTAACAATTAAACATTTATCGCATTTTCAATAATCATCGACGCATTTGACAAAAACATACAACAACTTATAAATAATACAAAATATTTTACCTTAGAGCTGTATCATTAACATTTCTACACCCACAAAGTTTAATCGCAAAAGATTTGGAATTAAATTAATTTAATTGACTCCACTACGTATTTATTTCACCCATTGGTAAATAAATAAGCTTCGACAAAAGTACACTTGAAGTTACCACTCCCGTATTGTAAATCAAAACCGAACTTAAAATTTGCAATTTGCCCGGTCAAAAATTCGCTTCATCAACGGAACGCGATTTGGCCTGGGGCGATGAGGAACTTCCTCGATTTTTGACGGGTGGCAATATTTATATGCCTTCCTCCACCCATTTCTAATGGCATTTGTACCCTCCTCGGTTTGAATTTTTTCCATGGGTGTGACAGTATTGTCCGTTGTTTAAACAAAGAACATTGTCTTAATCGATCCCCCATAAGTAACACGTGGGGTGTTCAGGTTCCCTATCACGTTTACTAATTGGTGATTTCAAATTTTTTCCTAACTTCTTTGGTTTTTCACTTTTCCAAAATATTTTTATACACTTTTAACTTGTGTTTCCCAAAGGTCCCAAAACGTTAATCCATTTCACTCTAGGGCCACTATTAACAAAGTTAGTTTCAAAATATTTTAGCAAAATATGAATCTAATCGCATTCCTTAGTTTTGTTTATCAGTTTGAAATTAAAATTCTGTTTAGTCTATTTTTTTTTATCTATTTGATAACTTCAAAATTTTATTTATATTTTGAGTAATCCTGGATTTTTCCAAAATATTTTTATACAACGTTCACCTGTATTTCCCAAAGGTCCCAAAACTTTAATCTATTTCACTCTAGGGCCTATATTAACAAAGTTCATTTCAAAATATTATCACGGGAAATAAAGCCAAATAAATTCTTTGTTTTATCTAATCTTTCATTTCCTGTCCTGGCTCGTGTCGTTTAATTACGTTTTTGACTTTTATTGTACAGGTCCAAAATCAAATATGTACACTAAAAATAAAATTGATCCGCCCTTCTACACATTTTTTGGAAACACCGTGAATTTTCGACCGTTCATTTCAATTAAAATTCAAAACTTTTAGCAAAAATCATTCCTATCTATTAACATTATTTTCCATAGGCGTGCGACATTTATTTTTACTTTTCGTTTAATTTTTTTTAAAATTATAAACAATCATGAGGGCTTAAACTAAACATCCCGAAATTAACTATTAATTTCCGGGGTGTTACAATGGGTTATATACTAGTTAACAATTTTACAACGTTAAATAGCACCGTAGTCAGTTTTCTACGATTCAGCCCTGTCAACACTCAACACTGAATTTTTACTGCTCCTGGGTTCATGAAATCCCACCATCAACAAAAACACCCTGCGCTACAGGCACATCTGAAGGCTAACCTAGTAAGCTACTTATCGGACGTTAATCAATGCTCAGAGAATCTGTTATCAACTGCATCTGTACTTTGTATTTGTAACGGTCAAAAATCTAATGATGTCGTTAATACGGACTATGTATATTTTTTCTAATTAAAGTGTACTACTGGTAGTATAAAATAAACTAATAATCGGATAGCAACAACTTCCCAGATTGCATAGTACGCTGTCCTCTGGATATTCTTGTTTAATTACAGTAATCTCGATTGAGATCATAGGAAAACGTTGGGATAGATAATCCTGAGCATACTACATTATGTGTGATACTCATCAAAATGATGAGACAAATATAGGTATGTCCTGGACGAGAATAGCTTGAGCAAATCCTATGTTGATGTCCTGCATATATCAGGACATAACAGTGTTTCTATAACAAATTCACTGTTTTATAATGGAATATAACGATGCATCTTTAAAATATCTATCGGGTGCATTATAATTTTATAATATATTATGTAGTATGTAGGTAACTAACTTTGAAATTGTCGTTAAAAATATTATATATCCCCGGATGTCCCATATATCATATAGCACATTTTTTCACTTATAAAATCCTCAGAATATCCTGATAATGTTGGTATATGAAGTTGCACTTAGGACATCTGGAGTATTGACCGGGTTGTCCCACTTGGCTATCCTACGGTTATAGGATCTACCTAGGATATTGCATATTATAGCAAGGACTTTTCTCTTTACTTCAAACGTCCTGAGGATAATGTAATAGTGGAGCGGTGAACTTTTGATTGAAGAGGAACTTTTGAATCCCGTCCGAGCTTAAATTTATTTGTGCCGTGGTTTGGATTCCACATTAAACTATAGGTCCATTAAAGTATTGCTTAGTGTGCTTATAGAGTCTATAGGACTGCGGCTTCAATTCTTTTAGTGTTGAAGAATAATAATAATTAAAAAATATGCATTCACCTACACTATAATGTTAATTCCCCATCTATCTTTTCATTTTTACAAAAAGGTCTGCCGAATATACAATATTATTATATTATTATTATATCTACTTATTTTAAAATTATAAAAAAATCTATTGCAGACGTTTATTATTACATAATAAATTATCGATAAATTACTATTGAAGGTAAACTTCAATTTAGTTTTTGAATTCTATTCTTAGTTAATTGAATTTAGATATGACAGGTAATTTAGTTTCTATTATAATTAAGTACAACAAAATTTATATTTTAAATATTATGTTGTTTCAAATATTTATAAAGTTTCACTATTTTTATTCAATTATACAGCATGCACATGAATGTTTGAATTTGAGTGACAGTGGAGTGAATACAAAATTAAGGATCTCGGTAAATATAATTCTGAAAAGCAAGGGTTTCTTGGTTGTAAAAGTAATCATTACTTATACAGAGGGAAAGTATGTATTTCAGTTAGGAAGTAATTTTTATAAAAATTAATAATTTAACCAATACGCAAACTAAAACAAAACTCGAAAGATTAACATTTTCTATTATATTTCTACGTTGAGCTAACAGAATGTTCAACCTTAATCAAAGTATCAAAGTTAATAAATTATTTAAAAAAGTCATAAAAAGTTACGTTTAAAATTTTTAATAAGAATTTAAATTTTTAATTTTCTCTCATTAATCTATTCAATTAGTTAGGAAATGAAATTTTTTTTATATTATGTTATTAATGTATGCAGTTGTATGTAGAGTAGTACCTATATTATGTACCTACATGTAAATATTAAACTCCTTAAAATCTGATAATGACTTATTCTGTAAATTAAATTGGGTAGCATAATGAATTTCCTTAAACTAAGTAATTAGTTAGTGTAATCGGTTGATGAGTTAAGATAGGTCATATAACGAGCCAGTTTGACCTAAGTAAACAATCAAATTTGGGTAGTTTTAGGTACCATTAGGTTAAACAGTGTTTGCGCCTTTGTTAGGTAACCAATTATAAATTACATAACAAAATAAAATTGATAAGTAAATTTAGTTACATTTGTTAAAAAAATACCCATTGTGATTAAATCCACGTGAGAAGTATTAATAAATTTTTTATTAATTACCTAGTTTGATAGACAAGGAACTGCGGTGTTCTACTATTCTATTCTACTAACAATGAGCTTTATCTAGATCGTTGAATGTTAATTATTGTGTAATCAATGTTTACGTGTTCAAATAGCTAAATTTGTAAATAATTTTGTTAGGAGGTACATTAGACCATTTATATGTGCAAATTATTAAATTACTAAATTTCAGGGTTACTAAATTATAACTTAATTTTTTCATATTAAAATTCAACACGAGCGAATAGAATTATATGCAATTAACAAATTGTTTAATATAAGTAAATCAATAAGCTAATTAATAGTCCGCCAACAGGTAAATGGGCAAATGATAACGGTTGTGAATTACAAGATAAATGTAACGAACTGCGTGAGTATGCATGTTTAATTAGTGTTAGCAAAAAGATGGAATCTCAAAAGAAAAATTATTAAAATTTTTTTTACAATTGTGCGTTTAAATTAAAAATTGTTATTCTAAAAATAGGCTATTTAATTACAGTAATTTTTTATTTAGTGTAGCATCAAACTATTTTTACCTTTTAAACGTTTTATTGGAATTAACTAATTGTGGTTTGTGTGTTTTTTCAGGTCATTACAAAAATTGTCAAGTTTTTAATGATATTCTTCGTATTTAAATGAAATGATCAGTAAAACAAATTATAGTATTTAAGATAGTCAATCATTGACGGTCATTGCCTTGCAGCTAACGCAGTTGGATGCGAATGCGGGGCACCGGGTTCAAACCTCGGGAGAGTCAAACTTTCTTATGACTAGTCTCCGTGCTTCGGAAGTCACGTTAAGCCGGTGGTCCCCTGGGTTAGTGAATTGCCACCATTAACATAAAAACCAGGATACATGGCACATCTGAAGGCAAGTCTAGCAAGCTACCTAATGGATGCAAAATTTGTATATGCTCACAGAACTAACACTGCCAAGGAAACGACGCAGATGTTGCTAATAACAAGCCTTACGGCTTAAACTACGTTGAAGAAGAAAAAGATTGTCAATCTCTTCAATCGTCAATCCAGAACAACCTACTATTTTAAATTGGGTTAATTTTAATTCACGTATGTTCATGTTCACATGCAGCTTTCCAGATCGGTATTATTTCGACTTACTTGACCCTAAAATTGTTTTTAGATTATGTGTCACGTATAAAATAGCCCTCACAAAATAGTTGCTTGATTTGCTGCAGCGGGAGAGGTCAATCCTCGTGCCATTTTGTCGAGAGAACAAACAATAGCAATCCATAGAAATTACGGTTGAGTGTGCCTTCTCAACAGAAAAGGTAATAGTCACCACTATTGAATACTAGGTATAAAACAAACATAAATATTGACCAACATACAGTAGAATGGTCATAAACTCTCCAAACCAGATCTGATATGGTCCTAAAATGTTAAATCCAAAAATTGGAATCTCAACGACAATTTTGGATTATTGGTTTCAAATCACATACAATACATACAAAAAAGGAAGATATTATTCTATGTTATGGCAAATGTTACTATTTTCTACTCATGTCATAAACAACAACTTGGCAACACCTTGGTGTAACGCTCACCAAACCATACATACTTCCAACCTTCGTAAAATACATAAAAACCCAATTAACAAAATATTGTACTTTTCTAAAGCCTTTTCTAAAATAATATAGGGGAAATATCTCTTCAGCGATTAGCAAAGATACACTTATTCGCTCCGGTCATCTTTCCAGACTCTAAATTTTTGTAATTGGGGAAGAAAAATACTATGAGTGACTTCTTAGTAAAACCAAAAAACTTTTAATCAAATACTGCAAACAATGGTATCTTATTTGTTCTTTGCGTGCGAACGGTTATGGAATACCATATGGTCGTTTTCTTAGTTACCCTATCGTTTTGATTACAACGTTTTGAAATAGCCACATATCTTCAACATTCGACCAAATTATTGGGTGGTTAAACAACTGGTAAATGATTCATACGTCCTAGGGCGAGGATCACCAATGTCAGTTAGTTTATCCTCCTGCTAAATAGTTGGATATAATAGTTATATAGAAAAATATATAATAGTTATCGTGTAAGTGGGACTTTGAATAAATTTAACGTTTAATTTCCAAACGCTATCTGTCATCTGTAGAACTTATAAAGTTAGCGTAGAATCTCATGTAAATTAGAAAATAATTTACTTTGAGCTTACTGTTTTAACTGTTTTTGCTGTTTTGTGAGTGATTTATATTGAATTCGAAAAAGATGACAGATGGCGTTTGGAAATTCAACGTCAAATTGATTCAAAGTCCCACTTACACGATAACAATTATATCCAACTATTTAGCAGGAGGATAAACTAACAGACTTTGGTGATCCTCACCCCTAACCTCACAAATCGAATTTATTTCCACGATGCGGGATTTAATTTGTTTCATTTATTACCATCCAGCTTTCCTAACTTCAAAAATGGAACAAACTCGTACAATTAGAACCGATGGTCATCCAAAAATCAAAAATAGCTTGCTTTTCTTCAATATGCTAAACACACAAATAAAATATCACCATAATATTACCAATTCAATGGGCAACCAAAATATTGTGATGATAAATCAAAACTCTTCGCACTCAGTGGCGGTTTTAGAACATATGAGGCCACAGGCGCAATTCAATTTTGAGGCCCCCCTCTAAGTGTTTTCACTAATCCTCTCATTCTCATATAATCGGTTTTGAAAGGCATTACAACGTTATCCGATCCCAACTACCAACCTTGCGAATTGGTATTTGGTTTGTTAGCATTTTACATTTTTTACCTAGACGAGGAGCAAGCCCGACGTAGAACCCCCAACCTGGAGGACCAGAGAGACGGCCATAATAAAGTTCTTACTTCGCCCGGATTCGAACCGGGCATTTAGTGTTCATAGTCAACTTATTCGACCACTATGCTCCGACCGTCTCTATCTAATCCTAACTAACCCTACACTCCCTAAATCAAAATAACTGCAAATAAAAGGCATTTAGGGCTTAGAATTTTCTCGTTATTTTTCCAGTGTTTATCACAATAAAATTAATATATTCATAGAATTTCAGAATATTTGAATAAAATTAAAATTTTATCAAAAAATTTAAATCAAAAATTGCACTCAAATCAAAATAACTCCAAATTTAATGCATCTTGGGGCTTAGAATTTTTTCCTTACTTTTTCCAGTGTTTATGACAACAGAATTAATATTTTCTAAAACTTTCAGAATATTTGAACAAATTAAATTTTTACCAAAAATTTAAATAAAAAATTGCACTGATATCAAAATAACTGCATATCGAAGGCATCTTAGGGCTTAGAATTTTGTTGTTACTTTTTCTGTGTTTATTACAACAGATTTAATATTTTCATAAAATTTCAGAATATTTGAACAATATTAAAGTTTTATCAAAAAATTTAAATAACAAATTGAAGTGAAATCAAAATAACTCCAAATTTAAGGTATCTTAGGGCTTAGAATTTTTTCGATATATTTCCTGTGTTTCTTACAACAGAATTAATGTTTTCTAAAAATTTCAAAATATTTGAACAAATTAAATTTTTACCAATTTAAATAAAAAATATCACTGAAATCAAAATAACTGCAAATGAAGGACATTTAGGGTTTAGAAATTTTTCGTTATTTTTCCAGTGTTTAGAACAACAGGATTAATATTAAAATAAAATAAAATAGTAAAATTTTATTAAAAAATTTAAATCATTGCACTCAAATCAAAATAACTCCAAATTTAATGCATCTTACGGCTTAGAATTTTGTCCTTAGTTTTCCAGTGTTTATCACAACAGAATTCATAATTTCATAAAATTTCAGAATATTTGAACAAAATTAAATTTTTATCAAAAAATGTACCTATACATAATAATAATATCAAAAATTACACCGAAACCAAAATATCTCTAAATTTAATGCATGTTAGGGCTTAGAATGTTTTCGTTATTTTTCCACTGTTTATCACAACAGAAGTAATATTTACATAAAATTTCAGAATATTTGAACAAAATTAAATTTTTATCAAAAAATTTAAATCAAAAATTGTACTGAAATCAAAATAACTGCAAATCTAATGCATCTAGGGTTTAGAATGTTTTCGTTATTTTTCCAGTGTTTATCACAACAGAATTAATATATTCATAAAATTTCAGAATATTTGAACAAAATTAAAATTTTATCAAAAAATTTAAATCAAAAATTGCACTGAAATCAAAATAACTCCAAATTTAATGCATCTTAGGGCTTAGAATATTTTCGTTATTTTTCCCAATGAACTTTTGAAGGTCGCTTTAAACAGAAAATTTTTTCTTAACTAATGAACCTTGGTAATTCTTAAATCTTTAAATATTATAGCCGAGCAGTTGTTATATTGGTTAATTCTCAATTTCATTTCCCCATGTCTCACTCTTTAATAATTAAATAAAATAATTTTCATTATTTTAAGGCTCCTTAATTTGCGAAGCCCCAGGCGCGCGCCTCTTACGCCTGTTCGGAAATCCGCCACTATTCGCACTACAAAATATTAAGCACCCTTTATATCAGTGATTTGTTTGAATTTATTTATACATTTTATCTTCTGCCATATTTGTAAATTAATATGGATGATCATTTTTCTTCTAAATTATGGAGCAACAGGTCGTTAATTCACTGTTCGATTTTTATTTGTATGCACTGGTAGAGAGCTGCAAGGCCCCCATAAATCATTTTTCTAATGTTGGTCTTGTTTCATAATCTTAAGCAAACTATGGACTAAAATACATATTTATTCTAGTAGATTATATAATTATTACTTTAGTGCTACCTCCAGAAGAATAATATTTGCAATGCTGTTTAAAAATTTAGAAAGCTGGATTTTTGATATCTTATTGCTTATACGACATATTATCATATACCTCAAATTTTAAAATAAAGTCAATTGATTAATTTATTGTAAAGGACCCTATTCATTGAATGCTATATAACATATCTTAAGGGGGGATTCTAGTCCAGCATAGACTGTTTTTCAATGCGTTTTTCGAAAGATAAAATTTATTTTTGTTCACGAATCATTTGTTACATGGAAATATACATTTGAACAAGAAGAAACACTATTGAAAATTTGATTTGAATATCTATAATATAGATATAGTGGCCGTAAGCGCAGTGTCCGTCCAAACATGAAATTCAAAAAATTGTCGTTATAGTATGAATGTAGAATGCGGATGAACCATACCTAGTTTGTAAAAGAAATTGTTGATTGCAAAAATAGCGGGCATAAATCGAAAATTGACGAAAAAAATCGGCCTAGCAGATAGTTGGTGGCGTGAACCTTTTGCGTAGGAATACTTGGGTCTTGAGTCTTGCAAACTCGACTATAGAAAACATACTTAGTTTTCACGACGAATTTGTTAAGTGTCTGTAGTGCGTGGCCAAGTATTGCTTTGGTCCAGCGCAGATAGATAGATAGATGGGCGCCAGAATCCAATGCACGGGAACGTAACGGGACCTTAACACACTTAGGTGACAATGCCGATTCGAGCACACTGTATGCAAGTTCAACACAAAATTAGTCATCAATAAACAAACAACCATCACAAGCCTACCATTATGCTTTTGATGCTTTAGCTTCTTCAATCGTAGTATTATATCCAGAACAAAACATACACTTATTAAAAATAAATTACATTAAGACTAGTATTCATATTAACATCGATTTATTTTCAACTGTATACATATTAACATCTTTTCGAGACCTACACAACTGAATAAAATAGAATAATGTTATCGACTCAATTTAAGCGTTACCCATTATGCGCATTTAGAACTTAAAGACACTACCCTACCATTTCGTATAACAATTTGATTTATTTTAATAACGTTACATTTGTAACGAATTTTTATTGATTTAATTAAACATTTTCTGTAACTTTTTAAATGTAATTATGTAAGTACAAGGCAACAGATGTACTACCTATTTTACTTCTATTTTGTATATTTGAAATAATTGAGCTTTGATGTCTACAATGTAAGGTTCTGTTCATCAAACGTAGCGTCAGTTAAGAGATGCAAATCGAATGCTTACTTTGTACAGAAGTTATAATTATGTTATCAATTTCTGTACAAGATGTCAGTTTTTAAAAAAAGAAAAACAATTTTCTATAATACAATGATTTCTATCTTGAAACTTATTATAAAAAAGTTTCCAGTCACGTACATATTTTTGTTTAGCCCAGCTGTATAGGTCTGTAAAGAATGTTTATAGTTTAATCATATTAGATTGGGAAATTTTGAAAGTTAAACCCGAAAAATAAATAATTACTCTTTTTTTTTCAAAAATTCCATACTTTTAATGCCCATTTCCTTTATTATTTTTATCATTCTATTCAATCTTATATTGTCACAAAGTGGCAAATAAAATTTATTTTGGGAGTTGGGTTTTGGGTAATTGCATTTTTAAAATGCAATGCAAAATTTATTTAAATAAAAATAAACGCAATTCGATATTGTGATCAGAAGAAAATAGAAACTTGATTATATTCGATTGTATATATTTCAGGGATGCACTTTTGATATATTTTAATAAAATATCTTGGCAATATAAATTTGAAGTTACATTATTTTATAATCAATTTGTTATATCTGTAAAATTTGTATATTAATATAATTTCAGTAACTGTTATTTTTGAAAACCTTAAAGAATTGTTTTTTTTACATAAAAATTTAATGTTGCCTCATATAAAAGAAATAAATTCGACGATGACTCAGAAAACTAAATGTTGAATTGAATTTTAATTTATACTAGAAGATAGAAAATACAGTTACATAAAAGAGCTCCTTTATAAAACTTTGATAGGATATGAAATAAAGAAAGTTATAAGCTGAACGAGACGGAATTTTTTAATTCCTTCGCATCAGTTTACTCGTCTTTTTATTGCAAAAAATTCATTCCATTTAACCTCGTTTGTTACTCTTAAGGAAGAAAGATTCCCATGTAGAGCCATTTGAAATAGAGCACTCGGTATTAATCTACTCATATTTAATTGATCAAAATCTTACTTAACTGAACAAAAATCTGTGCTATTGAAAATAGGTAGTAAGTAGGTAAAATAAATTATGGGTACATTGTGGCAAAACCATGATCAGCACTGTACAATATCCGTTAGCGGTGTAACTATCAATATGGATACAATTGAGTTCAAAATGTATTGGAAACGAGTTACTTACGATATCAATATCTGAACATTATTTTTCTTGTCAATTTTTAAAATAGTATAAAAATTCTTTTACATTTCGCGTTATTCTCTCTCCAGTCCCACTCTCATAACTGACGAATCGTGATCCCATTAATATTAAATTTTTAACATTAAAGGATTATCTTGGCATATTTCCTCGGTGGTTTGCCATTATCTTCCGAGGGGAGACGGTTAGAATATTCACTCGGATTCGAAAATATCAAAGAAGAGGAGTCGATAATAAACGGAAGGCAAATTATATCTTTCAGATAAAACAAAAATTCCATTATATAATATTCTAAATTACATGAACTGTCAAAAATCTTGACCGAATTTCTTCCTCCGGCTTGGAGTGAAAGGACGATATTAGTAAAATACTACTTAATTATTAGGGAGTATCTAATTAAATTTGAGGGAAATGTATAATACCTTCAGAAGACTGAAAATTAATGATCATTAACTCTCTTTTATGTACAAAAGAAAGGCCACTAAGATTTTTCCCGCTGTTAATTGGTGCACCACTTTATATTTCCATAAATTTCAAAAACTTTTCGTCTCAGAGCAAAAATAGCTTATTTTTAATTGTCAAGTTACAGTTTAAAATACTTGTGCATTTCTGAATTTAATCAACTGCACTAGATCTGCTGTACCGTGATACATCTGTCTGCTGTCCCAACAATACCCTAGTATTTACAAGACAACTTATCATTATTTTAACCTAAATATTTTACTAAATTAATAACTCGTTATTTCTTTTGTAACGAAATTATTTCAGTAAATATTACAGTACCACCTCATTCTTTAATCGATAAGCTGCAGTTGCAAATAATTTACTACATTTGTTGCTTTAAAGTAATTTGTTAAGCAACAAATTAATGTACTCTTATTCACAATCCCATAACTTACTACCTCTTGAAATATTAGATCCTGTTAAATTACAATGAGTAACTTCGGTGTAACTTGGATATTTATCTCGAGGTTTTTGACATACGAGTACTTTTGATGTGGGTATTATTTATTTTTAATGCTCATTACGATAAAAATGTCTCATAGCTGAACTACGTTATTATTTGCTGTCTTAACATTTTAACCGCCACAGCGGTCCCTTATTGATCAATCAGTAACATTTTTTTCTATATATTAATTTATCGTGGCGATTAACGTGTTAAAACGCATGCAGACAGGTAGAACTAAATTTCAATCGTCCCTCTCTGTATTATCAAAAATGGAATTGACTTAGATTCAATAAAACCAGTAATCTCTACGGTTACTCAAAATTGAACACAAGAACCTATAAACATGTCGGTTCATGAGAATTGGAAAAGATAAAATTGTTTACCTCGAATTTTCGTATAAGCTTATAATATAATGGTGACAGGTGTTCCGTCTCCAATTGCTGTACAACGTGTAAGCGTACAGCGTGTAAAACACTTGATTGAATATTTGTGACACTGAACTGAAGAGGTGGTGTTGGACATGTCAACAAGATTGAACTATCTAAACGATGAAAATAATTCCCCAGGCGTTATCCAAAGCAAACAACAGTTTGATAGGATTTACCAACTCTAGAAAATCCAAAATGGTTCCACAACTTGCGCACAAAGAAACTGCGTAATAAATTTGGCAATGAAGAGCCTCTCCTGGTCCAGATGTTAACAAACAGGTGCCAGAAACACCGCATGACACTATCCTACTGCTTCATACGATAGTCCACCAATAAATAGTTGCACTGGACAAAAATACTTGTCCACGCACTAACAGGCACTAAACTAAATCGTCGTGAAAACAGTGTACGTTCGCTATGGTCGAGCCGATAACCTGCATTCAATTATTGCAAGCCAAATGTTTGCCATATAAAATTGAATTAAAATAGAATGCAAGGACCGTACTTAGAAATATTGAAATTCAATGAGTAAGTAGTACCACGTAACGAAATGCAAAAATTCGTTTCAATATTGGTTTCAATAAAATTGTTTTTTGTAACTATCTCGTCTAAAATATTAAATTCGTGATAGATTTTGGTAGATTTCTTCCTTCTTTTAGATGGCATTTGCAAAAACAGTTTGAATTGTGAATCATAATGATTCAATTATTCATTTAAGCAATAATTATTTTAAATTTCGTGTTCTAAATCTTTATTTTGTTTTTGGTGACTCTTCGTGTGATGGGACTCTTGAGCCGTTGGTTCTCTTTGAGTACGAGAGAATCACGTGACGTTCCCGTGTAATCGACTCTGGTGCCCTTTTCTTACGTACCGAAGGTGTTCGGTGACATCAGCAAAGCTTTATATTCTCATTTACTTGTTTCGTTCCTACCATTTGTCCCCCCCCCCGCGCTAGTAAAGTCGGCACGTAACGTAATGGGTAAATGTCGTTTTGCGGAGAAAGCTCTGCGAATTTTAAATATGGCGACCAAGAAATGATTTCATCCTAGTATCTCTGGAACGATGAAGTTTATCAAAGAATTTATCAAACAAATAGTATTCTTAAAATTTGTTGTATCTCTCTCTCTCTCTGCTTTTATGACACATTTCTGCTTTAAAATGTATTCAAAATCTAAGATACATTATAAGTATAAGCATAGGGTATTTGACAAATTTCTAATTTAGAAATTCGGGGTTGTGTTTTTATTCAAAAATGTATCTAATGAGATGAATTTCTGCTATAATCGCTTGTTTTAAAATATGTGAAAATTCACAATATGGCATCAAGGGAAATACAATTCGATTAGTTACCGCATGGGTTACTGTCTTTCATGCTGTCACTAGGACCAGTCTATACCCATGTAATCAAATAAACAAAACAAAGGTTTCTTTTCCCTTGATACCATACTGAAATCGTCTGTGACGTAATCTTGGAATGCTATATTTCAGATTTCAAATAAAGTTTTTAAATTATCATATTTGAGCAAAAATTTAGTAATTGATAATAATTTTTTATATTATAATATCAAACAGCCACCAATACCGAAATATTTTTATATAAAAGCTTGTAATATTTAATTTTTATTGAAAGTAAATATTTGGTTAAGGTTATTTCAATCATATTCAATCTGCTACCTTGTATATCAACGTTCTAAGTTTCTTGACTGAAAAATACCCTGTTCAATAATTAGATTTTGAGAAGCAATATAATATCAAACAAAGAATAGTAAAATAAATAGAAAATTCATTTTTGATTAAAATTGCAATGAAAGTTTTGATAATACTGTATTTTTGGTAACCAAACACAAACTGTTGATACTTATTAAAATTAATATTTCATTTTTAGTTAATATTTTTAAAATAAAATTCTTCTCTGCAATTAAGAAAGGATTTCGGTAATATAACATGTAGAACCAACATATTAAAATTCCGCACATATCTACATATAAATATTTTTATCCTTAAATGTGTTAATTTTTGACATTTTTGTAAATTAATACAGGAATCGAAAAACTATATGCCTACCTATGACACATATAGTTATACCTAGATAGAGTAAATCTGGAGTTGACATTAAACATGGTCGAATAAATTTGTTTGGAATTGCAAATTAGACATACATGCATAATATTAGTACATTGAATTTTAATATTTATTCATATACATATGCATACATACGTGCCTACAAGGCATTTATATTTTTAATAAAGTTTATATAAAATTGTTGCATTTCGTAATATATTAATATATTACTAGAAAACTGACTATAAATTACTATAGCATTCATAAAAACTATTGAATTATAATGTGCATTGCTTATAATGAAAAATATCTTACGTGATCTCATTTTAACCAATCATTCAGTTATATTTTTCTCTTTTTATTCAAAAAAGTTTTTTAAATACTGGAAATTATAGAGGAATTACCTCTTCAACGTTACTTATAAGATAATGTGGATACTAATATACCAAAGACTGGAAGCATATGCCGAAAACGAGATTACCAAAATGGATTTAGGCCTGGAAGATCGATGACAGATGCATTACACACGATGAACCAAATTTTGGAGAAGAGCTACGAGTTTGATATACGTGCATGCACATACTATTCGTGAACTTTAAGCAGGCTTTCGACACGGCGATAAGGGGGAACATGTATGAGGGGTTGAAAAAGTTGAGAATTGAGAAAATGACACTTGAAAATTCAAGTGCGACGGTACAGACTCAAGAGGGACAAACAAAGTGCTTGGATATAAAGAGAGGAGTACGACAAGGTGACGCCCTATCGGGGTGTACTATTCAATGTAGTCCTGGAAATAATTACCAGAAATGTAAAAGACCAAGGACATTATAATCATAAGATCAATTCAGATTATAGCCTACGCTGATGACATAGCGATTATATGCAGAACAAGCCATCAAGAGCACCATCCAAGGACTACAAGTGGATGAACAGAACTATGAAGAGTTGGATAAATTCTTCTACCTAGATAAACAAATAGGAGTAGAGGTAAGCAGAGAATAAGAGGTAAAAACCAGAATACAGGCGCAAAATACGAATATATGAAACACTAATAAAACCAGTGACAACTTATGAACTGGAAATCAGTAGTTTGAGAGAGGGAGATGAAGAGCAATGCGTATATTTGAACGTTGAATATTGAGAGGAATATGGGGTACAGTGGAGACGGAAGCGAACGAATACAGGCGCTTGATGAATTTTGAAATCTTGGACAAGATGAAGCCGGATATTGTGAAGTTTGTTAAGGAGTAAAGAATTGTTTGGATGGGACATGTATTGAGAAGCCCAGAGACAAGAGCGATTAAAATGATGATGGAATGGAGGCCAATAGGAGGGAGAGGAAGACCTAGAACAGCATGGGCCGAGGATATGTACAGAGACCTGAGAATTATGGGCGCACAAGAATGGAGGAAGACAGCGTGTAATAGAGAAAAGTGGAAGGAGATAGTGGAAAGGGTAAAAACACATAGATCGCTGTAAGGAAAATGATAACCGCAAACCAGGGGATTAATCCACCCCGAGAAAAGGATTTAGAAAGTTCCTAAGAATGTCAAAAGTTTATGTTTTATAAATTATTATTACTTTTTTAAATGGAGATTAATAAATAAAATTTACCGGATGTTTCAAATCCCGCAAATTCATAATTTTCAGTTCTAACAGTGCATGACAATTATTTTGTAAATGAATTAATCATAAAAAAAACGACAGAAAGAGCTATAACTATGTACTTACGTGGTAAATCTTGCCAGAATATTTTAAATATGGTATGTTATGCATTTTGTGGATTTTTAAAATGGTTACTATCAAATTTCACTCCCTGAAACAAGATTTCGAATTAGGATGTAAAACATAAACTGCGTGGAAATTATTTCATTATTATTATTTACATCCTATATTCTATATAATATGAATAAAGTAACCAGGAAACAGTTTGGCTGGACCAGAAATGAATAAAGACAGTAGTAGGCATGTTGGAAAATAATAAAGGGTATCCAGGGAAGCGGTAGTTAAGAAGGGAGTTGATATGGAAAGTAAACAAACAAGAAAAGTTAGTATTTCATGATCCTTCGACAAGGAAGTTTGTTAGTTGATCTTGAGCCCTAAAAGGGAAAGTAATGAGAAGTCAACTAAAGTTAATCCAGTCCAGTGGAAAGTGGAATAAAACAATATTCCGTTCAAACAAAAGGCGAAAGTGGAAGGGCGAATGATTAGTTAAATTTTGGAAAGTGGTGGTATGGAAAAAACCGATGGAGGTGTAGTGAAATCTTGTGCGAAATAATTTTGGACAAAAACCAAAGCAAGCCATGGATACCAGGTTATATTCTTTGTTATTTATTCATGTGTTATTTGAAATTTTTTTATATTGAACTATAAATTTTGGACAGATTTTGTGTTTAAATAAATTATTAATTTATAATTTAAAAATTTGTCAGTCAATCACGTGTTGTTATTCACAAGATTGAAATTATTTTTACACTGAATCAGAAGGATACGATCTTGGTCGTTTCTCTTGAGGTCTCTACAGATTGAAGAACCGATTAATTTGATTGTGCTTGACGATCAAACAAGAAATTAAGTAAAAGTTGTCTAAGAGTGACAAATAACAAAGTTAATTATGAGGTGTTAGAGGCGAAAGACTTTAACATCGCAATATGTATATTTACATATCCCCTACAAATTGCGCAATGAATTAAAAATTTGGTTTCTTTTTAAAACATGGATTTTTGATTGGAGAAATTATAGATCATCACTGTTGATAAAAGATAAACTAGCTTGCTCAGTAGTATGCAATTTTGTTTTTTAATACTTGTGTTTATATTGGTGTTGTAAACAAAACATTCAATTTTTAGTTTATAATGAAAATTAACTTTTACTAGATCGGAATTACTTGTATCAATAAAGATTCACTCTTAAAATTTTACACTTCCAAAATCGAGGCTGTAAAGCCAGAAACATAGGTCTCATAATATATTATGAAATTGGCGGTTTCATGGCTGCACATTTAATATTAATTATTTCAAATCCTAACGTGCGTAGAATCGCACAGCTTATAATTATAATCCGTGAAACGAGACGGAACAAGAAAAAGTATTCCCGAATTTTTCTCCATTTGAAAGCTCGCAGCTATTTAAAATCCACTACGACTAGCCAATGTAAAAAACGTTAAAATCGTAGTAGGCGGTATCACAATAATGTATTTGTAAATTGAGAAACAGAAGCTGATTGATAGAGGCCTAGGTCTAGCTTATTTCTAAATTAAATTAAGGTTAGTAACAAGATAATGAAACGAAAATTACCCTCTGAATCGCAACCCCTAATGAAAGGGTTAACCCAAACAGAGACCAGAGTCCTTCACAATTCTGAGATGACCTCTCCAGTTTGTTTCTTACGGTAGAAACACAGTGGAAGCTGGTCGCCGAAATCTGCTTACCCGCTTGAATGTTTTTATTAAAATACGAGCTTCGTTTGTCCTCAATTACGGTAATTAATATAATATAATAAATAATTATAATAAGTAATACATGAATTAATGTAATCGAGGACAAACGAAGCTCGTATTTCAATAAAAACATTCAAGCGGGTAAGAAGGTTTCGGCGACCAGCTTCCACTGTGTTTCTACCGTTACGATGCTAATAGACCAGCCCTTTATTAAGTGTCAAGTCGTAGGTCATATGGATTCTGAACACCATTACAAATACCAACAAAACCATAACTTCTAATGGGCTACCAAAATGTGATCCAAAAAGATAATACAGCGCTTTCTTAAGTTTACAACTATTCGCGTTTTACATTAACAAAACGCCACCACACGGAATAATTTCGAAGTTCATGTTGAACGTATAGTAAACAATATTTTGCTTTGTTTACATCATGAACTTGTTTGCATTTACATTAACGCCACTACGCGGAATACTTTATAAGTCCATTTTGAACGTATGCTTGGCAGCGCCACAAACGGTAATGTAAAACGCGAATAAAGGTGACAGATGCTTCAAGACAATTGTCTTCTAAAAAGGTGAACTGGATCACTTGCAACTTCCTTTTAGGAAACACTCGATGGACGGTTTCGCGAACAAACACTGCTACAGATTTGTAGCTGTTTTTAAGGCTGTATCACTTGAAAGCAATGTTGTGGTAGTGTGATTTTCTAAATATTTAACTTAATTTCGCCTAAGAAATTTATTAAATGTATTCTAAAAAATGCAAACAATGCAATTGTTATAAACTTATCTTAATAGACAATTTACTTGATCAAAATAAATGTAAGAATTTCATTACGAAAGCTGAAACGTTTACGAATTGTATAGAAGGAAATCCCTGGGAGTGACTAAATTTATCTATGCTTGTGTAACATTTTGCTGAAAAGATTAACGAATTAAAGTTAAATCCATAATCAGCAATTTGTGCAATTATAAAATTATACGAAATATATTTCATAAGTTCATTTAGGGTAAGGTGCTCTAAGACTGCGCGGTCTCTAAGACTGCGCACCCCTTATATTTCGGCATGGGTGTTTGTTTTCTTGCTAATTTTAATTCCCACACATCACTGCCAATAGCGTGGTTACCCTTAACGATTTTTGTCGTAAAAAAATGGATAATAAACATTTTAGGTAAGTTTTACCATTTTACGCTGTTTTGATCTAATAATTCGACATTTTGGAAATTGTGTACGGTCGTTGTTTTTGTGATTATCGCCTGCATATTGCAATATCATGTAAACAAAACTCTTAACCAAGCGTGGATGATGGTATTATTTTCCAATTTAATTGGAGATGGCTATATTCGTGTCCTTTTTAAATTTATGGAGTGGCGTGTAAGACTGCGCGGTGTGGTGGTTTGTAAGACTGCGCGCGTACTTTTACAAATCTCACATTGTAATGCTGGTTAATTTTATTCTTTTTACCTAAAGTGAGGTTGATTTTATGGCCAGTCGTGTGACGGAGAGGGAAATCTCTGAAACTGCAATTCAAGGCACAAAAAGTAAGTCCAAAGAAAAATAAAAAAAAAAATTGCATAGAACAAAGTAAATGCCAATAACTGAAGATTGGATCGAGTGTACATCATGCTCTCAGTGGTGGCAGAAGAAGTGAACTGCATAATACTAGCATGTGATGTGATCTATGCTTGTAAACTGAATGCGCAGTCTTGCAGACCCAAGTGCGCAGTCTTACATGACGGGGTCTGTAAGACTGCGCAAATGACTTTTTCTGATTTTTTTGTTTTTATTAATAAAGTAATTGTAATAATTACTAATTAAGTTTGTAATAATGTTGTTGAAAGACCAATAAGTTTTAATACAAATTTCTGAGTTTTTAATTGCTTTAGTTTTTTTAATATACCGGGTCAAACCTTAAGTGCGCAGTCTTAGAGCACTCTACCCTACTGTAAAATGTGTGGATGACTATTATTTGCTGTATAGGTTGGTGCATAAACTTACCCACGCCACTGCTAATATATTATACATAGCTGGAAAGCCCGTCCACGGACGGGTGGCTAGTCAGTGGAGCTGTTCTTTAGCGGTTTTTAACGGTCCTAATTTAAAAAAAATGTCATTTCCTAACGCTAACCTGAGCTCGATTCCTAATACTGACAATTTTAATTGTTTGTGTTCAAACGTCCTCACTTTAAAGAATAAAGATAATTTAATATATTTATTGAAAATGTAAAAGTCAAATATTAAATTTGCTGTATATGATTATCGCATTAACGGATAAAGTTTTATTATATAATAAAGAAGATTAAAACAGCTGGAAGGCTCATCCATGGAAACTCAATCCAAGGAGTGATCATATTAAGTTGGTACGACCAACAACCAATCAGAATGCGTTGTATGTCCTAAAAATATGACACGCTGGAAGCGAAGGAGCGTGCTGGTCTTTTATATGTTTGATGATCCCTTATATACTGCCCAGTAGAGTGAGTGTGGACAACGTTGGAAAAACAAATTTTGCGTTTTTGAAAAATTTTGAAAAACAAAACCTGATTGGTGTGCTACTCGATCCCAGGGGGAGGTGATTTTAACTTTTAAGTTGGTACTACCAACGACCAATCAGAATGCGTTGTGTGTCCTAAAAAATTGACACGCTGGAGGAGGAGGCGGAGGAGCGTGCTGGTCTTTTATATGTTTGATACATGTTTCGATCTTATTAGTGGCGTCTAGAAAGAAATCCTTGAAAGTGATTGAAATTATCTTTGCTTAGATAAAATTTTAGTTGAGGGGTGATAGTTCATTAAAACAACATGATAGTTTGCGTTAGCAATGCTTGCCTTTGAGATTCTGGCTAATATCATTTTGGATGGCATACCAGATTCGAGGATATAGATTATGTCATGACAGTTTATTAAGCAAGAGGTAAGAATACCGCAGTGGGAACTCCAAATTTAAATTAGTTTAGTACGGGTAGTTTGGTGTAGTGGTTAGGGAGTTGAGTTACAGACCTTAAGGTCATAGGTTCAAATCCTGGACATTCCCAAATTTATTTGTACCACATCTAAGATTACACATTAAACTATCAGCTTTCTATAACGTTCAATCAGGCAACTAAAACCAGATTAACAGGTAACCTTGTGTTGCAAATATACAAATTAGAATAACAAGAAGTAGGACAATACAAGTAATAATAAATTTAGTTAAAAATTTAAACAATTCCTTAGCAAATTATATATCAACTACAGATTAAAGTTTGGTTTACGGTTTTGAATTCCCAAGATTAACAAATAATTTATTCCTTGTTTTAAGAATTTCTACTTTATCTACCAAATAAAAGTATAAAATCTCTTTTAAGTATTAACATTCTTAAGTGTGTAGTGTTAGATGAGCGTTACATAAATATTAACGAAATAAATGATTAAATACAGTTTCCATTCGATACGTAAAAACCTGTTAATAGGGGAGTTAAAAAAATATTGATTTTTAAATTGCGTTACAAGATCTAAAAAGTCTGTGCAAAATGTTGTGGTTATTTTGGCTGTAATAGGTAAAACGTTTTGGGTCATTATTAGTTTGTGGTTTAATTTTGTGACCTCCTTTGCTTTTGTACTTTTTAATAGTGAAAAGACCTAACATAAATTAGTATATTCGAGTTTTCAGACTCATAAGACAAAATTATGACATTTATTTAGTTGGAAATATCTGTTTCGAAACATATTATCATATTATTAAAGTTAATTATACACAACGGTTTATGCATATTTAATAAGCATGGTTTTCCATTTTTAGTTTTAGAGTTTTTCGGTAACAATTATTATTTTATAAAATTACTGTATTACGCGGAAGGGTTGCAAGTGGTAGAGTTGATTCCAATACTAAACAACTTGCGCATAAGACATAAGACTCTGCGCACGGCACTGCACACTTTGTAATTTTTTTAAACAGCTCTACCCGATTGATTGCTTTTAAAATCTAATTATTCTGTTTTTACCGACAAAGTAATTAACCGTATATCAAAAGTTGTTTTTAATTTTTAATTAGTTTTTCTTTAGTGGAATTCAGTTGTTTGTCTTGTACATCAGTTTTATTTGGGTTGTCATTCTGGACTTATTTCTTAGAACTTTCTTAATTCTGCCATGAAGATATTGGAAGCGGTGAAGTATATTGCAATAAATCGATATTCATGTCGAATTTATTCAATCAATTCATTGTTTATTCTTATTTTTTAAATTTACTTAAGCCATCTAGCTGAAATTCAATCTTGAAGGCGTTTACCAACGATCAATATTTAAATTTAAGTACAATAAAAGTTATTACTTATTACACATTGCATTATATTTATGGAAAACGTGATTATTCCAAATTTTAGAAAATACCACTAGAATTTAAAATTAAGTGTTCACAATGTGAACACTTAATTCCGATAAATATCAGCACAGAGAGCTACACTCGGCGCTTATTTACCTGATTTCACTATGAGCACTTCTATTTGTTACAAGGGGCATTGTCGGTACCGATAATCTGAAACCGACAACATGTCTCTATTCTGTCTTTACTTTAACCTATGAGTAACTGACGCGCCTGTCAGATTTATTGCCAAGTCGGCTACAAAATGTAATAAATGATAAGGGGGGTTATACTAATAAATATTAATGAGATCTGGGGATACTAATCTTTATATACAATTTCTTTGTACTTAGATACTAAGAAATTCTTTTACAATGAAATTATGCAAAATTCTTGAACATCGTTGTTCAATAATTATGCATAATAAACTCTAATTCTGTTACAAAATTTATTTAATGATTTACATTTAATTTGAATAGGTAAATTTGATAATTTCATACACTACTATTATAGTGTTAATCTATCATTGAACATCAAAGACACTTTATTTTTTAATAAGAGAATAAAAAAATATAAGAATGTAAAAGAAGAACTAGCTTGAATTTCGCGACCTGGTTTTTGATATTATGACCACTTTAAATATTTAAATAATATTTCATAAATATAATTTTCTTCAACAGAAACTTTGATATTTTTGGGGGTAGAATTTTTCTTTCCTCTTTTTAATTGAATAAAAAATTGCATATTATTAATTTCACCCTCGCAATATTTTCGTTATAAAAAAATGCCTCATTTAGATTTAAAATATGTTAAACGTTTGTATTTTAAATAGAATACTAATTTTACAGACATCTTTGAAAATGTATCTAAATGGATAAAATCCAGCTTTCGAATTTTTGCCGACGGGTTTGCATAGGAGTTGAGGGTAAATAAAGCGTGAAGTTAGCAGATGCATTTTTGAAATTGTAGAAATATTGGGTAACAAGTTATAGTAGCTTATTTTATTTTTAGTTCTTCTTCGTTTACAGTTAAATTTTTCCCAGCATAAAGTGAAACCTAAATTAGATTTTTTCACTATACAAAGATTGATACCATTATTATCTGGTATCAAAAAAAATGTATAAACACTTTCAGTGTTAATAATATTTGTTTTTGTATTGCAACAAAAATAATTGTTAGGGCCGATCTTTCATTTGCACCTTTGGTCTTATTCGGGGTTGCGCAGCTCAGTTTGAAAGGTCCTCTAAGTTAACAAATATTAATCAATTTAATATTTATTCCATAAACTGTTTTGCATTATTATTTAATATAAATCTTGTACTATCAAGGAACAAGGAATAACCAGCATCCCCATTGGAGAACGTACCATCGGATGGATGGATGGATGGATGTATGGACCACTCTCTGACGTCGACTATCGACGACTCTCCACTGATAACTTTTGCCGACTAACTAAGAACATTTGTCGATGACTATCTAATAAGATAACCAATAATTATTCTAACTTATTTCTCCTTATGGCCGGTTTCAGCAACAATATGTTACAGTTAATCTCTGATTAAGTTAATCCAGCTCAAATATGAACCAATGGAAAACGACTAGAAGTACTAAAACTGATTTCTATTGGTTCATATTTGATCTGGATTAATTTAATCAGAGATTAACTATAACATAAATAGTTGCTGAAACCGGCCATTAGTGTTATAATTTACTATTCCCCTATTGGTTCAATATCATCATTCGATCAGTCTTCGGTCATTCATATCCGACATGGAGGGTTCAATGCCATGTGTGTCAGTATTATCAAAAAACTAAAAATTATGCAGGTGTAACAGATTTACTAAAGAAAACATGGAATATTTTAAGTCAGAAAATTCAAAATAATTAAAGTGTGCATGAACTGGTTAATATAAGGTACTCAAAATGTCTTTTTTCTCCATACATATTGTCGTCGATAAACGGAAGTGTACACAGCACCTAATATATCTGTTGATTTTGCTGCACAATCTGCTTCAACAGTTTGCTCTAATTTAGTGATAGTTGTTGGGTTTACTACATAAACTTTGTCTTTGAGAAATCCCATAAATGAAAATTCAATAGCGTTAGATCTGATGAACTCGAGGAGTACTCAACAATGTTTGTTCATCTAATTCATCTGCAGATTTGAGAAAATTTAATTGAAGTAAATCCAATTATTAGTGATAGTTTCGGAATCTGCACCAATTAAATACAAATTTCTGCAGCTCGAATGTAAGTCTGATATTTTCTAGTTTTTTGGGCTGATGAAGCCGGTACTTTATTGACAAGCGGCATAATAATAACAAAATTGGAAGCACATGTTAATTAGTTGGAACTTCCTTAACTCGACTCTCAAGGGGCAGGAAAAAACTTCTAGTTATCAAAAATTCGAAAATTTCAGTTCTAGAAAAGCACAAGTAGTAAAAAAATTAATTATTTATTTGGAATTAATCAGCAATTCTTTCAGTTTTTTATTCAGTTCGATTTCTCTTTCTCCAGATAACTTTCTACTAAATTTTGAGGAATTCAAAATATTATCAGGAATATTTACTGTCGATGCGATATAATAAACATTTTTATTATATAATATAACGAATATATAAAAAGTGCATAGGCTAACCACTTCATCGTCACATTAATTGTGGATTGTCAACGTTAAACAAAGCTGCGATATACAAATTAATTACACCTACAGTAGATTAAACAAGGACTTGGTGCATGTGAGTGGACGTGTCAGACGCGTCAATGAATATTAAGTGGTTAAAACATTTCCTAGAAAATTCAAGTTACGATAAAATAGTTCGAATAATAGAAACATTCGAATTAGAGAGATACATTAAAAATCAGTGTAGGTATATAATAAAAACTCAAGTTTGGGAAAAATTTTAGTTGGAGAAGTTCCACCGTATCTAAATTCTGAAATGGAATTAATGAGTTGGTAATATTTAATTTAAATATCTCTTATAGTAAAAATTGTAGAGAAAAGAAAGCTGTCGTTATTATAATAACTAACTTAAATGTTGTGGGACATACCATAAAGTTGGTAGTATGCGTTGCGAGGGTGTCAGGTTGCTAGAATATACTGCAGTTGATAAAGAAGCGTACCTGTCACTCAGCGTCTTCTATTACAATACTTTCTCAATTTCCGTGGGAGTGATGTGACATTCCATCACGATGTCACGGTAAAGTAAATTAACAAAGAGCTGTCTCGGCTTTAAATAACCCCATCTTTGGCGTTGCTACTCTGGCACGTCAACTACCCTTGGACTGCGCCACTTTGTTTTTTTATCATCGTCAACATTTATATAACTTTTAATAAAAAGTATCTTTTAAAATAACCAATATTTGATATAACGTGTTGACATTACTTTAATTAAAGATGAGTCGAGTTATGTAAAGTGCGTAGAAAGCCGGACCATAATGTCACTTCCATCATCTCTCGGAAAAGCTCCGA
Organism: Rhagonycha lutea; assembly: GCA_958510855.1. Lineage (NCBI taxonomy): Eukaryota > Metazoa > Arthropoda > Insecta > Coleoptera > Cantharidae > Rhagonycha > Rhagonycha lutea. The sequence continues at coordinate 8,075,543 of OY294042.1, forward strand.
GTGCCCGAATACATTTGATTTATTATACACACTTATTTTAAAAACGAGGGGTCGTTTTATAGCGAGCTATCTTTGAGTTCAAATATCTATATATGTACATAGCACATTGAAAGCCGTCAGTATTCTATATTCTGTTTGAGGTTGTTGATAAGGGAATGAAACCACATAGCAGTAGAGCATCGGTAGTAGATAGAAGCTAGAGAGATACTTTACTTCCTGTCTCTGTTTCAGGAGGAGTATTACTATGGAGTGTAGCGGCCACGCCGCCGGTGTGGATTAAGGGCCACCGTCATGGGCGCAGCTAAGAACTTGCAATTAACGACGGCCTTTCTTTGGATTGAAGTTGTATGCGTAGTCCACATTTTAGGTAAGGAAAGCTAGAATACAAAAACACCTAATCTCATAAAACAATTACTTTTTCACAATTAGCCACACAAGCCGCGTAAATTATTTGTTTTAATTTCCTGTTCGGTATGGGCTGTTGAGCGCCTTTGTTCGCCAGTCTGAATAATTAACTAACCACCTCAGAATCACAATTCGACTACGTGTTCAGCGTTGCAATCGGCATTCGCGCGTTCAGCGTACTTTATTAATGAGCCTAGATTGGGTATCAGGCCAGTTATGATCGCCCTCAGAAACAGCCCGGATCACCGCCCATAGCCCGGGCCGCAAGGCAAATGTATTGCACAATAATTAAATTCCGTTTTGGTCGCATTTATACTGTGTGCGGTTTACATGATGCGACAACATACTCTACACTAAAATAATGGCTCTGCACGTTTCTATATCATACTACAATTTCCACGCACTCTTATTGTTATTTTGGACGGATAAATGATATAGTAAAATGCATACAAAATTTATTTACACTAACTTGTATATTATTTCCCAACTATTTTAACTACGCATATTATTTATTATTAACGTTAAGTTAATAATTCAAGCCCATTTCCTTTTATTATTTGCTCACCTACTGTATATCACTGTAAAAATAATACTTTTTATAAGTTTTGGCCTCATGTTTAGAAACTAATAATATTAGCTTAATATTTGCACATCTCAATATTACATATTTGTGTTTACTATGTGTGAACCGCTCTAATAGTTTACAAACTAATCTTTATAATATAGGCGCGAATCAATTATAAACGCACAGTTTTAGAATTTTTCGGGGACGGCTAGTAAACAATACGAAATATTCATAATATTTATCAATTCCAATTTCGGGGAAATCGATTTTGAATAGTTTTATTTAACAGAAATGACGCGAATAAATGGATTAACGAGATTTCCACTTTTCTATTTATCTACCAGATTAACGTTATAATATTTGTCCACTAATTTACTCGAAATCATGTTAATAAATTTTTAGGCTAGTTTGTTGATATAATTGTGAACGAATAAGTTACAGACTTGGAAATTATGTAGTTAAAACTAACTTTCTCTGGTTTGTTGCCGGTCTCAGGTTAATTCAAGCATTATATTCAACTTCTGTGACTCAGTTCAAGTTCAATAACTTGCCTTCCGTAGTAAAGATTGTCTTTTTTTATCAATGATTCATAGTATAATAAGATTTGCTTCCGTTTTACCTTTTAAGTTCAATGTTTGACCTAGATTATTTATGCAGAATATTTCCCTGTTCAGATGAGGTATTTCGATAGGTATCACGTCGTTACGCCTAAAACAACTACGCCTAAAACACTTACGACTAAGTCAGTACGCCTAAGTCTTTACACCTAAAGAACTTTACGACTACGGTTTTTTACGCCTAAAACCATGTACGCCTAAAACTTTTACACCTAAGTAATTTACGCCTAAAAGATTTTACGACTAAGACATCAACGCCTAATGCATTTACGTCTAAACCAGGAGAAATTGGTAGATCATTTAAAGTTGCCTTGTAACAGTTCCAGAAGTTGACGGAGCCAACCATGGGATCTTTACGGGTTCCATTGTTACGAAGCCGGTCAATCCAATTATCCTCGAAATATTCAAGGAGAGGCTCAAGCAAATCTTCATTATCAACATAAAATGGAGACACTATCAGTTCTTCGAATGATATGACAACATCATTGGTTAGAACGAAAGCAAGTGCAGCCAACTTTCTCACATGAAGAGCAAAGTCAGAGTTCTCCACATCTGCGTAATTTTGCCTTAGGTCAGGAATAGATGCAATATTTCTCCACAAGCATTGACTAAAGTGGAAAAAGCAGCCCCTGTTCTCCGAATCTGGAAATACATGTCCGAACGCGTTGATCTGCGCCTTCTCGAAGTCGGTCATAATTGAGGTTGGGGCAAGATTTGGCATAATATTCTTAAAGGTTTGAAAAACTTGAATGTACGTCTGCTAGTGTTTGTTCGGAAGGAGACAATTTTTTGCACATAACTGTTATTTTGAGAAACTTAGGCGTAAATGCATTAGGCGTTCATGTCTCAGTCGTAAAATCTTTTAGGTGTAGAGGTTTAGGCGTAAAATACTTAGGTGTAAAAGTTTTAGGCGTACATGATGTTAGGCGTAAAAAACCTTAGTCGTAAAATTCTTTAAGCGTAAAAACTTAGGCGTACTGACTTAGTCGTAAGCGTTTTTAGGCGTAAAGTTTTTGGCGTAAAGACGTGGAACCGTTTCGATATCGAGATTCTAAAGCATCATATACCAACCACAGGCAGTTGTGAAATTCTATGATTTCACGTAAATCGCGCTCGAGATACCAGGAAAACCGTTAGTGCGTTTAACAGTAGAGTGATAGTTGCAGCGAGTGACAGTAGTAGAATAAAGAAAGTAGAAGCTACTAATGATCTTGACGCAATCAATAAAAACACGCGCTTCGAAACGCGCTACTCGACAAGTAGTACTTGACTTGCCTCACCTGGACAAACTCTTTGGCTGTGGTTGTGATAGAAAGTAGGTAGTGGTATCCAATCATGCGCGCCATAATATTCTTATTTCGGTCTTTTCGGACATTAATGATTGATGTAATACAGTACCTTTATGTTATGTTATCAAGAATCTAATGCGAAAGAGAATGACAGATATACAAGCCTGATAGAAAATTGACCGCCAAAAGAATTTTATTAGTAGGTATAGAACATTTCTACGGATGTATCTTCACTTGTAGTTTAAATTCAAATATTTTAGTTAATCTTTCGTTAATATTTTTACAACATATATTTGAAAGAAAAACATTTGAAATCAACTGGAAACAAGTTAAATTAAAAATAAAATAAAATCAATCAAAGAAACAAAGTTTTTATATCGCTACAAGTATCAGTGGTGGCAGTTTTTCGTGAGCTAGATTTTGTGGAGTAATTAATACTATAAATAATAGTATTAGCGCACGCAACGATTTGTTTGTTTACTATTTGAATAAAAAGTAGGAAATGAGTTCGATTCTTGTATTTACATGATCGTATTTATAAAAAATGATATAGCTAGGAAACTTGTTCGCATAGGTGAAATAGATATACGCATCCGTTTGCATCGGTTGGTCCCTCCAGCAATTACGAGTCAACTTGTGAGCATTGTCGCGGGCAGGAACGCTCTGGGGTTTTAGTGGAATTGCTTTTTACTCTGTTTCAAGTTATTGTATGACAACATCTGAGATCCACACGCGCTACTCTCGCTTTAATTACTATTACCTACCACTTTTATGTTACTAATCCATTTCGAAAAGTTCACAGCAGTAAAAGCTTGTCTATCTTTTCAACAAATGGCACTAAAGCACAACTTACCTACTATATCGTTTGTCACGGAAGTGTATTTTCTCCATTACGGAACCAATTTTAATATCAGATTAGAGTTTCCAGTTCGCTCGAATTGGTAACTTACTATAAAATTTAATAAAAGTTATTTGGAAGTTACTGTCGGTTTCACAAACGATCTTCTTACTTTGTCTTTTCGTTGTTTTATATTCGAGCGTTTATTTTTGGTCAAAAATATTTTTTAACGTTATGGCATACCTTATAAACATCTAATAAATTTTTTATTTTAAATTACAATTTATTGATTTTTTTAAGTACGGCTTCTAGAAAGAGGTACCTACTATAATATGTTTTATAAACATTATTAGATTTTTTTATAGAAAATATTTTTATAGGGACACGAACAAAATGGTAAATAATATTTTTTGATAAAATAAAATACGTCTAGTTACTTATGTATCATGTACTTTACGATGTGTAATGCTTATGTAATAAAAGAACAATAACTTAAAGTTTTCTGTCGTAAAAATAACGCCATAAAACAAATCCATAATATAAGCCAAAGTTTGTTACTTTTGATGAATTTTGTTTTATTTATTTTGTTGTTCTGTTTGCGTTGATACGGAAACACTGTTTTTAAACATTCCAACCACAAAATAATTAGTTATAAATAAATACAGTGAAAAGCTTTTAATTTCACCTGCTTCCTTACTGTATTTATTTATAATTTCTGTGGGTAAAAAGATAACAATACTTTTCACTTATTAAAACAAATGAACTCAATTGAATAAATGTTACTATTGATCCCCATACGAACATTGTAATATTAGAAATCATACAATATCTTATAAATATTATAAGTACATTTTCAGTTGATGAATTTAATTAATTCAATTGAACTACAAAGTGGGGGCTCGTCCGAAATAAAAACATCAATCAATTATCCACTAGTGTATATTAATTGTACTATTTATTTAGTGGGAAAATTTAGCGAAAACGATGTTTTCAAGACCTTAAGTTACGAGAAGTTAGCGTTTAGTAAAAGGGAACAGTTCTAGCGTGCGCTGTAACAAGAATATTAATACGAGAAAAAAATCTAGCGGTCCGCGAATTATTATGGGTGAAGACGAAGGTTAACAGATTGCGATCCATACGTGATAGATAAAGGACAATCAAAGTGAACAATTAGGGGGTGGGAAGTGACATTGAAACCCCCATTTGCAACGTCGATTATGTACAGGAAGAACCCGAAGTCGGTATTTCACAGAGAATAAAAGTTAAGGATACGGAGGTAATAAAGAAAGCCGTGTCGATTTACAAAACGTTCGAATTAGAAGCTTCGAGGAATTTGCCAAAGATGTCGAGCATGCTGGAGAAAGTGTATCTAATAATAACAAGGAGATGGAAATCGACATTTTGGGTTGCTTTGTTATCGAGAGTGGAGAAGTAGCCGATGAATGCACCCAAATTTTGGAAATCGGGGCGTTATTGGCATGCGAGAATGTTATTGAAGGAGAGGTTAATCCTCATGAAGTAATAAGAGATGGGTACGATTTTAACTTAAACGAAGTTCAAGTGAAATGAAGTGATTTTTAACATGTGGTACTACGAGATTGTTAGTGGTGAGATCAAATGACATGAAAGGATTGACGTTGATAAAAAGACAATTGGCGAATATTGGTCATCGGTGCAGGGTAGTTGCGGCTACTGAATTGTATTTCTTGAAACGGTGATTTGTGACATAATTCTGGAGAAGCAGATACATAGGTGGCCGATCGTATTGATGTAAATGGATTTTTGTCCGAGTACAAGCGGTTTGTTAAGGTAGAACAAACAAATTTGTTTTTTAGTTGTCAATGGATGTTAACAATTTAAGTTTTTTAGAGGTTTTATTAGGTTAGGTGTCCATTATATTAAATACTGATATAAGGTATGCTAAAAAGTTTCGGGCATAATTAGACAATAAATGACATCGATTATCTCTAAAACTACTTATCTGATCGCATAATCATATTATAATGTAATTGGAAAAATGACACTTTTAGCTAAAAAACAAAAGTAGAATCATTCGATTCGGCCCATGCAGTTGTGAAAAATTGCTGATTTAAGATGAAAGTAAACAAAGAAAAAATTCGCTACATTTTACAATTTTTCTTCGATCAAAGAGAAAGCGCTTCGCAGGCATGTGAAAAAATTTGTGCTGTTTATGGTCCAGATACTCTATCGAAAACAGGAGCAAAACAATGGTTCGCTCGTTTTCGTTCTGGAAATTTCGATGTCAAAGATGCACCACGCTCTGGTCGGTCAGTCATTGAAAAGTTGCGGAAATGCTAGAAATTGTGGAACAAAACCGTCATGTAAGCACTGTAGAGATCGTCTAAACATCAGTCGCCAAACAGTTGCAAACTATTTGAAAAAGCTAAATTCAAAAAGAAGCTCGATATTTGGGTGCCGCATGATTTGACGCATAAGAATTTGCTCGACCGAGTTTCCATCTGGGAATCGTTGCTGAAACGTAATGAAATCGAACTATTTTTGAAGCGCATGGTTACTGGAGATGAAAAATGGATTACATACGACAACCTTGTGCGCAAAAGATCGTGGTCGAAGCGAGGTGAAGCTCCCCAGACGGTGGCAAAACCCGGACTCACCATTCGAAAGGTGCTGCTGTCTGTTTGGTGGGATTGGAAAGGTATCCTCTATTATGAGTTGTTACCAACGATTCAAACTGGTGATTCAAAATGGTCAAACGATTGATTCTGCACGCTACTGTCAACAATTAACCAGATTAGAGTAAGCAATTCAAAAAAAGCGGCCAGAATTGATCAATAGGAAGGATGTTGTGTTCCATCATGACAACGCCAGACCACACGTATCTTTGGTGACCCGAGGAAAACTGGAAGAGTTTGGCTGGGAAGTTTTGATGCATCCACCGTATAGCTCGGACCTTGCACCATCAGACTATCATTTGTTTCGGTCTCTCCAGAATTCCCTCAATGGTGTAACATTGGCTTCAAAAGAAGCCTGTGAAATTCACTTTGCTAAGTTTTTCACCGATAAACCAAAGAAGTTTTACAGTGATGGAATAATGGTTTTGCCCGAAAAGTGGCAAAAGGTTACCGAGCAATATGGAGCATAATATTTAGTTTAAATTAAGAATTTCAAAACATAAAAATTTGGTGTTTGAAAAACTATCTAATTAGGCCCGAAACTTTTTAGCATACCTAATATTAGTAAAATATATTTCGATATCTTAACGATGAATTAACGAGGTCAAACCTATGGGTGATGATTCCCCCATATGGAGTTCGCATTTTTAACGATTATCGGTGGCAAGTAAGTAAACGGGCCTCGAAGATATTAAATTTATTAAAGAAAACTCAACGGATTTAGATAGAAAACATAAAAATGAAGCGATTAAGGTGAGGATGAATGTCGTATATCGATTAGTTTGGCCAATAATCGATTTTAAAGTTGCCAATTTTCGCTCGATTTTCGTACGTCACGGTGCGTTCTATTCTCCGTCCGTGTGCTCTGAGTTAGTCTTACACTTACTTAGTAATTTCGGACCACGCGAGCGCTCCCAGTTGTACCTACTCCGTCATGCAGTTAACGTCCACATAATTTCACTTTTTATGGGGTATTTTTGGCTAAAAACCATGGGTAAATTCATTGTATAGTTAGCGGCGAGCTAAATTCACATTTTAAACGTATTTCTAGCTTAAATTTGGCTCTGGAGCGTGCAACAAGTAGCGGAGCGAAGCGGCACGCGGAAGAGTCAATTTTGGCAACACATCCACCTATGACGGGTTCCAAAAAAGGGAGATACCAACGTCGTTAAATCAGTAACTCTTTCCATATATTTTTGATCCTAAATAGGACCCCTTTTCATAACCATCAGCTTGTTTTTAGGTAACAAGCGAAATTGTCGCAATGAAAAACGTTAACAACGTTAGACACATCCATTGCGATGAAAAGTACTTACGTACTGAATGCATTTTACCAAGTTCACACCTTATATTTATAAACTTTTGGTGGGGTGTGTTAGAGGGTATCAGAAGCCAATGAAATGTTGTAAATCGTTTGTAAATCATAAAACCGACTCCGGATTACCCAAATTTTGAAAATTTGCCATTTAAAAGCCTTATTTGCAATGGTGCGGAAATATTTTGTTTTATAATTGCTTTTTGGACCGTTTTCTATGATTCTTGACAGTGGAAATTTTAAAAATCCAAGTCCTGTTTATGTACCTACCACCGCCCGATAATCTGCCGGGTCTGTCAAATGTTATATCTGTACGTCCTTACATTTTATATGGAATTTTCACCAGCAAGAACAATAAATTAATTTTGTACTCACCAACAATTGAATAATTCCATGTTTGAATTATTGAGTTAAACAAATTTCCTTTGCTTTTGCTGGTAGTCTCACCAACAAATAACGTTTAGACATAGGTTACCAAAGAGGTTAATGGGTGGAGTAATTTACAAAGTTTGTTATTTAAAATGACAGTCTAGTGCAAAATTTCAGCCTTTCAATTCATTCCTGTTGACTTTAGAAGGAGAAAAACAGTTTTTTTGAGTCCCAAAAAATATGAAAACAATTATTTGGGGTTCCTTTGGAATTAAATTCAACAAAAAGGAATTCAATTCATATTGCTAATTGATTCTAATGCTAATTCCTAAATTTAAAAAAAATTATTTAACCATGTTAGAATCTTCGTGCTATTCTAAGAAAATGTAGCATAATTCTTTAATGTTGCTTAAACGAAAAATATGGAATGTTATTGAGACTACAAGGAAGCTCAAATGTTGGACAACTTTACCCTCAAATTTGGTATAGGAGGGCCAATGTGTTTATACCCTCCCACGTGACTTAGTGACGGTTGAAGTTCAAAGCTAAACTTTTGATACCATTCCCAAAAGTTAATTGTCGGAGGGGGGGTTATTAGTCGCTGCTACTTTTGTAAGGCATGGTTTAGTTTTGAAAACTGGAAGTTCGTCTTAAGGTTAACTATTGACTGTAAAGTAACCAGTAGCAGTAAAGTAACAAACATAAAAGCAGGATAAACGCATTTATTGAACGTCATAATAAAATGTATGTTTTACGTATTTGCTATTTCTAAAAGCTTTTAGTTTCTCAAGTTTAAATTTTGAAATTGTAAATTTATTTTCTTGATACATGGCAAAAATTTAAATTTTACAATTGCACATTTATTTCGATGCTATAGTTTTGCTTGTAGAAAAACTAACATACACACTTTGCATGGAATGGGATATTTTACTAGACTCGACAGATTACGGAACTCTTTGGTTCTTTTCATAAAATAATCCGTCTCACCTAGTAAAATAAGTAGTTGACCAGTTGTGGTGGTAAAATAGCTTGGACATTCTAGGGTTAACTTCAACTAATAAAATATAACTTGTAGTAATGAAATAACTAAATTATAAATATCTAAAATAATGAAAGTACAAACAAAAAGACCAACCACATACATGAAATTACAGCGTAGTCCTTCTTTCAACTAAACGGATTTGCTAACTGGAGACTGGTATTCGTAGCTGGAATTGTAGAACAAGTAATATTATTAAAAGCAACTGTTAAAAGTTAAATAATTTATGTTTACTCGTATTACAAACACGAAATTTTGAACATAAAATTCTATTTATGTAGAGTTCTTCTATATTGACTTTAATATTTAATATATAGGTACAAATTATTAAATTGAAACGATTACAGTTTAGCGGTTGAGTAAACTGAATATAAGTATGCGGACGATATAAGAACTAATTTATTGTGGTCGTCTTTCCTAAAGATGTTGAAAGAAAACAAAGATGTATATTCTAATGATAGTGATTACTCTTGATCCACATTCCTTTTGTTCTGTAGTTACCCATCTTTTGCGGCTATACTTGGTCGGAAAAAATCTGGATGGAACGGATACGACCGTAATGTAGTCATAGCCATAAATCGGCTGCCATTTCAATAACTTGTACAGTGGGGTAGCACATGCATCGGAAGGCTAGAAAGGGACAATAGCGGTGTCGTTGCTGGTCACTCCGGCCAACTACACTGTTGCAATATTTCAAATCCAATATAAGTGTGAGTTATATGATTATGAAAATATTTTACGTTTTCCAAGTTGAAAACGGTTAATAATGTGAAAAGTCAGATTTTGAAAGATGCATTTCCCTTATCAATTTCCATTCTGACAACATCTCCGAATCCACTGATAAATCTACTTCGTTTTCCAGGATTTGATCAGGAGTTTAAATATTAATAAACTTATTTATTTTATAAAGAACGAAATAGGTCTTGTACTATGTAAGAGAAATTACAACAATATTGGTTGTAATCAAGAAGACTACAAAAAACTTGTAACTATTTGAACTTATTCCATTTTCTGGCAAATCGATTGAACGACATTGGAGTAACGTGCATCAAATTATTTATTCATATTACTAAATAAATGCATTAGACAATCAGTTCAAACTTACGACCCAATCTCTACTTAATAGTCTTCATATAAACAGGATAATTATTCAACATTCCATTCTTAAATGTTCAATCAATCAAAGACAAAATCAGTTAATTTAAGGTGCTGTAATGCCGTGTAGTGACTCGTCACGGAAAGATCATGCTTTGCTGGATAACTGACTTTATGACTGTGGGTTTCTATTAGCGCAAATAATATTTCCACAGTGATGTTCCTATTCTCGAGAAATAAGGGAGCTATGTACCTTATATCGAATGATATTGGAGATTTATGCGTTTATGGAAACTTAGGGTGTGATTTTGTTTTCATCAATTTTGTAAGGAATACATTACTGCTGTTTACAAGTCTATACTTCTATATTTTCTAAGCCGAATGTTAAGTTTTTTTTTAAATAAATTACCTAAAAAATATTGTAATATTAATTATATTTATCGAATTACAAGGTATCAGACATGAATTAAGTTAATATAAGTATATAAACTATGACACATGTTTTTATTTTTAAAAACCGTCAAACCGATATAGAGGGCTTGAGTACTATATACAGCCACTTGCTTGTATAAAACCTTTTACGTATTGGAGCTAGGTTTTCCTTTTTTGGGGGAAACACAATCCAGGTTTTTCCTAACTCACGGTTATTCAATTTTATCTAGTTACCGGTCAAATGACAATACAATGTATATTTGTTTCTCTTCTTTTTCTTCTTTCTTCTTTATTAGCGTTTTATTAAATCCATTTTTGAATATACGCCTCTTCAAGTTTTCTCCATCTTTCTCTATTTCCTGCCTCTTGGATCCAATTAAAGCCGGCCACAAGCTTGATGTCGTTTATCCATCTCATCGGAGGTCTTCCTCTTGGTCTTGTTTCCATGTTTACCTATTTATTATTTGTAATTTTCTGAAGAAGGTCTAAATGCAAGATCGAAAGCTTAAAATATAACTTTTAATAGTATTTCCTTAATTCGTTATTTATTAAAAATAAAACATATTTAATTTCACGAATTAATAGTAAACCAATTTTTATATTATAACTATCAGAAGAGCTCATATAAGAGCGAATCATATGTCATAGTTTATAATATGCTTACCTTGATTTAATTCATATCCGATAACTTGTAATCCATTAAAAATAATTCATAATATAATTTGCACAAGTTGAAACTATTATATATTTAGTACATATTTTAATTTAATAAAAATATAGATAGTATGTCAGTTGAGATATTGAATATGTGGAAATTTTAATCAAGACGCTTTTAAGGAATTTCTAAAAAATATTTGACGAAAAGATGGTTAAAAACAGGAGGGAATAGAATGATACATAATATATTGAAAAAATATATATTAGGGGAAAATACTATTATACAACGCTGTTTCTTCGTTATTGTGATTCATCAGTTGACGGTAATAACAAAAGGGCAAAATAAATTTAAAATCTAATTCGAAATGGTATTCAAATGAAATTTAAATAGAGGTACGCGAATACGTATTTGTAAATCATAAAATATTTATAAAAAATAAACTTAACTAATTTAGTTTAAAGTAAAAATTACAACTAAGAATATTTCGTATTCATAAGAATATGAGCATCTGAATACAATACATTTTGAATGAATTCATATTCTATAATATATTAATTATTTTATTGTATTAAATTTATTTGTTTAACGCTCAGTTAACTACAATATTGATAAATATTTTATAAATTTTAATTTTCTACTATTTTTAATCTTAATCTTTAAGGGTGTCATTTGTGTGCCATTTGTGCGCTAAAGTGCTGCCAAAAAAAGACAACATAATAGCTGACAGTTCAAGGTAATTAAAAATGGAGCGCCACACAAAAATAATGAAGATTTGTTGTTACCTTGGGGTTTAGAAAATCTACAAGTAATTGTTGAGAAACAAATGCATTAACAACGTGTCACTGTTTGGTGCAGATTTTGTGCTCAATGCATCATCGGACCACTCTTCTTCGAAAATGCGGCTGGTCAGGCAATAACAGTTAATGCTACTCACTATCCCGACATGATAATCCAGTGTTTTGTGCCTAAATTGCAAGATATGGATGTGGACGACATGTGATTTCAACTAGATGGGGCCACATGCCATGGACGCCTTGAAGAAGGAAATTTAGCTCTGTATCAACGAAATTCAAGTCACATTAATGCAAAATGGTCATGAAAATTTAACAAAAGAGTGTAATCAAAATCAAAGTATATAAAACACAAGGTATGATTTTGCGCCATATCGTCTATTAATCTGAAATCTTAATAATTCAATATAGCGGACATTATGTGACGTTGCGCAGTATAAGACGAGCTTTCGTTCATGTATAGATCAAATTAGCATCCCCACCATTGATTGTAATTGTAACATATAAATTTGCACCCATTTGCAGCTTGTCTTTGGTTTCAGCAATCATTGCTACGTCATCTGCGTATAAAATGCAGTTAAAAATTGTATCCAGATGAATTCCTTCGTGGTATACCATTTTCCATTTACGAATTATTTAGTCTATATATTGTCGTGTTTTGAGCCAACTGTCCACCCCCCTATTGATTCGGGCAATGGAACACGCTGATGTGCTCTCCACTCGAACAAAAAAAAAGTGATCCGGTCGCTACTTCTTAGCCGCTTTGCATATAAGTGGGACTACTTGTTTCAACAGGGAGCCAGTTCCACAAAGTAATTAAAAAGGCTTTTTGCGTTAGATCAAATTTAATGAGAATAAAACAATGAGCATAAATCAATCTAGTAATCTTTTGACACAATTGCCTTTCAACTGGATGTGTAATATGTGAAATTATCATCAAGAAATCACAATATTTAAAATTCATAAGACCTGTGTGTGACCTTTCGATAAAATTTTGATGTTATTAGTGTAGTTATCAAATTTATAAATATGATGTTATTACAAATAATAATCAAAGTTCTACAGGCTCACGCTTTATTTCAATTTGGTATGCCACTGCTATTTTCTACTTTGTTGTTGTCAACATTGAACTTAGATGGCGCTGCTATAAGGTGCTTCCGAAATGTTTCCATCCAACATCTGGTCTTCTTCATTTAGAGTTTTTATTTACATCCATTTTTGGATATACGCCTCTTCAAGTTCTCTTAATTTAGAACTTGAAGGTTTAGGCCTTACCATTCCACGCTGGCCTAATGCGAGTTGGAATGGATCATAGTCCACAGATCGATTTTGGACTTTTTAAATCACAGCCCATATCCGACGCAATCAGGATTAGAACCGCGGTTTCCCGCTCTCTAGTTTATCTGTGTTTGATTTACGCCAGACTGCTGGTTGACTTACGCCAACATATGGTACAACTTGTTTTCTCCCAGTTTTTGATCTAAAAAAATGTAATCTAGTGAATCAAAGTGAAAAGTGTTGATCCACGTATAATCCTGGTGCCAATGTAGTAAATTTGGTGAATTTTCATCCAATTCTGGTAACCACATTTAACAGGTGCGAAATGTTTATTTCTGTGCTAAATTGCTAAATTATCGATTTCCAGTATCATCGATTATCCAAACAAACGTAGATGCTTTCCTTCCAACAAATAACCAGCTCACAAACGCTGCGCTTCCAAAAAAATTCACTATTTGTCGATTTATCGATAAATTTTGTAATACGGGCGAAAATCGAATGATTTTGACAAAAAAGTTTGTAATTACCTTACAAATTCTGCTTCTTCAACCGGAATCTCATCAATACGATTAAACTAATGTTTTTCAGGCAATCCAATTCAAAAATAACTCTTCATTCGCTTTTTGTTTTCATTCTATGCTACTTATTTGAATTTTTCCTTTTCTTATTTATTTAAAGTCGTCATTTACCTTATAAGCCAATATTTTTCTTCCATAGACATCATTCAATGTTACTAATGAAGCGTTCTCACGATTCTGCATGTATTTTACTTGTCAGAGATTTAGTGGAATTTCTTTTTTGTTCGTATTCTTCTAGATTTTCTGTTGTCGGACAACTTACTTCTATAGTTGCTGTTTGTTATGCTGTTTGTTTTTCTCTTATTGCCTCTTCCAATTCTATATCGCTTCTTTTTTCCCAACGCTTCATCCACGGCTTCTTTAACTACTCTCTTCAGATTTTGCCATTCTTCATTGATATCTTCTTTTGTTTCAAGGTATTCTAATTTTTTCTTTAGTCTGCCCTGGTATTGCGATCTCAGGCTATCTTGCTCTAATAATTATTTTATATTACCATTAACTAAAATCTCGAAAATTATTTTGTTTTTTTACCCTGCTTGGTGTATAGCAGTTATTTTCTTTTTTAATTTTTGGTTTGCTTTTATTCATTATAATTAAGATACATTATCTTTTAGTGCGGTGTTATGGTTATGGTCATGGTCATATTTCTTTCTTCCAGTGGTCACCCCTCTATAGACAGGATTTTCCGGGTGATGTTCGTGATTTTAGTTTTTGCGGTTGGCACTTCCATTTAGATACTTCTGTTCACATGTATTTGATTTAGTTCATCGCATTTTATGTTAATTGTTTTTTGTTGTTTTGTTAGTGATTAATTTTATGTTGTGGTTAGAAGTTAAATAAATAGATAGTCCAACAATTGATTACAACATATAAATTATTCATAATATGCATTTGATAGGAAATTGTACAATTTAATTTTTTATATTTTAACTGAGAAATGAAAACAAATGGGATTCGACAAGGGTTAACAATTTTATTTTTATGGTTGTGTCTAATGAAGGTTAATTTAATCAGGGACGGATCTAGCTTTCTTGGGGTCTCTTTTGTATACTGTAAACTAAAAAGACAACGATCTCTTTGAAAGGAAGTGCGCTCATAAAACAAATTGATAATGATAAAAGACCATTTAAAATAGGTGCCAGGGTTAAAGCTTCATTATCGCATTTTTGTTTATTAGGTAATTTATTAATAAGACAATTAACCGTGGACAGTTTATTTTGAAATTGTGGGGTAAACTTGATGATTCTGTAGGTGTAAGTTCGAATCTTAAAATAGTAATTACGAAGTCAATTTCAAATAAACTTAATTAAAAAAAAAAACAAATGTTGACGATAGGTATGGAAGACATCTTTTGCACGTACTTTTAAGTTTTTTTTGTCTGAGTATATTCTTTCGAAAGGGTAGTTGGAAGTTGAAATAGTAAACTATTCAGCACGCGTGTCGTGTAGATTCTAAATATTTTCTTTTGACAAGAAGATATTTCTCAACGCCAAACATTATTAAAACTGCGAGCATTATCTGTTTTAATTTTATACGTGCAAACAACGAAATATATGACAATTAATTTTTAACATATTCGACATTTTAGGTTATGAATCAATAAAATTTTACCATATTCTGGAAGAAGTTGAAGGGAATTGATTTTTATTTAAAAAGTTTAGTTGTAAAAGCGGAAATATCCTTATGTCAAAAATAGTATCAAGATTTTCTGAAAGAATGACGATGAAACGAACGGCAAAGATATGACACGGGACGTTGGGATCGACGAAGGCCAATAACTTGAGCCGTCAGCGCGTAGCCATCACTACTCGTAATCCATTTGGGCAAAACACTTTTAGAATATCTACTTCTTATATATCAGTTGAGCTATGATTCAGTCCTTGGTGTAATAAGCTAAGTAACTGAACTATTATTAACTTTTATTAATATTTATTGTTTGTGTTGTAAGATTTTAGAAATTACTTGCACGCAAATAATAATGAACACCCGCAAGTGGATATTTTTAAGTAAAGAGATTTTCTGTGTCCCAAGTGGTGTAAGAACTTTGAGATCTGCGTTGAGCAATAACAGTCGATCTTGTATATCTCCCTAGAGGTTGACTGACCAGTCAAACATCGAGTGTATACCAATGGATATAAAGGGACAGCAAAAAATATATTTTTTATTGGTTTTATTGGGGAGTAATCGTAAATTATATGGTTGTAGTGGTAATTACAACAATGGTAATAAGAATTTTGGTTTTAAATAGTGCATTTTGAAGCGAGCTTCTTTTATTTTATCAAATTCGTACAATAATTTCCAGGTCGAATCAAATGCTTTTAGAACATTTGTCAAGCAAGCTCGATGAAACGACCGGTCAAGTGCGGGTTGTCCGAGTCGATACGTCATCATGGCAATCACACCCCAAGCGCCAATCATTCCCACGACTCGAAATTGAAAAAGCGCGAGTCACGTCGGCAATAAAGTAAAACGCGTGGCCATGCTTCGCTTACGTTTATCACAACGTAACCCCTCGAATCTGGAATGATATATAAAATTTATAAAAATACTATCACTTGTCGGAATGATATGCACAAGTTATGCATAAACTTTTAAATATAACTAAAACAAATATTGTTCGACGTAACACGGCGCTTAACAACAGATGCGGGACGCCGAAAAAGACGGGTTGAAAGTGACAGGAGGCAAGCTTAACGTCAAACCAAACAAAATTAAACAAAACTTTTCCTCTTAGGCAACGTGCTGGTAAGACGCTAGCTCGAGACATGCCGGTCGGGGAAAACTTTTCGTGACTAAGTTTTTCTTCTGCTTGCCCGAGTCTAAAGCCCGCTTTTCCTAAAACAGCGACAAATTATAATATCGATGTTGTTCTACCTGCAGTGCAGGGTTGTACTTTATCATCAAATCAATCCCCCTCCGTTAAGGTGTTAGGCGAAAGATCTACACCGTACCTATATGGATGTGTGTAAATGGATATAAGCTACCTAATATTCGGAGCAATCATGCGTAACGATTGCACGTGCAATTTCTCACCTGCTCCAAGTTTAAATCGTGTTTATATACGACGCCACTGGCTGCTGTTGTCATTACAACTACCACCTCCGTCGTCGTTCCTGTCACTTGTGCAGATGACGTAAAGCGGTGTACCGCAGTTGCTTACGATGTCATCGGCAGTATTCGACTATCCGCACTCCCTTCTATCGCATCATAATGCAACTGGCAATCAAAGGAGTTAGGGGTTGTTTTACTCCACAAACGAACCACCGTTATTCATTCAAAAACCAACTTAAAACCAAACTTTACAAGGACTGCCAAACAAAACAATCGTGATTTATGTTTAAGGATAAGTCCTTTTACAAACCTATAGGTAAATGCGCGTGTAAGGTAATATTTCATTTTCAACAACTAAAGCTGAAGACTAACCTACAAGACCAATTCACCTCTATGCCCTTGCTAGTCTAATTAACCGACGACCTATCTCGAACAGATGACCATTTTCATTTTCAAACCAACAAATATAAGGCTTGCAATTTACTTGTTATATCGATTTATGACACAATTGAATGACTACATTTTTATGTTGCGGAAAATCGGGAAATTGTAAAACATATATATGCAAATTTGAATTTTTTAATTTAAGAGTTGGTCAGTTACTCGTTAATACAATCTATATAGAGCGGGTAACATATTGAGGACGAGATGAACGGTAATCGCGTTAGCTAAATGGAGATCCACACCGGACTCGTAGCAAGCCACTCAACTCTTAGCGACAACATGCCTTTTGCGCCATTTTTCTATTACCGAAAGTGTAAGTAAACATTTCGTAGTGTGCATGGTGTTAGTATTGCAAACAGTCAAACTCTTCTGGCTTATTTTATGTTTTGATTCCATTCCCTTTTATTTTAACACCATTTCTCATCGGCGAAAATTATACAAAAATAAAATGTTTTTAATTAAATTTTCCAAATTTTTCCTACAATCTTTGTTATTTTACTGAAACTTGTTTAACCTAAAACTCTACCTACTAAAATCTTAATTTAAACCGACATTTTTATAGAATTATTATAACTACAACAAAATTATAGGAATATAAGTTGGTATTACTGAAAAAAATATAAATTACAATTAATTTAACTCTAAAAATAGCTTTAGGTATTTGAGTGTTTTGTTTGTTTTTTTGACCAAAACTAACAGGTTGTTCGCTAAATAAAGCCAACCACGCTAAATCGGTATCTTCCAGTTTACAAACATTTTGTAAACAAATAATATTGATACTTGATATTTATGTTTTATTATTATTGTGAACTTTATTAATATTACGGTTTAGATTATAATTTATATTCGCTTTCCCGGTTAACCCTTTAACAGCTTGTAACAGTTTAGTGGTTACAATATTTAAAGCAGTATACAAAAAGTTTTCTAACAACAAGACATTATCAAATTTCAAAAGTCGGTTCTATATTTTTTATTCTTGTGGTATAATTATTACTCTCTAAAACTTTTCTCTCTAATGGGAATATGTCTCATCATCATGGTTCTGCTTTTATTACTCGATAGATAGTTTGTTATCATCTTTCTTAATTCCTAAAATTTTCAATTAACTTTTTCTTTGGTTTGTTATCAAATCTCTCAATCTTCTTGAGTTTGATCAATTGTAATTTTTATTAGAAAAAGTTTACTTATTTTCAAATTATTGGCCGCATAATTAAAATGTACAAATTTTATCCTGTATTTAATTTCAAACAGAGATGTTAAACTATTACCTAGCCTAGATGAATAACTGTAAATGCATTATCGCCATTTGCAAAAACGGCAAATTAACCTAAAAAGTGATATTAGCACATTATTTACATTTTAAGTTAATTATTTGAATAAATACATTTTCATTTAATTAATTACCATTAGGCCATTTATAGTACCCATAAGGAAATTGTGAGGTTAGAATATTTCCCTTTTTACAAATGGCGACTGGCTTCACTAGTTCATAATAGGAAATATCGGTAGGTTGGTAGGTAAGAAACCTCAGCACAGATTTTAAAAATTTCCACTGTCAAGAATCATTAAAAACGGTACAAAAAGCTATTATAAAACAAAATATTTGTGGATCATTGCAAATAGGGCTCTAAAAAGTCAAATTTTCAAAATTTGTGTTCACCGATGCAGTCTTACGAGTTAGAAACGGTTTACAACATTTCATTGGCTTCCGAAACCCCGCCTCTAACATATCCCACCAAAAGCTTATAAATATAAGATGTGTACTTCATAAAATGCTCTCAGTACGTTCTGGCGATCACAACAACGTGTCGTGTGTTAAGCGTTAAAAAACAGTTCTTTTTAGGGCCAAAAATACTTAGAAAGGGTTACGGTTTTAACGACGTTGAATCTCGCTTTTTTGCAACTCGTCGTAGGTGGATGTGTTGCCAAAATTGACTCTTCCGTGCCGCCGCTCCGCGTTGCAGCACTACAGAGCCATTTTGGCAACACTAAACTCATTAAAAACATCCCCCGAGGGTGATCCAAATCGGCAAATTGTGCTATTAGCAAGGGGTGAATCTCGCTTTATTTTTGCTGCAAATTTAAGCCAAAAATACGTTGAAAATGAGAATTTACCTCGACGTTAACTGTACGATGAATTTCCCTGTGTTTTTTAGTCAAAAATACCCTTAAAAAGTGAAATTATGTCGATGTTAACTGCGCGACGGACTAGGTACTACTGGGAGCACAAGCGTGCTCAGATTTTTCTAAGTGTTAGAGTAACTCACAGCACACGGACGGACGACAGAATGACTGTGACGTTTGAAAATCGATCTAAAATTGGCAACTTTAAAATCGATTATTGGCCAAACTAATCGATATACGACTTTCATCCTCACCTTAATCGCTTCGTCTATATTTTTTCTATCTAAATCCGTCGAGTTTTTTTTAGATAAATTTAATATTCTCGAGCTGACCTACTTACCTGCTACCAAAATAATAGTAATAAAAAAGAAGTTCCTTCTTTTAAACATAACCTAACTTATGAAGGTTTGCTAATGTAAATCATATCCTCAAACTTTAAACATACAATTTTTTATCACTTTAACTAAAGCGACTTTTATATAATCCAGTTCATTCCATGCTAACAAAAAATTAAATAGGTTATGTTTAATATGACGATGAAAACTTTTAAATTCTCGACATAAAGATATAACGATTTATTCTATTAATCATTTCTGTCTAAATCACGTAAAGTAAAGCAAAAGCTGCTTGAAAAATTGGAGGATGAGTTCGTCCATATCTATAAGAGGCATTAAGGAACTAATGAATTGCTCCGAAACATCAAGTACATTTTGTTCTTTTACGTAATATCAATTTTAAAAGAAAATATTTGGGTTATTTCTATTGAAATTGGAGACAAAATTGATCTTGTTTTGGTAAGAAAATGAAATAACCGATACATTTTAAGAATAATAATAATTATATAAAATGTTGTTTTACCAACGCAAATAGATATATTTTATGTATTAAAATTCAAATTCCTCTAAAAATTGAAGAAATTCCGTGGGATTTGTGATTTAAGTAGTAAACCTGGTCCGATTGCAAAAATTCCTTCTTTTTCATTTTATTTAAAGAGAGAAATAAATATAAGATGCATGCAACATCTGGGTAGTGCATTGTTTCTCCATTACTTTATTTATAGTTTATTTTATATGCTATCACACCACATATTGTATATTATAGTTGGTATAATAAGTGGGTTTCATTTTGTAATTTCTAAAAATGCCTTTATGGTAAAATATAGTTTACTTTATTTTTGAAAATAGAAATTTATCTGTGTATTGTATCCGAAAGTATTCTCTAGACTAGAGAACAGTTTCCATAATTTAACGGTAAACTAATTTCCATCACTTCTTATACAATTATATTTCGATAGTAATTACAAAATTGATCTTCTTTAGCTGTATACCTCTTAATTCACAGAATGATAGATTTCTTATATAAGTAAATATGTAAGTCATAGCGAAGCGAAGACTTTCCCCTAACCTAGTTGGTTAAATGCTAACTTTCGGTTCAGGTGCATAGACTCCATTTTTTAATTCTTGTTTCCCCTTAGCTCTATCATTCAATTCACCATATCAATTTTGTGATCATATTACAACTCAGTGGTTTGCTATTGCCGTCTGACTGAAACGAGAAAATTTTACTTCGCCTAGAATCGAACCTGGTACTCATTAAGTAAACTATAGAATATCCGTCCTTAGTATGTCCCATCTTAACTGCATTCTAACTGTTAATGCAGTTCCATAAGCAGTGGATCTCCATACCTGCTTCGGGCTCCAGAGATAAAAAGAATAGAAATTAGATACAATCTAAACTTGGAGCTTAACAGAGTACAATGCGAGGAAACTTAGAGAAACAACAATAGAGAGACAAGTGTTAAACATAATTCTAAGAGATCACAAGAGAAATGAATATCAGACAGCAGACAGGGCTAAAATATGTGGTAGAACGGGCATCCCAGCTGAAGTGGAATTGGGCGGCACACATAGCCAGAATCAGGGATAATAGGTGGACAAGGAAGATGCTACAATGGAGACCAAAATCTGGAAAAAGGAGTACTGGACGTCCAAAAACACGATGGAGGGACGAACTAAAAGAGATAGCAAGTATTGGATGGTTGAACGTGGCAGAAGATAGGGAGAGATGGAAAATGATGGGGAAGGCCTTTATCCAGCAGTGGAGTGAAGTAGGCTAGTAGTGATAGTGACATATTCGTTCTGCATTTCAGAAAGTGACTGGAATTCAAATTGGTGTTCATGCCATCGTCGTCTCCGAGAGCACAATTTGCGTGCTGGTAGATTCGCAAAACATCATTTTAGCTATTCAAATTAAAAAATAGCGGTTGAAATAGGCTATATAATATAATAAAATTTTGACTCAGTGAGACTGTGAGGTCATTGTTTTAGATTAGAGCAAATTAAAAATCATTGAGTCTGATGATTTTCAATATGTGAGGCTGTAGACCTGGTGAAAAAACTCCATGATGAATGTACAAAATGAACGGACGTCTTTCAGCTAGCAGAATAGTGTGCGGATATTTCTTCTGCTGCTAGGTTGGAGCATTGGTAATTATAGAACACACCTTAATCAAAAAGATTATCCAAGAAGGAAATCCACCAAATTTTTGTTTGTGTTAACTACTTTACCAGAATTTTTTACCTTTACCTTCCCATAATTGCTGCCATAATTGCGATATGAACCGCTTAGCTAGCTAGAATTTTCAGTTCATCATAATTTCAAAGTTAGGAAATTATTCAATTTAAAGTTTATGTTTCAATAACGATGCCGTATCACTGAGCAAAAAGTATTAACATATTACTAAACTAATTGTAAAGTGGTGGTAAAAACAAATTTGGTCCAAATCACAACTCAACTGCCTCAAAAATGTCGCTCCAGTGGTATTATATTCCTATGCGAAATTTCAATTTTAAAAAAGGTACCCAACTGTTTGTTTTGTTATTAATAATTTTTCCTACTTGTGTTCATAAGCGGTAGGTTACTTTGAAATTTTAAATATCTGCTTATAGATATAGACACCTGAAGGGTATTGTTGGTTATAATTTGATGTTTATGAGTTAAAGTCTCATATTTGAAGTGTATTGATTGTTTTTCAATTATGATACACAGAATTTATCCTTATTAAAGGACACTTACATAAAAGAGATAGCTTTAATCACTGTTAATTGTGATAGAGAGAGAAAAGGGATTTGTAAAGCCGATTTTAAAACTTAAATGTGATTTAAATTGTTGGTAATCTCGGAGGTTAAGGTACTTTTGTTTAGTTTTCAGGTTAAGTTAAATTTTAGAGTCTCCAATATTATTTTTGAGGTAGCTGTGGTAATATAAGTTGTGAATCTGCTACTTCCTAAAGCATTTTTTCCCATTTATTTTTGTTCCACGAGAGCAGCGGTAGATTCTCTCCCCCCCTTCCAACCTTAGTTTTCGAATTACGCGATATTCAAATACGTAAATCAAATTCCTTTAGCGTTTTTACATAAAAAAATGTTGAAAGATTCTTCAATGCTAGCAATTATTTAAATTTTTGTAACGTCCTTGCAATAAATGACATAAAACATAAATTATTCAGTGCAGCACTGGACATTGCTCTTAAGTCAAAAATCTAAACTTGAAATTGATTTTTGGCTAGACTAGTCGATATTTGGCTTAAAAGCTTCATTTTAATGTTATCTATCAAATTTTGTTGAGCTTTAATTTAACTAGAATATCTTCTGTACCGGGTTAGCGTACTCGAGCCGAAGTTTTTGCCCACCTCTGTAGATATTGTGTACGTGTACAGGACATTTTCTTATGCTTCAAGAAACTATCAATAGATAGGCTTTGATAAGGAGGTTGAAAAGGGAGATTTGGTATATTTCTTTAAGATATCTAAATGACCTGCGCTGCTCCTCAAAAATAGCTTCAAAATTTGTCCAAATATTGCCCGCGGCTCTGTTTTGATATTAAATATTGCAAATTCAACTTATTTTCATATCATTATCATTTAACTGATGGTGGTTTCTTACCTACTTGTATGGAAATTCTAGGTTTATTTAACTCCGTTCCATATTAGACTGGAATAGAATTGTGGAGGAAGGGGCCACTAACCAGGCCCCTTACACCGGGTTTAGGACTTTTCGCCGCCGAATTTTCCTAACCCATTTTTGCGATATGTTCTCAATTTTCACTGTAGGAGCTTTTACTTACCAACACCAATTTTCAACATTCGCGGTGCTATATCGCGGTGAGACGGCCGCAGAAAGTCGGGTTGGTGGTGAGTTCCAATTTTATAAGATGGTGACTGAAGACATGGAGCCTAATTCAGAACTTTTAGTATGTAATTTTTCTACTCAAATTTTCAGCTTCTTAACAGTTGATTCCGCTATTAGCGAAAATTTGGCCCATAAATAAAAAATATTTGTGATTATTCACATTTTTAAAAATCTTTGTGTTTTAAATTGAATGTCAAAAACGATTATTTTGTTTCTTTCTCTAAAGTGAATTGTAGACGTGCTTCAATATAAATGAAATGCTATATAATAATATTTTTATTTCTTTTGGAATATGCGCTAATCATAACCTCAACATAGCTTTTATAGAGTGATAATTGAAATGAAAGCTATAAAATTGATTTCCTTCAAAAATTTTCATAAAAATAGTTGTTGAAATGGAGCCCTCCGTTGCAGTATATACCTCTAGATTTATTGATATATTTTATTGTTATGAAGAATTTTTTGTTTTTAAGTACAAATTTGTGAGTTTGGATTATCATCATTATTATTTCTTATTAGAATTTCAATTTATTCTTCTTGTTATATTGGAGAGTTTTAGTAGCAGTGCTCTGTATTTTCAAAATATTAACAGTGGACAATTTAATACGGGATTGTAAATTAGTATGTGTTTTTCTCTCAGTTTTTGTAGGTAACTGAAAATTTTCAAATATGTCAACATTAAAATTTCGTATTTCAATTACGCATTTACTTATGCAGGATGTTGTTTTAACGGAAACGCAAATATTTCGAAACGGTATGAGATAATTTAATTTTGTAAACGCAATTTTGCATTTGATGATGGAGAAGCACTTTTGAATAAATCACGTGACGATTTCATGATTATACCGGAAGTGCTATCAATTATCTTACTTTGAATGGGGAGAACATTTTATACGCTTTGAATATTTTAATAAAACATGAATTTATTTAAAATTTGCTTGTAATATCATGCTATTACTGATAATAACTAAGACCTTCATTCATTAAATAGGATTAGCAAAATTTTTGTAGACATTCCATTGGTGTATAAACGCTAAAAGAGAAGAAGGAAATAAGTAACTTTGTATTGAATGATTACTCAAGACGAAGACTCCCATAAATTTATTATTATTTTCTGCACAGATAAGAATTTTTAGAAGTACAGAACTTTTAACTTACTACAAATTTGTTTATACAAATTTTATTTTAAATGAAACCAGTGCTTCTCAACCTTTCTCAACCTTTCTCGGAGTACTGGAAATTTTTTCACAAAACACCCAAATCTATAAATTCAAAAATGGGTCCACTCGTCATCAATTATCCCACCTTGTAAGAAAAAATGTACATAATTTTTTATATTTTCATCGAAGATTCTGCAGCAAGGTCAATAATACAGCTGCAGTTTTATATTTCAAAGCCATCCCCGATTTGTTGGGTTAGGTTTAGGACTTGAGCGGTGCCGATTTTTCTTGGCCAGAGTCCGTCACAATCCGAAAATGACCTCTCCAGTTTGTTTGCCACGATGTTATTAGACTAGCTCTTTATTCATGTGGAGGCATGGATCGTGTCACTCTATTTGCGACTACCAAAAATAATTCTTTAATCTTCATCGACCGTTGAACGAAAAATAGACCAGGCGTAATGACAAGATGCTGTTGGAAAATATGTGTTGCTGGTAGGGAGCTCCTCAAACGGAACCTGATGACAGGGCAAAATCAAGGATAATACCTAACAAAATCGTGGTCACCAAACGTGACTTTAACTTGTCCATAAAGTTGACCATTATAAATCCGCGCAATAGCGTCAGTGGGCTGTAATTCCACGGCTACTTTAAGACAATATTTATCGGTACTGTAAATAAGAAGCCAAACCAAAACTTGTAAAATTATGTTATCATATCACGCTCGCTTGCACCAAAGATCAGTCACAAAATGACAGTTCCAAATAGTGGTGGCGTACGCAATGTATTTGGTCAGCCATATGACCAACCTTTCAACCCTACATAAAATAGAAGAGTGGGCCTTTCCAACTTATTTTTGCATACATTACAAAATTAGGTTAAGAGCGATATCTACCAAAGTGAATCGTATTTTTCGAATAACTTTCTTATTTTCAAAGTTATTTAAAATTGGTTTTCACTAATGTGTTCTTAATGAAATTGTCTTTACCGCATAGATAATTTCAATAATTGAAATCAATAATTGTATTTTTTTACTTGAAAAACTCAAATTAAATTTTAATTCTTAGGCTATACTAAATTCTTTATGGTATATTAGACACAATAAAAAAAAAATCAATTTTTTTCATTAATTTGTTATTGAATTATTCGAAAAATACGATTTACACTAAATATGCCTTAGACGTGTGCTGCCTTGCGGCAATAATGAGTATTATCATATTATGTACTTTACTAAAACAAGTAACAAGGAGCTGTATTATTATATATACAGGCAATTGATATCTCAGTTTTTTTGATGATTCTAGAAGCTTAAAAATTATCACTTTCTCGGCGTTTAGTCTGGTGTCCTTTAGTTTTTGAGTTATTAATATTTGAAAAGAAACATTTTGCTGTAACTGCTATTATTATTATTGACTAATATTGTAAGTACTCGGAGTGTTCTAGTGGTTAGAGCGTTGGACTGGTGATTTCTCGGTTACGGGTTCCATGCTCATATTTTTTGTTAATTTTTTTTTTAAATATTTTAAAATTTTACCGTGCTTCTTAATTTATTTATTTCGCGTAAATAAGTAATTTATTATATTTTCAATGACTATATTTCATACAAAAAATAAAAAAGTGGAATAAGAAAAGATATATACGAGGATAAATCAATAAGTACCCGTGCTTGAAATGAAGACCCAAGTTTTTCACTTTTTTTTTATTTTTCAACGTAATCTCCTTTTAGGTCGATACACTTTTCCCAATATTTCTCCCAATATTAACAAAATAGCGCATCGGTTCTATATTTTCAACATCAAAAGTTTTGATAACATTATTTGTAGGAGCCGTGATTACTTACGAATTATTGCAAAAAGCAGTGTGTCGACAATTTGAATAACAGTAGTACCTAAGTTGTTTTATTTTATTTAAATTGTATTAAAAAACCGAAAAAAATCGGCTACAAGGGCGGCCAAATTAAACTTTGCACACGGGCGGAAGTACCCCTGAGCGGTCCTGAACATGGGTTCAATTCGACTATATTAATTTTGAAAATCAAAGGTGATTTTTAGAAAAGTAAAAAGTTGGACCAGTCACAGCTGAATTCTTTTAGGTTGTTGGTGGTTACTATCGGAGTAAAAAGTTCTGACCCCTGAGTTTGAAGTCTTATATTTCAAAAAGTAATTGATGGAATTTTATGCACTAAGAAAATACAGATAAAGAATTTAATTTTGTATAACGCATTAAAATTTCAAAGTTATAGGTTTTATAGTGCCTTTCTGTTATGCAGATACTTAACAAAAGAGGCACAATTTAAGCAACAATTATTATGTAGAAAGATAATATCGATTTATAGAAATCCACTTTTAACAGAAATTTGACAAAATTCAAATACAATTTTAATATTGCTAAAAGAGTATACGTTTGTCTATATACTACATAAATTTTATGTAATTTCAGAAGAAAATACGATAGTTGTAGGTATTTGAAGTTGCAACTTTTCGAAATGAGTGCTAACACTATACTTTTTGAACATTTTTTTAAATAATTTTAAAACGGCTTTAGTTAGAAGTATAAAATTTTAATATGACATTTAGCACTAATCAATTGATATCATATATTTTTTTCAAATTTTTTCACTGCAAAATTTTGATTTTATTTGACTTCAAACAAGGATGCTTCAAACTCAGGGGTCAGAACTTTTTACTCCGATAGTAGTGAAAAATGATGATTAATATTTTCTTCTTATTTTAGGGCAATGTCCTGTTTTTTCCATTTTGCTTTCGAATAATCGAATTTCCTTAGGGACTATTATATCCTGTGATGATACCGTCCATCTTTCGTACCACCTTTTATGTGATCTACCGGGTAGTCTCCTGTGTGTTGTCGCTGGCCTCTGTATTTGCACCGCTCGCTCTGGCAAGTCTTCCTTCTTCCATTCACTCAACATGGTTCCCTCCAACGTCGTCTCCTATCTCTGATCTATCTGACTAAATCCTGTATGTTGCATGTTTCACGAATTCTTTCACTTCTGATCCTGTCGCGAAGACTGAGATAGGTGATGGCTCGTATAGTTTTCATTTCCGTTGTTCTTGCTATCTGCTTAGTTTTGGAAGTGTCGGATCTTGTTTTTGCTGCATTATGTGAAGATTGGTCTTACGCAGGTCTTATACATTCGAACTTGGCTTTCTATATTCAGGAGACAACCTGAGACCACAGCCGCTTTTGTTGCTTGCATTTTTACTTCTTGGGCAGTGTTATTGATGGTTGGTATGTTGAGCTCATGATATGTCAAGCTCTTCTGCGTGTGTGTTCATTCTATGTAACAGACGTTGCAGATCATCTTCGCTCCCTGCCATTAGAATGTTGTCATAGGCATTGCATATGCTTTGTATTTTGATGTTTCCCATACTATAGCCAATATTAAATAATAATTATAATAATATGAGTTGAGATGAAAATCAGCAGCATCCTTTTGGTTCTGTTGTTAGTATTTAGTAGTTTGATTAGATCATGGATCTCCAAACTTTTTAGACCGCGGGCCACCCTGACTCCTCCACTAAGTCCCGCTGGCCAAGACCTAGTTAGCTCACTATACCAACATAATTGACCCTCCTCTAGTCGTCTTAGTAGTAGTAGTTGGTTAAAGACTAAGAAATAGTTGGCTACCTCTAAAGGAGAGTTTGGGGGTTTATCCCCCAATTTCCAGGGGCTCTGCAAGATTTTTTTGAAAATTTGGTTCCCAATAGTGAATTTTGAGGGTTTTCCAGCTAGATTTAATGTAATTTGTAAACTCATTTATTTTTACCAAATGTTGTATCGTAATTTTGTCGCATTTACGACGGTTCTAATAAAATAATCGGAAAAAATTTTACAATCTAACTAAATTATGGCGGGCCGGACACCGGGCAAATTTGTACCACTACCGAGGGCCGGAAGGGCCACTACCAGGCGGTGCTTGCGGGCCGTAGTTTGGAGACCCATAGATTAGATTAATCACTTTTCTATCAATACCCTTTTCTGGCAGTATTCTCAGTACATCGATGAGTCGTACTCTGTCAAATGATTGCGTAAGGTCGACGAAGCAGAGGAATAGAGGTTTGTTAAATTTGATGGATTTTTTGACTAGTTGGCGCAGTATAAATATTGCATTTTTTTATGGTCTCACGATTTGTTCTGAAACCTAGCTGTTCTTCGCTGGTTCCGACCTGGTGTGTTAATTTTGAGCAGCTGTAACTTTGTGGGTCTTTTTTTCCCTTTTTGAATATGGGTACTGTTATACTTGTTTGCCATTGGTTTAGAATACTTCCAGCTGTACATCTTTTCTAGAATAATATAGTTATTTTCTTAGCCAAACTCTTCTCCCCCGTATTTGATCATTTCGTTTGATATCTGGTCGATGCCTGAAGATTTTCTATTTTTGAGTTTCACGATTGCGTTCATAACGTCGCCTCTAGTCCAACATCCATCTTGTCATGCTCTTCCTCGTCTTTCACAACAAGATCTGGGATTTCTTCATTTTTCTTTAGAAAACATATATCTTTCATTTTTCAATATTTACTTACAGTTTTTAGCTTTCTAACCCTTCAGTTATAATAGAGCATTCGTACGAAACATATTCGGCCGATTGATTTTTATCTTTCGAAAGAAACTTACTTGACTTGACTAAAGGGACTACAATAACGGGGAATGTCTACAAAGACACAATTAAGAACTTGAAAGTTGCTATAAACGAAAAACCACCCCACAATTATTATGCTCAGAAAACTGCTTCTTCACGACAACCATGCAGTCTCGACCTCTCTCCCTGTGACTATTATCTCTTTTCAAAACTCAAAAAAACACTTGAAAAGGAATCGTTTCCTTTGAAAAGGAATATGAAAAGTCATATTTTGCAGAATTACCAAAAGAATTATTTTTCGAAGGCATAATAGCGTTATTAGAAAAACCTTTTTATAATTATTTTATTTGTAATTATAATACTATTAGGTAGAAAACAAAAAAAACTTCTCGTAACAAAACAAAATATTTATCATATTTTTTATATGATAAAAAATGTAAATCATTAGGACAGAAGCCACATTAAACTTTAAAGTTGGAGTAGCGAAAAAATTTTAATGTAGTATACAATAGCATACTGCAATAATTGTAAAAGAAATATAATGTTGTTACTAGGTATCAGAAAACTGTTGGCACCTATTATCTTTCGTTTGACATCGACAAATCTCGAACGGTTGTACATAAGCTTAGAAGCATCTTAAAAGCACGCTTAGAGAGTAAAAACCGTAAAAAGAGATGGATTAGTTTGTCGATGCTGTTTGCGGGTTAGGTGAAGACGTAAGGGGACTGTTTATTTACATTTTAAAAAGTCAGCTGATGGACATCGCTCTTAAGCCTTCACAGTGGTTCTAACCGTACCAAAATAAAATTCATCCCATGATCGTCGGACGAAGTTTCACGGAGAGGAAATAAACTGTATCCGGACTTTTGATCCCCGGACGATTGATCCCGGACGATTGAACCCCGGACGATTGATCCCAGGACGATTGATCCAGCGGACGGTTGATCCCTGGACGATTGATCCTCGAGCGATTTAATTTCTTATTAGGTTGTTAGTACGATGCGTAGCTAATGAAGTACGACACTTTTCCGAGTTGGAAGACCCTAGAGGGATGTTTTTAACGAGTATAGTGTTGCCAAAATGGCTCTGGAGCGCTGCAAGGCGGAGCGCGGCGCGGAAGAGTCAATTTTGGCAACACATCCACCTACGACAGAGTTGAAAAAAAGGGAACCCCCTTCCTTCCTTCCCCTTCCTTCGAAATAAACGCAGACAATTTTACGTACGACATTCAGATGTGCCCGTGATACTGCTGCTTTTTTGTTAACGGTGGCAATTCATCGACCAAGGAGGATCGACAGCTTAACGTGCCCTCCCAAGCACGGGACTATCATATAGAAGTTTGACTTTCTCCTGATTTAAGCCCAGAATGTCTCATTTAAGATCAATTTTTATATCTACAATTTCTGTTGCAACATAAAAGCATAACCCAAATATTCTGTGCTAATAAATTAAACTGCTACAAATTATAAAAAACATCGGTCGTGAAAACAAGTTTTACCACCCTGCCGAAATATTGGACATAATATATTATAAGTCCTAGCTTTGAGTAAAATTGGTATTGCATTCCTAAGCCTCAAAGTGTCCTCATATTTTTCGTTTGATCCTCAACAATCGCAGGTAAACCAAAAAATTTTAATTATTCTTATTTTATAAATACAAAGCTACACGAGTATTTGGAAATTTTGAGAACGCCGAGGAAGTTATGAGCGGTAAAACAAGACTTTTATTCTACTTTATACTTATACAAATTTAATTAAAATCATATTAATAAAAAATAAAAAAACAAGTAATAGCTACAAAGAGGTGAAATCTTGTTAATGCATTAATAGGCGTCACTTCAAATAATGTAAAATAAATGTCCCCAAAGCGATATTTTCCCGGGGGGGGGGGTGGATAGATGGTAGAAACGAAACAAGCAAATACTACTTAATGATATGCGAATTTCACTGGACATATACGATGCTTAAAGGCAAGGGCGCCAAAGTCGATTTCGCGGAACCTCACGTGCTCAATCAGAACCAACGATTCAAGTTTCGAAGCACACGATTCGTCATCATGAAGACAAAACAGAAGAATAATATAATGGATGTAGTATCCTAGGCTATATTTGTTAGGATAATAAAAGTTAATTTATGGAAAAGATAAAAAATGTAGACTCGAAACATTTAGTTTATTTATTATAGTTTATTAAGGATGAAATACTAAAATTCGGGAAGCATAATACTAAAAAATCTGGTTTTTATAGTTTACGTACTGCAGAAAGAAAAGTATTTTACTCTTTCATAAAAAATTGCTTTTCGGTACTCAGCTGTGTTATGAACTCGCTTTCGGCTCTTTTAAATAAAATTCGCGTTCAAGCTGAAAAGCGTCACTTATTGATTTTATTTTGTCTTAAAACGACTGTGTATAGTTTGTTTTGTTTATTTTGAACAGTGTGAAATTGGGTTCCTTTTTAAGTTAAGTACTAAGTGCTGATATGTACTTATATTCTTTGCTGTAAGAATGATGTGAGTGTATTGCGTTTTTTGAAGTTAACAAAACATCTAAGGATCATAGAGTACTCTTAACGTCATTGCTTGAGGATTAAGGGGAATTATATTACTTCCTTGTTTATTTTTTAACTTTTTTTATAATGGGTAATCTTGTAATGAAAAGTATTTAAGATTTAGTTAGCAGAAAACTAAGTCAGTCACTTATTAAGTAAGTCTACTGTCTAACATACCGCACAATTGCTATAACAGAAATATGACCATTTTGTGGTTGGTATAACTCAACGAGTTCCGTATAATGTTTCAAACATTACAAATATTTGTCTGCAAATGTTTGTTAGTATTTAATTACAAAATTAATTACTAAATACTAATAATCGTTTTATAGTGAAATGGTTAAATAATAACAACAAATAAGTGTTTATTATTTAATCTATTCACTTTCATCAAACATTCAACATTGTATTACAACTAAACTAAATCAATATTTGAAGTTGTAATAAACAAAGCAATTCTCATACTCTTATAATAAAATACATCAGGGTAAATTAAACTTTAGTTTGCATGGAAAACTCATTTTCAAAGAATTATAGGGAAGCTTTTGTGCATAACCCTTAACGTTCTCATTTTGTACATTTAAAATAATAAAAAATTAATATAAAATATTAGAAGATTACTACAATTTATACTTATAAAAAATTTATACCTCATGTACTATCATAAAATACATTATTAGTTCAACTTAACACCGCTTTGACTTTTATTTTAAAATAAAAAAGATTGATTAACTTAAAGTTGTTATTTATTTCTTAAAAAACGTGATGGATTAAAATAATTAGATAATTTTCTTATACCAACTAATTGGAACATGCAGCATTTTTTGAAATCTCAAATTTTCTTTACTAATACATATTTTTAACTGAAAGCTGAAATCCGTTTAATGAATTGTCAGATTTTGATAATCTTCAGTTCGTTACAAATATTGATTTCGTCTGTCAAAGTGTTTCGCATGATACATTTTAAACAAAAGGCATTTTGTTTAATGCAGATATTTGAAATATTATTTTTGCGAAAATTTTAATATAATGAGTGATTTATAATGATTTATTTTGGGAAATTAATTACTTATTAATCAATATTGCGCTCTTTATATATTACACTAGCACATCATTTTATTTTGAAAATATCCTTACAACATTTGGACAACGCAAATCGAAAGTCTTGGTTTTATAAAAGAAAAAACAAAAGAAAAATCGGTGCGTATTTTGGAAAGAAAAACACACAGGTATACTTAATATAAATTTGTAAACGTGCTATGTTAAAATCCAAAATTAATTTTGTGTCAATTTATTATACCGCAATTTTTCACTGTTTTTAATTTTTGTTTCCTGCACAAAGGAGCACACTCGCAGCACAACTTTTAAATTTAAATAAAATTTCCAGTGTTTACATTTAACATTTTGCATCTCAATTTAATTAGGTGAGAGTTTCCTTTATATAAAATAAACTGCTATTTCATAAAAAAATATTGATTCTACTTAAACATTTTTTACTAAAACGCTATAAAATTTATCATTATTTATACTGCCCTATCGAGAGCCGTCACATTATACGAAACGTACGGAGAGTCAATTTCAATTTTCTGGAATACTTTATTGTAACTGATAGTTACGTTATACGGATATGGTAGTCACAGTTTCAGTTGTTGTTACTTGGAATTATGACAGTATTCCCGTATTATATAATATTATATGAACAAGAGTAGGATCTTTCCATTACTTATAACATTACGTATGTCTTACATAATACTAAGTCAATATGGATGACATAAAATATTATGTTTATATAATATATAAAAAATAGTCCTTCCGTCTCTTTCCAAGAATGGATTCTCGAATTAAAAATTATTCTCTTTACGACCGGATTTCAAAATTAAATCTTGATACTCCCAACCTAAGGAAAGAAACGTACACTCCGGATGCTCAGAAGGAAAGTAAAAGTTTTCTAGGGATTGGAAAGAAAAGTTACATTGGGGTGCAGATTACTTTGCAACGTAATTCCAGATCACCTAAAAAATTGGAAATTTCCCCACACCCAATTATTACTGGTAAATTTGCGTGTGGTGGCCCTGATGGAAAAACTAGCTCTATGGTAATCAGGAGGCAAGGTGAGGATTCGGTTTGCCACTTCTCGAGGTAAATAAAACCAATAAGTCGGAAACAAAGGTTGCGATTATTAATAATTTCTGCCACAATAATAGCACACACAATGGACATCCGTCGACTATATAACTAACTTGGTCAAATGGAGTTAGAAAGTACGTGGACGTACCAAAGCAGAACATAAACGGTCCAAAACTAACCAAAACACAATCGCAATACAGAGGAATAAAACTCACCTCAGGTCTTTCGGTATTCACGCAATCTACCTTTATAGAATTCTCTGTACGCGATCGATGGTATTAAATGAAAACAAAAAGGTACGTTGCAAATAATAGAATTCCGATCTAAGGCGATACATAATTAGAGCCAGAAATAACGGAAAAAGTACTTACAAACAGCTTATTACTAAGCCAGGATCAAAACAAAAATCTGCAATCGAGCGCCGCGTCGTCAAGGTGCCACAGGAGTAAAGCAGGTGTATCCTGGTTTTTATGTTAATGGTGGCAATTCATTAACTCAGGGGACCACCGTCTTAACTTGTCTTCCGAAGTACGGAAAATAATCATAAGAAAGTTTGACTCCCAGGTTTGAACCCGGTGTCCCGCATTCGCATCCAACTGCTTTCCCTACAAGGCAGTGACCGTCTCGGAAATTTAACCCAATTTAGAAATTCACTGTATATTAGATAATCTTTTTCTTGATATTTACTTGGATATTTTTAGATAAACGATAAAGGTCGAAACTCACCTATCAGCACAGCGACTGATCATCACGATCACATGGTATTTCTTTCTTCATTAGCGTTTTTATTTACATCCATTTTTGGATATACGCCTCTTCAAGTTCTCTCAATCATTAGAACTTGAAGGTTTAGACCTTACCATTCCACGCTGGCCTAATTCGGGTTGGAATGGATCCTAAAGTCCACAGATCGATTTTGGACTTTTTAGATCACAGCATATATCCGACGCAATCAGGATTAGAACCGCGAGCGCGGTTTCCTGCTCTCTAGTTTATCCGTGTTTGATTTACACCAGACTGCTGGTCTTCATTACTTGCGTTTAAATATGAGCGCACCCATCTAACAGCATCGGTACATCACCTGCAAGCAGGGCTGGGCAGTATCTCAAATACATGTATTTGAAATACGTATTTGAAATACATTTTGTATTTTGTAATTTGTATTTCAAATACATATTTTCAAAGTATTTATATTTTGTATTTTTGATTTTAAATACAATTTAAAAAATATTGTACAAAATACTTTAAAATCCATAATTAATTTAATTTTGTTTTGATAATGGGTTAACATTTTGATTATGTTAATTAGCGATTTTATATCAAAATCAAAATCAATATCAATATCAATATCAAAATATCAATATCAATCAATATCAAAATCTCGCTTCGACCATAATTTGAATGATTTCAAAAGATGCGCTATATGAAACCATTGAAATTTTTCTTTCATTCTTTCCAACCAATGAAAGACATTATTAATTAAATTCTAAATATAAATCGATTTACCAACATACAAAAAGAAACAGACCTGCGCAGAGACATATTAAAACACGTGCAAATCTGGCGGAAAATTTTTCAAATAAATTTTTTTTATATTTATAAGAAATATAATTAAATACTTCAATATAATGTATTTTAAATACATATTATATTTAATAAAGAATGGCTTTTGTTTGTAAATACCTCGAAAACATGAAAATCTGAAAATGTAATGTATTTTGTATTTGAAATACTGTATTTTGTATTTGAAATACCAGTATCTTGTATTTTGTATTTCAAATACTCGAAACAAATGTATTTTGTATTTTGAATTTCAAATACCCAAAACGTATGTATTTTGTAATTTGTATTTCAAATACATATTTTCATGTATTTTGCCCACCCCTGCCTGCAAGGCACGGCTCGGTTGCATTTAAACACATGTAAAGAAATGAAATGTGATTGTGATGATCAGTCGCTGTGCTGATAGGTGAGTTTCGACCTTTAAGCTACATGTTAATTGGTTAAACCAGGGATAAGCAATCCACGGCCCCCCATACTTTTTCGTGCGGCCTTCCAAAGATTTCGCAAAAATGGGTGCTCATCTCTGGTTGAAACGCTAAACTGATTATCTCGTGGCGGGTGTTATAAGCGTGCCTCTTTAAAAGTTGTCACTTTGGATATATAAATAATAGGCGTTAAAATGTTCCAGATTGCTTTATATGCAGCTGCTACTCATTTAGGTGTAATAAGACTTATATAATATAAGAAATTAATAAGTAACCTTCATGTCGCGGGTGAATTGGCCTATAGTCTGTTTTTTTAAGAAACGAGTAAAAAATTTCTATTCCACGTGGATAACGTGAATGTTAACCAATGAAATTGGTTGAAATTAAATTTCAAGCAATTTCATTGGTTAACATTCATGTTTGTTAAAAAAAACAGACTATAGTAATAACGACAATCTTTGTTAATACCGGACTTTAGACCGGACTAGATTTAAGAAATTATTACTTGTAGATAAAACGGATCCCATAGAAAGGATTTCTTCATACTGTATGCCGATTTTCAAGCTAAGCAACGGCAAAGCAATGGTAAAATCATTGGCCCAAGCTTGGGGCCAGCGTGATGCCAACAGACGGTTTGCCCAATCGTCGGCCGTATTGTAAACGTCGAAAATATTTTCCTGCGATGGGAAATTCATTTTCTTAAATTCCTGCTTCCTATCAGAACGGATAAGAATGAAAATTATATCAATTTGAAGAGTTACCTAACACTTGATATCTTGTTCTTTATTTCTGTTAAAAATTCGCTAATAAAATGCAAAATAGTGCATTTAAAAAATGTTTAGTTGCTTTGTTTGAATTTTATTGCATTGCTTGAAAACCAATAATTTCCAACAAGTTACTTTGATAGATTGCAATAAATTTGGTTAAAAGTTAACGCAAGCTTCATTTTAGTGAAGTTTATTGGTTTTCAAGCAAAAATAATTGCAATAAAATTCAAACAAGGTAAAAAAAATTTTTTTAAATGCGCTATTTTACATTTCATTATTGAGTTTTTAACAGTAATTAAAGGACAAAATATCAAATGTTAGGTATCATTAGAAGTGGAATAAAAATCTCGTCAAATTGATAACCTTTTCATTCTTATCCGTTCTTATGGGAAGCTGGAATTGAAGGAAAATCAATTTCCCATGTTCATTTCCTATGTTCACATGGGCTTTTGATCGATTATTCAAATTCAATAATTAATATTTTGCAGTCCGATTAAAGAAGCTGAATTTTGTACAAATTTTGATTACAAATATTTGAATTTAATTTTAAATAGCTTCCTATCCGGATTTTTTTCAGTTTGGATTACCGAAGTGGAATCTTGTTCAACTTAAAGATTTCCAAAGACATTTGGCTTTTCGTTTGAGTTTTAAAATAGAAAAAATAAAAATACGCATCAGCTTTAAAGAAATGTAGAAAGTATCTAAAAATAGTTTTTGATGATGGTGTAAAGCTGGGGTGTAAATCTTGTGGTATCCGTAAAATGAAGATTGTACAGGCAAGCGCGGAAAAAAAAAACAGAAAAATGCTCTCAGTAATTCATGAATTTTCTTATAACTGGGGCTTAAAATAACCACAAAAAGTGTTAAAAATAAATTATGATTAGAGCGTAAAGCTAGTGCTAGCCGCAAAGTCATGATCGCAGCAGAAAACGCAAGAAAATGAAAAAAACGAAATTTCCAATTAATTCAACAAATTAGCTTTTAAAAAAATCTGTTGTGACACAACACATGACATTCCCATTTATAAAAGTAAAAGTAAATAGTTACAAATAGAATTTTTTAATTCCCCCTCCGGCCCTTATTATTACTCCGTAGATGCAGGCGTGCCTTGTATTCATTGCTTTGAGTCATTTTATCCCGTTATATTTTAAATGATCTTACAATAATTTGTCAGTTTTTATAAAAGAATTTTTAAATTTAAGGTTCAAATCTGGGGAGAGTCAAACTTTCTTATGACTAATCTCCGTGCTTCGGAAGGCACGTTAAGCCGGTGGTCCCCTGGGTTAGTGAATTGCCATCATTAATATAAAAAACAGGATACAGGCACAAATGAAGGCAAGTCTAGCAAGCTACCTAATGGATGTAAAATATGTATATGCTCATGGAACTAACACTGCCAAGGAAACGAAGCAGATGTTGGAAATAACAAGCCTTAAGGCTTAAAATAAGTTGAAGAAGAAGAATTTTTAAAACTAATGGACTCTCGTTAATCAATTCATGCGCGTCAGTAAAAATGATCAAAACTCAAATAAATAACGTTTTAGCGGAGGGATTTCAGCCAAAATCTAATCAGTTCTTTATACCGTTTGGTGTAATCCGTGGTGTACCGTGCGCGTTTAGTCGTAATCGTAGCCGAAAAATTGTTCACATACACATCCAGACATTGTGCCAAAAATTATTCACGATTAAAATTATACCTTAGAATCTACAGTTTTTGACTCGATCACAATGCTTTCCTTTACTGCGTAAATGGGCAAAAATACAAAAGAATTGTTAAAACTACGTAATTCATTAAATTTTTACTACCATTAAATTTAAAAATAATGCAGAAAGTCTCTAATCATATTTTTTGTTACCAGCGTAAAGTCACGATCGTATAGACAAACATGGGAAAACTAATCAAAAATAGTCCTATTCCTTCATAAATCTCAGCTACAATTAGTTTTTAAAAAACGCAGAAACTGCCTAAAAAATAGTTTTTGATACCAGTGTAAAGTTGATGGTAGCCGTAAATTCATAATCGCACGGAAAATCGGTGGAAAATCAAATAATAAAATTTTAAAACTCATGAGTTTAAAAATAACTCAGAAAGTGTCTAAAAGCCCGTTGTGATTTATATGCATGAGTGAAAATTTCTATTTATGCGCTACATTTGATACTTTTGAATTAAAGTTATATAATTCATGTTTTAGTGCTCATTTTATTGTTTTTGGTCGCCCCTATGATTCGGTGCCTATGTGCGAAACATAATTTTATATATAAACGTTGTCAATTCGCTGTGGTTAATCACCTAAAGCAAAATAATAAGTTTTACAAAACAGCATAAAATCCTGTTAATCCATTCGTGCGCGTCAGTCCTAGTTTCACGTTTCTGTAAATCGATTTTAACCAAAATGTTTCACGTTTTGATATGAAAGTAGTAAATATTAAACACTGACACACACACACACATATTATGTTTCACTCTTATTGGAGCTCTTCAGATAGCTTTAATATAATTAATATTTTATAGTGCACTTGTTAGCAGAATTATGTTAACAATATCGACACTAGATTTCCTATGTTTATAGTCTTCG
This sequence comes from Rhagonycha lutea, assembly GCA_958510855.1. Classification (NCBI taxonomy): domain Eukaryota; kingdom Metazoa; phylum Arthropoda; class Insecta; order Coleoptera; family Cantharidae; genus Rhagonycha; species Rhagonycha lutea. Next base: position 8,115,037 of record OY294042.1, read on the forward strand.
GGTTATCAGAAATACAATAACAAATTAATAATTAACAAAATACTTGTTATTAAAAGAATATTAATTGTGATAAGTTTAAAACTTGAAATGTTTTAATTTTAGCACATGTTTGATGTAATAAAATCACCGATTATATTATTAATTTGAGTAGGATTAATTTTGATACAGATTATTCATTACCAATTGAACCACTTGCAAATGCCGACTAAGTGATAATATAACATTGTTTTAATTAGTTTAATTATTGTTACACGAGATAGTAATTCTGTTAATTTTCAGTGGCAGTCTCCGGCTTTGAACCGGATTTCCTCTATCCTTTGGAGAATGTAACAGTCGCCCAAGGGCGAGACGCTACCTTCACCTGTGTTGTAAACAACCTGGGGGGATACAGGGTGAGTGGGGAGTCCACAACGGCCCGGGTGTGTATTTATCTTATATTATTCAGTATGCACCCAATAAAAGATGATTGCAATCTGACCGTAAGTGCTAAAAATGCAATAAGCGGTCAGGCTGCTTCATTTTCACTTCTGCACCGAGCACCAATTTCTGCACTAGCACCAACAAACTACTGCACAGAGCATCGGTATAAAGCACAACAACCTCTCTCCTAGTTGTATTTATTTATTTTATAATAACCAATCAGGTAGTTAGCATGTGAGTTCCAATATAATATTTTTTATTTTACAATTTTAGATATTTATTACTAAAAACTACTTTGTATTTATTTATAAATTGAAATTTTAACCCGATAGCAGCGTAAATACTCATCTTTAGCAAAGTGAAAGTTTACTTTGAATACCTGTAAACTATTGGATTTCTATATGCTTGGCTAAATATAGCAAGAGGCGTATATGTGATAGATATAAACAGCAATCAAAAACAGGAATGATCAGAGAAATATTTGCTTTACATAAGCCAAATTCTCAATAGGAAAAGTTGGGCAGACATGCTCCTTCCTTACAACCAGCATGAGAAGACCGTGATTCGATTGCAAAACGTGCGATGAACCGTGTTTTCTGATTGTGACTGCATGTTAGGATTTACGTAAACTGCTCAGTATCAACAGAATTTTATTTATTTAAAAAGTGGCTTGTACTGTCATTTTTATACGGCCATATTGAATGCCTAACTAATTCACTTTTATTATATCCTCCAAGATACGAGATAGTTATGTAAAAATTTGAAATTTAAATTTCTATTAAATTCTGGTAGATATTCATATTTTCATCATACAATCGGAGTTCTTATAGATTAAAATTTTAACTTCTGCTTATATGAATTTCTTAAAGAATTATTTTCAAAAATATTTTAATTAAAACCAAACTAAATAACAATTAAACAAATCGTTCTGAATAAATTACAAGCTTGGTAATTAACTGAAAAACTATTCGAATAAAATCGTCCAAATCAAAATGTTTTGAAAATTTTATTTTAAACTCGAACGACTTTTATAATCTTATAACGACTTTTAATGTAACGCAAATTAAGTTAAATTGACTTCAAACATATTTAAATCTCAAAACAAGCATTTTCATTAATTTCACAAATAGGTATTTTAAAATTACCCACGTTTAGTTAGCTTACTTATATAAATAAATCTTTCTCGAACCGAATATAAAATTTTGGAATATTTTAAAAATTGCTGCTTTTTAATACGGGTAATTCTGAGAATACATTTTCGAACCACTCATCGCTGTGATGGACATTATATCTCCGAAGATATAACGTTTCTCTGCGGATTGTACTTGGTTAAGCCATGACTTTCTAGCGAATTTTTCCTAGTATGCCTAAGAACTCTTCATTACAGTAGCGTTGTGACGTTTTTGACAAAGGCTTTCATAGCTATGGTTTGGCATTGCCTTCCGAAGGGAGAGACGGCCAGAATAAAGTTCTTACTTTACTCGGATTCAAACCGGGTATTTAGCGTTCATAATCAACTCGCTGCACCGCTCCGACCGCCTTTCTGCGTTAACTGTAAGAAATGTATCGGTAAAGAAAATCATTTACAAATTATTTTAGACGAAGCTCATGTTTCTTATTAGATATTGTCAAGATGTAGTTGTACAGGTAACCTGTTCAGGTAGTTTGGTGTAGTGGTTAGGGAGTGGAGCTAAAGATCTAAAGGTCATAGGTTCGAATCCCGATCCGTAAATAATCGAATCCGTAATTCCGAATCCTTAAATTACTAAAATAAAATCACGGCCGATTCAAGGCTTTCTTCACTGCTATCCAGCCAGCCACTAATGAGTAGAGGAACGGTTGGGTTCAAAATTAAAGATTTTACGCACTATAAAGTTGAAATTAGTTTTCAGATCCGTTTAATTTGATATTGAAGTCGAAAACCGTTTATTCCAATATTTGCGATGTTATGACTATTTAAAAACTTTAGTTTTAAATTTTGTCGTGGAGAAATAGAATGAAATATAAAACTATTGCGTCTTTGTAGTATTTATTTAATAATTTCTTGTAGTTTTTTATTTATTGGAATCGGACATTACATAACGGAGTTATGGCTTGCGGCGTTTTTTCCGAAACAGTCATATTATTTAAGAAATGATATACTATTACCAAAAATTATTTAAATATTAAAATAATTAAAAAAATGCAGAAAGTTTATATTAATTTTACGTCTTATGCCATTAAAACTAATCCCAATTTAAACACCATTCAGACTATATCTGAAGAGCAATAGTCTTAATTATACAATTTACAGACTCATTGGTCTCAAAAGTGATCATAATATTAATGAAGTTCTCGAATGTTGATGAAATATCAATAATTTTCGGCAAAGTAATTTCTTAGTTTTTCATTCAATCATTTCGGTACTAATACAAGTTTAAGTTTAATATCAAAATGTATAAAAATTATTTATACGCTTCAAACACAAATTAATATTATCGTTAATCCATGAAGCGCGTCAGCATATTTTTGCTTTATATTTATTTCAGTTTATGTTATTTTTTTTTCATGTTCAAAAAAATTAAGTAATTTACTTTCTAGCACAAGTGCGGAGTACATCTAGTTTTACTAACTCAAAAATAATTAGAAAAATTATAGTTGAGAATGCGGTCATTAATGATCTAAATATAGATCCGAGTTTACTTCTTACATATTACATATTTCTTACATATTTTTATTATTAAAAAAAATTTTCAATTAACTTCGTATCCCTTAGACGGACCTGTTTGTTCCTATTTTTGTGTGATGATATGTAAGAAGTAAACTCGGATCTATATTTAGATCATTAATGACCGCATTCTCAACTATAATTTTTCTAATGATTTTAATGGATGGTCAACTAAAACGTTTTGTAGATTTTTGTATTTTTGTATAATTCTTATATTTTAAATTCAAATTTTTTCAAACATTATTTTTATTAACTCAAAAAATTGATCATTTTAACATTTTGAAACTGGAGTAGAGAAAAATTATTTTTGCAATTAAATCCAATAGATGAAGGGATACATATTATACACTATAACGTATTAATTTGTTCTCCAAAAATAAAAGGTGGTCTGCGTTAAAGCAACTGTAGCAAATCCGAAATTCCAGCCAGCTGTGTAATAGCTGTATGTGAAGGATTGCGGGTTAATGACAATTAGAAATCAAACACACAAGCATAGTTAACAATTTAATCACAAAATATTACCCTTAAGTATCACTACTGGAGTAATAAATATCATCGTACAGTTTCAAATAGATTCAAAAACAAAAACATACCAAGTATTATTCATTTAGGTTCAGAAAATTACAATGCATAGTGAAAGCTTTGTAAGGTTCACCAACGATAACAATCTTGTACTTATCTTCAAAAGACCATGATGGTAATATATTGTAATGTTTTTAACAAAACAAACTAAATGTTCGGTAGCTATGTCGCCGAAGAGCAATAAATGAGACAATCTCAGGTTGTGGGTTCCAACTCGAATTAAAAGACTCGGGTGAAGTTATTCTGTTTAATGAGATTAAAGCAAATGATGAGAATTCAATCCTGTTTTTTGGACTATAAAATTGTTCTCTGGCCGTTCGTGTAATTATGAGCGATCGTATCAAACCACCGTCACCACTTTCGATACTTTCATGTGACAAAAATCAATTGTTTTACAAAAATAAAATGTTTTAATAAATATTTTTCACAAACCCTGATGTTGAATTGTTTAATGGTCACTGGAATCTTAGCTCCGCTTTCGAAAATTAACCCTGGACTCTTACGGCAATTTCTATACATGTGGTGTTTACGTGTCCTGGTTTTTGATCCACTTAACGCCTGCTTTGTCCAAATTTAACCAAAATTCGTTCATTTGTGTGCTCGTAATGGTCCAGGGACAAGTAACCTAAAAATTTTCTTTCCAATCTCCTTAAATCCTCACTATTTCAGAATCATCCAGTGCTAAAATCATCGGATTAACAAATATAAGCGAAATTCGCACCAGGATGATCACAAATTTCGTCCAAAATCTCAAATTTGTGCAACCGACCAAAGCTCGCATCAAACGGTCAGGTTTTCGAAAATTTCACAACTTTTATCGTATTACCAAATAACTCGGAGTTCCTATACCAGGAAAATCACTTATCAATCGCTTAAAGGAATTCTTTGGACCAAAATTCTTCCCAAAGAAAAACGCTAAAATCCGCAAAACTCGGACGCTAAAAATTAATACCCACTGTTCTTCAAGATGGTTGCAAGAAGCCCTCTTATCTTCGTGACCCCGCTACACAAATCAAAATTCCCCCAAAAAAAAATAAATTTAAACTTCGAAATGATTATCCTTCTTATGCAGGTTTATCAAAACTTAACACAGCACCCGCACAAATCACAAAATCATATAAAATTTGTAAATGTGTAAAGTGTCAGAGGTAACAAATTGGCCCTTGATTTTATCAAGATTTATTCTCACCAATAACGGTGTCCATTTTCACACCCCCCTTTTGAATGTAATGTCCAACTCCGAGTCTCTTATTCGTTTGAAACTTAACAATATGTAAGTAGTTCATATGAGAACCGATCAGCATCAGATGGTCGACTATTTAAAAAATGTACCTATAGCTGGGACTTCGATATGTTTGCAACATACACACTGGCACCTCTAAAAGATATTTAGCAAGTAACTCGTCCACCCACAGCTCGTTTAAACCGTAGATCTTATATTATGTTACCGTGAAAGTGTATAGTTAGGAAATGTATACAATTACTAGTGAAGGTATACTTTTACTGATATGGGCAGTAAAAATTTACAATAATATAAAAAATATTTTCACTAGTGACTCTCCGCGCCCTACGCTCCGGTCTCCTACGTTCCGAGCCGTTTTGGCTAATGCTGTAGATTTTGATATCTTGATTTTGAATAGTTTGCTTCCGCTATGGAAATTTTATGGTAGCAGACCGTACACAATAGCAGCACCATATTCACTAAGGCCCGGTTGCACCAACGCATAATAAGGATTTAATCTAGTAATAAGCTATTACTTTGTTAAAAATTGACATTTTTCTAGAAAATGCGTTGCACCAACGTGACTTAACTTAATAATTCGTTTAATCTCTATGGAAAATAAAGACATATGTCAGTTTCTGTTGCACCAACATCGATTAAGGAAATTATTAGTGAAATTATTAAATAATATTTAATAAAAATAACTTGGTTACCAAAAAAATGCGTTGCACCATCGCGACTTAACTTAACAAGGTAATAACTTTAGTAATAAGTTAATTTGCCAAAATTTGTCGATTAAAATTTTAAGTCGAGATATTATTAGAAAATATTTGACGAAAAAAAAAAAGAATTTTAAGTTGTGAACAACATACAACTTGAAAAATTAATCAGCTAATTCAAAATTATATAATTATGAATAAAAAATGTCGGCTTCAAGTTCTTTTCGAGTACAGATGAAGACATAAATTCAATTAATTTGCTACTAAAGCCCCACATTTTGAATATTTAATATTCCTCCATGTATTTACTCACAATATGTGGATATTATTACAATAATATTAAGTTGTCTTCAATACAGAAGAGAAAAAAGTTATTCGCTACCATTGAAAAGAATTCGTATATATTTAAATATTACTGGAGAACTGTTTTCTGATTGCTTCCTACACCAAACGAAGGGTTACCTTCACTTTTCGCCACTGGATATTGAAAACTGTTGAGACCAAGAAAATCAAAATCTGATGCAAAAATTGCAGGATATTGTCTCTTATCAAGATGACGGATATTGATTGTGGCAATTTCTGCGTGGATCTAGGAATAGTCGAGGGGGGTACAATTGAGAGTACAATTAATATTTTAAATTTCTTTGTTTATTTTTAAACATTGTCCTCTTCTTGAAAGTGATTTTGTCTACCCTTTCACAGATACCATATGGATACGCTGCTGTATTAACCTAAAATTAATATTCAAACAAACAAGGAATCTCAAATAAGTATAGCAACGATTGTTGAATTTCATAATAACTAATACAAGATTTTTTATTGACAGAAATGTTGGTGCAACGCATAAAAATTTAATCTGGTAATAGCTTAATAGGGTAATAAGCTAATAAATATTTTGACATAAAAAATTGATTTTTGGGTTATGAACTACACAGTGGCGGATTTATCGCAATTCAATTTTGAGGCCTTTCTCAAAATATTTTCACTACCCCTACAGTTTTTACTCTGATGTTATGCACTATACCGGTGGTCCAAAAAACAGCTAAATTTTGAGGCCCCAGGCGTCGCGTTCGGAAATCCGCCGCTGGAACTACTACATCAAACTAGGCAAGTTTGAATTTTGAAATATATTATTTTAAACAAATCTTTTTCAAGAAAAAGAACAAAATATAGAAACATTATTGTTCCGGTCAAACCCTATCAAAAGTGGGTTAGTTGCCTCGAGCTTCACAATTTTGGGGGCATAAATTTATCGCTTATGAAAATGTTTTTAATAGGACCGGGCCATATAAAAATTTTCTATTCTTCTAGAATCTAGATCCTCTGTGGTCGTCACACATTTCCAATATTATGCAATGATATTAAAACAAGGAACTCGCGTCGTGAGATGTTCAAAAACTTAAAAAATTGCTGTGGTACATTGAAAATTATAAACACTTGACTGGGACTTGCGCGGCAAATGTGGAGGAAAACATTTCTGCACATTAGCCACTCCCAACCACTATGAATAAGATTACCTCTATATTACAATGTGCATGATTGAAAAAAGACAACATAGGATGCATTGTGAAATAACATTTTTTATTAAATATGAAAATTATGGTACAGCACAGCACAGCTTCTCATTGATTCGGAGTCATCTCTTTCAACATCTGAGGACCATCACGGTGATTACTAACTGACCAACTAATTAAAATTAGCTAGTCAAGTGGTAATCGAGCGCAAGGCCTGAACGCGCTCGAAGTTTTGCTGAAAAACGCGAGTGGCATTTAAACAGTCTTCGGGGTGAAAAAGTATTTTCGTCTTGGGCGAAAATAAAATATTTTCTTTTCTGCAAAAATTCGCTAACGTCTTGGTACTAGTATTGCTAGTAGTGCTTAAGATGCGTGTGGGTCCGGTTCACAGAACAAGTTGTTACTGCTCCCCATGTAGTATCACCCCCGCAATTTGGGCTGGTCTAGGTCGTTGCTGGTGAATTAAGTTTTAAAAAATTATCGTGAAAATACACTATTTATAAGGGCCGTTCTAACTGCAAAGTTATGGTTTCCAGCTAATGCTTCTACTTCTACGTGCTCGTATGCATTAGCTGGAACCATAACATTAACATCTACTGGTGGCAATTTATCTTTGGATATTATGGCAATGTTATGTAGTACTGTACATGCCACGATAACCATCAAAATTTTATTTAAATTGATTCTCATGCCAATTGATAAGCAGGGAAATCTTCTTTTTAAAACCCCAAATGACTGTTCGATCAGTTTTCTTAATTGTTTATGGGCAGCATTATATCGAATTTCGGCTGGAGTTATTGGTTGTAACAAAGGTGTTAATAGAAATGACCTACAAGCATATCCACTATCCCCAAGCAAGTAGGTATTTCCGTAATTATTGGCCTGGTAATCCGCACGAATGGACGAATTGCCAAATATGGTGCTATCATGAACTGACCCAGCCCATCTTGCTATGACATCCATAAATTTTAGATCTGCATCACAAACAGCTTGGACATTGATTGAGAACCATCCTTTTCGATTTCTAAATATTTCGCTGTTTTCTCCTCCAGGATTTTGAATACGGATATGGGTGCAGTCTATACATCCTGACACATGGAAAATTATTTTTTTTATAAAAATTTGCTTGAACTACTCGCAATTCTTCTTCGGTGGACGGCATTTTAATGAATTGCGGCCGCAATAATGCAATGAGGTGAGTGACTCTTGGAACGATCCTACACACCGTTGACTTATTTATATTTATATGATCTCCTATTGTCATTTGGAAGGATCCTGTAGCGTAAAACCTTAGAGTTACACAGAGTTGATTTATTTCAGATACAGGCATATTTCTTTCTGGTCCATGTGCAAGATCTTTTCCAATAATATTTAAAATATTTAATACAACTTCCTTCTCGAATCTAAAGCGCATTTTAAAATCAACCTGGTCATAAATTTCGAACGGGTTGGTGCGATCTCTCAGAATACGAGGTCTAGGTAGCACATTCATTATAATATTTACATCTTCATCCGAATTATCCGAAGAACTTGGAGATAACATTTTGAATGAAAACTAACAAAACGAATTAAATAACAATAACGAAATAAAAAAATTTAACGTAAAACGCGATAACTAACACAAACGATGACAATAAAAATTAACAATTAAACAAGAACAAAAATACGAACGAATAATAATAATATTGGGAATTATAAGGAAACTTAGGAGGATCGAAATTTAAAGCGTGTATTTATGACAGAACCACAACGCGAATATTTCTACCAAAAGAAAAGGACGTGCCATGAAAATAGCGTTGCCTTAGCAATTAAAAAATTAATAACTAATAATTTGCTAATAACGTTATTAGCGCTAATAATGTTATTAAAATAATTTTAATCTGGATTAACTATTAAGGTAATAGCGCTTAATAAGGATATTTTAACGGACGTTGGTGCAACCGGGCCTAAGTGGTGTAAACTCTCACCAGTAAAAGTAGATTTTTTTGTGAATCAAAAGCTAAATTTTTTTGTGAATTAAAAGTAAATTGTCTACTCTTCTTCTTCTTCAACGTAGTTTAAGCCTTAAGGCTTGTTATTACCAACATCTGCGTCGTTTCCTTGGCAGTGTTAGTTCTATAAGCAGCTACATATTTTACATCCATTAGGTAGCTTGCTAGACTTGCCTTCAGATGTGCCATGTATCATGGTTTTTATGTTCAATCATGGCAATTCACTAACCCAGAGGACCACCGGTTTAACGTGCCTTCCGAAGCACGGAGACTAGTCATAAGAAAGTTTGACTCTCGCCAGGTTTGAACCCGGTGCCCCGCATTCGCATCCAACTGTGTTAGCTGCAAGGCAATGACCGTCTCATTTTGAGACGGAATTGTCTACTATTCCTAATAATTATAAGAAATATGGATTATACGAACCAAAAGTAGAATCATGGATTCCAAAATTGATGGTTTAAAAAATTTCCATATTGGGAAATTTACCTCCTATGAAAATCGACATTTCTGGGAAATAACTAATCTAACTAAGTTCACAATGAGGATGTTTTCTTGAAATATTCTTGCAGTTATCCGAATATCTCGGACACGGACGTATCTATTGTAACTGGACTGGCTGACCCTAAACTATGGCATCGATAGTTTGTTTTAAGTATTTACTATTGGTTTATAGTTAAAGCAACAATGTCACATTGGTCGAATTAATATAGCAACCTCTCGAAAAAGAATTATGATACAGTCGTATAGGTACATCAAATCATCACCTTTCATTTTCTCACACATTTCTACTAGCAAATAAAACAATATTCTTTTTCACCAATTGGACCAAACTGAATTTTAAAACAATTTTCAATTTGAAAAAATACTTTTATAATGATTTATAAAAACGTAATAATATATTTTGAACTTAAATGCACATTTTATGTTTCTAAATACTAAATTTAATTTCACAATTTATTAATTTTCCTTTTTTTCCTTTTTCATAGTTCAAGCGCACTTTAAAATATACTTTGCATGTACCCCTTCCTAAATTGGTTTACCTAATAAAACAGGTAAAATGTATTAGGAAATTCTCTACATACAATAATTAAAAGTTACTCAAGAAATTTTACAAGCTAATTTTCCTAGCTCCCTATTTACCTCGTTTCTTGAAAGTTTAATTATTTGAAACGTTGATAACGTTTTAACACTAACTAAAATGTTATTCCAAAATTCAAGTCTAGCTACTATGACTTGTTAAAACTAATAAATTTTAATGTTATCCGAGAACCTTTTAAGTATGGAAGTGATCCATTTTTGCTTAAATATTAATATTTTCATCTCAAAAACCTAGGGTAGGTATATTTGAATTTTAGTTTTTTTAGGACACCCTATACACACTTATTTCAATAGAATATATTAGATTGGTTACCTACATGCCATAATTCAGTTTAAAATACGAACACGTTATAATTTGCCTCACGGCTTTATGTCACCATACACATCAACCCTATCTTTTGTAAAATAGATGAGGAGTGCGTTAGGAAAATTTGCACAATTCAAATTTTATGCCCATTTAGAAATTAGCGCTATTCTATTACTAACATTCAACTCGACAAATTCTAATTTCTACTTTTACTGGAATTGACAACTTAGAAACTCTCAGGCCAAACTAACCGCGATGAACATGAGATTTAAAACCAAATTGATGCTTCAACAAGTAAACAGTTTAGCCGTAAAATAACAAATGCTACGATCGAAAGTAATTTTTCGAATGAATCGGTTTAAAATATTCCGATATAAATAATTTTTAATCTGTATAGATAATAATTTAAATAAAAATAAAATATTATAAAAAATCAATGGACGTCATTCATGGCATCCACTTCTTTACTTTGAGTGTCCTGCAGGAGACCAACCCTTGATTCTGCTAATATAGATATTTGTACTGCGTATTATTTGACCTATTGTTTAAATGGTGCGCTGTTGAGGTCTTATAATCCTCGTGCTTCAATAACTAAATGAAATATGCAATTGTACTTATCCGAATACAATAGATGATTCCAGAATTAGACGAAGCCGAGTTTTGGAGAACGTTGTCCATTCAAATGTATATTTATAAATATTCAAAGTCGTAACGCATTATATGATATTTTGACTTATTTAATGCAATATAGGCATTTAAACTTCCGCTATCATTAGCATTATAATTCTTAATACATACAATGTAATTAACGAATGTGAGCAGTTACATTTTGGGTATAAAATAATATTTATAATTACCACTATATATTAAAAAATGGCGGTTGATGAGGTACATCATTCTATTTTTTTATCGTTCTTATCAACTCCTGGTTTTCTGAATGGACTGGATGGAATGGAATATGTGAATGGACTATTCTAACTATAGTACGTTCATTTGCTTATCATGTTCTATGTTCATACCATACAGCATAATGACATATGTGCCTAATTTGGTCTATTGAGAGAATGGTTTGTATAGGTACTTAATCAGTGATTCCATCCAACCACTGCTGCAGAGTTTTATGTTAATTTTAAATCAGGTCTGTTTCAAATTTAAAGCAGGTTTTGACTTATATAATGTTAATTCTAAAATTCCCCAAACCCTCCATACAACTACCCTTAATTTAAACAAGTAGTTATATCCTGCAAATTTTAAATTAAACAAAACTAAAATATTACCAAGTATTAATTAACAAATTGAAAATTTACTTTTCGCTGTTTCTAACGAAGAAGTTAGTTAGTAATTAATGGGTAATTAAAATTTATAAAAACTGTTATTCCAGTCATCTTTAGTTGATCATTATAAAAAGTATAATAGCACCGATCATCAATAACGAACACTCAAAGCCAGATTTGTATTACTAGCGCCCCAATGCAATGCATTTTTACGCTCTCCTTATCGCAAAAGTATACAAAAATAAATAGAAATAATAGCAACAAGAATCATAAACGATTTATTCAAGCACTTCTATTCTGTTTGCGCCCCTAAATTTTACCAGGCTTTACTTAATTTTTTGTTTAAACATTCGAATTACACAGTTGCATATGCAGAGCAGACGGCATCATGCATTATGAAAACTTTGCCACATTGCATTTGCAAAGCTGCATTAGGCAATTATATTGAAAATATGACAATGACAAAAACTGAAATGAAAATCGAAAATGTAAGCTTTAGAAAGCAAGCAAAGCTCACAATAGTTACATTAAGCCTATAGTTATAAATTATTACAAACAAATTTATAACAGGGGGAAGTATACTAACCCTTGTTACGGTTTTTTCCCCACAAAATTACATTTACCCACCTGTAAGAAAAGTTAAGATGCCGGTTTGCTAACGGTGGTGGGCGTGGATAGATGGTACGAGATAACAGATAAATGTAATTGCAATATTTTTCCGACTTCACTGGATACGTTCGATAAAACTCCAAATATGGGGGATATATGGGCACCAGAATCAATTTCACGGAAACGTAACCTGACTTTGATACATTCAAGTAGAGATGCCGATTCGAGCACTTCACCGTTTCAGGTTACAGCTGAAACAAACATGCACATCTAAATCACTGCCAAGTAAATAATATACTCAAGTTAATTTGTAGATGTGAACATAATGTAACTTAATTGTTGTATTTTAATAATTGAAGAATTGAAGGAATTAAATTATATAATGTAACAACTAATAACTTGCAGTACACCACTGGTGCAATTGCACTGTTAATGTATTCAAATGCTTAAATACTAATGTCCCTACTTGTATTAATGGGGCCATATGCAAATGATAACTTAAAACGACTGTAAACAAATCGACAGCAGTCGGCTCGAGCAACAATTCTTTGTTACGGAGTCAGGTGGCCAAGAGCGCCAGAAGAACGTAGAACTTCAAAGGACCGCACAGGTCTGCTCGATGGTCTTGCCAGGTGACTACAAAAATTACTTAAAGCGATATTACAACGTAATCTCTTCAGCATCGATAAGTAATGATCGCACTGCTTAAAATATAAAAACGATAACAAGTTTTACTGATTAAATATTCTATTTTAGGTTGGTAACCCTGCACCACCACGCGTACTACGTTTTGCGCGTTTAAGGACACTATTGCGACGTTAAAGTACAATAAGATCTACTTACATTAGCTACAACCACGGAAATTAGGCTTCCAACAACTATTCCAAACGCATGTAAGCTAGTTGCTAACAATTAGTGAATCGCCAAGGCAATTTCAGGCGACGGGTTAGTGGTAGTATCTCTTCCGGAAGCTCAGTTTACCATAGGTAAATCGTACTTGAGGTGGTGACATTAAGGTAATCTAGAAGCGATAAGGTCTGGACTCCTCGGAGGCAATGGAATATACCTGCAGCGCGATATGAGTCTTCCTGAGTACATCACATTGACGACTCCCATTTATTCGTTAGATGGCTAGCATGTCGCGTCATCTTATTGAATTCATGTCTTGGCGTTATAATCTTCAAATTCATGCAATTTCGGGAAGAAATTTAAGGTAACATTGTATTGTACCGGTCAGAGTTCACGGTCACAGATTTGCCTCGTTGATTTTCAATGAAATAAGGTCCGATAATTCCTTGGGATGAAATAGATGCCCTAACTGTAACTTTTGGTTAAATTTAAGGGTTCTTGATGTTTTGCTTTTGAATTCTCTGCTAGCCAATAGCGACAATTTTGCTTATTTACTTGTCCATTAATGTGTCAATGAGCTTCGTCCGAAAAGAGAATATTGTTTAAACTCTGAAAGCGCTTCAAAATAGTTTCAACATAATCATGGCGTAAATTATGATTATTTGGCTTTAGTTCTTGCACTAGTTAAATATTATATGGGTGTAAATCAAGATCTTCTTTTTAAATGGGTCCCAAAAATGTTTGTGCTATGGCCAGTTGAGCAGTTCTCTTCCGATTTGATAATCCAGGATTTCTTTGTACGGAAGACCTAACTTCGTTAATTGCTGTCCCGGTGGGTTCTGATTTAGTGTTGAACCCATAGCCTCAAACCAAGATCACACTTTCGCTTAAGTCATGTAATCCATATTCAACAATGCACAAATCACAATTATTTACTCAAAATGCACGATGCTCACTCGTAAAGCGCTCGATTGTGCCAGAATTTCCATTAACGAAGCTACTAATCCCAACCACCCGTGGCCTGTTTCGACATACCGTTCGATAACTATGACGTTTTAAAATTCGTAGTCTTTATGGACCACTCTGTGGTTAAGGATTTTGTAATATGTATAATTTGTTTGGATTTCAACTTGTTCTGCAACTTTTAAGATTGTACCTTTGTATTATTTCATGCATTTTAAGTTTTATCAAATAATAACTATAGTTATTAAACATTAAATTGAAAAATTAGTTTTGTGTTGCTATTATAAATATTTTGTACATGACTAGGTAATAATAATAATCAATTTTTTTACTTTTTCTGAAAGTAATATTAAATTTTGTATTTATTTATTCCAGCTCGTAGTTAATTGCAAGAACTAAGTACTTGAATACAAGTTAAAATCACCTTAGACAAAGATCACACGTTTTTAATTATAAGTAGTTTAAACCATTACTACTCAACAAGGCACTCTACCCATAAAAGTGAAACTTGATTAATTCTTGGATACTTCCGAGTAATATAATATAGTTTCGCAAATTTTAATTTGTAATTTTTTTTTATTTAAACAGTTCTAAGATCTAACAGTTCTTCAATCATCTGCGATTATACCTTTTAAATTTAACGGAGGCTAATCAACTTCAATAAATTGATTCTCATTTAATATTAAAAGCTAATGGTGTGTTCATGCAAGAAAAGTAAAAGTTACGTAAAGTAAACGTTCCCATCCGTACAAAAAAACCAACATCATTCCAGTTCTCTTGCTTGGATTACTATTTATTTATTTTCACGGCACAGATAAGTTTGGGAGCGATCGGGATTCAAACCTATGATCTTTAGAGCTATAGCTCCACCCCTAACCACTACACCAAACTACCTGTACAATACTACTATATTCTTGTGTATGCGTAGAGTAATCTGGAGTGGGATAGTAAAATACGGTTTATATGATGTTAAACTGGGGGGATCATGGCAACATAATAATATTTACTCTTCTTTTATCTTATTTGTGCAACAATCTCCTCTATCACTGCATATTTTTAATTTTTATTTACTTGTACCAGTTATCTTTATTTATGTTTTAAGGTAAAATTACTTATATATTCTTGTCACAATAGTAACGCTTAGGTTGCATATTTATTGATTAAACCTTCCAAACGAAGTACTTAAATTACCATATTAATTTTCTATATGTAAAATTATTACTTGGTGAAAGTATTTGATAACGCTAATTTAATAAAACGCCATAATTTATAGTGGCCAATGTTACAGTAATATTTATTCTAATTCTCATCTTAAAATCAACGTTTAATTATGATATACTATAATATTACATTACGTAAATAATTAAATTTAAATTGTATAATTAAGATTCTTTTTTACCAAATTAATTTATTATTATATCTTTCGGCTATCATAAGAAAAATTTTGTGACGTATATACTATACTATCTATTCTATGTACATACATATATACTATTATAATGGTTTGTACCAGATATACAATTATTTATGATAACTACGATTTTTTTAATAATTAATTACAGTAAATATACTAGTAATAGTCAAATTAAGTAGATTATGAACCTAAAGACACCATTTAATTTAATATATTATTACATTTAAAGAAATGCTATTTGGTCATAAATAACTTACTAATTTTTTTAACCCTTGTGTACACCCGGATTTACCAACGTTGTTAGACACCCAGGTACCCGGGTATCTACGTATATATTCCATTGATTTTATTACTCTTAAGAAATATTCAGAGGTTTCATGGTATCTATATGTTAAAGGATGTATGTGGACTGCAGCGATGGTCAGAAATAAATCCTTTTCTTTTGGGTTTCGACTGTGGGTCACATGTAGATTTCACCGATGGTCACATGTGGATTGCACCGATTTATATAGTTAATATTTGGAAAGGGTTTTAATTGCTTTAACGATGATGGATCCGAATAGGATTTAGTTGTCTTGTCAAAACGGCTCTGGAGCGTCCGAAGCGGAGCGGTGCGAAGCGGAGGCGCGGAACACTTACCACTTTACAAATTAAAAATATTTCCTAGGGGCGTCCAACTCGGCAAAGTGTGCTATTGGGAAGGGAATGGATCTCTCCTTTTTTACATTACACTTTTTAAATCATCTTATATTCCACAAGCTTTCGCCCTTTCGAAATTCCGAGAAGAGTTCTCGTCATTATTTGCATTTCACGAAAAGGTCTCTTTAGGTTCTTATGTGCCGAAAAATAATAAAGCCGTAATATTGTTGTCTACTATGCACACGGATAAGGCAGCAGATAACGACGCGAAAAAAACCGGAGATGATTTTGTTTTATAATAACTACAAAGGGGGGGGGGGTCGACACTATGGACCAAATGGTAGGTAGATATACAAGTCAGTGACATACTATCCGCTGGCCACTGGCCTTTTTTTTCAATATTATTGATCTGACGTGTTTAGCTTCATATATTATAACAACAAAATGATTAAAAAAAAACTCATGAAAGGAGACTGTTCATGAGACAGCTAAGTGAAGAGGTTGTTATGCCAATAATTGAGGATCGAGCCAAAAATTTATAAGTTATGACGTTATGAGGAATCATTCATCGAAGTTGGGAATAGAAAGTATTTTGGGTAGGCAAGTTTTGCCTATAGGATTGAATATCCGCCTAGGCCTCAGCCTGCGCGAGACCCAACAGGCAGGGTGAGAGTAACAGGCTCATGTCATCTCTGTTATCGGCAAAAAATTAAAAGGCAAAGAAAGACTAGAAAAAGTTGTTTACTACAATGCGAAAAGCCTGTATGCAATGAACATGCCATAACCATAACAAAGTGTAAAGAGTGTGCCGAATAAATAAAATATAATTCTTTTTTATAATAATTATAAGTATAAATAAATATTTTTCACATCATAATAATTTTGTATTATTTATTTAATGATAATTTACTCTTATTATTTTTTCAATAAATAATTAAATTGCATGAAAACCGTTTAATAACAATGAAAGTCTACACAAATCATGTGTTTTCATACGTAGGTACCCGGGTACCTGGGTGTGTCAGGAGTGTTGTTGTTTTCAAAATTAAAAATTTTATTGTTAGAAATTAAAAAAAATATATCAGACAGCATCATTCGATTGAAAAAAGGTCAAATCACGAGGATCCGAGAGGATTTTAAAAAATATTGAGGGAGTCATAAAAATCTTTTACAAAATATCCGCCTGTAGGTACCTGGGTGGAATCACTGTCAGTTGGCCGATATTCATTTGGCCGACATTCATTTGGCCGAAACTTTATTTGGCCGAAATTCAATTGGCCGACACATCATTTGGCCGACAGTCATTTCGCCGAAATTTTATTTTTAGTATTAGATAAAGTGACTATAAAAATAATTTAATAATATGTTAAATTTCTTATATTAACGGTGCGCGCGGATTTTTTGTGCAACTCTGTCGTAGGTGGATGTGTTGCCAAAATAGACTCTTATTATTTGTTACTGATTTAACGACGTTGAATCTCGCTTTTTTTTGCAACTCGTCGTAGGTGGATGTGTTGCCAAAATTGACTGTTCCGCGCCGTCGCTCCGCTCCGCTCCGCGTTGCAGCGCTACAGACCCATTTTTCGGCAACACTAAACTCATTAAGAGCATCCACCTAGGGCCTTCCAACTCGGCAAATTGTGCTACTGGGAAGGGGGTGAATCTCGCTTTTTTTGACGCACCGTCAATATATTTTTTCTTTTCATTTAAGATTTATTTTTATATTCACTTTCGGTAATAAAAATAATATTTCAGCCAAATGACTGTCGGCCAAATGATGTGTCGGCCAATTGAATTTCGGCCCAAATGATGTTTCGGCCAAATGAAGTTTCGGCCAAATGAATTTCGGCCAAGTGACGGGATACCCCTGGGTGTACACACAAGGGTTAAGAAACTATCGTAGCATATTTTTTTGACAATGCTGTCGAAAAGTCTTCACTTTGTAAATTTTTGAGTAGTAAAATCTTGTAATTTGATAATAGTCCAGTTATTATAGACATTGTTGGTTGCAAAAGGTGGCGTAGAAGATTTTATTTCTGCAAATTGTATATTATGTGTGCCAACATGTTAAAACCAAAAATGATAATACGGGGACCTCGGGAGAACTTTTGGTTTCCAAAAAACCTCCAAATTTTAGGACTTTTCTCGCTTATAACTCCCAAACGGTGCATTTTAAAGCTGCGGTATAATAAATTAAAAAGTATTTAAGTATGCGTAGAATGAATACCATAACTTAATAATTTGGTCAAGTGGTATGGTCAAAAACCACGGTATTTCATGCTTTTCAGGTTCCATTGCCGTCAAGCGTCTTGATATTAAAATCCGCATTGTCAAAAAGATATTGCCAAAATCCTTTATCTTTTATTTGCATTTTTTTGAGGCTGCACGACAGAAAAGGTCCAAGTGTGTGTACCTTCAACGTAGAAAATTGAAAAGCCAAGGCAAGATTTTGATGAGATGTTTGGAACCGAACTTTCTGTAAAGATACCTGCCGATCTCTGTGAGAATTGACAACATAAAAGATCGTGGACTAGCTGCCTTAATTACAGCGTGTGATAAAGCTGTACATGTTTTATTCAACTTCTCAAAGGAACCTTTTTTGCCTTTCAGTAGTATAATGCTATAATGGTTTAAATCAGTAGTTTTAGAGATTTTGGAATGACCGATTCAGCTTCATGTATTCCTTATGCTAATTGCCGGACATTGGAAGATTACCAATTTGGAGAAGTGTACTTGACCGAATTTAAAAATATAGTTACTCATTGGATGCAGAATTTGACGCTCTATAACTTTTACTTTATGAGTTTTTCTCTTAGAGTTATCATCTCCAAACTACAGAGTCACATAATATTATAGTACTGTATCACAGTTTTTGACAAAGTTGGAAACAGTTGTCAATTTTTGACAATGGTTTTTGACCATACCAATTGACCGAATTACTACGTTATGGTATTCATTCGAAGCAGAATTACATACTCTTTAATTTATTATACTATAACTTTTTTGCTAAAATGCACCGTTTAGGAGTTATAGCTGAGAAATCAAGAGAAGTCCTAAAATTTTGAAGGTTTTCGGAGGCCAAAATTTCTCCCGAGGTCGCCGGTCGACCGTGTTAGCATTTTTGTTTCTTACATGTTGGCACCCATATTATACAAATTGAAAAAATAAAATTCTACCTTTTGCAACAAATACCTCTATTTTGATGCTATTATGACTGGACTATAAGCTTTGCACATAATTGTAAAAGATAATTATTGAAAATCTACTTCCACACAATCCCGCGTAGGCGGATAATGCGGCCCGCTTCTTCATATAAATTGCAGTTTCTCCTTCATTTTCTCTTTTTAATTGAAAATATTTAGTCAATGAACTTAGAAATGAGAATTTAATAAAAGATAATATTGTACTTATTATCTTCAATCACTTCCATTCGTCTTTTTCTTGAATCAGGATTTTCGCATTGTTTCATTTTATTCACCTGTTCTCTATTGTCTCTCTCATGTTAAGATGCTTGGTTTGACTCTGAATCTGCTTCGTACTAACCTTGCTTCTTATGTTGAAATAGCTATACTATTTCTTTCCATCCTTATTCCTGCCCAAATTATCTCTAATATTAATGAATGTAACCCAACACAGACAAATCAGGCAACTGAACAAATTTCATTGTTCAACTGGAGTATAAAATCTACCGTCACTTATGGCACCTTAACAGTAGTTTTGTTTTCAGAACTGTTCAAAATACTTGAATTTTTAAGCCTCTTCTTATTTTTGCTGTATCTCTTACCTCTATACTTTGCAGTTTATTTCATGTCTATGTCCATAAACATCCATATTTTGTATTTATGTTAATTTTGAAATGAATACTTTTTTATAAGTGTTATAAATCCTTCATTTTTTTATCAACACTTCCAGCTCTTATTTTGTTATATCTGAATCTACTTCTGAAATTTCTACTACTCCTTTTGATCTGATATTTTCTATTTTCTTCTTCGTGAGTATTTGAAAATACAACTTCAATCTCTTCACAATCTGAGTATAATTATTATTATGTAATGCACAATTGTTTATATAAGCGACCATGATATAAATTGATAAATTGCAGTAAAAATTGTCAATTTGTTTTAAAATTTCAATTTATTATTTTAAATTTAGCGCTCCCAAATTTTGAACTAGTTATAAATTAGCTAGGTGACAGCTAATATGCCACTTCGCGTGGAGATCACAGTGATAGTAGCAAAAACCAATACATTTATCTTCAATGCTCAAATTGAAAATTTTTATTAAACTTAACCTAACATTATCAACTTTCAGTAGTTGAGTTTTCCTTCTTTGTTATATTCCTGCATTTCTGATTGACTGACTGATATTAAAATAAATAAATAATATAAAACCATATATAGCTGATTAAAATAATGATTTTGTAGTTTACATTTATTTAAAAGTTTTTGCATGTTCATTTTAAAGACTTGAAAGACTCACGGTTTTTCTATAAACTCTTTTAAAGCTAAATAGATAAACCTTGGGTGTTTGTTAATATCAAATAGTATATTAAATGCACTTTAGTAATTGCACATGCACGTTTGCATCTGGTAGGGAAATAAGTTTATAAAAATATATTATTTAAACTTGTCCATAAAAGTAATTATAAATCGTATTGCTAAATTCAAAATTGTTTTTCTAAAATTAGCATAAACAATAATTAAAGACATGTATTTAATTATATATTTAAATAACGATATTAATAGTTAAAATTAAGTATCCATTTTTTGATTGGTAAAGTGCCTAAGAATTTACATGTTTTTTCCATATATTTGACAGTTATTGACAATATGTATTTATTTCCTAAATGTGTTTCTTATTTCTTATGCTTATGATTTGACACTAGGTCTTATGGAAGTACAAATAATTAAATTAAGTTTTGATGATACAGGTGGCAGCCATTTGAAACAGTGGCTATGGTACACTATTGCTTTAAATGGCAATGATAACGACTATATTTTTGTATATGAAATTAATCGTTCAAGTCTTGAAAAAAAGAAGAGTGTCGCTATGACATCGAATACGCGAATCACTCGAAAACCGAGAGTGTACTTGAAATTGGTTTAGTGCCCGTTATACGTTCTTGATGTACTAAATAAAGAAATCTTCGAAAATAGTTTTAATTATTTTTTAATTAATTAATAAATTAAGTGTATACTTTTACATTATATATTATATTTGTATAGGATGAATATTTTTGATGCTCTTATATTATAATATGTATAGATTTCTTACTGAAGAATATGACTACGATTTCAGAAAAAGGTAAATTCAAATTTGCGCGCCATGTAGTTCCGCTAGCGGCCGCTAGTGCTATGACTCTGCAACGCTTTCCCTCTCCGGAAATTGTCGGTTATCTACAAGAACTAAAAGAATTCGTGGATGGATACAAGCATTTTTATAGTATTTATCCTTGAAGTCGAAAATCATCACCTTACAACTAGGAATTCTGGAAATATGTTGTAGCTGATTCACAACGCCCCAAGCCATGCCTTACACCTTTCACTAGAAAGCGAAAATGGAAATATTAAAAAACTTAATACTAAAACGAAGTAATAAAGTTGTGATAGTGTCGTACTTACGTAAATTTTTAATTTTTCAATTTCAGGTGGGATGAATTGTATTCTTCGTGTAGTAATAATATTAAGGCATAGTTTTGGGATTCTAAAATACAAACATAAAAAATATATTTACATTTATAAAAATAATAATCAATCCAGTACACGTTTTCACGCTTACTCGCAAGCATACACTGGATTTGACCTGAACGTAATCAACTTTTGAAGTTATGCAATAAAATCACACGTTAAATTGCTATAGAACTAAAGTCTGAATATTAACATAACTGATATGTTGACATAATCATAGTATGTATCAATTTTAAATTATGAAACTTTTAGTAGATTTACATAGCGAAATTCAATTACAGCGAAATTTCAAATAGATCGACGTGGTAAAAATTTTACCAACGAGAAATATAAAGTACACGTATTTCGTGCTTATTGGAAATTCTCAGCTGGATTTAACGTGGTCATAATAAACTTATAAGAAAAACAATTCTCTATATATAGGTGTATTGAGCAGAGTGACCGCATGTGCATTATATGGCCGCACTGTTATGGTTTTTCTATCTTTAGTTGATTACGATCAAATAACGTACTAAGTCTTGGTTTATCAAAATAAACATTTTTCTAACATTTACTAAGAGTAATACAATTAGATTTAAAAAAGTTTTCACCACAATATCAAAACTTATCAATGTTATTAAGAATTAAATGAGATAAAAATAATAAATCAAACTTTTCTTTTAAGTCGAGGAGCTGTTATGACCTAGTAAATAACACAGCGTTGCGAGATGTCGTTGTGGTTAACAACAGAAATTCAAGTACTTTCAGAGGGGTAAAATTCTCTAAATATTTACAACCATCTATGAGAATGCATTGGAAACATATAAAATTAAAATCTTTAACCTCTTTCATGATTTCACTCGAGACCTGGTATTGCCTAATATTCTAATAACATCATAAGATATTATTGCATCCATAATATAAAATAATTAAAATAGGCAAAAATAATTGTTATAAAGGGAAAGTCGCATCGTTATATAACACGGCACAGCGGCACGTTATTTAATAGATCATGTATAGGGCTATGCGCAGAGTGGAACCTGCTCGCAGAAAACTGCTTGCCGGCTTGAATGTTTTTATTGAAATACGAGCTTCGTTTGTCCTCAATTACGTTAATTAATATAATATAATTAATAATATAATAAGTAATACATGAATTAATGTAATCGAGGACAAACGAAGCTCGTATTTCAATAAAAACATTCAAGCGGGTAAGCAGGTTTCGGCGACCAGCTTCCACTGTGTTTCTACCGTAGGGCGCGCAACTGTTACGGTTTAATTTGGCTAAATTGCACAAATTTAAAATAGGGAAATTTATCTTTTTGAAACCATAGATGATATATTTAATTGATAATTTTATGTGCGCGATTTTAGTCATATTTATTGTGTGATGGAAGCTGTTTAATTAAATATATATTTTTTACTGAAACAGATAGCGGGCGCCCCATTAGCATACAATCCTATACTTTCTATACCGGAGCAGGACTATAGAATGCGGTCGTTTGAACGCAGAGACGTTTGAACGTGAGGACGATTGAACGCGAGGACGTTTGAACACAGGACGTTTGAACGCAGGGACGTTTGAACGCGAGAAATTGCACGTTTCTTCGACTTATTAACGACGCACTTTATTATGACCAAATTAGGGCAAAAGGTAGATCCACCGATCGAGGCTAGGTTAGTGTTAGGAATCGACTTTTATTTAACCCTGTATCGGGCAAAGACAGTTATAATGAACTTGAAACTGCTTTTAAATACATCAAATAACTATATTACATGTTCAAAATTATTTAAAATTATTTTGAAAGTGACTTTTTTTAAATTAATTTAATTAAGTAATTGCCCTTATAAAAATCAAATTAGATAGTGAAAACAAAAAATTAGTAAGTAATAGTGTTTCCCAAATATTCATATACCTATTTTACATAACAAAAATATGTTACGTAACATAAAAACCTATTATTTATTCAAAAAACATGAAAAATATGCACTACAATTGGTGGCAGCGATAAACATGTGGCAATTTTCAACTTTTTTAAGTTTCCTATTGAACTTGAGATGGTTCTGTAGATCGTTCTGTAGTACCTAGTGGTTGCAGAATATTGTATTTTTATACCAAAATAGTCAAAATTGTTTGATAGCGTGTTGTAAAGGAGATAAAGCAATTTAAAGTGCAATGTAACCGTATGGTTACAAAAACCGATACAGGGTTAAAGAGAGGATCATTATTAAAAGGTAGATCCCGGTTGAGGCTAGGTTAGTGTTAGGAAACGACTTTTATTTAACCCTGTATCGGGCAAAGACAGTTATAATGAACCAAAAAATGCGTTATTGAAGAATATGCTTTTAAATACATCAAATAACTATATTACATGTTCAAAATTATTTAAAATTATTTTGAAAGTGACTTTTTTTAAATTAATTTAATTAAGTAATTGCCCTTATAAAAATCAAATTAGATAGTGAAAACAAAAAATTAGTAAGTAATAGTGTTTCCCAAATATTCATATACCTATTTTACATAACAAAAATATGTTACGTAACATAAAAACCTATTATTTATTCAAAAAACACGAAAAATATGCACTACAATTGGTGGCAGCGATACACTGCTAAAAACATGTGGCAATTTTTAACTTTTTTAAGTTTCCTATTGAACTTGAGATGGTTCTGTAGATCGTTCTGTAGTACCTAGTGGTTGCAGAATATTGTATTTTTATACAAAAATAGTCAAAATTGTTTGATAGCGTGGTGTAAAGGAGATAAAGCAATTTAAAGTGCAATGTAACCGTATGGTTATAAAAACCGATACAGGGTTAAAGAGAGGATCATTATTAAAAGGCAGATCCCGGTTGAGGCTAGGTTAGTGTTAGGAAACCAATTTTTTTTTTAAGAGAAGGTCATTAAAAGGTCGGTACCTAATCAAATTATGTATTTAAGTACCTATCTAATTGCTCGCGTTCAATCGTCCCTGCGTTCAAACATCCTGCGTTCAAACGACCTCGCGTTCAAACGGCTGCGTTCAAATGTCCTAGACCGTTTCTATTATATAATGCTAGTCATTGTTTAACTGTGGTATCTTTAACTTATTTGAGATCCTTCCATGTGGTCTATCAACAACTGTGTCAAGTTTCCTTGAAATATAGTTATTACCGCTTAGGTAGCTTGCTAGGCTGGCCTTCTGATATGCCTGTAACCCTGGTTTTTATGTTAATGATGGCAATTCCTCAACCCAGGGGGACCGCTCGGGCCCTCCGAAGCAAGGAGACATTTCCATTTCTTTGTGTTACTTTTAGAATTTTTTTATACGATTACATCCACTTGAAAATGTATTTAGTCAAGTTGTTTGTAAAGTTGATAATCCCTTTAGGTATGATTATGCAAATAAGTTACTTTATACTATAATAACTATGTTTTTTTTATTAAAAATACATAGAGTTGTATTTTACTATATCTCATTTAGTGAAGTTCTATAATCTTAATAATATCAAATGTTCGAAACTTTTCTTAATAGCTAAGATCAATTACTAAAGTATACGGGATATCGGGGTATACTTATATATTGTTAAAACTCTTTTAAGCCTTTTTATTAAATCAATAAGTATCAGTAATTCTCTTAGGATTATTATTATAAATGTGTGGCACTTTATCAATTCAATAATTGATATATTTGAATTTTTTAAATAATTGTAAAAGAAATAAAGTTAATGATTAATAATATGTACTAAAATAGCAAACGTTATAATATTGTTTTGGTAATCAGGTAGCTTGGATAAAGGCAGATACAAAAGCAATTTTGGCTATTCACGAACATGTCATCACAAACAATGCGCGTTTGTCGGTGACTCACAATGATTATAATACTTGGACACTTAGCATCCGTAGTGTAAAACGAGAAGATCGGGGACAGTATATGTGCCAAGTAAACACCGATCCAATGAAGATGCAGGTAAAATCTGTTATAAATGATCAATTTCAGGATTTAAGATTTTGTTTTAATATTTCAGACTGCATTTTTAGAAGTAGTTATTCCGCCTGATATAGTATACGAAGAGACGTCAGGCGATATGATGGTACCAGAAGGCGGTTCCGCAAAATTAATATGCAAAGCTAGGGGTCATCCAAAACCAAGAATCGTTTGGAGGAGAGAAGATGGTGCCGAAATTATATCACGTGGAGGAACGTCGGGGAAAAGCAGAGCACCTTCGGTGGAAGGAGAAATGTTGAGCTTAACGAAAGTCACCCGCTCCGAAATGGGAGCCTACTTATGCATTGCTGCAAATGGCGTTCCACCGTCAGTAAGCAAACGCATGATGCTACATGTGCATTGTAAGTTTTATTGGTTTTTTTTTTCATTTCGAAACAATTTGGTTCATTTAAAAACACGATTGCTATATTTATTCCAAATGAATATTGTACGAATCTTAATTAAAAACATTTTGAAAAAAATAAACAATTGCTTTATAAGCACATATGAATATGGATGCTTTGGGATATACGAGATACAATGGCCTCGGGTAATGGAAAATCGCTAAGTATAGACAATGCCGATTGATTATAAACATAACTATAAATACAAATGTGTGGTAACGGGACTTCAATCATTTTCCGACATGTATTTTAAACGCTTGTCTGTCAGTTATGCTTCCCTAAAATTTACGTACCTAATGACATAGTTTCAAATTGTGTTTCATTTATACATAATTAAAAAATTTTGCACGGGTACAATCGAAATAGTAATTTACACTTACGTATATCGACACGGTAACAAACATTGCGCTAATTAATTTTTTAAATCGGCAGTGTTTGCGTGGTTTGGAGGGCTATCGCGCGAGTTTACATAGAATCAAGGGCGTTTCAAAACTCCATAACAAATTGATGTAGATGGCAAATGCAACTTGGGACAAAGCGAAGCACATACTTTAAATACCCCAATAAGTTTTAAAACAATTTCAATTTTCCTTTACTTAAAGTATAAGAGTTAACCAGTCAATCATTTTGAGCACTTGTTGTTATCAGCTTTCGGTTGCCCTAGCCACAATATAGTGAATAATTCGATCGTGCTACAAAGTTTTATCGTCGAGGGGGAATGAATTTTCAACTATACATTCACAGCCGCGTTACTCAGGCCGCTGAGTAAATAAACTGTGTAAAGTCTGAAATTGAAAGTCACCGTTTAAGAATGTTAGTGTAGAGGGCACCAAGAAGTCTCTGCAGACCGATAAAAAGTAAAGTACGCGCAGTTAAAGCTACTCGTGCAGGAGTACTTATATTATACAGTCTTATCTTACTCGTTATGACTCACTGGTCCGCAGCTCATCCTTCAAGGCGCTATCTTTCCCAGTTTGTTCGCACCTTTTTAGACGATTTTAGTATAATTGTCCTAATAACACCCCATTTTATGAATATATTTCGCATTCATCTGACGTGATATATAATTTTAAAACATCAGTTCATATTACCATTACGACATGAAAACAAAAATGTATTGTTTCAGTTCACCCTTTAATCCAAGTTCCTAACCAACTAGTGGGAGCTCCTGCAAATACGGATGTCACAATACAATGCCACGTTGAAGCTTCACCAAAAGCAATTAATTATTGGACGAGAGAAAACGGTAAATATTTTTTTAAACAATAAATATAAAACTAATCATGTGTTTGTATGGAAAATATCCTTAAATAATACCACTCAATATAAAGTAATAAAGTATTTTAGAAACCTACTGCCGATGTTAGCAGTAAAACGTTGACGATATTATGTACATATTTTACGTTATCCCTTTATAATGGATAGAAATAAATTAATATTGAAACTTTATGAATGCACTCAAAAGAGACCACAGTTTTAATTAATCATAATGCATCATTACAAATTTTGTGTATAACTTATTAAAACTAACATTTTATTACCACAACATAAATTACCACTATAGAGACTTATCATTCGCCTACACCGCATAGCGCTTTCACACGCAAAGACGTTTTCGACTAGTAACTTTTTATCTGCACAGGTAGTTAGTGTATAATGCAATGGTTCTCAATCCATGCAATTTTTTTAAAATTTCCTTTCAAAAAATCGATTGTATAAATAAAAAGCTCAGCCAATTAAACACACGGTTACAAAATTAAAATCTTCTGCAATCGATATTACCAAAGCAATTTATTATAGTAATCACAGTTGAAATGCTGCTATACCGTAGTTGTGGGATTAAATCCCGACCAAGTATTATTCATCGAAATTTGTACGACCGTATTTCTCTCACAAGATTTCTTCAACATTTTTAAGAGTTGAAATGCTGATATGGGAATCTGATGACCTTTTAAGCCTGTAGAGACACATTATATTATAAGGGTCTTTCAATAACGGCGCTCGAATTTTGACAGTATATAGCGACCATGTTGGTGAAGCTACAGCTGTCAAATTTGGAGGCTTAGTCAAATCATCACTGAAAGTTACAGTGTTGAACAAAGCGTGAAAATCATTAAACTTTACGAAAAAATGCCATTTATGGTTTGGTTATGTTGAATTTTGAGGCATCAATCATCTGCGACTTATTCGTACAAGGTGGGCCCAAAAGAAGTCATCCGATGTTGTTTGGCTCTCATTTTTTTTCTAAATGAAAAACTTCGATTCTGTTTTTTGATTATGTTTATTTGAACCTTTAGAATTTTATTGGTCAAGTCGAGAAGATGATATCGGCCAAATGGGCGCCGTCACAATTGATTGCCATACGGGCTCGTTTTATGACATTTTTCATCACTTCGGCGAGAACTTCGGGCGACAGATTCTCGCACTCGTGTCGAATGTTGTCCTTGAGTGTTTCTAGGGTCTCGGGCTTGTTCACGTAAACACGGGACTTCAAAAAACCCCACAAAAAAAAGTCTGGAACGGTTAAATCGGGCGATCTTTCGGGCCAGTACAAATCGCCAAAACGAGAGATGATGCGACCCGGGAACGCCGCCTTCAGAATATCGGTTGTGGCTCGCGCAGTGTGTACCGTTGCTCCGTCCTGTTGGAACCACATGTCCTCCAGTCCTAATTCGTCCAATTGCGGCAGAAAAAACTCGGTTAACATGGCCCTATAGCGCGCACCGTCCACTGTTGTCGTCCACGGGCGCTCCGGGGCCGGCCACTCTTGGCAACGTCTCGTGTGGTCCCATACTCTTCAAGGTTGGTGGCCAAACGGCGCAGTGTTTGCGCAGTCGGTGTCGGACGGCCGGGGAATCGGCGACGGAATTCGCGCTGCGCCAACACTACAGACGAATTGTTACGCAAAAAAATAGACACGATTATTCCGCGTTCTTGGGGAGTGTATCGCTCCATGGCTTGTTCACTTGTATTCTACATCTGTCTAGTCCACAAATGTCAAAACAGATTTGACATTGGCGGCCATTGCAAAAATAAGAGCATCTTCCAATAGGGTGATCTCTTTTGGCCCACCTTGTATAAACCCATGATACTATAACTTTACAAGATAATCTCAGTTGCTGTACGCATTTGAAACAGGTTGGCGCATGACGTCACTCAGTGACAAAACTAAACAATTTGCCTTTGTATCTGATATGAATTTTACAGCAATTTATTTAAATTTACTGAATGTGTTTGAAAAGAATTAATGAGCTTACATTAACAAAAAATGATTTTAATTAGTTACAAAAAAGTAACTTTTATTACTTATATTCAATTTATTGTAAAAAATCTATAGATGAAAATATAATACCATGACAAAATTTTGTTTTATATATAGTATAAAAGTTACATTTTTGTAACTAATTAAAATATTAATACAAAATTACTTATCTTCTTAGAAATTATTTAAATTATAGTAAAAGAAATCTCATCCAATGCAATTTTAATTAGGTAAAATTCTCAGGTTATTGGATTGCAATAAAACTAAACGTTTGTTTGTCGACTGTTTCGGCTATTTAATATAAAACCATCATCGGGACTGAAAAAGGAAGAGAAGAGATTAACGGAAAGAACATTAAAAATTAATATGATCTCACACTTACCAAACAAAACAAGATTGGAAAATGTTATTAAATTAATATAAACGTAAATCTTCTCTTCTCTTCCTTTTTCAGTCCCGATGATGGTTTTATATTAAATAGCCGAAACAGTCGACAAACAAACGTTTAGTTTTATTGCAATCCAATAACCCGACAATTTTACCTAATTATTTAAATTAGTTTAAAAAAGTTGCCGCGTACTTCAGTAATGAGCGACGATTTCGGGCTGAAAAAATTGTAAAGTGTGCTCAAAGTATGAATAAATATATGGTGAAAAGTTCGCAGTTGTATGTTTATTTAGTTCGCCAAAAAAAAATTTCCAAAGAAAGCAAAAAAAAGGGCCCTGCACTTGGGATGATTGCTTTAAATAATGATATTATTTTAAATGTCATTTAATTCATCACAGCACTTTTTATGAATGATAATCTATGACAATAGAATAAATCACTTGTGTATATTTTTGTTCAAGAGATTTTCTCGTCGAATTCACCTCGTAAATTGCAAATTTTCTGGAAATTTACTTATGTGAAAATACTAAACGGTCAAGATTTGTCACTGAGTGACGTATACCACCGCATCACGTGACATTGTGATGTGCTCGTGGGCTTATCTTGTAAAGTTATAGTATCATGGTATAAACCTGTGATTTAATGTAAAGATGATTTCGGTGGTCAATTGACGTCGCCGAAACGCGAGATAAGCATGCCGTCGAATTTGTTGTACAGAAGATCCATTGGCTCAGGCGCTGTGAGGCACGTAGTGCCTTCTTCTTGGAACCACATGTCGTTAAGATCCATATCTTCCAATTTAGGCTACAAAATATTGCTTATCATCGACCTGTACCTGTCGCCAGTGAAAGTTGCAACAAAATTCCAGATCGCCTAAGCAATTGAAATCCCCCTACACCCAGTTAGACTGGTAAATTTGCGTGTGGGGTGGGCCTGATGAGAAAACTAGCTCTATGGTAATTAGGAGGCAAGGTGAGGATTCGGTTTGCCACTTCTCGAAGTAAATAAAACTAGATCGGAAACAAAAATTACGTTTATTGATACTACCACAAGAACCACACACAAGGGGCATCCGTAGACTATTTTAACTAACTAGGTCAAATGGCGTAAGAAGGTACGTGGAGGTGCCAAAGCAGACTATAAATGATCTAAAATTAACCAACACACAATCGCAATACAGAGGAATAAAAACTCACCTCAGATCTTTAGGTGCTCACAAAATCAACTATATACAGAATTATCTGTACGCGATCGATGGTGTTAGATGAAAATAAAAAGGTATTCCACTGTCCTCTTTTGCCAGTCCTAAACGAAGGAATCTCCTGGTATACAGTTTGCCTAGCAGGAAGTTGGTAACGTAGGCTTCAAGGTTACTGATTGATCCAACGTCATGCTCCAGGTGTGATAGCCACCCGGTATAGGTATAAAAAAACACCACTGTATTGGGTTATATAATTTTGATAACTTGCTTACAACGACGCCTGGATGAAAGTAACAAAACTGGAAAATCCGCAATCGAGCGCCGCGTCGCAATACCATCTCTCACTGGTCCAGTTCCAGCTACAAATCTGCAAGTAGTGTTTTTGTGTTGCGAATTCTCGATCAAATGTTTTCCTGTGTAAATTTACTAGTTACAGATTTTCATTTTTTAATCCGCACGTTGGACAGCAATTGGACACGGAACACCTGTCACCATTATATTGTAAGTTTACCCGTCCTCGAGGTAAGCAATTTTAGCTATCCAATTCGTATGAACCAACGTGTTTATGGACTTTTGTGTTCAATATTGGGTAACCGTTAGAGGTTACTGTGTTTATATTTGGGTACTTGTTTAATTTGAACGGGGTGCATTTCTTGAATATAAACACCATAATCAGTCATTTCTACTGTGCATTTTACCACAGTAATGCACATTCCAATTATTCGAACTGTGAAAGCATCTCTCAAATTCTGTGTGTCAATTAAAGCTATAGTCAATAATAGTCAATTTACTATTTGCTGCGTTTTTTTGAATTTTCCCAAATTACCGGTCTTTTTTCAGAAATCCACGGCCTTGCCTTTGCATTTAATAAGGAGCTGGTCTATTAACATCGTGGCAAACAAACTGGAAAGGTTATCTTCGGATTGTGACGGACCCTTGTCTCTGTTTGGGTCGACCCTCTCATTAGGGGTTACGATTCAGAGGGTAGTTTTTGTTACAATTTGAATCCTCAAAAATGTCATGATGTACTGTTTAGATGTCTTCAGATGTAACAAAAAAGTTTGAGATCTACATAGAATCGATTTGATTGCCGTCAACTAACTCTTGGCCTTCATGAAATTATTTATATCAATCTAACACGCTTGCGTTTGCTGAATAATTATAGCTATAAACTTATAATATTTGATAAGGCCATTGCCCCAGTTTTGTCACGACAATGGAGTTTTTGACTTGTCAAATTCAAAGGCCTTTTTGAAGCTACATAATTTAATATTTCGCGTTACTTTTACCCGAATTTTAGTGCTGAATGGAACCGGAATAAATATTAGATGAAATGTATTCATAAAAATTAATGATCGTTAATTTCTTTAAATGAAAAATTTGAGTGCCTAATATTTGTCACAATGAAACTAAAACTACCCTCTGAGCAGCAACCCCCAATGAGAGGATTGACCCAAACAAAAACCAGAGTCCATCACAATAGGGAGAAGACCTCTACAGTTTGTTCAGCCATGATATTAATAGGCTAGCTCTCAATTTGTGCGAAGGCTGAGTTGTGAATTCTGACAAAAAGCGCAAATGCTAATAAAATGCTTTAATTGAAAACAGAATCTGAGAGATGCTGAGAGAGAATCTGAGAGATTGCAATGTAAATTACCGTGCTACACATACACACAGTAATACGGTGTTACATCAAAAAGTGCACCCTATTAAAATTCTAAGTGCACAATATGAAACACAATAACCTCTAAAGGTTACCCAAAATTGAACATAAAAGCCAAAAACACGACGGTTCACACGAATTGGAAAAGATAAAATTGTTTACCCCGAGCTCTCGTATAAGCTTACAACTTGTAAGGGTGACAGGTGTTGGCTTCCAATGGCTTTACAAAGTAGGGCTTCAAAAGATGAATTTCTGGAACAGTTGTTAATTTTACACAGGAGCAGTAGATTGCGCATACAAGAGCCTCTCTTATCTTCATATGTTAACACAGGAGCTCAAAAACACCACACGATAGCCGGGCCACTCATTCTAAACGATTTGGCACGAAAAACAAGCCACGCTGGACTAAAAACATTTTCCCACGTAAACTACCGACACTTAACAAAGTCGTTATGAAATTATGTATGTTCACTATCATGGAAGTTGCGAGACTGATATTCCTATGTCAACCGTTGATTCAGCAGATAACATGTATTGAAATGCAAGCCAAATGCCCTGGTATCGCAAAACAAAATGCAAGGTCGCATCGACGAATATTATGAGATATTAAGTAAAGTACATTAAGATATTCAATAAAGTAGTACCACATAACAATTGCAAAAATTCGTTACAAGAGGCATAATAATATAATATTTAATACTTTCATTATATTCAGACAACTTCTGTCGGACATTCGATTCACAGCTGCTAGCAAATTACTTGTGTTTTAAATCATGATTCAAATTTTATGATTAAGTAAAATGTTTTCCGTTTCATTTAAAATTTAAGTCGGTACTTTTGTGAATAACCTTAACCTATTAATTTAATTTTGAAAACTAATTTAAAATTTATTTGGTTTTAAAAGTTTCTAAAGATTTTTGATATTATTTTTAAATACTGAAGTTTTCTAGAAGTGAAATAACAAATCTGATTTAAAGTTTCCCGGTACCTACCTATCCGTTTTAAAAGCGATAGACATCTGTTTCATGGCCTATCAATTCGACAAGTATTACAAAATTCAGCAAAAATACCGATACCGAAAATCTCGCTTTTATATAAGGTATCGCATCGCTGCTGGCTACAATATTAAAAAAAAATGATAATTTGCAATATCACATATTTTTACATCAGTAATAAATATTGTATGAATTTTAAAACTACGTCAATAAAAGTTGGTAAACAAAAAAAATTTAATTCTGAATCGGAATAATTTTAGAAAACATAAGTTTTTCCTCAATTGAAATGTAAACTTTTAAGTAAAAATCGTATTTCCAACTTTTTTGTTTGAATCGAGGCTTTATTTAAGCGTACAAGTGAAAAACTGTTACAGTTTTAAGTTTACGCTCCGTGCTTAATATTAAGAGTGACATTTTGTGATTCGCATTTCAAATTTTGACAACAACGTTTTAAAGACCTGTTTAATCGGTAGCATAAAATAATTTACCTTCTACAAATATTAAACAGTTTTTATTTCATTAGAAAAATTTAAATCCACTTATACAATTCAAATAATTTTTGTTTATTTACGAAACATAATAATTTATTTACTGCATAAATTAGCAAAACAGTAAAGTATGCTATAAAACAAACAATATCGACAAAATATGAAAACTTAATGCAGGAATCAATACATAGCAATAAATTATAAATAATTATAAAAATGTAGAACAAATCCTAGCACCTTATCAATAGGGAAAATCTGATTTTAAAAAAATTTCTACAATAGAAGCATCGTGCCCGTCTGAGCATGATAACATCCTCAGGATGAGATTATTTCAAATTTTAGAAAATATCACTAGGTTAAAGTATCGCATTGTCAATAATTATTGCAAGGTCTTGGACCTCTTATATCAAAATAATTTTACATTATTTCGGGTTTTAATAAAATAGTAATAATTATGATAATTTAAGATATAGATATGTACATATTTTATACAAAGTCTCAAAATCAAATATTTTTAATTATTTAACGATTGTAGGGGGCTAGGCAAATAACCTGTCGCCAAGAACGTACAAAGCATTGTTGTGAATATTCCTGTACCGGTTACCAGCTTAGTTCGATCTTGTTTGTAACCAGGTGGTCACTTTACATTTTTTTACGTTGAATTATGCGCTTCAATATGGCGCTTAGAAAAAACCTGCTTCCACTGTGAACACTTAATTCCGATAAATACAAGCGCCGAAAGTCACTCTCGGCGCTTATTTACCTGATTGCACTGTGAGCAATTATCATACTGGTAGCGACCAAAGATTGGTAAGGGCCACTATTAGGGTTAATATATCATCAGAAAAGAAAGGAGATACGATCAACTGAAAAATAGATTAGCCTGCGGAGAAGATCGCACCACCACCAAAATGCTGAAGATCTTGAGGAAGAAGGAATACCAACACTATTGCAAAATTTGGAAGTTATCCTACTGTTTAATAAAAGGCAATTAAGTGGATACAGAGAATTATCGCCCAATAAGTCTGGTATCACATCTGTACAAGCTATTAACTAAGATAATAGTAAACCGTCTAACTAACAAATTTAACTTCTACCAATCTGTAAAGCAGGCTGGATACCGCAAGTGGTTTAACACAAGAGACCATATCCAAACAATATGGACAGCAATAGAAAAATGTACCAGATAATACAAAGTATCGGAATCAGGGTTTGTAAAAAAATTCTATGTGAATTGGGTAAACATTTGCAACAAAATTTTAATACTATCTGATTTGTATTAAAATATATTTTTGGATGAAAAAGAATTGGTATTTGTTCATGTCTGAATGAAAAGTGTAAGTACTGATAATTTGAATCGATTTATGACTTTTTTATTGAAAAAGCAAAATTAAAATCTTATATTATTTTATTCTTACTGTGAAATTTTGAAAAATATTGTAATTTACGAGATAATTAACAATATAGTGCCAGGTTAACCATAAATTATTACGGATGTGTGGATGGAGTTCTTTTTCGCATTACGAATATTACCTTAAGATTTTTTTTAAAAATCTGCTAATCTTTGTAAGGCTACATTTAACTCGCCGACGCACACGCAGAAAAACTTAAAATGTATAAAATAAATAATTTATTTTATACATCAGAAGTTTTTTGTTCCTAACAAATTGTAATATACCATAATTTTATATTGTTTATTATTTATAGTATAAATTAGAATAAATAAATTATTGAAATTTTGATTTTGTACTCATAGACTCATGAAAGCTATGGAAGAAATTTATACTATCGATTCGCTATTATTAATTTATTTACATAAATAATAATTAATTAATATAAATTTATATTAATTTATAATTTTCCATAAGTTTTGAAGGCAATATATTGAAAAAGTAATACAAGAACGAAATTAGCAATTATTTAACTACAGAGAAGCAGTTCGAAAAAAAAAACACAAATTAAAAGAAAATATCTTTTTGCAAAATTTTTTTCGTTTTTGGCAAGTATAGATACTATTATACATTATTCTATAGATTATTTTTCTTTTGTATAATATATTTTTCTTTTGTATAATATATTTAACGTTCATAAATTATTAGGTTCTTTAAATGTACATTACCTATTTTTAATTTTCCAGGTTCTTGAGAATTTTTATTTGCTCTGACAAAGACTCGGTACGCCCAAATTCGGGTATCATGGCACAATTCATTATTAACAATTTTTTTAGCATTTGCGAATGCTGCACTCTTGGGATAATGTACGTATGCAGTGGAAGTCCCTCTCCCTTCTGTATAGAGTCGGTCAGAATAAAGTTCTTACTTCATCCGGAATCGAACTGGGCATTTTGAGTCAACAGTTAATGCTCCGACTGCCTTCTTACAGCGAAATGCAAAATTATAGAATTGCAAACCTGAAGAATAACAAGGTAATGAAAAACTCCTGCCTAAAAAATGCGAGGAGTTTTTATTTGGGGTTCTTAATTCAGATACTTCAATACCGTGGTTTGTAGGCTTTTATACGTTTCCATGTGATCATCGGATCATCAAATGATTATCATAGGCCATTTAATTTTGTTAGTCGCCGCTCGAAACAATGCTACAGACATTATTCTGTTCCATTGAATGAAGTTGCGCAACCAATATTTGTGGTATTTTATTTGAGTTTCTTATCTTATGAACCTTATGCTCGACCTTATGTTATGTTATAAACACACATACATGGCGCAGAGGGTAAGTCGTCAGTTTGTTGTGCGATAAGTGCTGGTTCGATCCCAGCGAGAGTATAGAAATTTATAGTAAAACCACGATGCAATAAAATTTTCCGGCCACAAACTTTAAAATACAAATTTTTGTCGAATTATCAAAAAATGTGGGCCGATAAGCTTGTTTCTCCACCGGTCGGTCCGTTTTATTAATATGTTTCGTTTCGGTTGTAATTCTAAAAAGAAATTAAAACACTTTCTTCTAACAATTTCACTAATTTTATTCAAACAAAATTTCAATTTTACAAAATTTTTAACTCTATCTAAATTTTCTCAGCCATTCGCCTCACAGGCTTGTCGGCAAGTCTTTTTTATACTTGCGCTCGCGCAAACTGAATTTTCATCAAAATTCCAGTGGCACAGCATAAAAACTTTTACCACTACAAAACACCACAATATTTCTCATCATCCTCTTCTCTGCTTTTGAGTTTTCCTTGTGAAAAATAATTTCTATTTGCCAATTTCTACGCGAAATTTTTCATTGCGCATTAAATGACCAAAGTTTCGGAGTTTAATTTCTCATATATTTTTATGTGATTTTCTACTGTTTTCTTTCGAGTCTTCCGTTACAATGCAGACATACAAATGAAACAATTGTCTCTGTTACTCTAGAGAAAGGCTGCTCCCAGAGTGGAGGCTCATCCCGACTTATCTGCTCATCTCACTCCGATGTTAATTAATGTAATCGAGGACAAACGAAGTTGGTAACAGGACAAATATTTCAATGCAAATATCGAAGCGGGTAAGCCGGTTTGGAAACCAGCGTTCATTATGTTCCCAGACAAACTCTAATTTCAAGCTGGTTTTGGGCTTTCAAAATCTTCCCGCCGGATGCTGTCCATTCAATGCATCCTCCATCTTAAATACATACCTACATCTGTGATACAAAAACAATGTAAAATTTGTTCATTAGCTTAAAAAACCGTTATTTCGATAAACAATTTTAAGTTCCGAACTACAAATATCTTCAAATAGTTACAATTTTTAAAACCATTAGTTTTTATTGCTTTTCTTATATGTACATACGATACGTACTAAATTTTCTTATTGTTACGGTTACAAATTGTGAGATTTGTCAACAGGATAATTATATAAAAAAACACCTTGAAATGACACGCACACAATAACTTTGAATGCTATTTTTTAACAACTTTGTAGCTATCACCATCAAAATCTACGTGTTATAGCGCATAGGTTCAAAATTTTATCATGAAATTGTAGGACCCTTCCTGTCAATTAATAATTGAAAAATATTGAATGTATCACTGTAGAGCATTATTCCCATGCTGCAAATAACTTTGACTGCTGATGTGAATTTACACCATTTAGCTATAATTTCAACTAATAATTATAATAATACCTCAGCATAATTTGGTAAAATTTTGCTTAATTACTGAAATACTTTTAAGAAGAGACTCATAATACAATATTATCTTTACATCTGTAATCGTTACTAACTTACTGACTTAGCGTATGCATTGGCCTAAAACTTAACGTGGAATTCGAATCACGGCACAAAAAATAATTTGTGAGTCACTGGGATTCGAACTTATGACAATACCGCTAGAGGTTCAATTCCCAATGCATTAAACTAACTACCTGTACAAATAACAAGTTATAACTATTAGTACACGTGTTTCAGCAGTATTGAATCTCATCAGATCACCAGTCAATAAAAGTGACAATAAGTAATAAATAATATTATGAAAAATTATAATATATCAGTGTCAATACAGATGCAAATTATTACAGCTACTCCTAGTAACTTTTGTAGGGTTCTCCGGATGTTTGATTATTTTTATTTGCAACCAGGTGGAAATGTTTCCTTCAGCATAATATTGCTAATTGGCTTACTATGAACTGCTATTGAAAAATATTTTGATTGAGAATATAAGAATGGTCAATTTAGCCAACAATACAACTCAAAACATTCAAAAATTTTAAAATTGTTCTGAATTTTACCCCAGTAAATTACAGTAGTCCAACTTCGTCAATTTATTGGCATAATTATTATCAACATACGTAACTTGACTTTTGTTTTTACTTCTTTGCCAGCGCGACAGTATAAAAACCTATAAATGATTGCCAGCATTATAGGTGCGAACTTCATGGCAGTCTATCAAACTGAAAATTTATAGATGTTCTAGTGGCGCACCTGGTGGCTATTTGCTAAATTAGGCTCTTAACTAATGCACTCAAGGAAATAATATTCAATATGACAACTTAATGTTACTATGTTTATTATTGCCAAAAGAATTTCTAAGGATTCATTTAGTTATATTATTATTAACTTGACATTAGTCAAGATGCACTACATGCATCCAAAACTGTATAATTCTTTTTCGATGATAAGATTTGAACATCATTCCATTATAATTTATTTCTACAAAAACAAAATACAAAAATATACTAATTACTTCCGGTACGGATATTGCTCCTGTTAAAGCTGCTGTGGTTTTCTCAATATCCGGCGATATTGCCGATTTGAACCGCCTCTTAAAATTTTTTATGTTGTCTATTAGTCGAAGCCACATAATGTTCCGATTAGTTTTTTTTTGGACAGCCCTAGGGAATATTTTTAATTGGTAAACTGTTTTGGCAAAATAGCCACTTCCCAACTCGGACCCAACGTCGTTAAATCAATTAAAACCCTTTATAATCCGCGTCCTCCGCTCCGGTCCCCTCCGCTCAGAGCGCTTCGATCAGTTTTGACAAGGCAACTACGGAAAATTTCGGATCCTTCATCGTTAAATCAATTTAAACACTTTCCAAGTATTTTTGTCATGAAAGCTTTAGTGGCGTATCAGAGGAGTAGCCAGATTAATGGTACATTTAAAACGGCTATCATCACAAGGGTAATCCGCACATTTTGGAATTATGTGTTATTGCATGAGAGATTCATTAAATGATCTTCTGAAAGTAAAAAGTAAAGTCGGAAGAATAGAATAAATAAAGATGACTTCTTTGATGTCAGAAGAAGTAGAAAAAAATTATCAGGAAGCTTGTAAGGGCCACTGAAAAATTATTTTATGTGGGTAAAGAGGAGAACTGTAGCGAAAATTTAAAGTGATATAAAAGGACCCAGTGCCGATTTTTGGGTCAGTTTGGATTGAATCCTTGAAGCAAAAGCTAATGTTACGTAATGCTGGACCATCCAGATGACGAAAGAATTCCGCAAAGTGATCATCCAAAACAACAACAATAGGACGTTGCCAACTGGAGGAAATCCAAAATGGTTCCACAACTTACGCCCCAAAAACTACGTAGTAGGTTGCGCATTAAAAGCCTTTCTTATCATTTTTACTTGAACAGATGTTAATATAGGAGCCCAGAAACACTACACGACCGCTGAACTAATAGTTTCAAACGACTGGTACGACAAAAATACCGACATTGGACCAAAAAACTATTTGTCCAAGCAAAATCTCGGCAATTAATAAAGTCGTTCTGAAATTACGTACGCTCACCGCGTCGTAGCTGTTGCTAGACTCAATACGAAGGTATTCATATGCCAACGTTCTTAGACGATAACCTGCATTCAATTGCAAGCCAAATATTTGCAATATAGATAGCATTAAATTATAAAGGCAGAGCCGTATCTAGGTATACACGATGTATTCAAAAAGTTCCAGGACTACCGTCGGTAAGACAGTACAAGTGGCGCTATCTCTGCGCGACAAACGGCATCACGTAGCTGTAACATTAGACCATATCCATACCAAGTTTCATTCATTTCTAACAAGTTCTGACTTGTTGCTGTTCATATGTGTAAAGCGAGTTGGCATGCTATTGTCATCGTGCAAAAAATGGAGCAAAGAACAAACATTAAATTTAGTTTTAAATTGGGCATATCAGCCACAGAAATTTACGAAATGATTAAAAAAGTGTATGGCGAGGATTCAATGAGTCGTTTACGAGAGTTTGAGTGGTTTTCGAGGTTCAAGAGGGAAGAGATCCGACAGAAGATGATGAGAGAGCAGAGCGACCTCATTCGTGTCGGACTAATGAAACCTGTTGAAAAATTTCTTCGTCAAGGTTCCATTGTGACCGGACCATTCTACAAAGATGTTTTGGATCGACTGTTGAAACAAATGCGGCGTGTGAGACCAGAATTGTTGGACAGTCTAAAATTTATACTCTTGCACGATAATGCACTGACGCACAAGTCCATAATTGTGCAGGAATTTTTGGTTCTGGTATTGACCACCCCCCGTACTCACCTTATCTGTACTCCCCATACTATTTTTTGTTTTCAAAACTTAAATTGAAGATGAAGAGGCAGCGGTACGAGTCGATCGAGGCGATTAAAAAGCGGTGACAAGGGAGCTGAATAGTGTTGAAGTTGAGGAGTTCCAGAAAGCTATGACGGACCTTTTCACTTGTTCTAAAGGTTGTATCTACTTGCGAGAAGACTATGCAGAAGCCTGATATTAAATATACATGTTTTCCCTGTATTGTGTGGTCTGTGTGCGATCAGTCCTGGAACTTTTTGAATACACAGTGTATTGTGAAATGACATGAAAAATGGTACCACGTAATGAATAAAAAAATTCGTTACATGTGTTAGTGGGAGAAGGATTGTTAGTAATAAAAGATTTTATGCGGAAGCCAACCACTATTGGGAAAAGTGGAGAAAGTAAGAGCTAAGGTGAAGCAAATAAGTTTATGCAGCCACAGAGTGGAAATAAAGTTCCACTAACTATAATTCAAGAGCAAGCTGTCCGGAGATAAAAACTATAAAAATTATAGAGGGTAATCAAGATATTGTATTAATTATAAAATCATAAAAGGAAAGTTACACCAAAATATGGACCGTGAACAAAGCGAAGATAGAAAGCTGGTCATTAGGTGGGCAGAGATTTTACTGGAACACTTAAGTGTCAGTGTCATAATATAGGAAATCTACTTCTGCCAGCTTAGATTTTCTAAAATTTATATGTATAGTTTTCAGTTGATCGATATCATGAATTAATGTCATAGAATTAATAATAGGATAATAACAGGATTATAATGAACAGGTTAATGTTGAGATACCGTGTTTGAGCCTGGGCGGAGTAGGTACTTTATTTTGACCGCCTCTCCTGATAAAGAAATAGCAAACCGCCCAGGTAATCTATCGAAGAGATCCTTCAAATAAAGTGACCACAAAAACTTATTAGGATAAATAAAGGACTGAAACGGAAGTCTCAATTTCTTTTGAACTACCTATTAAAATGTGTGAAAACAGCTAAAATTGCAAAATTGATTACACACCAACTCAAAGTATCATAATCAATCTTGCAATTTTCAATTAGTAATATAAAAAGTAAACCATTTAAATGTACGTTAACGAAACTGTGATTGTATAATCTAATTTGCAAAATTATGTTGTTAAAATTATAGATTTCATTAGTATAAATTATGGATTGATTCTCTTTATGAAGATGAATTAAACAAAGTGTGGAAGAAAGATGTTTAAATTTAATACTCACAAGAGGCAAGCTAATACTGGAACTCGCCAATTTACACCATTTTTAATATATCTTTTCGCCATAATTAGTTATACATAAGGTGAAAATTTAAAATTCCTTAATTCAGTCAATTTGGAGAAAATCGATTTTGAAGAACGAAAATTGCTTTCCCATAAGAATTAAATTGTTCACCTCGGTATACTTTGCCTATTCAGCAATCATCGATTTTCTGCAAATTGGCTGATTTAAAGAATTTTA
Source organism: Rhagonycha lutea (assembly GCA_958510855.1). Taxonomy (NCBI): domain Eukaryota; kingdom Metazoa; phylum Arthropoda; class Insecta; order Coleoptera; family Cantharidae; genus Rhagonycha; species Rhagonycha lutea. The sequence goes on from OY294042.1 coordinate 8,157,847, forward strand.
AATTTTCACCTATACAATAATGTTCATTATTGCGGTTTGATTTCGGGTAAAACTGTGTAGCCAGAATTGCAAACTAAATAATACTGCAAGCAGCTCCACATTTTTCCAATAACTAACTCTGAAACTTCTCAAAATCGACATTAAACTGTAGGTCCCCCATACATAACTTTAGCGCTAAGAAAATTGGATAGTAAAATATTAGGAAAGAAGAATAATATTTTCCATACAATCCCTTTCAATTTTTCGTTCTTGAACATCTTTATTAATATTTGGGCCATTCAATATGATATTGTTATTTAAAACCATAAAAGTTCGTAATATTACTATATTTTTGTTTATATTTGAGTTACGAAATATAATACAATCTTTCAAGTGTAAATTTCGGAAGTTATCGATTAATGTTATTACAATAACTTTTATTCACCTCTATTCAGCGGAATGAATTACCCACAATCAAATAAACAAAATTATCATTTTTGTAATGGTCAGAATTTCACCATAATACAGTGTGTTCACGGAAAATGGTAACAGTAAATAATTTTTATATGCTACTAGATACAAGAAAAAGTTTAGATAGTTTTTTATTCAACTGGAAATTTACTATCGGAAACTGCTGAGGTATATTTTTTTATACATCAAATTCAACCGGAAGTGAACATAAAATTTTTTTTTCAAATGGCAACATGTCTTTTTTTTTAAATTTTAGCAATCTGCAGGTTTTTCTCTATAAATATATATAAAATTTTCATAAGGTTACATAAGAAAATATTCGAGAAAATACAAGATTTAAACAAACAATAATAATTTATTAATTATCTACACATAAAGGTATGTAGAGTGCTATGAAAAACAAAAAATCACGTTACAGAAAACACAACTGTCATTTATCGGATAAATTTTTCAAAATTGCCACCGTTTTGTTCAAGACATGATTCTAATATACGCAGAAGTTCATCATTAGATGCTTTTTTTTGTTGATTTAGTGATATTTGATAGCATGCTAAATTAATTTTTTGTTTTTGAAATCTTTTAAATTTAATGGCGGATTTGCGTAAACAACTGTTTTTAAATGACCCAATAGAAAAAAGTTACCAAAAAAGTTCATAGCACTCTACATACCTGTGTATAAATAATTAATAAATAATTATTATTGTCTGTTTAAATCTTGAATTTTCTCGAATATTTTCTTTGTAACCTTATGAAAATTTTATATATATTTATAGAGAAAAACCTGCAGATTGCGAAAATTAAAAAAAAAGACATGCTGCCATTTGAAAACAAAATTTTATGTTCACTTCCGGTTGAATTTGAAGTATAAAAAAATATACATCAGCAGTTTCCGATAGTAAATTTCCAGTTGAATAAAAAACCATTTAAACTTTTTTTTGTATCTAGTAAGCATATAAAAATTATTCACTGTTACCATTTTCCGTGAACACACTGTATATTAAATTTTTGTATAGTAAATTCTGTAAAACATTCTGCAAATTTTAATTAAAACATTTAATTAAGGAAACTTCAACGATCAAATTTGTTAAGTTGACGTTTGTATCCACAATTTAACGTAATATATCGGCATAGTTTAAATAAAATAATTAAAAATTACATAATTAATTAAGCTTTATTTGAATTTAAAAGATGTTTCTTTATAAAAAGTTGAACTTAAAAAAAGGGGTTGAATTATTGTTTTACGTAATATTATGTACATAATTACATATTATACAGGGTGTCCCCGCACTCACTTTACATAACTGAGGTGGTGATAGAGGACACTTTTCTAAGAACAATATTTAACAAAAATTTTTTTCTGAATTCAAACCCTCGAGAGTTAGGCCTCTTTAAAGCATTTTTTCTAATTTCCACCTTCACGTGGCCATAGCCCAGAAAATATTGATTTTTCGGTAAAAATGGTTTAATGCTTTTTCAAAGAGTGTGAAATAATCTACAAACTAGACTCACACCTTTTATTGTCTAAAATCAACGGATTTCGAGTTATGAATTAAAGTAAGTTAAAAAATGTCGAACAATTTGAGCTTTTTGTTTTTTTGTTTTTTTTCAAAACCCTGTATCTTTTAAACGAAACATTTTATAAAAAATCTGACGCCCCATTCCGGATAGGAAATTTAACGGACTACAACTTTTGTCTAGTAAAAATTTTTGAGAAACCAATCCAATTCACAGAAAATCAGAAAGTAACAAACAAGGCAGCTACAAAACATAAAATTAAATTCACAAAATTTTTATTTTTTTTGAAAAATTATTTTATTAATTAATTTTAAATTATTACATTGATAAAGTAATTGTTGAAAATGACCACCCTTGTTATCAATACACAGTCGTGATTGTTTTAAAAGATGTTTGTAGAAAAAAAATCGATTTTTCGACACTTTTAATCGCAGAAATTCGAATTTTTGACACTTATCACACTCACCGATTGACCAAAATTGGCCTCGTGATTGACCGGTCAATCCCTCGACCTTGTTGACCACCCCTGCTATAATGGCTCTTAACAAAAAAGTAAATTTTATAAATAATACTATAAAGCATATTTTAAAACGAGCACGACTGTGTATTGAAAATGAGGGTAGTCATTTTCAACATTTACTTAAATAATCTAATAGTTTAAAATTAATTAGTATAATAATTTTTCAAAAAAAATAAAAATTTTATGAATTTAATTTTTTGGTTTGTAGTTGCCTTGTTTGTTACTTTCTGATTTTCTGTGAAATGGATTGGTTTCTCAAAAATTTTTACTAGACAAAAGTTGTAGTCCGTTAAATTACCTATCCGGAATGGGGCGTCAGATTTTTTGTAAAATGTTTCGTTTAAAAGATACAGGGTTTTGAAAAAAATCAAAAAAAAGAAAAGCTCAAATTTTTCGACATTTTTTAGCTTACTTTAATTCATAACTCGAAATCCGTTGATTTTAGACAATAAAAGGTGTAAACCTAGTTTGTAGATTATTTCACGCTCTTTGAAAAAGCACTAAACCATTCTTACTGAAAAATCATTATTTTCGGAGCTATGGCCACGTTAAAGTGGAAATTAAAAAAAATGCTTTAAAGAGGCCTAACTCTCGAGGGTTTGAATTTAGAAAAAAATTTTTGTTAAATATTTTTCTTAGAAAAGTGTCCTCAATCACCACCCAAGTTATGTAAAGTGAGTGCGGGGACACCCTGTATTTAAATTGTTAAGTTATTAACTAGTGATAATAATTAATTGGTATATTTTAAAATATATCGAGTTAAATTAAATAAATTCTTTATATAATTTTATTGAGCTTTCAGACGTGGGTACGTCTTTCGTTAGAATAATGTAGTTATGGCAAGAACTTTTTTTATTTTACATTTATTAAGTATTTTCTCAATAATATTTTAATACTTTTTGGTAACTTTGAGATCTTTAATGCATTTTATAATTTTTAGAGGTAATTTAAAAAATCTATTTTAATTTTAAATTACATGTTAAATTTTGAAAATATGGACTGTATTTAGTATGATATAGTACCTATATAATATATTTATCCATTACTGTAATAATATGTCTTGATATTATATACATAATATCATGATGACTGTCAATATAACATAAGCTTGGATAATTGGTTTTTCTTGTAGAGAAAAAATTGAATTTGATGTAAGGCTTAATACCGACTATACTAGGGGTGTCATAGCTGATATACTCAAACTGCAAAATTTTAGTTTAACAACTTCAATTAAAGTTAGCCAAAATTGAAGTTTGAAACTTCAAAATACATCTAAAGTTTTCGAATACATTTAACTTTAATTTGATAGTCAGTATCTTTGAAAAGTTTAAAAAATGTCCATCTAGTATATACATATTTTGTTAATGTGTGTTTAAGTTAAAAATAAAAGTTTGCAAGAATAGCCAATAATAATAATTGTAGTTTAAACAACTGTTTAAGTGTGTATCTGTATTTGACAATTTATGATAGTTTGAATAATACTTTGACATATATATTTAATGGTAGTGTTAGCAATTATAATTTACATACATAAATTGTGTGCAAACAGGCGAAATGATCATCTCCAACGACAAATACTTCATGACGGAGATTAATAACTCGTATTACAGCGTACAAATGCGGTTAGTTATTCGTCGCTTTCACAAGTCCGATTTGGGAGGCTACAAGTGCATCTCCAAAAATTCGATTGGCGATGCCGAAGGCAACATTCGTCTCTATGGTAAGCCGATTTAAAATTACTTTCTGATTTACAACTTTGAAACTATGAAATGTTGATGAGACTTACTTCAGAATTGGCGACGCAATAAAATGAAATTGGATTTTTTTATAAGAAAATCGCTGAATTTTCAGCCACAACTAGTTTTGTATCAAAATCAACTTCTTTGTGAGACAATACATGTCTAGCACTATTTGTAGGTTGAAAGATACGATTTTCTACTTACTTTTATTGCGTTGCAAATTTATTTCAATTCTGTGATACTTTTAAAAGTCGAATCACTTTACAAAGCCCCAGAGATAAACCAATGTATAGTTTCCAAATTTATGTTTATGCGTGATGGCCACACATTCAATTTGTTTCATCGGCAATCGACTTTTATAGAAGATTGTTAAAATTTTCAGAGATGGAAATGCAAGAAAGAATAGAGACACAAGAGGAGGTTGTAATACAAGATAACACCGAAGAAGACGGTTCTAACAGTCGTCTATACAACGGCTTCCAAGGTTCGTTGACAGAATCAAGTGACAATAAAATCAGGTCTGAGATCGATTTAACCTCGTCTACGGGAACCACGTCGATACGAGCATCTTATTTTCTGCAATCGTGCCATATTTTGATAATGCTGTTGTTTTTTTGACGCCAAAGTGTGATACGATTAGTGTACAGTGAGGTGTGGTGATAATGTGCCAAATCTAATTGTGCTTTGCTAACCAGCGCTCTGAGTCAAAAAGTATCTGTATTATACGGATTGTCCTAGATAATATTTCTGTAGTAAGATCAATGTTTAGGCTTTGTTGTTGCTAATTAGAAGCCAGCATAACGAAGTAGTGTTTATTTTTGATCTCAATAAGTAAAATTACATAATAAATACAAATATTTAATATAAGGCAATATGTTATTAGGTTTATTAAATATATTTCTATTAGTAACTTCCTTTTAAATTCAATATTTATAATCTGTTAATTACTTATTAATTGATCTATCAATATAAAATAATTATAAATTGCTTATCAAATTTAGCTATAGATATTATGCAGAATCGCTCAAATTCTATACTTTCTTCTAATTAACTACGTAGCTATAATAACTAATAAACTCAAATAATATCTCCATAACAGTTTTTTCTTATGGAGACATTTCTGTTTCGAATCTTACACTTACGGAATTAATTAGCTTGGCTTTTCGGTAAAAACTTGGATGAAATATTAAAATATTTTAATTTTTACCTTAAACAAAATATCAGATAATTGGTGTCAAGCACCGTACTGTTACAGATTCGAATCCCAATGACCACCAAATTAGTTGGGCTATGTTTCGGAGGTGTAGGTCCATTTTTACGTCAGTGGCTAACGAAGACTGACTTGCAATTTGGTCCTCCTTTAATACTTTTCAAATATTCTTTCATGATCTTATATAATTTTAAGTTATTTCGTTACCTAATTTTATTTTTGTTATTACAAAAAACAATTGTTTAATTCTTTTAGGCACGCCGCACCAAAAATACAACACGAATACATTTCAGAAACAAAATGCACAAAATTCCACCAACAAGACAAATACACATTTGTAAACAAATTTTGCCTGACAGACAATGCCTCTTCCCACATAGACGTTACAATGTATTTCAAATTTACTGCATTTTTGTTCTGAAAGATATTTGTGCATTCCTTGTTGATTTTGAATTTTTAGTATGTCTTTCACTATTGAAAATTTAATCTTTAGCAAGACGAATCTCTCAATGTTGATTCAAACCCTGGGGTCCTGGATGCAAATATACGCGCTCATCAACTGCTCTCTTAAAGCGATCGTTGTTTTTACGTAAATCTGTTTTATTTGTCACTAATACTGTAACCGTCATATCTCAATTATTTATTTATATTTATTTGGTACTTTGTACCATTTATTCTATTTACATCAATTTTATAGAATTTAGCTATATTGCAATTAAGTTAACATTAAATTTCATTCTGCAAATAACTCATAATACCGCTTAAACTTTTATACATTTTCTTCAAATTTGAGGAACAATGGTAAATTGTTGTCATAACCTAAAACCATAATTAACTTTATATTATAATATAAGTTCTAATCTTAATTTTTTATTTAAGATATATTTTTTATATTGTAAGCCTTTATAATTAACTAATTACCACGTACTTACGATCCTAAGCTAAATTATTTAAAGTTTGCGTTTCCTAAAATGTTTACTAGTTAGTATGGATCCAAATTCCAAAGGATATTATTGTATATTTTATTTTGAAAAGTTATAGGTACTTAGTGTAATAAATTTAATAAAAATTATTATATTAAATAATAAATATTATCTACTATTAACTTTAACAATTATTTGTATAGCGCAATTAATTTGGATGAATTTTGAAGATTGTTATAGCTACGTTGTCAGTTTGTAAAAGCATTGAATTTGAGCCACCCTGTACGAGTACATACCAGGTGACTATTATAATTACCCACCCTACTTGGCTATATTTTAATTGATTTTATATTTTTGTTATACTATTAAATTGTAAAAAATTCTATTAATTTAATACATTCTATATAAAAATTAACATCTTGTAATTTTTATCATACATTAATTACTACAACACCTACATACCGTACGTCCAGATAACTTGCCAGCTTTATTGCAGCGGGAGGGGGAGTTATATTAACCATATAAGTGTGGTGAGCATATCTAAAAGTCAAAAATGGTATAAGCGCCATTAAAAAAAGAAGAAAGTACCATAACGAAACCCTTCTTGGGTAAAATAGTTATCAGGAAAATTACTTCCTTATGAAGAAGTACACTGGTCTATATTCCTCTTGTAGCTACCTCTATCTACCGACATTAAAAATACAATGCATAGCTAGATTGAACTAAGTTTCCTACATCTTATTTAGCATAGTTCTGTTTCCTCCACAAATTTTCCAAAATTATTCCACTTGAACGAAGTTTAAATTCACGCAATACTTAAGTCACGAGCATATCATCAAGAACGTTCAAATTGGTAACAAGACGAGATTTTGAATTGCTAACAATTCATCATTTCGTAGAGGTTGCCGACAACGGTCTCTTTGTGATACTTCGATTACTACCTGCTTAGAGGATGTCCACTCCAGCTGCTCAGACCAAGAGTATAAGTTCTCAGGGTGGAATCGAGAAATAACAATTTTCTGGTATGGCGATTACTTTATTTTTCCTTACAGTCGTATCTCATATTTGTTGCTATGACAGTACTTCTCAAAACGCCATTATATTTAAACGATTTGAATATTTTTTGTGTAGTAAACATATCGAGTTTCGGGCAGCATTTACTGCACATACTGCTTTTCTTGTTCAATCAAAAGAAAAACCCGAATGAAAGCAGTCGTATCAACCATCGCCATCTCAGAATTACCCGACAGTTTAAATTGTGGTACAGATGGACTTGGTGCCTTTTTTTACGAAGAGATGCCAATATTCCCTGACGACCCCAATTTTTATGATATTTGAATTGTCGTTATCCAGTAGTCATTTTTCGGGTATTTGGAGGAATAGTTTTGTAAATCATATCTTTAAAAGAAGGAAATCGATGTGATATTGGTAATTACAAAGGAATTTATATCCAATCGACCATACCAACGATGCTTAACAAACTAGTTTCCGTTCAACTGATGTACAATCTAGCAAAAATTATATAATTGATTATCAGCATCTGCTTTTACCTAGTTGTTCTACAACCACCAATTTATTATCGTTTATCACGTTTATTCTCGATGCATTCAAGAATCACGAGCATGTTAATGCTGCAAACATGAATTTCTCAAAGGCCTTTGATCGTGTTGACCTCGCAGCTCTTCTGTCAAAACTCTTTGCTTTTAGGCTTTGGTTCAATATCTGCATCTAGTGTTCTAAATGATAGAATATAGAATGTTTAAATTCAGAATTTTACGACCAGAATGACGTACAAGACACGGATAAGTAATTTTGTGGCAGGACAACGCTCCATCACATATAGCGAATGCGTTCAGAGACACCATTTCTCCACTAGACTGGGAACTCCTGCTCCACATCCCGTACTCAACAGACTTGATCCCTTTTGATTACCACTTGTTATTATCGATGTCTCACGAACTTTCCGTGAAATACTTCAACAATTACGGAGATGTCGAAAAATGGGTTGATGACTGGCCCACCTTAAAAGATGTACATTTTTTCTGGGAGTGTGTTACGTTAGATTCCATCGCTACGTCTTGAACGTAACCAAAAGTTATCGTAGGCCACCTAAAACGATACTATATTAACAAATAGGATACCTTCTCTGGTACCAACGCATTTACCTCGGATTTACGTCTGTGTAAATTTGATTTAGGCGCTTGAATCCAGGAAATGCGATAACTGGCTGGTGCCATGAAAAGGTTGGTATTAACTTGAACAGGTGCATAGATTTTGGATCATCAAAAAAGTTTGGCACGTTAGTTCGGTGGCCAAAAAGTGAGATGTTCTGAATAGATTGTCTGTTCTGAATAGAAGTAGTATTTGGTTGTTTTATGCAGCAAGTAACTTCCCGGTTGAATACCGTTTTGAACCAAGTCGATTTTGTTGGAATTCTGTCTTTCGTTGAGACGACGAGTAGAATTAGTCCGTTTTTTTTCGGGGTCGTTAGTAATTATTCAAGAAGTCGAGTTTGGAAGCCAACGAAAACTGACGCTGTTGACAAAAATTTTTAACATCTTTATAAGTGAGGTTATGTATGGTTCACTTTTACACATACCTTTTTTATTTGCTACCGATATCCAAGATCCATAACTTTACGGTGAATTGCGAGTTTGTGCACGAGTTAATTCCTCAAGGCGAGCACGGAACTATCTATAAAGAAAAGCGTTTTGTGAATCAAACAGAGACCACGATCGTCGAGCCTGGATTTGGTCAACCGTTAAACCAACAACAAAGAGCAGGGGCGTAACATCGGATTTTCAGTGGTGAGCAAGTTTACATATGTTTTATTATTACTGTTGTGATAAGATTGCCAAGACAAGAAGGTTTATTTTAAACGTCCTAATATCATTGCTTGGAAATCGAGCAGCGCTCGATTATAATATTGTGTTTAGGTTTAAGGATTGTTTAGAGCGTTCAGATCTGAAGGCGGTATTGAGGGTTTATTTTAATCGCTGCGTACGACTTGCAGTACTGGTGTGAGTACTGTGCCTGTAATTATTTCGACGTCCGATATTTTGATTCCACAAATTGCCTGAGAGCTGGAAAAAATATATGTAACCAGCGATGGTGCATACTTTGATAACCCATTTTTATTTTTATCTCCTATTAAAAGTGATTTTTAAAGAAAAAATTAAGAATTATCAACCGCCATACCTGCTAAGTCTCATTGTTACTTAATTTAGGAATTATGTTTGTAAATAGTGTTGTTTAATAGACATTGTTAATATGGAAATGGCCTTAGGGAACGTGGCCGCTTGAACACGGTCAGTTGAACGCAGGATGTTTGAATGCACGGACGTTTGAACGCGAGAAAGTCCATTTTGGCAACACATCCATCTACGACAGAGTTGCAAAAAAAAAAACGAAATTCACCCCCTTCCCAGTAGCACAATTTTCCGAGTTGGAAGGCCTTAAGGAGGATGTTTTTAATGAGTTTAGTCCTGCCCGAATCGGCACAAAATTGGCAAGACATCCACCCTCCACTAGGATCTTACGCAGTGAAATCTATTGAAACCCTTTAAACTTTGTTAAATTGCGTGTGTAATTGCTCGCGTTCCTTCCTTCGTTCAAACGACCTGCGTTCAACTAGCTGCGTTCCCTAATCATAGATTGAATCGAGCTACACCCAAATAAGTAATCCAACCTAAAGTCTGAAATAAGATTCCAAATAATGGTACCTGAAAACATTCAAAATTTATTCACGACATGGTGGAGGTGCCTGGCACCTTTTCGGGGAAGATTAGAATAACAACCTATTTGGTAGATTATGATGTTCTGCAAGGTACTACAAGTTATCAAGTTGATTTGAATGCGATCTGTAACGCTTTGTGTACCTCGTATGTGCCAAACATTCAATTAGGACCCGACATAAATCGTTTAACTTCAAAATACCGAGTTCTTTCGTTAACTGAGAGTAGTGTGAATAAAAATTACTTTGGACGCCATGTAATCTTAAGATGTCCCTCAGCACAGACACTTTTGCTACCCTCACTATAAAACTAAGGGTCAGCTTGGGGTGGGCTTATCTTCGCACAAATCTTGAATGGTAGATCAAATGTCACAATCATCCAGAAGGGCATAACTGCAGAAAATACAAGAAAGGTTAAATTGCACCTGCGAAAATAAGACAATCTTACAAAATATGAGTGAATGAAAAATTCTAATTATACAGGACCGGATACAGTAAGAATACAATCGACAGTTTATATCAAATATAAAAACGTTAAATAAAACGATGTCAATGGAAATACGAAAATAATGGAATTATCGAGTTTCGGTAAAATTTATTAGCAAACCTTAATGTCAATATCAGATTTCATGAAAATTGGTTTTAACAAATAATTAACGAGATGCCAGAAGGACGCCCCGGAGTTACAATACACTACATCTTGTGTAAAGTTAAAGGTGTAATTAACTAACTTAATCGCGCAGATTCTTATTAATGCAACTTTTTACGCTGTGTTCAGATTATCAGGGGAGAGGTAAGAACTTTAATTTTTATCACCTTATTGAAATACAACAATTTTGATTTTGATTAAAAGTTGAAAGTAATATTTAATTATGCAACGTGGAATCTAAACCATAGCTGAAATAAATTTGATCTTGAGCGTATTTCAAACTTAGGGCTCTTCGATTCAAATTTCATCACCCTACCATTACATAAAATTACTTGTAGAGGAAATAATTTGTACTTATATGGTTTGTTCGTTATAAAATAATATCATTGCTCTTACTAAAATTAGGTAATTAGCATGAGGATTTTAATTGAATTTAATTATACAAAGCCTAACGTAATAAAATGTCATCATAACCAGTGGTTTGTTAGTTAATAGTAGCCGATTCATAATAATATATTGTTGATTTAAGTATTTAATATTGTTTTTTGTTTTATCATTTCATTACCTATTTATTTTGTAAAGTAGGTTATGATATTGAAAGTAAAAATAAATCAAATCTGTTGTGATAACAGAAATACGGAAAATGATAAAAAAACAAAACATTTGAAGGAAAAATTTTGTATTTGATTACACAAATATTTTTCATCGATGTTAAGTAAAGATGCAGATGAACCTTAAGTCTATCCTGCGGCTATTTGCCACCGAGTTAATTACGAAAGAAGCAATTTATCCCTCTTACAAGATTATTGTGATATTTTGATGTAAATGGGTTAGCTAAAATAATAGGAATCATTAAAGAATGAGACTACTTGAAAATTTCCATTATGCCAAATTTGAAATATGGAAGCTTTAAGGGGTGAATTTTAAGAGGTATTAAAAAATACTTCCAAGGAACGAGGGAATAATTGTACACGACTTTAATTTACGTTATTAATAATTATTTTAAGTGTACAATTTTCAATTAAAATGAAGTTGGCTTGAATTTGTAAACGTGGATTCCATGCGAATACGGATGAGCCATGCAATCTCACATACATATATATTTGGCGACGTGAACGTTCGCATGCAAGAGGCCATTCATTTACCGCCCCGTCAAGCCTTCGAGTATCCATTTGCCACCAATTCTCTACTACATCTATTGCCACGATCTGGACATTGATGAAACGTTCTAGCATATGTACATTCTACTATTTCGGCACGCGTGCTATCAAATGATGGAAACAAAATCGTAAAAATTTTTCGTAACTTTTCTAAATCTCCAGATACACATTTATTTCAAGCGACTATTCCATTACTAACATCTTGAATAATAAATCATGATATCGCAGTTGTTTATGAATCAAAACTTTGTATGTAACGAGACATCTGAAATCAACTTAGGAATTGTTTGAGTCACGGGGTTGGAGCATCCTAATACTTCGATAGTTGCCGTACTACATCATTCTCTTGCGAAGATTTACACCGTATCACGCCTTACCTGTTGAATGAATGCTCTTAGCATTCGACCTATTTGTTAATGGGTTGGTACATTGAGTGTTGAATCTACGCTTTTCTCATAATTGACAATAACAAAATGTTGCTATTCAATTACGTACTTAGTGCACCAATTCTTCCAATCTTTTTGGGGAATATGTATATGTGACATAGTATTGTCGGGGAACATTAGAAGTACATTAAGTGAAAAAGTAGAGGCATCCGCTTAGATCCATTACGGCGGCTTCCCGACTGGACGCACGCACGGCCCAAGCTTTTAACGTCCCGAGTTCACCCAGTTCGTCGACTTTGTACGTATTCGCCGTGGCGGGCCCTAGAGGATATGCAAACAAGCCTGAGATCGATTTATCGTCTTGTAACCGGCAGAAATAATGTGATTCAAAATTAAATTTCGAACCCTTGTTCTGGCATGCGAATGATGGTATGTTGCTGGCCGGGGGGCAAGGCCGTGACAAACAGAGCGCGTGCTATACTAAATCTCTTGCAGGAATTTAGTTTTTATGAGCGAAATAAACTATACACTATAAATGTTAAACTTACTTAAAATTTTACAACAAAATATTGCTAAATATTTTTCAAGTCTTCAAGTTCTGCTAAAATGGACGGTATATACTTAAATCTTGGGATAAGAATGTGCCGCTACTGCAATTTCTTCATAATTCCATTCCACTTATTAACTCCTAAACTTCTGGAACGTGTGTTTTTGGATTTAATAAATCTACATTCTGTGCATAGTTCCCAATAGTCAATTTTAAGCTTTAAGCAAGTTAAGCATGTATTACTTGATGCATAATTTTACTTCCATTTATTTATTATTTCTAATATTTTACAAAGTTCATATTTTAATGGAGTTTAAACGTCGCTTATTAAATACAAAATTATACAAAACAATTTTAAGTGTTTCATGTTAAAATTGTAAAGTCATATGATTAAAGAATTACTTGCTATAATGGAACATTTAAAAATCCAATCAACAGCTAAACTCATGCGACAATAAATTTGTTCACTTACACGTTTTCAAATTCATTTTTCTTGTCAGAAAATTTTGACGTATAAATTTCATAATGTTTATACGACTCTCTTGCTTACGTACATGTTTTTAAAATCGACACATATAATTCATTCATGATGAAAACAATTTTATGAACAAGATTGGAAATTGCTCTCGTATTTCACTTTTTATTGTTGTTAACTTTTTAACCACAAAACCACTGCAGAAATTGTTTAAATTTATTCAAAATACCATAACTTAAGAGAAATCCTTTCAAGCTAATGTAGTAAACTCACAAAATAGACTTTCAAAATTTCCCGTTAACTTACTTGTTAAGGAAATATACATTTTTTAGTTCTTCATAATTCAAAATAATATATCAAACGTCAAAATCAAAAGTCAAACGGACAGAAAATTTAACCTCCATGATGGAAGATTTGAAAGAAAATGAAATATAAAAGTACCTATATTTAATTCCTGAGATATGTATTTTGTTAAATGTTAGAATTAATTTTTAATTATTATGCAACCAACAATACATTTAATTCTTACGTTTTAAAATACATCCTAAAGCTAAGTAGTATAATATTTTTTGAAAATCTGAATACACATTATATTATATTTCAAAAATCATGTTGACATTTCAAATCCATTCATAACAACGTGCGGAAGAAAGGCATGAGGACATGACTATTATCATGTAATACAAATACAACAGCTGCAATATATTCTAATCAACACAACACCGTCAAAACTGACATATATTTCCGTAACGGTACGGTGTCGGTTTCCCGTTTGAAAGTACATTTATCGGACTCACCCTGTAACAAAAAGACAGAAGGTCCAATTACTTTGCGCACCGATTATGCTGGCAGAAATATCTACCTTAAATTTTACAAGAAGTTGTAAAGTTCCACAGTCGGCTAGTGATGAGACAATCAGGGAGTGATAGTACGTTACAGTCGACCCTTCGACTGACGGATAGCATAATATACTCTTATTTAGAAAAGGCGTTAAATAAAACACAAATTAAAAATAAAAGTAAAATTATAATAAGAAAATTTAAATAACATACCATAATTGAATATTTTTTTAGTTGCTAAAAACTAATAAAAAACAAAAGAAATTTTAATTATTACGGAATGATACTTCGTAAAACTGAAATTGTAACAACAAAATTTAAGACTGATATTGTCTTTAATACTTATATCTTATAATAATTATATATTGTAGTGATATTTTCCTAGTGCATCCCCTAAGCACATAACTGGACAACTATCAATCTTAAAGGCTATCGTCTAACTTTAGAGTGGGAGAGTACTTAGAACTTTTTTAATTGCTGATGCAATCAAAGTAATAATACTGATGGTAACGAAACTCAACTCAGGGCTTGGGTTCGATATAAGCCTTTGAGTTCCTGTTTGCAAGTCTTCTCCTTTACTGGGAGCTAACCAAAATGATTTAAAATATGGTGAGAGCCGAGACGATTTTGTACAGTCGTACACTCTTATTTTGCTCAAATAAGTCTCAGACAAGCTTGTGAGATAAAAAAAACTGATTTAAATGTCATTGTAAAAATTTAAGAAAATAATCTATTAAAAATGGTGTGTAGAAATAATAGTCCACATTGACCAACAAATTTACTTTTATTACCAGAATGATTACGATAAAAGAAATTATGCAAATACTGGATGCGAGACATTCCTCGATATAAAGCTCATTGCGTATAATATCTGTGTTTAGATAACCACGAACAATTACATTTAAAACAACAATAATTAACTCGAATTGTTGATGGTTATTGCTAAATTGTGTATTTAATGTTTTAAACATGAAATAAATTTGGTGAAACATAAATTTTACAATAGTTTTTAATATTACCACATATTTCCCGTCATTTTGTTTGACGTTCACTGGTTTTTACTAGTTTTCACTGGTTTTATTGAAGTTGCGCGTGCTCCCGTTGCCTACCAATTGCGCTGATTGTTTACAGTAGATTGATGCTCGTGTAAAAAGTTTCCAAATTGGTGATAATTCAACCAAATCTTGTTTTAAACTTCGAAATTGTGGTTCAAGAAAATTAACTCGACTTGATAATCCTATCGCAGTTGCTCTTATCTCATTTGACAGGTACGTTTTCATAACCATAAAAAATAACGTCTGGATACGTCTTGTAAAAATAACATTCTAAACTTTTCCATTATCAACCTTAGCAAGGGCATCTGAACACTCCATTATTACAAAAGCTGGATTCCGAACACAATAAACCTCCTTCTCCTCCTCCGATAGACCAATCCTCACGTATGCAGCCGAGACCACGTGTTTTAGCAGGAAAGAGGAAGAGGAAATGAGGATCTTTAAGAGAAGGATATTAAGAAAAATACTGGGACCACACCGAATCAATGAACAGGAAACGAGACCAAGAATGAACCACGAGCTGATGAGTGAAATTAACAAGGAGGATATCATTCGAACAAAATTAAATCACTCACAATAAGATGGATGGGGCACGTGATGAGAAGCAGCGAGGCTTCGACCATTAAACGAATAATGAAATGGAGACCAGCAGAAGACCGTAACAGAGGAAGGTCCAGAGTGAGATGGTGGCATCAGGTGGTAAATGATCTGAGAAACATAGGAGTCGAGAACTGACAATAGAAGACAGTGAATAGACAAGAATGGAGAAACATCGTAGCAATAGCAAAGACAGATACACGAATATGATGTAATGTAATGTAAGAATGTGAGGACTAATCCACCTCAATAAACGGATTTGTAAAGTCTCTTAGAGACTCGCTAAATTCAACAGGAATAAAATGCGTTTATTATTATTATTATTAAAAAATTCGTAGCACACAAAGATGCTCTTCACCAGTAATATAATGAAAGCAAACTACACCTCCACTAGGTATGCACTCGGCATTGTCACACCATAATCCATCTAAACGATGGATACATTTTCAGCCGACGGCGACGTGAGCAGATAAACCAAACGTGCTACAACAACGCATGAAATGTAGACGTAGTCAGAACATTAGACCACAAACTTGATTGCATTATCAGCTGATTTTGAGTTTCCAAAAGTCCAAGAGTCTTAAGACTAAAGTCCACGATCCAAATGGTAAGTATTTCGATCGCATTAATTTTACCAGCCACCAACAAAAGTAAGTAAACATAAGAACAAAAGCTGCCTCGGTATAACTTCGTCGCCGGTCAAATTACCTCGACGACTCGTCCCAGGGAGATGGCACCGCCTCTATCTAGCTAGCTCCAGCAGAGAGACTCGAAATTTTCGCCACCGAGTTTCTTCCAGATGTTTGTGAGAGGAGTAGAATAAAATTTGCCGTGGGCGCCACGTAATCTTGGCTACTCCTCAGCACCGATCTCTCTACCCCGATTACGAGATGGTAGAGAGTTGCGGTCGAACCTCGACAGCTCCAGATATACAAGAGTTTAATTGTTTGTATATATTTATTAATTTTGGAATTTAAACAAAAACTTGAAAAATGGCAATATCACAAACAAGACAATAACAATAAAATTCCCCTCGTATAGCTATACTCGGTTCACACTTTTTAACATAAAAAAAAAATAATTTCGCCCCTTTTTCCCCAAAAATTCTGCCCAATGAATTTTACTTTTTCTAAACAATAACAACAACAAAAAAAACAAGAAGAACAGTCCAAACACTTAGCTTTCTTGGTCTGGGGTGCAGGTAAATCCCCAACACAATGGCTACTTCCCACCAGGACTCGGTACCCGGACTTGGTACAGACTTGTTATAAAACTTGTTATTAAAAACTTGTTACTAAAACCCTAAAAATAAAAACGCGGTAGTAAACACTAAGATAAAATCTATGCTCACCTCAAGCTGTTAGGAGGGTCGACACTTAAAAAATGAATCATTGAGTTAAAAAAATATTAAAAAATTGTAATTTTATCCTCTATTAATGAGATTGATAATGATTATCTTCGAGTTCTGCTGATTGATCCCTAACTAATAGGCTTGTTATCCCACTATACCAATATTTCACAAAACTCGTACAATTTTTTACTTCAATTTTTGTCACTCAAAATTTTAATTTATAAATTTTTTCACTTGTTCAATAAACAACCACGATTTATTTTATAAAAAAAATAACCCAGTGCCAAACTTTCTTACAACAATTTTTGGACCGTTACAAAGCTTAGCAATATCACGATCTAGTAATCAAGGTCTGTGGCTCCTGCTATATTTTTTTACTTTTTCCGTCACCGTTCGGTTCGGTTTTCGCACAGCGACCACCATCTTTAATTTTTTCACCAATCAATGCAAGTTTTACACGGCGGCCACCATCTTTCGTTTACATTATTTGACATTTAAACAAACAAGTTAGTTGCCGCCGTGTAAAACTTACATTGATTGATGAAAAAATTAAAGATGGTGGCCCCTGTGCGAAAACTGAACCGAACGGTGACGGAAAAAGTAAAAAAATATAGCAGGAGCCACAGACCTTGTTTTCTAGATCGTGAGCAATATTAATATTAGAAATTGGGAGAGGGGGGGAGGGTAAAATATCTCTTAAAACCAATTTAAAACGTATTGTAACAAAAACTGCCCGCTGAATCTTTAATGCTTTAATTGACACACAGAAATTGGGAGATGTATCTCAGTTTCAACAATTGCAATGTACATGGCTGCGCTAATATGCACAGTTAGCAATGAAAGATTACAATCAAAAAGTGCACCCCCTACTAAATATAAACAAGTACCCAGCAAACACAATAACCTCTTACGGTTACTCGTAATTGAACACAAAAGCCAATAAACACTTCGGTTCATGCGAATTGGATAAGTTAAAATTGCTTACCTCGAGCTCTCGTATAAGCTTACAAAATAATAGTGACAGTTGTTCGTCTCCAACCGCTTTCGCAACGAGTAACTTTAAAGATAAACAGCCGTATTTATTAAAAACTTAAAACAGTCTTGTAAGCCTGTTTTAGTTAATAACCTCAAAGGAGTTCAGGATAATTAACCTAACTTTTTTTTTGCTGTCATTTCGAATTTTTTTTAGGTTAAAATACCAACTTATTACAGTAAATGTAATAAGTAAGTGTAATAAGTTGGTATTTTAACCTAAAAAAATTCGAAATGACAGCAAAAAAAAGTTAGGTTATGGTTAATGAACTCTTTTCAGGTTATTAACTAAAGCAGGCTTACAAGACTGTTTTAAGTTTTTTATGAATACGGCTGAAAATCTGTAACTTGTTATAATTACATAAAAGAAAACACTCGCTTGATTATTCGCGACACTGAACACACTGCTTGCAGATCTGTAGTTGGAAACTGGACCAGTGAGACCATCCAAAAAATTGAAAGAATTCCCTGGGCGTTATCCCAGACAAACAATAATAGGATTTACCAACTCCAGAAAATCTAAAATGGTTTCAGAACTTACGCACAAAACTGCGTAATAAATCGCAACACGAAAGAGCCTCTTCCACTTCCAGATGTTTACAAACTGAAGCCAAAAACCCCACACGGACCACTGTACTGCTGTTTCATACCATAAGCCAGAATGAATTGAATTTAACGATTGCATTTAAATAAATGCATGGGTGTACTTAGAAATATTGAAATTCAATAAGAAAGTAGTACTGCGTAACGTAGTACAAAAATTCATTACATTAACCGAATTAACCTGTTTGCATTATAATATTTAAAACAAGCCAATTTTACTTTGTCATAGAATAGAATAAATAATTTATATATTATCTTATATGTAATCTAGGTATATAGTAATACCTAATGTATTTAAAATATTAAACAGTAAATTTAATGCTTTTGATATTTTTTATAAACTTTTGGTATCTGACCTGATATAGCGCTTACTTCATTAAGATATTCACATAATGACGTTTGTTTCCGACCCTGTTTACTCGCTTCCATCTATGCAAAAAATAACTATCCTATTGTCTCCTTCGTTTGTGTTCGGTTACATCAATTAACATTAGAGAGAGATGAAGCTGTTAAGCCGGCGCCAGCGTAAACTTACTCTACAGAGCCTGATATCCGCAACATCACTTTTATTACTACAAAATTTTAAAGACCTACGAAGTTTACAAGCATACGCGTTTTTGGTATTTTATTAAATTTTAATTATATAAAATTTGATCAAATATTTAAATATATTTTTTGTTCTGTTTTCATATTGTAAAACTTTAGAAACTATTAATATATTGTACTCTACCGGATGGTCTTTTATAATTTAAAATAAATGAATTTAATCGTAGAGAAATTTCAAACAAAAAGCACGATCGGCAAAGACAATCCAATTGCACCGGCTAGCAATGACTCTTATTGCTCTTACTTCAGGTTCAGCGAATACGTCGAAGGACGCCTTGTTAAATTCAAGTTAAGCTCTCGGTAGTAATGAACAAAATTTTTAGTTTAGGAAAAGTAAATTTTTTGTGTTACTAAACTTTTAACGCAAAACGAACAAATTTTTCATATTGCATTGAATTCTGGAACAATTAGAAGTTCAGATTGAACCTTTCTTTTACTTGTGCAAGGAGATATTTACCTTTTATTACCCTAAAATTTTTAATAGCCACATTCGTCGTATTCGCTACCGTTCACCTACTGAAAAGAATACGACAATATTAAGATATAAACCTGTGTATGTCTCTGTGGAAAAATGAGTTCATCGAGTTTCTTGATAGAAGACACATTATAGTAAATATCAACGGTAATAATTATGTTTAGATATTATAATTTCAGAAACTTCATAATAATTTTTGATGAAACCGGAAGTGCTAGGAGTAAGCGTTTAGCTAACCCCTAACATATCACCTGTTGAGATGAAACCATATATCTCCAATTTACTACAGTGGGCGACAAATAATTCACAATGAAAAAGTCACAGAAGGAGCCTATAAGCTAATAGTGGAAAAAGATTATTTCAAATTGTGCACCTAGACTTCAATCTTCCCTGAACTACCCCAGAATTACCGAACTTCCTCATACTTCCAATGACGACCCTATACTTCCTCGAACTACCTCAGACTGGACTAGGTAATTTAATTAAGTTCCTGGACATTTTCAGATTATGTCACCTATTAATTATTCGTGGCACAAACATTTGCAACAAGATTTTAAGGCTTTCGCAATTATTTAGACCTTCGCCGCCGTACCAGATGAAAATATTCTACAAAAAATCTTCCTAATTAAAAATGCAGAATTGCAAGCGACTTTGTGACACTATTCTGTTGCATACACATTTATTTGCATAACTTTCGCAATTTTTTTCGACAAGATATTATATCAAATTATAAAGTTAATAAACAATTACTTGCAGTGTTCCCCTCAACGTAGGGGGTTGGAAACTTGACAGAAGCTGTCTAATAATTATTAAAAGTTATCCAAAGTTTACATGAATTTCGGAATTTTATTCAAAATTGTATTGTAAAGTAACGGTGTTTGTTAATTCATCAATATCCCGGGGTCTGAAGAAGGTGCAAAATCGTATTTATTATATTAGACTTTTGCAATTTTCATACCGTTTTTTACTATAATGACTGTCCTATACTGTAATAGCGCTTCAGTATACACATTTTTTATTTATAGTACTACACAAAATTTCCTTTTAACCCAGCAGAGTGGCATGGAATGAAACGTAAGTGACTACGAATAAGTAGTTAGGGGTTCGAATCCCCAGTCACTTGTTGGGCCTGGGCTAATATAAATATACACTTTTTCATGCAAATTTGTCATTTTTTTATGAATATAGCTACTTCAAAACAGAATTAATAGTTAAAAGGTGATTGGGAAATTTTTAATCGTTTATAAATTGAAAATACTTTTTCTTTTCTAAATTTTCTACAGATTACTTGGGAATTTTCCAAGACTATCCAGGACTTCTCATTACTACAGTTGTTTTTACAAACACAGGAAAAACATTAATTTGTGGTTCTAAATCATTGAAAGCTTTTTTAAAAGATGAAAATTTATACTTTATCTTTTCGTTTCCTGTTAGTGATTTAATAAATGCATTTCTTTATTCCTTCAGAGTTTTATTAAATTACCTGGCGCCCAATTATATTTTCATGATTGAGTGTCATACAAACACCTGAGTATACTGTAAATAATGGAGTTCCTAGAATCCAACTGGAAATAAAAATTACTGATTTGCAATTCGGGTTGTAAGATTTGGAACCATCATTTTCGACCATGTATGCGAACGAGTCTAAAGGAACTTTGAATTGTGCTTAAGTATCTGATGTTTAAATATTTATTGAGTTTGTTAGAAGTATAAAATACTTAACAATAATTAGCAGCAATTCATTCATATTTACTTAATTTGTTGAGTAAGTAAATCAAATTTAATTCAAATAACTTTTTAATTTTATTATTTTTTTATTATAAAAGAAACTTTTAATCATACTATGAAATCACTTAAAAAATATCAATAATAGTAATCAATATTATATCAAGTATTCTAATGGTAATCGCTTAAGTTAAGAATTTTACTAGTATTTCTTGGAACATTTTTGGGAAATTAGCAATTCTTGGAAATTTCTATTTATACTTATGATTTTTCGCGAAGATAATAAGGTAAAATATTATGTTACATTAATATTATTTTATATTAATTATTACAAAAAGGATGTTTAATAACATTAGCTGCTCGTAGTACATAAGTAGCATGTCTAAGGTATGTAATTTAATTTTGTTATTAAAATTTTTGGGATTAATCTAAAGTTAAAACTTTACCAAAGGATCTTCGATAAACGTAAATGATTATGAAAGTTTGAATTTAACTTGAAATTAGAGTGGTTGTGAAGTCAATTAAAAACTACATTACAATAATTAACTACTTTAATGTTTTTATTTAACATTATGAAAATGAAACATGTGAACACATTTTATTGTAGTAATAACTATACATTTAAGAAAAAGCCTGTGTAATGACTGCAGTTTGCTAAAAACGTTAAATTAAATTAAAAGAAAAAGAAAGCATCATAAAAACGCGGAAAAGCTGATAATTTCTTAACTGCTTACGTGGCAGTTAAATTCATTTGTTGTGTATTCTTTAACCATTTCCATTGGTAATATATTTGCTTAAAAAGCATTCTACGATTTTCAGAAATGATTACATAGGTTTACAAAGTTACAATCACAATCAATCAGTGGTATTAACCAAACAGTCCAATTACACGGAAGAGCGCGCAGCGTTGAATATCTCCAAAAATGTATTCAACCGTCTGCTGTGATAATTATGTGACGCAGTGATAACAATATGACGATTTTCGATTAGCGTGAACCACCTGGTTTTATTCTCTCAAATCGAAAAATTATGCCTGTTACCATGATGAACTTCTGTTTCCAGAGATTACCGAGACGGCGATCTTACCCCCCTTTACCCCTTGCTAGAACATCAAACAAGGCGATCCATGCTGTAGCGTGTTAAGGTTTAATTGAGCAAATGATTAGGAACTATTGCATTTTCTTAGTCTTGGTAAGAAACTTCAGAAAATGACTTGCTATATCAATTCGCTTTGTGTAAACTATGTAGCAATAAAGTACAGTGACATTTATTATGACATTTTGTCAAATGGTAGAAGTTAATTTGACATATTATTAATATCATAATAGTAGAAATATTTAAACAAACACATTTTATCTTGCTGATAGCATAATAATTAATTTTACCTCTTTAGTTGAACTATGAGGAGGTCGGAGGATAGTGGTCATGCGAGTTCACTAATCCGAGTGAAGTAAGAATTGTAACGAATTTTTGTAATTCGTTACGTGGTACCACTTTCCCATTTAATTTCAATATTTCTAAGTACGGTCCATGCATTTTATTTAAATCATCTTTTCGGTTATAACATCTGTTCGAGTAAAAATAATAAGAGAGGCTCTTAATGTGCAACTTACTTAGCAGTTTTTGGTGCGCAAGTTGTGGAACCATTTAGATTTCCTCCAGTTGGCAACGTCCTATTGTTGTTGTTTTGGATGATCACTTGGGGAAATTCCTTCGTCATCTGGATGGTCCAGCCTTGCGTGATATCTCTATTAACATTTTTCTCAAATGCAACAAAAACTACCCTCTGAATCGTAACAGATAATGAGAAGGTTAACCTAAAAACAGTCCGTCACAATGCGGAGATAATCTCTTCAGTTTGTTTGGCCATGATATTAATAAACTAGCTCCTGATTAAGTGCGGAGGCCAGGCCGTGGATTTCTGAAAAAATAACGGAAGTTTGGGGAAACTCAAAAAACCGCAAATAGTAAACAAATGCTTTAATTAACGCAAAGAATTTGAGGGCTATCACAGTTCTAATAATTGCAATGTAAATTACTGTGTGCCAGAGTACAAATGATTTCTTACAGTTACCGGGAAAAGATTAATCAGTGGAACGATTACAGTACCTGGAAAATGCAACCGGAGAGGAAGCCATACGGATAATGGTCGCTTCTGGAAAGGCAGAAATTGTAAGTATCTTAATTGTTATTGAGATTTATTATTTCTTGTAGAAACTTCAGCCACAGTTTTATAAGCAAAGTATTAAATAAAGTATAATAGCTATTATCACACATTTCATTTTCACAACAGATGTGGATGGTAAAATTTTCCAACAGATTTTACACAAAGTTAACATACCATTCACATAAACTTAAAAGTTGTTAAAGTTAGGTTATGTTACTAACCCAATATAAAGTGACAGTCACAAAAGCACCTCCCTTCGATGCCGCTGATTATTGGCTCTGGTAAGAATTTCTTGCCTCGTGTATTATAAAAACTAAAAGTTTGATAACTTTTCCATAGGCCGTTCCACCGGTTCTTCCACCGGGCAAGAAATTAAGTCTATTTGAACGCTTCTATCTGAGTTAAATGCTTTTTAACTCTTACATTTTCTACCATCCACATACAATCGCCTTTGTGAATGCTGGTTAACCCACGTTCTCGCACACCGACATTGTACTAACGATCCAACTTAAATACCTGATTCCCTCCTGAGAAAGAAGAAAAAATTTGATTAAACAGTAAATTACAGAGCTGTATTCCACAATGAATAAGCAAAATTTTGAGATGATATCTGACAGTTTTTGTAATTACAATTATTCGTGTTTCTTAAGTGTAAAAGAAGAAAATGAACAAATTCAGCTCAATGCATTGTAATGTTCAAAACGAATAAGAGATTCGAGATTTGATATTAAGGTCAAAAGAGGTGTGACAGTGAACACCGACATCAGTGAGAATAAATCTTGTTTAGATCCAAAGCCGATTTGTTACCTTACACATTATACAATTACAATATTTTTGTTTCTATTAAGTGACTTGTGCGGGTGTTGTGCTGAAAATTTGGTAAACCTGCTAAAGAAGAATAAGCAGTTTGAAGTTCGAATTTACCGCCGAAAACAGTTACCTCCTAATTTACGTCTTTTGTGAAAAATCCTAGGGAATTTTGATTTGGTTAATAAGAGGTTTTGAACGATAAGATTTTTTCTTCTGTTCAGCGAGGTCTTGGAGAAGACAGCTGTGAAATTTGTGGCGTCGAAGTTTTGCGGAGTATTGCGTTTTTATTCTTTGGAACGCACTTTCGGTCCAGGGAAATCTTTCTAGGGAAATCTCCGAATTATTGGTTAATACGAGAGGCTCTTGTAGATTTCTGAAACGGAACCGCTTCATGCATATGTGTGAGAATCACACAAATTTGCGAGTTTT
This sequence comes from Rhagonycha lutea, assembly GCA_958510855.1. Classification (NCBI taxonomy): domain Eukaryota; kingdom Metazoa; phylum Arthropoda; class Insecta; order Coleoptera; family Cantharidae; genus Rhagonycha; species Rhagonycha lutea. The sequence goes on from OY294042.1 coordinate 8,182,843, forward strand.
TTTTAAGAGCAGTTTCTATCTCAGTTCTTAGTATGGGAGGTTCTATGTTTTGTTTATCAGGTAGCATATGCCGCTGGTAGTCATGGTGATCATTATTTCCGTCGTCATCTTTCTATGGTTTCAGGTTTCGTAGTTAGTATTTTGCCTGATTCTTCCTTTATTGGTAGATTCTGCAGTGTAAAACTCCTAGTTAGCATTCTAACCTTGCGGAATAGGTCTCTAGGCTCGTTACTGATACGGAAGCATACTCTGTTTCAATGCTTCAATTTTTTCAACCAGATTACAAGCTGTAAAGGACTCGTGCCAAGGTAATTTTATTACTCCGACCTTGGGAAACTTATTCTCTCCTTCTGAGCAGCCGAGGTGTACGGAGAATAATTTTTTATAAAACATTTTTTAAATAATATTTGGAATTCACCTTGGTATCTTTTTCGATGAATACCAGTGACACGAGTCCCCCCTTTTTGATAAAGCATTTTGAAAATGTGGAACGTGCGGTTTTGTTATTATCAACATCATTCAACGAATCAACTAACTAACTAACGAATCAACTAACAACATTTGACCCTTTTTGAACCTTTTCGCTATAGTGGCATCTGTAATGCCATGAACTTTTAGGCCATTACTTTAAGATCTTCATGAATAACTTTTCGAAGAAATTTGCGGTTTATTTGAAGATTTGGAGCCATATTCGTTGCTGAGTAGTCACAATTACGTCTGATGCCTTCATGTTTTAATCTTAATGGTTTTGGTATTCTGACTGATCTTTTTCTTTCGGTTTGTTTTTCGGTTTTCATTAGAGCTTGTGTCAATAAATCCTTTGATGGTATTATAAACACGAACTTGAGTCATTTTTAAATGTTATGAATTTATTATTATTAATATAAAAAAATTGCAATTAAACAACAGTATCCTGTCGACAAAAGTCGACAATGTTTAATTTAACCAACTATAACAAACTCTATGAGAATAATAGATTGTTTTATATAATGCCGCAATAATAAAATAAAGTTTTAGGGGTTGTAAAAGTTTTTTCAATACATATAGTAGCGTCACTTTGTGACGACTGCCAGTGCACGTCTTGCTTTTAATTTTCGCTTCTGCACATTAGCTCCGCCCAGTCATCATAAAATGACGCTATAATATACATGTGACAGATTTGATATTCATTAATGTTAATTAATCAAAACTAAACGCTTCCTATCGTTTACAAAAAAAAATTGCTAAAAGTTATATCGACAACTATAAAACTTGCAATGACAATTCTGGATTGGAATAATATATTTGCATAGTGGTAGGTATATTAAAGAAAACACTAATTTACTTTCTCAAATGTACATATTAAATTAATAATTTTTATTTAATAGAATGTTTTTTATTATTAACTTGTTCTTGTCTTAATTTAACATTTCATTTTTTATAAAATCATTTGAATATTGAATATTTCTGATAAAAACATTTAGTATTGAAAAATCTTTCTAGCAACGATAATATTATTAAAACAGCTTAATATGATAAATTATAAAAATTTAAATATTTTGATTTATTTCTGTATATATATAATGTGTTTTCCATATGTAAGATAAATCGTAGCGTATTCACCGACTATTATTTGCGGCCTCATGATAGTAAATTGAAAAGGATGATATCTGACCTAATATAGGGTGTGAATTTAGAATATTCGTAACAAGGTTTTTTCTCAAGGTGTATAGGTATTTGATTTTAAAATTTTTCAACAATTTTGCAAAGTAGTAAAGCAGGTATCATTAGCTAAGTATAATAGTGAAATGTTAACCACTTAATGTTCATTGACGTAACTGATACGTTTGCTCCCATGCGCGACGTGTCTTTGTTTAATGTACTAACGGTTTCATTAATGTGTATGTCACATCCCTGTTTAACTTTGACCACCCATAATCAATTAATGTGAGCATCAAGTGGTTAAAAAGTAACTATAAATTTTAATCACACTATAATGACTTAATGGGATCGCAGGTGGAATACCAGTTCGAGAACTACAGGTTTTAATTGAAAACTTCACTGAATTTCATAGCTCCGCCACCCCGTTGAGTGTTCATGCTTCTTAAAATAACGTTTTTACATTAACTTTTAAATTTGGCTTGAGGATATCAGACACAAAAGCAACTAATATTAATAAAATTTGTGGCGGCCAAGCGTTCATAGCGACGTCGCTTTTTGATTAGTCAATGTGGGCTATCCATATCTTACGGTTTTTCTATGCAAAACGACATTTACCCACCTGTAACAAAACGTTACGGCCGGCTTCCTCGTGGGGGTTGGAGTAGGTTAAAATAACGACATCGAAAGAGGTAGGCAAGGCTCAGCGGTATTAAAATTGAGTCTCTACTGGACACGTTCGGTACTTAAAGGAAAGGGCGCCAGAGTCGATTGTAACTAATTTTTGCTTTGTTATTATGGCTCTCCTTTTAAAATCGTTTCACAATATCCCTGAATACGGCCCATTCCTTTTATGCATATTCAAATGCATTTTGCATTGACCTTGCAATTTTTGGAACGTCAGGTGATTTGCAACAGAATACTTTTGTATTCAGTTGGGTTGAGATATCGAATATGTACGTTCAATTTTCTTGCGCTGAGTTTTCAAAGTGGCTTTTAGTTCCGAATTACTGGTGCTTTATCCATTATTTTTAATCGGCCAGCTCCTGTTTCTATTGAGCATTACTGTGAGTTATTCGCTGTTGCTTCACAGTTTTTTTTACTGTGGAAGCATACTACATGTGGATTTTTTACAAAATTCACCATTATCAGCATATTGCACGATTTCTCCCCGTACGCAAGGTTTTGCGCAAGCCAGTTTACGTTTATCTTTTGACAAGTATCGTTTATTGTTTGTTTTGGTCACCTTACAAACAATCAAACCGTTCGAAGTGTCATCCTGGATTCTCCAACTGTAACGATCAGCAATTCCACCTGCTCTCAATTCACCATCAATTCCAAGCCGTGTTTATCTGTGCGCGTAGTTATGTCGAGTGCTACTGTTTTAGATAATTCAACAAGTTCCAGGTTCACCTTTATCGCACCCCGTTGGTCTCGATTGGAAGTGCCTGTCATCTTTGATATTGTAAGCTTAAAGAGATATCGAGGTAAGCATTTTTATTTTTCCATATCGTAAGCATCAACGTGTGTGTGCTTTGTTTTCAAATTGTACAACCTTGGTGTTGTTATCTTGTTTGGTGCTTGTTTATATTTACGACGGAGCGCTTTTTGATTGAACCGCTCATTTTTTTATTTGCTACTGTGCAGTGTTACCACAGTAATTTATGCATTGCAATTGTTTGGAACTGTAAGAGTATCTCAGATTCTATTGTCGTTGAATTAAAGCACATTTACCATCATAGGTGTTTTATTTTTTTTCACCCTTAGCTACCTGTTATTTACCGAACCCCGATCCAACCGCCGCCCAAATAAAGAGCTGGTCTAATTACCATCGTGGCAAAACAAACTGAAGAGTTTCTCTTCGGATTGTTGCAGACTCTGGCCTTTGGTGTACTAACCCTCTCATTAGGGGTTGCAATCCAGAGGGTAGTTTTTGTTACACGATTTTCATGGAAAAGTCACGTGACTTTCTCGTGCGGAATTAGAAACAACCATTCATGATTCTCAACACACGATTAGTAATCATCAACAAACAACACACAAGCCTACCAATATGCTTTTGATGCTTCATCTCATTAAAATCGTAGTATTAACATCTAAAACAAAACATAAGCAGTATACGCAACTAAATTTACGCAAGAAATCACATCGATAGCTTCGATATAAACAAATATAATGCAACTTGTTTCATTATTACAAAAACAGCATACAGACAACATACTGGGGCCTGTTTGATAATCCGACTATAAAGTCGTTCAACTCAATATAACGGAATGCGATACGAGACAATATGGCACTAAACTTAACGGAATAACTAGATTTACTAAGTCCGATACTGAATAATTATTTGCACTTTTAACTAAACTTTATGTACAAAACGGTAGCGAGAACTTCATCACAAAATTAATGGAAACGAAATTGACCCATCTGAGTAGGTGATTCTATCTACACTCAAAACTAACCCATTGCGGTCGCTAGCAACTACTAATTGAGCAACTGTCGCAACTCACTCCCAATGACTGACTAACAACTTATCCTCTTTTAATTTCAAATCTGATTCACAAAAACTGCATCGAAATTATAATTCCCTAATCCAAAATGCATAATATTGAGGTAGGTCGAGACCAAATACACTGTAGGAAGGGTAAGTTAGAGAGAACAACAATATACCCCATTCCATTCAATATCTAACAAGCCAAAACTTGCAAGACACAAATGTGCGGGCTTGAATAATAATACAATAGATACATTGTTCTAACCTAGTCATTCACAAGTGGTTAAATTAAATATATACGAACATATTGCATCGAGGCGATATTATTTGAAATGATGGTAAACTCCGATTGAAACAAAAACCACTCTCTGAGCAGCAACCTCTAATGAGAGGGTTGTCCCAAAACCAGAGTCCGTCGCAATTCGGAAAAGCCTCTCCAGTTTGTTTAGCCCGTGGATTCTGAAAATAAATGGTAGCTTGGGGAAACTCAAAAAAGCGCAAATGGTAATTAAATTGCTTAATTGAAAATAGAATCTGGGTGGTGGTTTCACCATCTCAACCATTGCAATGTAAATGGCTGTGCAAACCCACACACAGTATAGTAAAACTAATGAGAGAAAAAAGGGCGGAGATAATGTGCAGTAACGAAAACTCGTACAGCAGCATTATGTTGGTGTCAATTGGTGGAATTGGGTGTCACGCGTTCTCTCTTCACATGTACTGCGCCAGATTTTGGCTACGCTCTTTTTCTCTCCTAAATTTTACTATACCAATGAATAATTACGATGTCGCAATAAAAAAATGTACCCAACTTAAATTTACAAGCACCAAAATAATATAGTACTTCTATGGGTTACCAAAATTATAATACACAAACCAAAATACACTTTGGTCAAACGAACAGGAAAGAATTAAAATTGCTTACATAAGCGCCTTGCAAGTTTACAACTTATTGATGACAGGTGTTTCCTTCCAATCAAAATAAGAGAGTTGGCTCAAAAAAAAGTGGAAATCTGGAATACTTGTAAAATTTACACCGGAAACACTTGATTGACTTCCGCGAACACAAAAACAATGTTTGAAGATCTGATTTGCCTTACTACCTTGCAAGTTTACAACTTATTGATGACAGGCGTTTCCTTCCACTCAAAATAGGAAAGTTGACTCCAAAAATAAGCTGGAAATTTGGAACAGTTGTAAACTTTACACCGTAAACATTTGATCGACTTCCGCGAACACAAAAAAAGATGAAATTTATGATGGTAGTAAACTCCAATACGAATTAATTACCAATCGTCATCCAAAATAACAACAATGGTCGTTAACTCGAGGTTATAGTCTAAATTTACAACCAAAACGCGTCGCTACACGAATGAAATCTACACGAGTGAAATTTATCAATACAAAAAAAACTACTAAAAGAAAATACTTTCACTTTTTCTAACTTTTATTAGAGAATATTAACTTTTTAAAAAAAATTAACCGCAAAGTTCGAAAATTATATGCCTCGAATCGAGACCTATCCAGAGCCGTAGCTTGTTTGTAAATTCCGACCTTTACAACCCCTGCCAGGTTATCCTAAAACATAGGCGTCCCACAAATTTTTCCAAATTAAAAATTTTGCAATTTAAAAAGTAAATTTAATATTTATTAAATAATGCGACAATATTCACTAAATTCTCAGTGGATTAGTAAATCCGTCAATTGCGTGTAATCTAGTGGTATAGTAAAAATGTGAGAAACTCGGTAATCCATTCATGCGAGTCGTTGCTACTGTCTGTAAGAATAAAATGTTAAATAAAATTATTCAAAATCGATTTTCTCAAAATTGGTTGAAGAATTAGCTTTAAAATTTCAACTTGATGGAGTCTTAATCATGAGAGTTAAATATAGTGATAATGGATCAAATCGATGATTACAGTGTAGGATTCTCTTCTGGCAAGATCCGAAATTTAAAACAAAGTAGAATTTTGAAAAATTATAAAAATCTTATGAAAATTATGCACTTGAAAGCGAAATTGTTTTAGTTTAAATATTATCATGTTCTAGCTCTTTTCGCAATATAAAAAAACAATAGAAAAACCAAAATAAATTAGACTTTATTTACATATTGTATGTGAAGATTAATAATCACATCATTTTTAGCGATCGATAACGCCATTATGAACAGTCTAACAATATGCATTATCAACTTATGCAAAACTTTGAATTATTGAAAAGAAACTTGTTTATTTAGTGATATTCCGGAATACTAAGTAACCGGTTAGGCTTCCTAACAACCTCAATTTTAGGAATGGTATTGGACTACTAGATCTGCAGGATTGATGACCATTATTCCATTGCTTTGGTAGCTAACCGTGCTGATTTAAGAAAATAGGGGTAAACTTATAGTACTTTCTTACATTTCCATTTATTGATCTGTTTACTTTTTGTTATTTAAATTAGTTAAATTTCGTATGCATGCTTCTACTATCTATAATTTAATACAATTGTTAACGCTAGTTATCTCTTGCTGGATGTATACAAGTTCTATTGGATAGAATTTGCAGCATTTGATAATTAATGCTTTTTAAGGTAGTTGATTTCATTAATTTTTGTTGCATTAGTTTAAACGATTATTGCAAAGATTGGCACTCTCGTTTGCGTTCCATTGTTGTTTTCAATTCGTCTATTTGTTTCGTTTGATTTTGTTGCCTTTATTAGCACCAATATAATTATTTGCTAGAAATCTCCTCCTCCGTGTTATTTATTGATGTACCTCCGATTTGTTTCTTAATTTATTGCCAACCACAAAAAGTTTACAATCTAGGATTGTAGTCTATAGATGCATATACTTTCTAATTTGTCACAATCTCAACATCTCCGAATGAGGACGAAGAACGAACAACCACATCAATCACACAAGAGATTGCTCTAAAGGCACTAGAGGCCGCCTGTATAAACTAGTTAGTCTCACCACGTCGTAAGGGCGTGCTAAATCTTTTATATTGCATATTTTACCTGATGAAATTAACTGATCGCAATATACGAACTTTTTTAACCTTCATAAACCCGAGCGGGGTACAGCTGTACCCCAGACATGAATTTTTGAGTATATTTTCTAAAATAATTTTTTTTTCTTAATTTCTCTCGAGCTATGTTTCTTAAATATATATCTAAATTGGTATACAAATTTTTGAATAAATTGCTTTTTCATATTATTTTTTCAAAATGCGTTTAGGTACTCATTTATCAATGCTGATAACTTTTTTATGTAAAAATATATTTTTTTATAAGCAGAATGTGTTTTATTTTTAATATTCCCTAATTATAACATTAAAAAAATAATAATAAGCCAAAAAAAATGTTGGGGTACATTTGGACCCCACTCGGTATTTAATGTAAGTTTTTGACCACGGGTTTATGAAGGTTAAATAAATTGTTTTAAATAAGATCAGTTAATTTTCGCCACTGTCTTCATTCACTATACTGCAGTCACTTTTATTTCTGTAAATAAACGACTTACTATCTCAGCTGGTCTTATTATTTTATCCAAATATCGAGCATGAGAAAGATAATAATATAATATTATAATATGCAATGTGAGGGCGGCACCCGACAGTGCGCCTACCATTAGCACAACAATATCAAGTAATGCCGAAGATTTCATTCGTAGGTATATGATTGATAATAATCAATGAAGCAATGGTAAGTTTTTGAATTAATGTGCCTAAATTCCACTTGTTGCTTTAAGATGTTTGGTGAAATATTTATTTATTGAAGTGTAATAGTGCCGTCTTCATTCATCAAATCGGCCAAATATGATATTGCTTGAGATATTTGATCGCCTCCAAAAAACTCTGAATCAATGAGAAGCTGTGCTGTGTGTGCTGTGAGATATTTGATATGGCCCGTTAAAATTTTGGAGTTCTTGTTTCATCAACTCTGGAAAGTCTATTCAATGATTTGAAGTTATCGTTGTAAATGGAACTTTACGTCTCCCCCAACGACTTGTCTCTACCTCCAAAGCCAAAGCATTATCTTGATCTTTTCTCAAATTCATCGCGGCAATAACTTTTTCGGAGAGGTCAATTTTTGACAATGACGTATGGTGTTGAGACTATGGCGTTAACTGAGAAAAGCGTGAACAGGCTACGTATTGCACAACGAGCGATGGAAAGGGCTCTGTTAGGAATTAGCCTAAGAGATAGGAAAATAGGATCAGAAACACGGAAATAAGAAAAAGAACAAAAGTTATAGATATGTATAATAAGAAGAATAGCAAGCCTGAAGTGGAGGTGGGTGGGTGGGGTATGTCGCAAGAAAATCATATGAAGAGTAGCCGATTCGCATTTCCCAATGGCGCCCAAGACTAACATAAAGAAGCGTAGACAGACCACAAAAGAGATGGCTTGATGACATAAAACAACAGACTGGTGGCTCATGGTATCAAATTGCTAAATATAGGGGGGCTTGGAAGAAGTTAGAGGAGGTCTATGTCCAGCAGTGGGCGAAAGACGGCTGAGAAGAAGAAGAATAGTGCCGTCTTCATTCATCAAATCGGCCAAATACTATAATATTGCTTGAGATATTTGATAGAACCCGTTAAAATTTTGGAGTTCTTGTTTCGTCAACTCGAGAAAGTCTATTCAATGATTTGAAGTTATCGTTGTAAATAGAACTTTACGTCTCCCCCAACGACTTGCTTCTACCTCCAAAGCCAAAGTATTATCTTCATATTTTCTCAAATTCATCGCAGCAATAACTTTTTCAGAGAGGTCAATTTTTTATGACCGTTTAAGTGACGATGTTTTGGTCGAAAAAATGTTTTTCGGTTTTAAACCTTGATAACTCAAAAAGAAAAATTAAAATCTAAAAAAAAACCTAAATTGTTTTTCATTTATTTTGTTTTAGGTCTAACGACAGCATCGGTTAACAGAGTTTTTAGAGTTCAGCTACCACGCCACCAATTTGTAATATTTTGACTTGAAAAAATTTTAAATGTTTTTCAAGACTTCAACAATGATGTGTCAAAACCCAAATTGATCTAAATACATTCGATTTCTCAGAAAATAATTCACAGTGTTGGACTCTATTTTTTGCCCGCATAAAGGTCAAAAAGGAACCCTTAAGAGCACTCGGATCACGTGACTTTCTCAGTCGAAAGGCAATCAAACGCCTTCCTTTTAATTATGAAAGGAACTTCTGTAGGCTATAACGCAATTATTTTATGTAAACAATTTGATCTATTATTAATAATATATAGAGACAAATAGTGGATACTCAATATTATTTCGAATAATATTTAAATTCAGTAAAAAAAAAATAATTTAATTTTTTTTTCAAATTTTAAGGAGTATCCACGATTCAAAATACATTTAAAAATGAAATAGCAAAAGCAAAATTAACTTTTTTTATATAATAATCGAATTAAACGTTCCCTACGTAGACAGAGAAAGTCACGTGATCCGGAGCGCTCTTAAGAAAACCCTTTATGTTTAAATAAAGAGGGCAAATTTTTTAATTTTTTTAAAAGAATATGGATGATTGTAACTTTTCAAAAAATTGCTTTTTAAAGTCTAGTTCTTACCAAAAAAAATTTTCATTACAAAATACTCAGTAGAGCAATCACAATAAAATAAAAACAAAAAAATACGTTTTTTTCTTATTATTTCGTAAATCTTTGGGTTGGAAAGCTGAAATTTTCAGAAGTTTTTCTTGCGATTACAAATCGATTAGCCATGTAAATTTTTGAAAATCACTGGGGGCAGTTTTTGAATGCTTACCCGGCTGTACCCTTTCGCTTTTCATAATTTGTTGTTCTTTTTGAAAAACTTTCGTGTGATGTTTCGATAAACGCAATTGCTCTGATTTAACTCTAACTTTATATATTATTTAATACTCCATCAGAGTATTAAAATGTCGGAAACGATGTGCTTTTCATATATACGAATCGATCATTTAAAACTTTTCGTTATTACTGCTGCTGTTGACATTATCTAATTAGGTTAGTTAAAAATTTAATTTTATTAATTAATAAAAAAAATGAAATAAACGAATTAATTAAAGCTTGTGTTAATAAATTATTATAGTTAAGTAAATAACTAATAATAATTGTTAAGTAAATTATATAAAAAATATAATAAAACAAAAAATCTTTATAAAAATAATTCTTTGCAAAGATAAATTTAAGAATTTTAACGCCAGCTCCCTTGTTTATGAAATAGATATCAATTGATTTAATTGTTCTACTTTATTGTTTCTAACTGTTCTGTCAAAAAGAAGTGAATTTTTACATTTTACAAAATTTATGCACGCACCTCGTACATTAAATTTCATATCAATTTATTTGTGATACAACCAAACTGTTTCGACATGATTGATAGATGATGGCCCCACGTTGGGGGCCAGTATAACGTATTCCTAATCTTCCCTAAAAATGCGGTCTGCGTTAAACCAAAGCATTGCTTCTACTGCAATAGCGGTATACGAAGAGTTGCGAGTTGATGACAATAAGAAATCAAACACAATATTGCTAATATTGCTGTAGCAATATTGCAGCAATTAAAGATTGGTAGTAAATACCTGTACAATAATAAATGTTACTTGGAACCCCTTAAAGGGGTTATAAAGTGGTTTATAAATAAAAAATAGCTGTGAATTATAGAAATTTTAATTGAAATAGAAGAAACCACTAGTGCAAATTAATTTAAAATTATTATTGCAAATTTTTACACTAAAATGTTAAAAATACACAAACCTACACTATTTTACACTACTTACTCAGAGTAGTTCAGAGTAAGACAAACCAACAAACTTAATAATAATAATAATACATATTAAAATCGTGAATGATTACATCAATTAACAATATTCACTCAACATGTTTGAATATTATTGTATTGTCATGGGAACTACGCCTGTGTGATAAATTTCCAGAGAATCAGTAGTTCAGAAGTGAAGTTCAGTAAAAGCTTGTAGACAGGTAAGGGCATGACAAAACAATGGATATAAAAATATGTAAATTAATAAGTAAATAATATGAATTGCTTGAAATATGAAATAATATAAAATATGGTAACAATATAAAATATTGCTATATTGGTACAAGATTGCCAAATGTTATTTCAGAATTCCTCAAATAATTGGGGGTTCTCGAGTTCAAACGTTCAGTCGATTTTGTACGGTGTGCAAACGTCTATTATAGTTACATTTTCTGTGAATTGTAACTGAAGAGTTTTATAATATAAGTTGAGTGGAAATTTGAAATTTCCAAGTCGGTTGATATCTAACATGAACCTTAGCCTCAAATATATTGTTATTTTTTTTAGCCTAGAAGATGGACGAATAAGTTCGAAACGTCGTGCAATATATTACGAATAAAATATTAACTAAAATAATAATTTAATATAAATTTAGTTAATAACATTTATTTAAATTATATTCCGACAACGAAGTATTATAATTTACCTTTAGATGAATTACGAAGTAACACCTAATATATTTCCATAAATTGAATAAGTTAATTCATTCTAATCATGTAGCCAATCAACTTAGAAGTACTTCTCTTGATTACACAGTCTTTGTCTTTCATGCTGCACTTTTTCATTAACATGAAAGAACCTCTTTACAATCTGGTAATGCCGCAAATACAGAAAGAATTTAATTCAATTGCACTTTTACACAGCTGGGGTTATTAAAAAAAGTAAATAATATTTTTTTAAAAATATCAAAATGTTTTATGTTTTCTAAAGACGAAATATTATAAAATATCGAATTTGAATAGGAATCTCGATTCTTACCGATAGAATTTCAAATTTAAGTGAGTTTATTGATATTTAATGGCAACTTTAAGTTTGGTGTTGCAAAACTTTTGACAAATTGTTCTTAGATACTTGTAGACAAACCTAAAATTGAAAACGAATATATCAGCATTATAATTTAGCGATTCATTGATTTGAATAACCAAAAATGGATGCTATGCTCATTATGCAGCAAACTGTTTCTTAAATCAGATTGCCGTTCAAGTCTTAAAGATTATCTTTGGCTCTTTTAAATATCAATTTCAACTGTTCACACCTCATTAAGTTTCAATTTTACAGCTATTGTCCCATCTGGGTTACAGCCTAGGGTAGCATGCATCGGAAGTCCGCGCACGATACTGACTCCTACGCCTCACGACACAATTATTTATCTATTTAACCTGGCCAACATTGGCGGAATAGTGTAGATGAAGTTACTACAAATGTTGATTGTTGATTAATAGGTCTAGATATTACTGAAACTGTCAACACGTTTCCTTTGCACTGTCACATAATTCAACAATTTGATATTCTATACATTATCTATTTAGAGGAAATGTGTTTCTATATAATGAATTGATTCAATTACATACTAGAAATATATTAACCGAAATCTCTACGAATTAACTTTATTGATGTATAATAAATATATATATAATATATATTCGTTGAATACGTAAAAAGAAAATTTATAGCCACATATTTACTTTGTAAACACTACTCGGCGCTATTTTCTGTTGGTACACGGAAATGAATCTCTCAAGTTCTTAAACATTGCTATCATGTATTTAAATTTATATACAAAATCTAAACTAATATAGTCAATTTTAAAACTAATTTTTATAACTTTAAATAAGAATTTTCAATTTATACTTTTAACTCAAAGGAAAGTTCAAATTAAGTTGCAACCGCTCGTTCTATTACACTCATTTTATGAGTTCTGAATATATTAAATTAATGAGCCTTTCAAACCTTACCAATAATAATTCATAAAATATTTGAAATCATCACGAAAATTATTAAAACTCTTTAATAAGGATAAAAATGTATACAAATAATTACAGTACATAATATACTAAATACAAACTTTTAATGAGAACGTAGAACAACTTTTTCAAATTATTTTGATTGCCTATACAACATTTAGAATTTTTAAATAAGCAAGCTCAAAATGCAATTAAACTAAAACATTTAACGAAGTCAATAACTTCGATATATATCGAATTTAATTCAGTTTAGCTTCTCAACCTTCCAGTAGTCGCATATTTTTTCTCGCACTGCATTTTAGATCTTCAATAAGATAGATACTCGTAAGATTATATTATCAGTCTTCATTAACGTCGATCTGAACCTGTAAAGATCAACCCTCAAATCTTTGCTCTGCATCTGTCTGAACAGTGCTATTCAAATACTGCTCAATCGAGTTTAGCTTAGCTTAGCATGAATGAAAGTACAAAGTACTTGCGGCGGATCTACTTTATATCTCTTTCATCTGAATGTAAATATGGCCGGCCTTGTAATTGAAAATTATGTGAAAAGACAGCATAATAGCAAATTATCGCATTGGCGGCAGCTGACTAACATGAGTTCGCGGCCATCCAGGAATAACAAAAGGTATAATGTGAAAATAAAAATACATAAACTAACTGGCTGGGTTCCTATAATTTCTGGATTCCCTAACGATAGGTTGATAATATTAAATATAAATCGTATTATTATAACTATCAACATAATATATACTATACCCAAACTAATTTGTCAACGGTGCATTGTGATAATTATTGACTTGTACTTGTCGAGCACCTCGGCAAAGTGGCGCTTCCTATCGGAGCGTCATGGTCAGACCTCTTGGCTTGGTTGCAGCGATTCTCCAGTGTCTTGGCACTTGATTGATTAATAACTAATCACCAGGGCTCGGAACTTTATGCGCTAAAAAACAATGAAATATGTGCATACGTATGCGTTAAAAAACAGAAAAATATGCGGTATAATATGCAGTAAAAATTAGGATAATACAAAAAAAAACCAAAAAATATGCAATTTTTTGTTTGATCTTAAAATAACAAATGAAGAAAGTTGTAGCTGCTAACATTATTTATTAAAACAAAAAAAATAAAAATAAATATTTGAAACTAGAATATTATGGAAAAATATTTAATTTGCATAGGTTGCAAAATAAAATTTTGTCATTGACCAAAAACACATTTTCACCAAATTCCGAAATTATAGATTTTAGACGACAAGACAATGACAAGACAATTAACTTTAGGCATTTTCGTTTAGGTTTATATAAATTTTTAATAGAGCACGAGCGAACTACAAGTGATAGACTCGCGCGACTAGTGACTAAAGTCTACACCCATGATACTATGCAATTCTATTTTCGTCGATTATATTTTATTGTATAATGGTCTAGATACCCCAGACCGTCGGCGTCGTTTTGCTTCCAGCAGTAAAGTGAGTGGTTTACGGCCTCATTTGAGGTACGAAAAGTACCATTTTACAGCCTAGGGAGTAAAAAAAATTTTACACCTTCAACTAACATTTTCTAGGTCGAAAATTATGTGATCGAGTAGGTACAATACAATTAATTTAGATAAGAATTTTTTTTTTCTCTCTTTAAATCGCCAAAATATGCAATTATATGTTCTTAAACTTAAAATATGCGAGTTTGTCCAAAAATTAACAAAATATGCAAAATTATGCGACAAAAACTTTTATATTACAAATGTACGTAATACGAAACGAATTTTTGTCAAACCAGAATTGCAATATGCGCTTTCCCATCGAATATGCAATTACCTAAAGTTCCGAGCCCTGCTAATCACTTATCTTTCACAACTGTAAAAGTAATGACAAGAAAATTTTGAACGAAAATCATATAACACAATTTTCACTAAAAGCTAAAATTCATGCGAAGAAAATCAGAAGTGGGATACATTTTATTACTGGAATATTTCTGTCATCCTCTCATAAAAGTAGAAAACGCATTTTTCTTTATATTTTGCTTTACCTTGGAGTTCTTGATCTTCAAACTTCATTTCTAGGACAAATGTGATTACTACAATAATTTGTTTTTTTATGAAAAGCTATAACTTTCAATAACTGTACAAATAGTTTGGTGCAATGGTATGGAGGAAAACTTTGGATAGGAGAATCCAGCGTTTGAATCTCATTGGAATTCATATTTATTTGTGCCGTGGTTGAAATTTCATGTTATAGAACTTCGCTTATGTTTAGTTTTACTCACTTGTAATTCAAGATATGGGACGTTTTGCTGGAGAATGGACCAATTTACGAGACCGTCCCATAAAAGGGGGAACTAATATTAACCCTGTCAATTTGTAACGGTCCAAAAATTAACATCAGGAAGAAACTCGGTGGCCAATTTCGGGTCTCTCTGCTGCAGCTAGCCATTTGACCTTGAGGTCATTTGACCGGCGACGAAGTTCAACCGTGGCAAATTGGCGCCCAAGGTTAATTAAGTTATTTATTGTCATCCATCCTTGTCAAGAGAGCAAGAGTTTCCTTGTATTTGTATTTTTGTTGACGACAAGAATTAAATTTTTCACTTGTTCCCACAAAAACTTGACTCATAAATACCGCCTTGATTTACATGCAAAAAAAATAACTAAATGTGAAATTGTATCATAACAATTTTTGGACCGTTACACTCCCCCTCACCATGGAAAGAGGTAAATTTCCTATAAACGAAGAAAGACCTTAAAATGGGAAGTTTGCCGATTTGCCATGTAATATAAAAGAAAAGAAATAATTACCATTGAGAGAAAAGGATGGCCGTCAACAAGAGGATAATGGAAAAATCAGGAATGTCTAATCGGGAGCTGACTCTAAATAAAGTTTTAGATCTTATACATGCCAATTTCCTTGAGCTACCCCTTGATCATTAACCAATTGATAAGTAGATACCATACTCGATCTTTTATCCAATTGTAAATGGATCAACGAATTTGGCACATAAATTGGCGTTAATATAGTTAATAGCATCGGATGAAGATGAAGGAGAAAATGGACTAGTTCCTGTCGCTCCGCGACAGCCAGAAATGATTAAGTTTAAAATTAATAGCATCGGATTGAATTTTTTTCCTTCGTCATACCTTGTCCCCAATGTTATATTCAACTGATCTTCGACGTAAATTATAAATTATTTTATTGCGTTCTTGAGCTTTCATTAATTCTGCGCTAACCGTTTCAAATATATTCTGAAAACCCAAATATCTTCGCTTTCTTTTCTATCATAGTCGCTACCGCATTCCACATATTCACGACCAAAATTTATATAGAATGGCGAAAACCCAGTAACTTCACTTCGAGATGTTCTGATTGCGCACCCAAGGGCATTTAAATTTTCATCCCACTTTCTTTGACTATCGTCAAGATAAGAGGAAATCATAGTTTTGACGACGCGACGCGATTTACTCGTTCACAAGGGTCAGCCCTAGGATAAAATAATGAAGTAAAGGAAATTCTAACATTCTAGTCTTATAACAGTTTTTGGACCGTTACAAATTTATTGATAAATTGATAAATTATATATTACGCAAAATATGTATTGAAAAATTGAATTTAGTGACAGGTTAGATAATATAATCAATATATTGTCGTGTTTCAAATGAGTTGAGGACTCGGGGTGTTGACTTCATGATCAAAAGGGGTACAAAAAGGAGACTCGTATGCATTGATAATGGGTTCTGTTTAAGAAAAGCCAAAATGTTACCTATGACACTTCAAACTGACAAAAGTTGTTATTTTGCATCTTGTAATTTGTGCGCGTACAGTGGCGGTTTACATGAACCTACGAATGAAAAATTGTTGCAAATAAAGTATTTGAACATTTGTTTATAAAATTTGATGTTTTGTTACACATTTTATTATACATGAAAGTTTAGAATGACAATTCGGAAACCAAATTGGCAGTAAATGTGATTGTTATTCGATTCCTTACACAAGTACACGAACGGCTTAAAGGCAACATTATATATTTCAGCTTTTGAAACTTAACATTATACCAGCTCAAAACAACCAAGTCTTTAATTTAAATTTGAACCTAAACTTCCCTGAGAGTTTTTCTTGCTCTCGACCATTTGGCTACCCGGACCTTAATAAAAAACATTACAATTTATTTAGCTCTATCCAACGTGGGGCTTTATCATTGTTTTGAATATTATAGTATGTTTAAATTATACAATGCAATAAAGTTTCCTATTTCTATGTAAAATTATTATTTTTAATTATGACTAACATCAGTAAAATTATATGAATACATTCTATTGGTTTATTTTTATATGTTATTGTAATTTAAACACATTTAAATTGCATTATTATAAGTTTCGATCAAATACATGTTTCATATATTTAAAAACATTTAAATGTTTAAACACAAGAATTTGCTTTTTATGTTGCTGCATTATAATAAAATTTAAAAAAAACAAAGTTTTAAACACAAAATTTTAATGATAGATAAATGTAATTTACTAAGTAAATATTGTGCCAAGGAAGTAACCAAGCATGAATAATTAAAAAAACTTTTACTTAAATTATTATTTTACATAGGTACACCTAGTACGTAGTATGAACCGGAAATATGTTTTTTTTTTCTTAGTATACTAACAACATTTTTAAGGTTTAACAGTTAATTAATTTTTATTCAAGTATTAAAGAAATAATAATTCGAAGTGATATAAAATTTATATTTCTTATATTTTATTATCTCGGACTGCTTTTTGCATTGCAAGGTAAATACACACCTTACAACACATCAAGCTACAGCTAGTAACTGTTTATCCGTTCCCTTTTCCCCAAGTCATTTGCGAGGCTTGGTCATGGTTCAAAGCTTTTTAGTTTTCTTTACAGGTAATGAGGAGCTGGCCCATCGCCCCGACCCCCAACCTGGAGGACCAGAGAGACGGCCAGAATAAAGTTCTTACTTCACCCGGATTTGAACCGAGCATTTAGCGTTCATAGTCAACTCGCGTGACCCCTATGCTCCGACCGTCTCTATTTATTTCTTTATAATTATAAATTTTTTGAAATTATATTTTTACTATCAGCGATAATATCAAACGGAAGTGTAGGTATAATATTTATTTACAAATATGTATTCACAATTAATAATGCATAAAATCCCTATATTTACTTAATTCCAACCCTTCTGTTCATCGATAATAATACATAATCACCGTATACGTATATTAATCATCTTTATTGTTAATGTCGATCTGCACCCCGCGGGTCAAATCAACCACTCCACTCGAACTTTGGTCTACTCTCGTTATGAACCACCTCAATACTTCTCCAACACTCCGAGTTCACCCACATCCCCTACTTACGTATTGTAACGAAATTTTGTATTTGTTTTTTAGTTCCTCCTTGAATTGCATTTCACAATCCTCAATCCGACCCTGCATTTATTTTTGAATTCAATCTTTTACTGCATGCATTCCATGCATGAATTTGCGTGCAGATGTTGACAGCTGGCTTGAACGAAAGCGTGAATTAAGTTCCCTAACAGGGCCGTCTCATCAAAGGGTGCAAGGTGTGCGTAGCACACGGGCGCAGAAACATTTGGGGCGCCGGCCAGATGTAGATGTTCATAAAAACCAACCTTAATTTCGAATTTCGAAAGGCTCGACTCTGCGTAGCGCGACAGTTCAAGATGTAGCTAAAACAAGGCACAAAATTTTTAAACTCTTCTAAACGTCAATGACCTTGAAAATTTGAAATTACCGCCTGCGGCGCATGGGGGCGGCAAATATAGGTTTGCACACAGGCGCCAAATACTCTTGAGACGGCCCTGTTCCCTAAGAACACTGTGTGCCAGGACGCACATAAAAAATTACCCAAAAAGGATCCAGAACAAAGAAGAAATGAAGAGTTAAAAAGAACTACTTCAAAAATTTAAGAATTTTTAAGAAAAGGCAAAATAGAAAATTAAAATTAGTTACAAGTTTTACAATTCAAAGTGGAATTATAAAATTTATAAAGAAAAATTCATGTCATTTTTTAGAATGAATATCGATTGTTGTGAAATTTCCAGCAATTTTTTTCATGTTGAAGATGTAACAATAGTGATAAGTATTTTAGTTCCTTAGAATATGACTGTCGAAGTTCTGCGAGTTATTTATGTATTGTCGTGATGCACGGCTCAGTTACACCCCTAATTATAGTCAGCGGTGAAACCTCGCTTAATGTGGTCCACTTCAACAAAATAGGTCCGGCTAGCTTTAAGTCAGGTTTACATATCTGAGGCCACAATATCTGCAGGTTGTAGGTTTCAGCGATATTAAGCAAATCAATAGGCACAATAAACCATAAAGTAATTTATTCAAATGACTCAAAAACAAATGTGAAGCAATTTCGGATTTCCTTGACACAATCGTCAAGCGATATTCAATAAGTGTATCTGATGTGTAGCATCCAATAAAGAGCATCATTTATGTACAACACTTTAGCTATACTTTTATTAGATGTTCCATAAATGTGCAATAGTGTAACATCAATAAAGAAAATTTTACAACAATGGTGTTTTTATAAAATAATGTTCAATTTCTTACTCATGAAAATCTTGTTGTAAATTTATTTCAACGGTGAAATATGTGTGGAAGAAACCAGCATTGCAGAAAAATTTAACAATTACTTTATTAGTAGCATTGGAAAGATAGTGGACTCAATACCTCAAGTGGACATAAAATTGAATGACATACAAATGGGGACAACATTTGAAGACTTTAAACTTTTAGATAAAAACCAACTTTACGAAATAGTCATGACAATGAAGAACAAGTCAAGCCCGGATGGAATTGATTTGGAGTTTCTAAAATTGTTTTGGGAAGAAGTAAGTGACCCATTATTGAATATTGTCAATAGTTCCTTGGAAACTGGAACGGTACCCGATGTATGGAAAATTGCCACCATCATACCTATTGAGAAAATTATAAATACAAAGAAGGCAGAGGAGTTTCGACCAATCAACATGTTGGATGCCATTGGCAAAGTCTTGGAAAATGTAGTATATTTGCAGCTCAGAGAGCACATAATGAAAAATAAATTGTTAACGGTATTCCATCGGGATTTAGAAAAGGTTATAGTTGTGAAACGGTAATCCAGTTATTAATTCAGGAATGGAAGGGAGATATTGATCAGGATCTGTTAATAATAGTGGTGTTTTTGGACCTTATGAGAGCTTTCGAAACAATAGATAGGAAGCTGTTGATTAAAAAACTGAAAACATTATTTGGTCTGTCGGGTAAGGTACTAAAGTGGATGGAATGTTACCTATCGAATAGAAAACAAAAAGTGAAGTTTCAATCGGCTCTATCGGAAGAAATGGAGGTAGGAGATGGGATACCGCAAGGAAGCATACTTGGTCCCCTATTGTTTATAATGTTTATAAATGATATGAATACAATCTTTAATAAACTAAGATTCCACCTATTTGCAGATGATACGTTGGTGTATGTGACAGGTAGCGAATTCCAAATAAGAGCAATAATCGAGCAACTGAATACCGAACTTGGATGGTTGGTTAGGTGGTTAAACGGGAATAAATTAAAGTTAAACGTTAATAAAACAAAAGGAATGATATTGGGTAAAGAAAAATTGAAGGAAGCATTTAGAAGGCAGAATTTGGGAATTAGTTGTGAAGGAGCAGATGTGGAAATAGTGGATAGTATGAAATATTTGGGGCTAGTCATTGACAATAAATTGAATTTTAAAGCTCATATTGACTATATTTGCAAAAAAGTTGCAAGGAAACTAGGTGTACTGAGTAGATGTAGTACCTTCACATCTAGACAGACAAGATTAACCATTTATAATTCGATTGTTCTGCCGCATTTTCTGTATATAGGAACTGTGTTTTTTATGGCAAATGAAACGGAACTAAATAGACTGCAGGTACTTCAGAATAGGGCAATGAGAACTATTTTGAAGGTGGATCGGTATACCAGAATTAGTGATATGCTGAGGGAACTCGAGTGGTTGGACATAAAGCAAATGGTAGATTACCAGGTGCTTTTATTTATTCGCAAGGTCATGTTGGGAATGATGCCCCAATATTTTGATGGCATTATAAAGACGTTTAACGAGGTCCATCAGCATGATACCAGGAACGGGAATAGGATTGTATTGGGGCGAGTGAACACTGCTTTTGCCCGAAATACAATCTTTTTTCGAGGTGCAGTACGGTACAATGAGTTGCCTGAGCAGTTACGGAATTGCGACAGTATCAATGGGTTCAAGAAACAGTTGAAGAGTTATCTTGGGACGATAAGCTTTGATGAATAGTGTATTTTGTATATAATATGCATTTTAGATTTATTTTGTTATATATTATTGTTTCTTTTGTTTTCTGTTTGTGTTAATGTATAGCCAGAGGCTAAATAAACGTTATTATTATTATTATTATACTTATTACGAAGCACCCAGTACATCAGACAGTACGCCGCTGCTCAGCATTCACTTATCAAGATGCCGTCCAGTTGGTAAAAACGGTAGCGAATTAACATCTGTGTTGTTCCAGAAGCCTTTCCATTTATCCAAATAAATAGCGAAGTGAACATGTAAAAATCCTCCAGTGTAGTGTTCAAACCTCGAATGTCGGTTTAAACAAATCTTTCCAACTTCTTAACCAAATCGGAACCATAAAACATCTGGCAGGAAAAATTAACCTCCAAATTCCACATGTGGTTCTTTTAAACCACCAAAATTAACGAATATCTACTTGTTCGGTACGTACAATGGAATTTGATTTGTGTAAATAGTACAAATCATCGAAATTAAACTTCTAAATGTAATTTCAGATACGAAATTATCCAAAAAGCAAAATGACATCAATAGAGTCGAATATTGCTTGCGCCCACAATGTGCACGTAAAAACGTTGATTTACGAAATAATACGTATCAAAAATAACTCACGCTTATCTCCTATCGCTGGTATAATGGTTTTTGTGACTACAAAAACTCCCAAAAATGGTCTTCTTGGGTAAAATTGCGAGGTAATTTTCGCAACCCCATGAAATGCATCGTCTTCATCAACGGTCGGCGCAAGACAAAACCTCGCCGCAAGATTGGCTTCATAGTTCAAAATACCATCATAATAAAATAAAAATTAGCAATAAAATCGTAAGTGTGCGCCACATTTTTTACCGCCACAGTTCAAATATCACTTTTCACTTTCAGAATAAAACTCACATTCCACATGAGTTAAAACACCACAAATTCTCAAGAAATATAGCAGTCTTTAAGAAATATCAAATTTGTATTGTTTTGTGTGTTGGAAGTAACAAAACAATCGCTTCCGTCATCTCAAAATTGCTTCAAAATTAAAATGTTTACAATCGACAAAATTTAAATTTAACCAAAATTACTATTTGCTCATTTGATCGACTTTTTCACACTTCAGTATATTAATGTAAGAAATACAAAAGGTGATGATAATATTGTCAAAGTATAATATGATTTATTACTGGGAGATGGTTAATTGCTTTTCAATTTCAGAAAATAATTATTTTCTGGATCATAAAATTTGACCAAATCATGTTTACTTAAAAGCCTAAAATTGTTACTTATTTGTAACGATTTTGTTATAATGTTTCATACCCTTGCTAATCGCTACTTGAATAGCTAACCGGACAAATTGTTCCTGCATTAAAAAATTTAGCATTCCTGCTAAAGTTTAAGATATGCTACATTCGGCCTAACAAGAACCAAGTTTTCAATTTGGAGAAGATTAGAACTACATTACAACTTTTCCTTTATATTAAATTAACTTCACTTTTAACTTAACCTTTTAGCTTAATTAATTCTTTTATTTAGCTTTCCCATAATAATGAACTCAAACAATTTCATTATAAAAATATTATAATCGCAAAACAAATAAGAAAAAAATTGGAAATAGGGGTAGTTTACTGCAAAACAAATATCGCTCGATCACTTCAATATCTAGTAAAATTGAAAACAAGAAACTATAAAAAGCTACAATAAATTTATGTTTCATTTTTATTCTGTTTAAGAATTCAGAAAAGTTTTAAATTAATAACAAATTTACAATGACAAAATCAAATTCTATTTACCTATGAATTGTTTTTTCTTTATCAACAAAACGTTATTTTGAAAATAATGTTGAATGGATTAAATGAAACGGCAATTAACTAATCACCGATTTACCTACCAACATTTATTAATTATTCAAAAGCAAACTCATAACGAATAATATTAATAATTATTTTTTAATATACCTACTTATTGTTAATAATAATTTAATTATTCTTGGAGTGCAATGGTTAGCTAACCATATTTCTAATTAAAGTATTCTCTACTTTGCGTAACGAAAATTTAAAGACTTGTCAACTTTTTCTCTGTTTAACTCTGTTACTTTAAAGTGATTAGCGCACGGTACCTCTTAATAAGTAACAGCGCATTAAAGTTTCAACCAAGACCTATACATTTTAGGCCAACTTTGGTCCATACCATTTCCATTTGAGCTTAAATTTTAATTTTCCAGTTTGTAAGACAATTCATCATGGTCTGTAAAATGCCCGTCAGTTCAAGAAAATGTTAAGAAAGTATTTAAACTGTTAAGTTAGGTATATTGGAAAGTTCAAGTTTTGTTTGCAACCAAGTTTTTGTTTGATTTCCGATTATGATTATAGATTTTATATCAATAAATAACATAAAATTAACAACTTTCATTACGAAATTTTAATTGCATAACTTTCAATATTAAAGGAATTTAATAATTTATTAAAATTAATAAAATAATTAAATTTTTAGACTTCCCCAGGGTGGTCCTATAACTTGACAGATATTTATTGTTATAAGTTATACTTCGATCGGAAATTCCAATAAAAATTTAATAAACGAAGAAACACCACGTTTCAAACATACAAGTGTTAAAGGTTTACCACCTAAATTGAGTTTATTTTTATATATTTTTCAAACTTTTTAAAGCTTCTTCTTTTATATATCTTGGTCAAGCGCAAGAACCTAGTATAATTAAAATAAGAAATAGAGAGACTGCTGCATTTCCAACAATAATAAAACAGAGACTGGCATTGCCTTGCAGCTAACCCGATCGGTTGCCAATACGAGGTACCGGGTTCAAATCCGGAGAAGGTTACCTGTCCCATTTATTCTGGCCACGATGTTAATAGACTAGCTCCGGATTAACTACGAAGGCTTGGCTGTGGATTTCTAAAAAAAGACCTATAGCTAGGGGAAACTTAAACAAACACAAATAGCAATCAAATGTTTTAATTGACACACTTAATTTGAGAGATTTTATAACCCCAATAATTGCAATGTGTATGGCTGTGCAAAACATAGACACAGTAGAAAATGTTATTAACAATCAAAAAGTGCACCCATTCTAAATACAAACAAGTACCCAATCTCTAACGGTTACTCAAAATTGAACACAAAAGCCCAGAAACACGTCTTACGAATTGGAAAAGATAAAATTTACTTACTCCAGTGCCTTATGTAAGTTTACAATATCATGGTGACAGGTGTTCGTTTCCAATCGCTGTCCAACGTGCGGCTTAAAAGATGGAAATCTGAAACTTGTTAATTTACACAGAAAAACACTTGATCGACGTACGCGACACTAAAATACTGCTTGCAGACCTGTAGCTGGAACTGGACCAGTGAGAGAGATGGGAAATGATAATAAAATAACGGAAATTGAAGTTAACAACTTTATTATACATATTTTCGTCTTCCATTTGCTATAATAAACAGAGGCTCCATCGACAGAGTATTTAATTATGAGGAAGAGGAGGAGTGTCCTTTTTATAAATTTAAATGGTTGACGCTTCTAGGAATTTAAGTAATTAAAATATTAGAAATGTTGAGGTAGGTTTTTTCCCCTATCTAGTATCTAAAGTAAATTATATGTGAACGTGTAACGTTATGCATTTTAGAATTTACCCTCGATTAAAGATAAGAAGAAGAATTTCTCGTGTTCGACGAATAATACGAAAGAATAGAAGTCTTCTTGTGACATCTAACTTGAAAGCGGATGTGCGAAAATTTCGTCCGTCTTGATTTTGCAAATTGTTGAGGTTTTCTGGAATCAGAGTTAATTCTGGAAGAAAGAGAGTGATTTTGCGGTGTTATTCCTGTAAATGGGAAGTTATAAAGTTTGTAGATGAACGATTTTAGAGATTTTGTGAAATTACGACCCCTTGTGAACTTTAGGTCGGCCATTGAAAATTACCACGTATTAAATGATCATTGATTATTGTTTTGATCAGTTATCATCATTTTGAACTATATAAATCCTGGATGGTACTGGATAAAGTTCAATAGGTTAATGGGTTGGAATGCCACATTTATTCAGTGAGGTTAGGATCCTAACTCACATGTTAGGATAGCGGGAGAAGTTTCTTTATTAATTATTTTGGAATACGATATTGGTTTAGGCGTACCGAGTTCACTTTTATTGATATTGGAAACAGTGGTTCTGGAAATCGCAATATCACGTGCCAATCAGCTACTGAAGGTTAGGAGATTAATATTGGATAGTAACGTAGCCGATAAAGAAAATTACATTTTCCTCGCAATGAATATAGGTGGTGCATCAGGGAAGAGTTTAAGTCAAAAAGTTTCTTCTTTTGTAAATGAACTTTTATTTAAATTTGCTTCCGTTGTGAATACAAGGAGCAGAAAGACGATTTTTTTATAGTATAATATGTCTTTTTGCATTAGCAAAAGAAGGCGTCAATCGGAACTTAATCGGAACTTCCAATCGTTCCAGACTCCAATAAAATTATAAAGAATATGTTGCTTTGTATAAAGTTAAACAAGCACAAGAATATCTTTTCAATAAATAAATTTGGAAATTAATGTATAGGCACTTTATTGAATTATAAGTTTTATGGCATCGCACAGCGTACTTTTTTTAAAACATTTCTTTAGATGTTATTATCGAGCATTTGAATTAGTCTAAAAAGTTCTATTACATTTTTTTTATTGTACCAAATTATGTACAATCTGCGTATTTTCTCATTCCAGGTATTTTTTTGTAGCAACTACATAAAGTCGTTGATAAAATCTGAAAAGACGTCATCCAGCATATTCGTTGCATGAGGTATTTGCAGTATTAAAAGAGTCGATAGCTGACCGGAGAAATTATAGAGTGTCGTTGCTGATCGCTTCTGAATTATTCCCATAAGACATTCCCTTAGCTTCGTAAGATCTCAGTAGGCTTGGCGAACGTCAGAATAATAATTGAGATAGTTCGATAATTACAGTATCCGTGTCTGTTGTGGAGGACCACAATACTTATCAGAAATAGGGATCTAACGACTATAGGTAAGGAAAGAATGGGAGAAATTGGTTACCTCGTGTTTTACCGTAAAGATTGCTAGGGCAATTTCGAAGATATGCTCATCTCATCGAGTATGGTCTGCTTTGATGTTAAAAGCAATAGTTGTGGTGATAACTCCATTTACTCTTTCCGTCGGGTTCACTTGGGAGGGGGGGTGAAAACGTGCATTGACCAACACCTTTTGAACTTAAGTGATTAAATTCCTTCGAGATAAATTGGATACCAATATCACACGTTGTTATTTGTTGAACTCCAAAAGTTAAGAATACTACTTGTCGTTTGAGAAATTTAATACAAGCAGCCGAAGTGGCTTTTGCAAGAATTTGCAACTAATAAGACAAATTTAGTAAACCAGTCAATAACGACAAGAAGATGTTGGTTACCACTTTTTGAACGAGGGATTGGACCTAAGAAATTACAAGAAACCAAGGGATAAGAGATTTTCTTTTGAGTGCCCATTAATCCAAGACTTGCTTATGAAGAATTATTAACTGAAGCGCAAATTAAACAATTACTGACATAGTTTTTTGTGTCTTGGAGCATATGTAGCCAATAATAAAAATCAGAGATTTGCGCTAAAGTTTTTAACATACCAAAGAGCCCTGCCACCGGATCATAATGGCACATTTTGAATATTTCATCTCGATTTTCAGGAGGTATTACCAGTTTCTACTTGAAGCGAATCTTCGAGACAGAAATAGCGGTAGTCTTCGGTATTTTCATTGATTCGATATCTAATTTACCAGGACGAGGACGAATTTCAAACTTTAATTGAGATAATAGTAACGATCAACGATAGGAGGCGGTCGGAGTATAGTGGTCACACGAGGTGACTATGAACGCTAAATACCCGGTTCGAGTCAGAGTGAAGTAAGAACTTTATTCTGACCGTTCTCCCCTCGGAAGGCAATGGCAACCCACCGAGAGTAATATGCCAAGAGAATCTTCAAATGTTAATGATCTAAAAAGTCCAAAATTGATCTGTGGACTATGGGGAAGGGTAACACCACCCCACCAACATTTGAGGGTCACGACGCTTCCGTCAAGAAGCAAAACGACGGTATAATGATATGATGAACGATCAACGAGTAAGCCTACCTTGGGGGTAGTCAACCTTTTAAGGGAAGTAACCGTACTTGCCTTACTGTACGTAAGTTCAGGCTTACAAAGAATTTTAAGCCCCAGATATAGCTTTGAAATTTTGGAATATAAACATAAAGGCAATTAGTTCGCGTTGCTGAATACTTTTGCTCTGCTGGAGTCAAAGCGTGACTCGCAAATGCGATTAGATATTCTAAACCATCCTTTAATTGAAATAGTACAGCCCCGCAACCGACTTGGGAAGCGTCCGTTTGAACGTAAACGGTTTGAGAAAAAATAATAGAGATTAGACCATGGGCTGTAATTATTAATTCTTTAATTTTATTCGAACGTGATTTCTACGTCGGGAGTCCATTTAACAGTTTGACCCTTTTCCTTATTTTTGATTAATGCCGCTATTGGACTTGAGATTGTCGATAAATCAGGGAGAAACATTCGTTAATAACTAACCATACAGATTAATCTTTTTATTTTGGTAGTTTTGGATAGGATTTTAAAATTTGTTATCACTTCTACTTAGGGGGACAGCTTCTTAAACCGAATTCATCAACTATATGTAAATTCCAAAAATTGTAAAGATGCACATAAAAACTTATTTATCAATATTAATACGAAAATTAGTATTTCTCAGCTATTCAAAGATAGTGATTAAGGTATGGTTGTGTTCCTCAAAAAATTTTGAAGTGATTATTATATCATCAATATTATACAAATGCGAGTTCTTTATGAAGAACTGGACTCAAAGTTTTGTCCATGGTACGGTACATTTAATCTGACTACTGCACATTATTAAATTAATTATGAGTTACACTGCTGCCTTCCTGAATTACATGAGCGCCATCCGATAAGGAAATTCCTACTAAAATACATATTACCCAGAAGACTTCGAGTTCCAACTGAAAATCTTGTCCAAATTAATAAAATAATAATTTGGCAATTAGTATATTCATTATTGTAATTAATTATTTATAATTATAAATTATAATTAATTATAGAAATTACAGTCTTACAGAAATTTGATTTAAGGAGATAACTGTACATTAAAATAGCAATAAAAAATCAGTATTCATAACAAAAAATCAAGTTTTAAATGTTTGAGTGTTGAAAATTCCATTGTATTTTTTAAATTACTTTTATGATTATACATTATCATTTTTACGTAGGAAGGGGGAAATCTTAAAGAAGACACCATCGGCCCGTATTAGGTGGTAACTAATTTTTCGTACAAAACTTTCTTATTTCTTATCGATCTTTTCAACGATACCATTTGTGACCTATGGTGCTATTTAAAAATCTGAAGTTCTGGAGTTTCTGGAGCAAACTACTAGGGATGCCGACCTTTCCGAGAAATAATAATATCGCCATTCGATTCTATATTACGGCTTTTATAATAAATATTTATAACCTAACTCTATACGAATAACCGTTTTTAAAAAAAATTGCTGATACGGGTGGTCTCATTCGCCCTGTATATGGGTGGCTGTGACGCCAGGAGTAACAGTGCCTCAGTGGAAGTAGTTTTATATTCTATACAGACCTTGATCAGCATATTTCTATATTTCTTTTTGCCCATTGCCATATTACTTAGCAACCTTTTCTTACATTCGCTTGGTTCTTTTATGTTTTGGATTAGTTTAATAAGCAAATAAGCGCTGCTGCTCACATCCACACACTTGTTAAGCGGGGACCTTAAGATAGGTTTTTGTTGATCTCTACTACAAGAACTCTGGCTGAGGTGCTTTCACTTTTTCATTCAGCTTGAATGACAGCGGAGTAATCTTTTTCCCTCTGTGACCGCGACAGTTTTCGTTTTCTCCCTAATAATTTGTAGGTTTTCTAACCACTCGCTGATGTTGTGAATTGCCTCATTAGCTTTTTCCATAAGCTCCGCCTCAGTCTTTGCCTCAACCGCCAAAGACACATTGTCAACTAAGCTGACTCCCAATGGAATGGGCAGTCGCAGAACCTTGCCATACATAATATTCCACTGAAATCATCAAGCAAGATAAAGAAACTGTAGCTTATAATTTGCATGTATAATTATTGTAATGGTTGTAAGAATTCCAAAATATAATTTTATATTATTTTATAGTAATTTAAAGTATAATATTATTCTCTAGCAAATAAAAGGTGAAAGTAAAATACTCATAGATGTTACTCTAATGGCAAATCATCTTTTACTCACCAAATGTGCTGCTGGCATTGGGTAACATTACAAATGGTATAATTGTATAGTACTTCCTTTCCATCAGGAAGTCAGGATAAAACTGATTGATAGAAATCTTATTACAAAAAATTTGATTGTGGAAATTTAGACAGAAAATTATCTTGACATTTTCTCGTGTACATTTTATGGGGTGTTGATAATACACCTTCGGTTCGAAAAGTAACCGGAATCAATTAAAAAAAAATGTCAAAGTTTAATTGTGTAAATCAAAATACAACGCATTAAGTGGCAGTTTTCTTTGTAAGGCGGTTGTTGACTGTTTAATGTCTTCAATTGATGAAAATCGGCTTTCATTCATCGCCAAATGAAGTTTAGGAAATAGAAAATAGTAACAAGGAGCTAAATTGGGCTGTTGTTGAAAATGTTGAAACAAATAAATTTGATTTTTAGTAAAAAAAAGTCAGTCATAATTCTTACACGATGAGAAGGTGCATTATCTTGCAATAATCACCAACTGCCTGGCTTTTGATATTCCGGACGAATTGTTGATTTTAGTACACCAAATTCCATTTCTATGAATCTCACTGTTAACTTTCACGAAATCACGCACTTTTTGGATGTTTTCTTCGGTAGTAGTTGTTGATGGTCGGCCTCAAAGTTCATTATCATCCATATCTTCTCTGGCGTCTTTAATACAATTCAAAAACTTGTGTTTTGCATTAAAACCAAATTTAATGCTTGTTCTTTGTTCTTGATGCATTTTTCGACCGAAGCACAAGAATTACCGTCACTTAATGCGTTGTATTTTTGATTATCATTAAACTATAACGTTTCCAAATAAATATTTCGAAAAGATAAATTTTTTTTGTAAATATAAATTGTTTCCTTTTTTCTTAATCCATTCCGGTTTTGCTATTAACCTCATTAAAGCCAAGATAATTTTATTAGTAAACTATTCAGATTGTCTATATAATTAGGAGTAATACAATTTTTTTTTATAACATCGCGTCGTATTTCTTGTGTACAACCTAATGGTTGTAGTCAAGTAGATGTAGTTTAGAGGGGCACCGCCAAGCTACAAACTTACTAGTTGCGTGCAACAAAACAATATATTATCAATGTTGGAATGACAGGTTACACTTAAATTTTTTCATACCGCATAATATCAGAAAGTTTTTATGATGATCCTAAATCTATGTTCAAATTCCGAAAAATTTAATTACTCGTCAACTTAAAAATATTGAAATCATTTTTATTATTCACTGTTTCCCAATTTACAAATGTGTAGTGAAAATGTTTAGATAAATATTTAATCAGAAAGTATGTCCACATTTTTTTAGTAATTCAACCAAATAAATCTAAAGATTAGAAAGGCAATGGTGCCCTCTAGCGGAATTTTCATTTACTAACATGTATTGAAATGGGAAAAGGAATGGAGCTATTGCGGTTATTGATTAAAGAAAATTCTTTGCAGCTTTGAATAGTTGTGGCTTTTTCCGTATTGCGGCTGAATTACAGAAATCTGTAATTTTCTCTTTTTTTGGAAAATGCAGTGGGAAATTGTTATCAGTTAAAATTAAATAAGGTAGTGTTTGTTTATATTCTGAGTACTAATTTATTTGAAGTAAGTTTACAAGGTGATGCCACTGTGTGGCAAACTTGCAACAACTGGTGATTAAAGGATGTAATTAGGAAAGTAATGGTTAAAAGAAATTTTACCAATGATTTATTATTGATCTGTAGTTATTGTCATATTAAACGTTGCAAGTTCAGCTTGCTTAGGATAGAACATGCACGTGTACATCACACCAAGTGTAATATTGTATATTATTTAACAATACTTTGCAACAATTTTTTGTATATACTACAAATTTTCTATACTAGTTAACCTTGATCTGATTGTTTAGTTTTAATTTTACAGTAAAAATAATAACCATAATTTTAAAAATATTAAATATAATACTTATAACCATCATTTAACATAGAGAACTATAACAAATGCATTTTTTTTTATAATATAACATTCAAAAATAGTTTTACAAAAATTTTATTCAAAAATCAAAAAGTAACCCAAAAATATATTTGTCAAGTTCTTCAACGGTAGATGATAAACTTAACATATTTAGAATTTTTCGTTTGCATTATATACAATACAGTACAGCAACAAATATACGCACAAACGTATATATAATATTATAGTTTTCTCATATACAATTACAAGACTTACGTAGATAAAAAACCAAAGTGCGACATAACTCATCGTGTTAGCGTGCCGCTCGGAAGACTTTGGGTCATTATTTTAAACATAAGGGGGTAAAATTCTTATTGTATATTTACCGTGATTGATAGTAATTATTGTAAAATTTCAATTAGTAAACGAATACTTTACTGCTAATGATAATTGTTTGATATGCAATAAGAATTAAGCCATCAATACTTACAATATAAATAAAAAAACAACGCAAATTCAACTTAAACTTTGTAAATATTAACAGGAAGACTTATGATAGGCCAAAGTATAGTAGTACCTGATGTATCTAATTTTCGTGGTATAAAATAGTGTTTAGATTCGGATTGTATTTTTTTCTATATTCAATGATAAGAATCTATGTTTAGAAGTGTAAAGACAAATAATTATAATTGTAGGTGGAAACCCAAATAATGTAGATAACAAAGTCCAAATATAACAAAGGTTTTAGGTGTGAATTTTACGGCGTCGTTAGGATGTAAAATCCATAATGGTGACCGACTAGGACTAGGTGTTGTCGTTTGTGAAAAAGTCGGCGTTCGAACATCCTGTAATACTGACGTTGTGGTTTCTAAATCTTCTTCGGCGTCACCATACTCGGAAGCCACTTTTCGACCCTTGGTGGGTCTTTTCCATTTATTTGGTTTTTCTTTATGCGGCGGTTTTCGTGGAGGACTATCTACATATTTTGGTGTACTAACTGTGCTTGTAGATTTAACAATTAAATGTAACTCTGTGGAAAAACGAAAATGATTATTGCATATATTTGAGCAGACGTTAAGTTTAATTACCTTGTAAGCGTACAACACCTTCAGCTTTTCCTAGCGAATTGGTTGAGGTGCATATATAATTTCCAAAATCTCTTCTCTCTAAGGATCGTATTGTCAAGTTCATAAGAAGAGAGTATTCGTTTAAAACTGTTTCAGTCATAATATATTTATCATTGGGTAGGAGTTTTTCCGCTAAAAATCAAACATGGAAAACGTGATTTAAGAGTTTTTAATATTTCAGGTGAAAGAGGATTTTAAAGTGATATACGAATGATCGTAAGGTTTATTTATAAAAGTGTAACAGTAGGTGTCCAAAGGTTTAGTTTCTAACGCCTTACAAAATATACGAGAGTATCAGTTAAGTCAATATAAAATCTCAAGAGGGTAGTAATGTTCTCTCACTGCTTACCAGTATCATCTCTTATCCATTGGTTCATTGCGCGAGGTGAGGATTCTACATAACACTGAATGACAACATCACTAGACATTGGGGCAGCTACCAATTGATTAGAAACTCTTATTAACGGATGAACTAAAAAAAATAGTACTTGGTAATTTCTTTTCGTTGCCTATTAATTATATTACTTACAATGCACTTTAACGACAAATCGCTTGCTAACGGAAGGCGGAATTCCGTTACTAGCGATACACAGATAAGGTCCCATATCGGTACGTTGAATATTATTTAATACAAGAATATCGCCTTCGTAAGTGCGAATAACTAAAATAAAAATGGGGGGTGAGTATAAAGTATAACATAAAATAAGTATAGGTATATTTTTCAATTATTAAGGTATACAAGATAAACTAAGCGCCGATATATTATCAAATGTCAGTTGCAGTAACACCCAGACTTATACACGTATATAAAATGTTAGGTGGTCCATACATAGCAATATTTCAAAATGCCAAGATATAACGTTGAGTTTTGCCAATGCGGGCCATTGCCTACTTACAGAGCGTCGCGACCACCATTCAACCAATCGAAAGAATAAAGACAAATGCTTAGCGTAGAACACTGTTGGATATAAATGCCAGTTGCATTTACTACTTGATAGAACGCGTCGCTGAGTTTCCACAAAATACAGAATTGACGTTTGTAATAATAATCTTAGAAGGATAGTAAATTGCACGCGTTTGTTCGTTACAGATTATTGGAAACAAAGAGATCGTGGATGCTTAGGCACGTGTGGGTAATTAAAAATTTAGGCCAGTGAAAATGATTTTTTGGAAACTAGGCAACTGTTTTAAAATTTAAATTAGAACGGAATTATGAGAAACAAAATACAGAATTACGAGAGTTGTCAGAGTTACCGATAGCGAATAACTTAAATTTTTCATTGCACATATTCAGTAGCGGTATAATGCAAATCTGAATTGGGTAAAGAGCCGGATTAGGTACAAGACGCACCAGCTGCTCTCGAACTCAATGAGATATTATTTCAGCGAACGTAAATAAATTGTTTCCTTTGGTTTAATATTGATTTTTAAGATAAAAGGTTTTACCTTGCTTTTCCCGACCACCTTCGTGCCGTAACACTAAGCTACGACTATCTTCCCGTTTCCATGAAACAGTGGGCTCTGGTATACCTGTAGCATGGCATCGAAGTTTTACGGTGCCTCCTTCTACTGCAAGTTCTCCGTTATTTTCATTTGATTCATTTTCGTTGAGAATATCAGGAGGGATGACCACTTCTAAGTTCCCCATCTGTAAACAGCCACAGTTAAGCCACTAACACTGAAATATAGCTTCAAGCTTAACTAGGTAATAATAAATATGATTGTATGTAGTTACCTGACTCCGCATGGGATCCGTGTTAATCTGGCACATATATGTTCCAGAGTCGTTCTTTTGTACATTCGAAACATGCAACATCCATGTATTGTGACCATTATGAGTAACGGAAAGGCGGGGATTTTGAGCAACCATATGCGTGTGGATTGCAAGAATCGCTTTCGAATCGGACTTAATCCAAGCCACCTGAAATTCGATTAAATTGGATACGAACTGTAGCAGTATTCACTAAAAAATACGCCGTCAATTCTGAGCGGGTAGTCACAAACTTTTTGATATAATTTCATTTACGATATTTGGCGAGCGCGGTGCCAAAAGCATTAGATAAGTTTATACATCGTGATTTTATTATCGGTAGAGTTGGTCTCAAAAGTAGTAGGTAACAAACTCAATAAGTGTGAGATGTACGTCTGATTGGATATCTTTGTGTTACCTCCGGGGCTGTCGCACAATGTAATCAACGAGTATAGGCTGCAATTCTAAATGAAATAACCGAGCGATGAAATCGGTTTTCTCGACATTTTGTCATATTATGCTATCGGCTATAAATAAGTGATTGATTGTTTTCAAATTTTATAATAATAATAAAATAAACTCAAAACTTAAACAATAATTGTTATTTGATTAGGTGGTCCTTATAGTTTCCTCAATTGTTATACTTACATACCAATATAGCCAATTATACAATACCTTTACCATTACGAACCCTAAGAACACAAATTGATTTTTATATGCAGATAAGATAAAACTATATAGGAACCACATTTCTTCTCTAAGTATTTTGGGTTCAGGCCAGAGGCGCAAGTGTCAGCACCGATTTCGCGTAATATGTTAACCCGTGGCTATGCGGCAGTTTCTCGGGTTTATTGTCATAAAAACTATTGAAGATATGCTGGTGTCAGCCAGCAATAAATGTCATTTTACAGATGCTGCCACTTGGTAATACCTTGTAAGAGGAGAGATGGTTGACGACGCAGGTAAAGTAGATGTCGCGGCCTTGGATAACGGTGTGGTTTTCAAGCGGTGCTAGAAATTCGGGTTCGAGCTCTGTCACTTGACCTGCAACAAAGCGAGAGATAACTGCTTAGACTTGCCAACAGAATAAGTGAAGTGAGACTAAAGATATTCTTGAAAATATTCTGCTGAAAGCGAGCTACGTACGTGTCCAGCGTACCAGATATTTCGCGGTGCAAGAATTCAAATATTCGAAATGCGACATTCTGCAAGCGATACTGATTTACATTGGAATTTTGTTTATTAAATATTTAACCCTATAGTCCGAGTCTTCAGGTATAAATATGCCTATAGAAGACGCCTGAATGTATGACGCTATCGGTCCGATGTGCAACTCAGCAGATGTAGTTTAAACAACAGAGACTGATAGCATTCAAGCTTTCCAACCCCTCTGTATCGCGACGCGTCCGCCTCTCGCCCTCTGTAACTCTCGGGAAACGTCACTTCTGGCACAGTAAATCGCAAAATCATTCGACTGAGTGCTTTGTGAAAAGCTCTAGTTGTAAAGTCGCGCTTAGCCTGCGCTCTGCACGAATAACTCCTTGCAGCTGAGAGCGACCTTACAACCGAGGCATAATCTTTACCGATACAATAATTAATTATGACAAAAATAACATCTTCTTATTTACTAATTTCGAATTATTTTCCCGCTCTATTTTTTTTTTAAATTTACCAAATCAACACTTTCTTCCAGATGAAATGGTATCAATTTAGTAACACATATATAATCTAAAGTTATCTATTAAATCTAGAAATATATGAAACATACTCTTTTTTAAAGCTATATTGATTTCAGAATCCGAAGGAAAGGCAAATCCCTATTATTTCTTTAACTCTATCATCATTCCCGGCGAATGGCGCGGCACTCAAGCCTTCCATTTTCTAGAGCCGACAAGCTGAAAATCTGCAATGAATTTGGATACAGTAGCAGATGAGCACGTAAGAGAAACAGCTAAAGGTCAGAAACCATACTGTCTCTCCAATGTTTCGTTTGTTATTTCAACTTGTTTTAATTGATATTTTAAATAAAGTTTGTTGATGGAACTTGTTCTTAATAAGTGAAGATGCAATAATTAAGAAGTGAGGTCAACCTGATAGCCAACAAGAAGGTTTAATGGTTTATTTAATTTAGAAGAATGACAACTATGAAAAGCACAGGCAAACAGTTCAAATAATTCAGTGTCACCGTGGTGAAATCAACAAATTAGTATTGCAGCTACTCCGACAATGTTAATCCAGGATTAGTCGAGGCTTTAACGTGCAGCCACAGCAATGGCGTCCGATCGTGCTCCATTCTAAGCACACGTAGTAGATGATCTCTGTGTTGTAAAAGTGAATTTTCAATTATCATTGCTTATTAGTGATTTGATTAGATATACTATAATTTAGCGATATTAGCTTTCCTCTCTGTTCATCCTTAGAGGCAATCACCTACTTTTCACTTGAAAGCTCACATTAAACTGCCAGATATCATCCCGAGTACACACACTTGAAGAGATTAATTTCATGCTATTTTGTAAGTCGGCATTTTGCAGGTCCATCATGCACATTTGCCGTTGTAGATAAGTGGAATCTCCCCCGTTTCCATCGTTCCACTCCGACGTTAAGCGCTTTATACTTGTTGATTCCGTATGCATCGGCTGGGAGAATTAACAAGCTTAAAGCAGTTGGGCCGGTAATAGTCTTTCTATATAGAAATAAGGTATATGTATATTATGTATTATTCTATTTACATACATACGTGAAACCCTTAAGTTTAGAAATCCTCCTGCTTACAAAATCTTACTCGAAATGTGTGTCTGCCGTGCAACTTTGCGTGACATTATTTGAATCGCTAGCCTGAACTTAACCGAGACTCAATTTACTAGCGGATTAAGACACTCGTAGCTATTTACTAACCCCGTCGAACAAGCGGCGTTACGGTTCTTAATAAACGAAGGCTATGTCATTGTCTCGCGTCATTAAACGCAAACTGCTCGACGCTGGGACTATAGAGCTTACGTATACAGGGTTTTTGAGTGAACTGCAATCGTGCGCAGGATTTCAAGCTATACAGGTTTAAGAAAATTCTGTTGTCCTCAACTCTTGTAAGCAATGTCAACAAAGCCTACTATAATACTTTTTCATGTTAAACTTTTTCTCTTAATAATAAACCCAAGTAAAAGTAAACGTTTTGTGAGGCCGTTTATTACAAATCTTTCATCCTTTAAATTTACTTGCCTCCAAATGTGCTTATCTGTACAGCTGAAGGAATGTGTGTCGCGACAATTAATATTGTGAACATAAAACGACGTGAAAAGAGAGTATACCTCAAAGCAGAAGTACTACAAAGCGGGAGGAAACGTGTTTGTTGAAAGATAAGCCCAAATTAACTTCCTTAATTTGCTATGTTTAGTTAATTATCTAGCATTTGTTTTATACCACTCGTTTGTTTTTTTGTTTTATGAAAATTTTCAAGTAATTTTCTTTCAATATCTTATTTACTTATATTAATTATTTTTATCTTCCATAATTTACATTAACCATTTAAATGTTCAAAATAAAACAACTTCCATAAACAAATCTTTAAACTAAAGCATTCAAAACACAAAAGGGAAATCTGACTTTAACTTTACGGTCAGCACCAACTACCCAAGGATGCCAGTTATATTATTCTATCTCCCCTATATAGGGTGTTTTATAACATTATCACATTAGTTTTCACATTTAACGTCGCTTTATATATAATTATTAATTACAGGAAATCTCCTACCGAGATATTGAACTAACAAAAATTACCAATTACTTCCAAATAAATAATTAATTTGTATAACTTTCGGTTTAGTGTATTTAACTCAAATTCTTTCCCGTCCTTTAAGGCTCGATTTAAGGAAGTTCTATTATAGTTTAAGTTACGAGGCAATACTGGGTATTAAACTATTTCGCATTCAGTATTGCACGTTGTTTAAATCCGACACCATTACATCTCTAGTCGATACAATCTACGACGTGTGAGCGGAGAAACCATAGATTATCAATGAGATATAACCGTTCCCATTGTTTTCCCATTTCAAATATGTGAAAGTCGTCAATTTTTGGGATATTTATCAGGATATCAAACTTCTTGTCGAAAAAATCTAAGCGAAATCTTGATGTACATTCATTTGTTGATAAATTCGAGAAATAAACCCATAAAACCAAAAATTACAAGCCAGTTGTTTTTAGTTAATGACTAAATGTAAACAAAGACTTACAGCTTAACGTGAAATTTGAACCACGGTACCAATAAATTTGGACTCGAGCAGATTGGAACTATAAGCCCTTTTATCAAAGTTCATTACCCTACCATTACAACAATTACCTACCTGTTGTACAACAACCAACTACATTATAAATATATAAATCCAAAATTGATCCTCTTTGAAATATAATCAAAAATGATTCACAGCACAGAAAATATAAAATAAACTGACAATAGAATTATGCTACTATATTAATAATTGATAATGAAATGATACAATTTTGTTTTAACTATACCAACAAAAGTATTACACAGATGTCATTACTACTAAGGCACATATTTTAAATGTGATATTTGTATAAATTATAATTCTTATTTATTGTTTATTCGGGCTTTTGCTGCCCCCGAGTTCCTGCGCCTAGGTTTTGTACACCCCTTCCATCCCACTTGTCGTTGCCCTGAGTAGGGTATTCCTATACAAGCGCCGAGCCTTCCTTCCCTTATGGTAGAAAGCTAGGGTGCTCGAGTTAAAAATTGCGTTTTAATCATTACTTCAACGTAACCGATCATGACCTATTATTGTAATTGCACACTTACTCTCAATTTGATAATATCCCTTTAAAGTCACTTTAGCTTTAAAATCAGATTTAATATAAATCTAATGCTTTTCAGTGGTTAGTTTGAACTAATTAAGCAAATGATATAATGAAGTTCACTTTAACGAAATCGACTGTAATATTAATATTATGAAATTGGGTGGTAGTTAAACTGTAAACAGTGATAGTAAGTAGTTCAATAAGGGTAGCTTTCGCGTACTTATAGCATTAAATGAAAATTTTATCTTATTTATCTTTAATTATTGTTTTATACCTTATTAAGTTTCCTTTATTTAAATTATTATTGCTTTATTTTTTCGTTCAACTTTGCTGTTTCAATAAAACGGAAGTATTTTAATAGCGACAAAACGTCGCTACACTATTGACACTTTTAGTATTATAGCCATTCTTTTGAGTCTTTTCCGAGATTTTAAAACACTCTCTAGTTTAACATCTCCCGCTCGTATACTTTCAAGGTCAAATTTGTAAGATTAGTGTAACTAAGGATCTACGATAATAATTATTAATACTTGCACATGCATGAAATGTTTTGTCCTTACGAAGCTAAGTTAAAATTTTCAACATAACCTATTTTATTTTTAAACTATTTATATTGAGTTATTTTACAAATAATTTCAATTATGTATTATGTTTATGCGATAATAATGTGAATATATCTAAGCATTCTATGAGAAATCGGTAAATTTCTAGATGGTTTTTCGGCCTTGTAAACATAGTAAACAATAGAAGTTGACTGTAACTAAAATTTTCTACTAAACTTTTTTAAATCTCATGTCATTCCGTTCAATAATTCAATCAGTGAACATACTGTAGAATATAAAGTTTAATATGCAAATGATTTTATATAATAAAGCGCGTCTATCTTTATCAAATTCTATTAAGTACTTCGTATACAAGGAATAGCTACTTAAAATCACATACTTTATCCTAAGCGTAAGTTAAAAATTTGTCGGCTTTAATTAAAAAATAAATTATGAACTATAAAATAATGCAATTTACTCAATTTTGAACCAAATTATCAGTGCTTCCGGCGCCATAGAAATTCTTAGCATTTTGTAGTGTATTAAATAAGTTTTTTAATAACTTCGTGTTAGTTCTTGAAATATTTAAAAAATTGAAAATTTTTGGGAAAAATGTAATTTGGTTTCCTTTTAGTTTTTGAAAATTTTAAAATTAATTTTTATCATAAACACGTTTCAGTATATTTATAAATTAAATAAATTTCTATGAGCAAACAAGCTTGTAGCAAAAACTCTCGGTCTTTTTGAACCTTTTATAGAAATTCAACGAAGAAACGCCATTAATTGATTAATTAAATTAGAATCTGATAGCTTTGTATAGCTTAAAATGTAGAATTGTGCATCAATTTGATCCTTTTGATCCTAACTATTTCATACTACTGCTTGATATTATCAGTTTGAATTACGGTATTTTAATATATTTTCTGTATTGCACATAAAAACAAGGTAAATAGAATAGAATAACCGTTCAAGCTTTAATAAGAACTTGAAAAATGTATTTAATTAATTTTATAATCAATCTACAAGTAGTTGTTAAATTTCTTTGCAGAATACAAACAGCCAAATTAGGATCTACATTCGGATGACGTTAATGAGGGACTATTGATATTGGTAATTTTATGAGCAGAAAAACTGGTTACCGACACCGAAAATCGTCGTATGTATATAGCAGGTAATCAAAAAGTTATTACTTGCATCGATCAGCTCCGGTAGCCAGAAACAAGCACTCTGCTTTCCTGATCAACTCTAAGAAAAATTTTGTAACCATTTAATGTCACTTATATATTGTTATGATATTTTGCTCTCGAAAATTTACTTCAAAGGCCGCTGTACTATTTTTACGCCGGTAGCTGAGTTCTTCTCTTGGTCAAGGGTCCGAGGATTCAAAAAGACGAAATAACAAGGCGGTAATTCGACATTAACATTATTTATTAAATAAAAATATTCAATTGCGGAAATTTGCATCAATTTATAATTGGCAATAAGTCTGCCTCGAACCAAATTTGTAAATAATGTA
The DNA here is from genome assembly GCA_958510855.1 of Rhagonycha lutea. Taxonomy (NCBI): domain Eukaryota; kingdom Metazoa; phylum Arthropoda; class Insecta; order Coleoptera; family Cantharidae; genus Rhagonycha; species Rhagonycha lutea. The sequence continues at coordinate 8,224,075 of OY294042.1, forward strand.
ACAATTAAGAATCCAAGCGACATTTAATTCCTCAAATACAGAAGCTGAACTTGGATACTCACTAAATGTGAACCTAACCTCTAATTTTCCGAGCACGTGTACAATTTCAATAATTAATTTTCTTGCAGGTATTTAATTGGCAAATATCACGTTGCATTCGCGATACACAATTCTCACTAATTACACGCCGTACGTAGTTAATTACTACGTAATTACAAGACTCTGGTTAATTATTCACTTATGTGAATTCACAAATTTTTCTCTCTGAGTTTTGGATCAAGAGACCTCGCACGAGTTCCCAGTTTGAGATCCACCAAAGAACTAACTTCTCTCTTCCTTTTGTTTGCTGGCTTCGTTCCCCCCATATTCAAATTTGGTTTTTTTGAAGTGGGAATTTTTATTCTTTTCTGCTAAATTGACTCTTCCTTCCAGGTAACATAAAGCCCTCACTCGCACACGCATCGAAATATTATTAACACTTTGTTTTTAGGAATCTGGCGTTACCAATCCAATACAAAATTATACACAGGACGCGGCACAAATTTTGTACTTTAAAAATAATTTGAAATGTGTTAGTTTTATATGTGGTTCTGTGACAAATTGATGGTTTTTGTAAAACTGATGCAAATATCGCTTTTTATACCAGTTGAATTAACTGGCTACTGACTTTAACGCAAATGAAATCAAATTACCACCTCATTCATCTGCCTGCACCCCTAAATTAAGAAATATCACAACAATATTTCTGTAATATTACTAATATTATGTAATATTGTCATGTAATTCCATTTTACATTTTCTACTGTGCAGGTACCATGGCATTGAGTCTGTGTATTTAGTAAAAAAAAAGCGAAGCAAGTTTGATGATTCTCAATTTTTGAAATGCTTGAAAGTAAATAAGTCAAATAACAATCAATATTTAAATATAAGAGTAACAATGAATTTTCTAATAAATTAGACTTGAATCTGAAAATTTTTAACATTTTAAATTAAAATTTAATTAAGAAGATTTACATTTTTAAAACAAATAAAAATTTAAAATTATTTACATCAGTTTGAATGCTCATACAATCCAGTACAATTAGATATTATACTACAAATATTTGAAGCAACCGCTTATTTCAAGGGTAGAAATTTTAATTTTTTAGCTAGACTACAATATACAAAGACATAGTAGTGAATAGTTTTTAAAGAAATGAAAATAAAAATATTATATTAGGTACCTATAGTTTTTTAAAAACTTAATTATTAAAAAAATTTAATGACACCATTTTGGTACAAGGGTTTATTCTATTACCCTGTACTTCTAACAAGAGGGTTGTTCAACATGGGGTCAATAAAACTCCGGTTTGTTTTACCATCATGGTCGTATAAATCAGCCCTTTCGATGATATATCGGAGAAGCTGGGTGGTGAGTCCTGAAAGAAAATTGAGACTGCGGCGGCAATTCCTCAAATAAAAAGCCTGACTAAATAATAACAATCAGATTTAATAACCGAAAAATAACTGTCAGATACACCAGTAAAAATAAAAATAAAAATACCTCACTGAAAGCTCGAAGTAAGGTTTACACAGTCTTATTCCTAAACGGAAGCATATGACTTGTTGATCACCTACCCAGAACAACAAAACTGCATAGAGATGCTGAAAACCACTTGTGAGTAAACAGTTGTCATATTTAGGGTAAAGTAGTGCTCTAAATGAATGAGTCACATCAATAACAAACTCGAAAATATCGCAGATCTTCGTTTGTGTTCTTGAATTGCAAAAGAATACTATAAAGTAATTATTAGCCGAGTCAAATTGAATAGCATCATTAAAATTGATACGCATGAAAGATCTAGAGGAAAACTCGAAACTGAAACCAAGAATCTTAAATCACTGCTGTTTTGAATCAAAGCAGAAACTCTCGCTCGATGAAGTGAGGTCGCTTAGTAACATGCAAACATTCTAGAATCAAAGAATATTCAATAAGTGTAATTAATACAGGACCGCATCAAGAAAAATTAATGAAATCAATTTGAAGAGATTTTCAATGTTATAATGCTGGATAATAACTTCGACATTTTTTCCGAGATTTCCTCAGAGCTGTAAGCATAGACATAAATCATTTTCCTTATTGAGTATTTTCTTCAATTATTCTGAAAAAATTTTAATCCATAAACAAAATATTTTAATAATCTAGTACGCGTACCACAATAGAATATTAAACAATGCATTTTGAGGCCTTTGTAATGTTAAAAGAAAATTATTTTCAATAAATTATGCACTAATCCGCTCGCAACGCTAGTAACAGAACTTATGACTAGACTATGTATCACACAATGAAAAGTTTTCTACATACATAAACAACCGGTCTCATAAATTTAATTAGTGCATTCCAGTTTTCTTTTGTCAATAAATATTTTATTCAAACATTCTAATAAACGTAATAGCTTTAAGTTTTTCATTTTCATTAATTTATTTTTACATTAATTTAGATTCTAATTCATTTTATAGATTGATATTTATGTTTTTATATCGTAACTATCTGATAAGCTCAAATGATAGGGAAATAGTAGTCATAGTTTACATAATATACACATATTCATTCATTAATTTCGTAATTGTTAATTTGTATTTCATTTAGGTACAATAATTAATATTATAATTTTTACAATTATTTAATAACTCAAAAATATATTTTTCTAATTTATCAAAATCCTCAGAATATTCAAATATGGCCAATAAAATAGTTCATATAACACCTATATATACGCCCCATTTTTTTTGTTATGCTCCTAAAGCAGGTTTTGTACTATATATAGGCCCGGACTGGCCAGATCGGCTAGTTGGCGATCGCCGAGGGCCCCCAACCCAAGGGGCCCCGAAAAGGCCTCCAAAAAGTGGTTTATACTTGGGGTAAAAGTGATTTCCAACAATCTCCGCTTTTAGTAAGATGGCCCCTCCTTAGTCTCTAGCCGAGGGCCCCTAAAGGAGCCAGTCCGGCCCTGACTATATAGTTGAGTATTCAAATTTCAATCCTTCCTTGACTGTAATTTCGTAAATAATATATTTACAACAACAAATAAATGGACTTATTATCGGTATACAGCTGACATTACTTACTATAATATGTGAGTTAGCGCTTATCATCGGTTGAGCGGTTTTAGCCTTTAAATTTAAGTAAATCTAACTTGACGTTTATCATAACCGTTGGTTTCCACTTTGATACTTAATTTCAACTATTATATTGTGTTTGGGCTTCAATTTCTGAAAATTATATCTACAACTAGCTGCCTTTTGGCAAAATTTGCATCTAATTTATGTTTATAACAAAGTAACTGAAACCATTCTATTTATTAATCAGATTGTTTTCGTTATTTTCTCTACAATCATCAGCTTATGCTTAACTAGTTCCGTGAGTTTTAATCCTACTGGCTGTACATTTATAGTTTTTTAAAGTAGATATCTGTCATGTGCAATAAATGTTTAAAAAGTTCTAACGGGTATTTTCAACTTTCAAAACAAGCTAACCTGTATTAGGCATATTACATTATTTTTAAAACAAATTGAATTATAAGTATAAATAGGAATTTTAGAATGTTAATGAATTTGTTATAAAATGTACAGCTGCTGCTAAGCAATAAATAAACAAATTTGGAATGAAATAACTTTCTTAGTTATTAATGGAATGTAACATAATGTATTTCAAAAAAAATTTGTCATACTTTTAAATAAACATAAGAATGTTCCACAAAACTTCGAATTCTCTCGCTTTCTCGCACCTTTGATTATTTTATTTGTTACCAACACAAAAAAGATTATGACCTACGAAATAGCTACCCTCCGATATAGATGACAATTCCCCTAGGTGCGGCTGAAGCACAACAAGAAGGTTTAGAAATTAGGTGTGAGAAGCTAATCCCAAAGTCCACCGATTACGAGTCGCATTGGGAACAACTCAACAAACGAAGACAAGTTCTTCAAAATGAGATACGTGAACGAAACGATAGAAAATCATATTGGAACCTAAACAAAAATTTTAAATTTTAAATTTTACAATTTAAGAAAAATATACCGCTATCGCATAGGAATTCTCAACTTATTTTAAAGTTCGTTAAGACAATCATAATGTATTGGGTTGAATGGAAACTTTTATGTGATATACTGGACTTCCGATTGAGTATTCTTGTAGTGTTTCAACAAAGAAAATATATTAACTCAAATAAAACCATAATAAAGTTTCAATTTGCTGCATCTTTACAAAATAATAAAAGAATATTAAAGTAAATTTTACAATTAGTTAAAAAGCCGCTACTAGATTTATATTATGTTCAGTGCAAGTTCAAGGAAGATTGTATATAAAAACGGCTGCGAGCACCAAAAGCAGTACAACACAGAAACAAAATAGTTATGCGCTAATGTTAATGGTATAAATTCTGCAATCATCTTACGACTAAAATAGTCGTTGTATTTGGAGGAACGCGTTAAGTACAATCACAAATCTACTGTTTACGTGCTATGCATAGTGAGCAATTCAGTCAATATTATCGTGGGTCCCGCTGTAATTCTCTGATTATCTAAATTTATAAAAAGTTGTTAAATGAATTTCTGATTGTAGATATTGCTTAAACCGTAGATATGAGTTTTCCTGTTCACAGCGTTGTTTTCCAAATTTAGATTTTTTTAATAGTTATTTTTAAGTTGCAATTTTTTGTCTGATGTCCAAATTTGTACAGAAAAGTTTGATTGAAGTCTTCAATATAAGAAGAATTCCGGTACAAAGTGCTCCTACCATGAATATCTCTAGTGTAATCACAGAATAACAAGATATCAAGGTTAATAACATCCACAAATTGTGGTCCATGAAGTAAAGGCAAAGTTTAGTCAAAATACTTTAAATTCTCAATTATCTGAGAATCCCTGGTTTTCATATTATATTTTTGTAGTTTCAATGGTTTCGCAAAGTTTAAAATAAATGGGGAAATCAACAACATTCATGTTGATATGTTTTCAATGATAGAGTACAAACGTACTAATAGAACAAAGCTTCTTGCAATGTCATATCAAACAGTTTTTCCCAAAGTGATAAGATTCTTCTCTTGGAGAAGTGTTTTTGATCATACCCTACCATGCTGGTAAAGTACGGGTTGCTAAAGCAGTAGAGCCAGCAGTGTCCTTTAATTTATTACCACTAGGTCACCCATCCAAGTACTAGTTACTAGCAACCATGCTTGACTATCTTGATCCGACGAAAACGACTATCTGAATTGTGCTGTCATTACCCAGAAATGATTTTCACTTGCAATTAGATATAAATTATAATTATATATAATGCAGTATTTTGGACAAAAAACTTCTTTGGAGATAGTGAGGTGGAATAATTGGAAAGTACTTACCTAACGAAGTAGTACAATAGTGATCACATAAGTATGACCTGAAAGAATATATATCTCAATGGCAGTATTGGTAATGGATATATTTGCAGAAGCATAGAAAGTATTATATAAACTATATGAAACAATAGGAATGGGGTGTGGTGAATTGAAAATCCACAGAATTAATGAAGATCATTATAGTTCGAAGTTAATCCCTTCTCACGATATTATAGTTAGTTTAATAAATTTCCAAACAAGTCAATTAAATTTTTAACATTTAATTTGCAAAAGCACAGTCGTGACGTGCATTCTTTGCAGCTATGCTGCAAAAAAATTGATATTTCATATTTTTCAAAGTTTTATAGAAAATGCAAAAACAAATAAAAAGGTCAGCATTCGTTTTCGCAAAATTAATAATCCAATATCGGAAAGTAGAAATGCACAAATATACAAGTTTTTCTGTATAAATAAATAAATTTTGAAAATACCCGCCTGTCCGATATTGGGAACCTGTGCGGCAACGCGCCGCCACTGAGATGCTACTGTAGGCGATGACTCATCCTAACTGACTTTGTAACGTTGCAAATGAGTTGCACACTTATAAAAAAATTTCATTCTTTCTAAATAAAACGTTTCAGTGTTCCTTGCTGTTGCCTCGTAGAACGTTGAAATTTCCTGCAGTCATAACCTTACTTATTTTCTTGTCATGAAGTTTCACTTTTAGTTATATTTGCGCATGCTACACAATATAGAAATCATCAGCAACACACACAATATAATCATAAGAACCTAAGCTGAAACATAAATAGACGTTCACGTAAACCTTGGCTTATTACAGAATCCCGTACTCCGAGGTATTCATTAAGTTTAAGTTGTTCATCAGGTGTAAAATTTGCTTGATCTAATGTTCAACTATTCATTAGTGCCACGACTTACACAGAGAGCAAAGATTTGTGTTTGCATGAATAACCAACCAGGCCGTTGTTACTCAAATGTCCCATGTTTGAAAAAGTTGGTTTAGAGAGCTACTGTTCAGGGAAAAATCAAGTACCCGATTTTACCCAACTAACTGTATACAAACGACTACTTTCTCATTTTCTAGACATTAGCTTGCTAAGAAAACTATTACATGGGAAAGAAAACTATTACATGGGAAAGCAAAACTATAATAGTCTCTCTATTGCTTCCCAATTTATCAGAAACTTTTCGCTAAACGCCAATAATTTATAACTCATTGAATGATAAGTTTTGTGCAACTCTCCCATAGTAGTATTTACTCGATAGTTGTAGTACCTACTATGTGATGTAGTATATACTAATACTTCAATCAGACAGTACCTACCTGTACTTCGATTTATGCATACCACCCAATGTAAACATGGATTTGACAAAAATAATTAATCATTAAATTTAATATACATATATTTTGAAGTAAATCATTAAAATATTATTTAAATAAAAAATGAGATTATTAAATGATGTCCGCACGTCTATTATTTTGATGCTCTTAAATATAAAAAATAAAGCAGAAAAAATTAAAAAAATGTGTAAAATTACAATACACTGATCCAAAACTTCAACTAATTTTAACTTTTCCGCGGAAGAGAATAAATCATATTAATATAGGAGGGACCACTCCACCGTTCAATAATAAACATTTTTTAAAATAATGATTTACCCGACGTAATAAGGTTCATTGCTCATATACTTCATAATCCTAAGCAAACAATGCTTACCTTAGACAAAATTGCTACAGCAAAATGAAATTGAACAGAAGTACAAAAAATATAGGTATATTTTTTTATATATATGTGTATGGTTTTTATTTGACATTGATCTCAAGATGGCCTTGACTGATGTATTCTGGTTTACTTAAAAGTTGACTATATAATTAAGAGCTAACCAATTGTATCACTTTCAAAAAGTTTATTTATATTATATTATTTTTTAATAACTTCGTTAATAACCAGCAGTGTGGTGTTAAGCATATACCGGCAGGCTAGGAAGCGGAAAACAGCGGTTCTATTTCTAGTCTCGCCATTTACACTGCTGGGAAATCTGAGGTAAGATGCTTTTTTGGAAAATCATAAGTAGTAAGCTGTCAAGAAATTCCAACTGCTGATGCTGTTGGCAGTTATGAGTTTAGTTTTCAATGTTGTTTAGAATAACAATTTTGTAAACAAAAATAATATAACAGATCAGATAAAATTATTTTTATGAAACACGAGAAGTCTAAAAATTAAATTTGACAATTGATTTAAATGCTTTATTCCACTTTCTATAGTTCTATAATTCTACAAAGTTTTGAATTTCAATTGAGTCAGAAAACGGAGGTTATAATTGATGCATGCTTCTTCTAAATTGATGTAAAAATTTATATTTAACCCTAATTAAACTGAAACTTTTAAAATTATTATGGAACTTGTAAAATATTGCTTGAAGTCAAAAATGCTAATCAATTTTGTTATTATTTATAACATCTATGTTTATTTCATATTGGAATGGATATTGCCATTCTTAAAAATAATTTGGAAATCAAAATACATAAAAATCTATATTTGAAGCTTTAAAATTAACTTAATATAAAGTAATTCACATTATACAAAGATTGAGTCAATTATTAAGATCGGCCATATTGGTAATAATCATAATGCCATAATAAGCTGACAAAATTAGCGATGGTGCAGTTTATAAAATAATATATTTTACATTAAATGAAATATTTAACATGATTCATTGTAACATCTGTATAATACGTCATAAGTTAGAATCGATCATGAACTTGAAATTATGAAATCCAATATGAATGCAGGTAAATTAATTTTGGGAAAATAAGCATTAACTAGAAGCGCGTGCATTATAAAAGTTAGCAAAGTCCTGGACCCCACCTGAAGAAGAAGCCGACCAACTAAAAGACCGTTGTCCTAATACCCACTAGGGAGTGGAGTTCACCCAGTTAGGACCTTAGCCCCGGTCAACCGTTTATTGCTCAACTTTTGGCGAAGTCGATATACTAACGTTTTACAATGCACCCCACTCCAGTAAATAATATTGGTAAATATATTAAATTATAGTAACTGTAAGAATATTTAATTTAATCGTTTATGTTTAAATTTATACTTGATCCTGATTAAAAATTCCTGGCCTGGTCGAGAAGTAAGATCCGATAAATTTAAGATAGATACCCAAAACGGAATAAAATAACCCCTGACAGCATTCATGTTTGGATTTACTGTATTTAATATTGACAACAATCATAGTCTGGTAGTTAGCACGATACTAGTAATTAGCGTTCGGTACTAAAAGGGACAAAGGGCGCTAGAATCGGTTTCACGGGAATCGTAATGTGACATGTTGTAGGAATCACGATTCAACAAATCCTGCAATACGAGGTATCAACTTAAAAACCCAAATAAAACCCTGCATTGTACCTTTGATGCACCAGCTCCTGGCAAATGAAGTATTACATCTAGAACAAAATATAAAAAGCACACAACCAAATAGTTGCGCAAGATATATAAGTAGCTTCGGTATAAACAAATATAATGTCACTTGCTCTGAGGACATAATATGTGACAGGTGTGAATACTTAGACGGGAATATTACTAATTTGAATGATTGGATCACTAATAAGACTAAAACAATAATTTACAATAACAAAAACAGTTGTTCAAGACGTTAAATGTATTCCATTAATCTCATGATACTATAACTTTAAAGATATGCTTACTTGGTGAACGCATGACGTCACTCAGTGACCCAACATAACCTAATAGCCAATGGCCTAATATAGATATCTAAATGTCCACTATGTCTACCAATATCGTAAGCTTGGGGTCGTAGAGTGACGTCGCCAAAGATGCCGTACAATGTGTAAGTGAGCATACTTCTAAAGTTTTAGTATCATGATTGAATCTGATATTCAAAAATTAAAAATACGATAAGGTAATTTAATGCGACACGCATTCCAAACGTTAGAGTGGTATAACTACGCACAGTCACTTCAAATAAGCGATGACACTTCACAATAACATACGACTAAATTTCGCTATCTTAAATAGTACTTACATAGTTACGTAATTGTTCATTCTTTACAGCGATGTGGAAGTGAAGAATATCAAAATATATGCCATCGAAGGCCGATATGGTTGCATGACTTGAACATCGTAATCTCTACTTGAGCTGATGATGATTGAAGACGTAATAATGAGCATTAGAGGGTGACTCATTTCGAGAAAATATTAGCAACTGCTAATGAATATTACTTTATGACAAAAGATTGGTGCCTGTTGAATATGCGACCACAGGTTGTTCAATTACATAAGGAAATGCGATACAAGAAGATTTGGCAACCAATATTATAATACAAATTCCATACATTCGAGACAATATTAGACGATATAACATCTGTGTCGCTTCCTTGGCAGTGATAGTTCTATGAGCCTATAAATATTTTACTTCCATTAGGTAGCTAGCTGAGCTGGCCTTCAGATGTGCCTGTAACCTAGTTTTTATGTTAACGATGGTAATTCATTGACCTAGAGGACTGCCTAACGTGCCTTCCGAATCACGGAGGCTAGTCATAAGAAAGATTAACCCTTCCCCGGATTTGAACCCGGTACCTTGCAAGACCGTCTTTTCTAAACTTAACTGAATAACTAAATTGACTAAATCCTGTACTGTATTATTTACACTTAATGACATTATTTACAAAACGGTAGAGAACTTCATAATTTTTCTGCACGAAATTGTAATATATAACCTCGCCAAAACATACTTGAGGTAAATGATTGGGGGAGGCCGCCTGAGTCGGATCTCCAAACCTACTCGTAACTTCTAACTTCGCCGCCAACAAGTCGTTAAATGTAATTTGTTCAAAGATAAACAAATACAACTGGTGTATGTCGAATCGATCCAAGTGATTTTAAGTTTGTAACGGTAGAATTCAATGATCAAAACCCTGGTTACGAAAAGAAAAATGTTCAAACTTTTTTATCTCCACTCTCGATGCTGAAAATAAAGGTTAGTTACCTTAGCCTAAGAAAACCAAAGCGGTAACTTTTGACTTGAGATAGTAATTAGTAATTTTTCTCACTAGGTTTCGGTATAATAACTATTTTTGGATAATTTTTAAATTTTATTTGCAATAAAATCTAAAAAAACTGATTTATAAAAGTTTTCAACCGTCGGACAAATTATTGTCATCTTAGTGACCTCTTTCTTAACTATGTACATATAATCTCGATTTAGATGAAAAGTCAACAAAGTCAAACCCATATAGAATCTGTTTTTTCATAGCAGCATTAAAAAAATATTTATATAAATATTCTTAATTGTTGTGTATTAAAAAATATGTAATAACTTCTTATAAATATTATTTACATACATAGTACATATCTGAATATTTAACTACCCTAAAGAATTAGATACTTAAACAACTTTTTAAGCTTTAGCGTTATTGACATAAGCTATTTCGTTTATTTAGCTAAAAATTTAATTTTAAAATTTTCGAAAAAAAAATTATATGTATAATGATTATGCTTAAGTAGTAAAAACTATTTTATAGTCAAAAATGCTATGGCGGAAAAGGTACCAACACAAAAAATCTCCGATTGTTTATCTACTTTCTTTTGTCCTTTGGCTTTTAGCACTAGTAAATGTTCATTTATTGATTACCTAATATTTTTATGCACAAGTACGGATATCTATAATTTTTTGATAATCTAATTCAATTTGTAACTTTTTAAAATCTGCAATTTTATATTCATAAATATTTTTGCAATGGTTCAAAATTATCATACAATTTTGCGAAGTTTTATTACTAGTGGTACAAAATGTTTACATAATGAATTAACCCTATATCTGCAACTCAAATATTACGTTATCTACATATTGCACAGGTCCGTGTTTTTATTTAAGCAACATTTTTGAAGTAATTTCTAAAATATGAATGTATGCATAACGATCGTAACAACAATGTTATGTATGTACTAGTATAAAAAATTACCAACTTTATATTAATGATAATAAAAATACTACAAAGAAACAAAATAACAAATCACACTAAAGGGTTGAAAATATATTCCTTTCAAGTGTGAGAAATTACACTCAAACTTCAATAGTTGAAATAAAAATTTCTTATGTTCAAATTTAAGAAGTAGTGGAATAAATTACTTTTTTTATTAATTCATCACTAATAATAAATCACCAGGGTCCGGATTTTGATGCTCAAAGCATAAGTTTTCCATACATCACGCCGATGCAAACTTACACATAAATCCTAGTAATTTCGATCTACTTATTAAAATAATCTCTTGTATTTTAAAATCATCAATATGTAAACGCAAAAAACTCACTATAGAACTAAAATGAAAAAAAAAACAATAATTGCAAATGTTTTTGTCACACTGTAACAATTGCCTGCGATTAACTAAGAAGTTTTCTTCGATTAAATATTACTAGCAAAACAGGATTACGGAAAGGATAGCCATGAAGAGAGGGAGAAAGGGGTTGTTGCCTATACGTGTATTGGTGATTTCAGAAGGTTTTTGAAAATTTTATCATGAAACATAAATAACTTTCTCTCACTAAACTTTCACATATGTACGTAATTAAATATAGAGAAGGCTTTGCTGTTCTAAACTCTATAAATTATATATCGTGTACTTTTCAAAGTGTCCTCGAGTCTCGAAATTAATAAATTAATGGTATTTGATCTGATTTCGCGGTGATTTTTATTATGTAAAGGGATTACAGTAATTTTTTATTATTTTTTATTTATTTTTCATTTTTTATATGTCTAGACGCGACTGACGATATCCAGTAAGCTTGAAATAATGTTCCCCCCCTTACGGTATGTTATTCTTTACTGTGGTATAGTATAATTATTAATCTGTTTGAAAAGTTTTGCCGTTCTAATGCAATTTTGGGAACTACAACATGTAACGAATTTTTGCATTCATTATGTGGCACTATATTTCATGTCATCTCACAATATTCCTAGATACGACTCTGCCTTTGTACTAGAATGCAATTTAGTCTTGCAGACATTTGATAATTTGAACGCATGTGATCTGCTAGCTTAGGAATTTCGAATACGAGTTACCCCGAGACTCAAGAACTAAGCCGTCGTATTTCTGTCCTGTTAGAACGATTTCTAAGTGCCGATTTTAGTGAGCGTTGACAAATATTTTTGGATCAACGGCTTCTGTTTGTCGAACCAGTTCGTTTGGACAACATTTTCAGCTACTACAGGTGTTTTTTGCGCTTGGAATCATATACATGTATTAGCAATCTGGATAACAGATGAGTAAAAGGAAGCGCCTATCATTGTATATGTAGTAAAGTTACGTGAGCGCTGTACGTAAGTGATTTTATTCTTTCTATTTCACTTAGCCGACGTATTTGTGGTTTTGTATTCAATCTTAGTAGCCCATTAGAGGTTAGGGTTTGGTGGGTGCTTGCATATTTAAGGAGGGTGCACTCTGTGAATTAATACCAAATTTTTCATTTGCTACTGTGTGTTATTTAGCACAGTAATTTAGTTTCAATTGGTTTCAATTTAGTGGTATCGAAACTCAAACCAATCGAAGAATTGGTCGAAGAGAAAAAGAATCGAAGAAGCACAATCAGTGGCGGACTAAGGCCTAGGCAACCTAGACAACAATTGTTATTCACGACTAGGAAGCCAGTCCAGCCGGAGACAGTGACACTTCTGGGTTTCCACCTCGACAGCGCTTTGACTTGGAATGATATACCCGATTAAAAGAATAAGTTTTATAGTAAACAAAACGGCAGCGAAGATGACCTACTACGCACAATTCCGTAGTGTAGCAACCTATGGAATCATGATGTAGGAAATTTCTGCAGGATCCACAAAAATATTTATGCAGCAAAAGAGGGCTGTCAGAGCTATCGTTGGAGTAATATAACAAACAAGCTACAAATAGCTCTTCAAAAAGCTGAGAATACTCACAATTCCTGCATGCTATATAATTTCGTGCCTGTGCCACATTCATGGGAAAAGTGCATACGTTAAACATGGTCAAAACCAAAATTATGAGACTCATACAAGAGAAAAGATAATTTCCCCAAATCATCGACTGTCTAAACTACAAAGCAGCTTTACCTATTGGGGAATCAAAATGTACAACAAACTGCCAAATGAAATGAAGACTGTGAATGGAAGAAGTTTCAAAAGTAAATTGAAACAAGTTCTGACGCAGTTTATTCTCTCGAGGAATTCATGAAATTAAATTTATGATGTTGCTCTCACCTGTGTCTTTGAGCTTGTATATTTATAATTTTATAAGTTTTTTAACTATTTTATTGACGTACCTTGTAAATTGTTGAAGGTTAAATAAACTTTATTTTCAGATTCCACGATCTTGCCTCCACATGAATAACGAGTTAGTCTATTAATATCGTGCCCAAATAAACTGGAGAGGTTCTCTCCGGATTGTGACGGACTCTGGTCTCTGTTTGGGCTAACCCTATCATTAGGGGTTGCGATTCAGAGAGTAGTTTTTGTTGCAACCATATCCAAATTTGATCTTGTGTTTTTGATATATTATTTGCTTTAACTCTTTTACGTTTTGATGTAAGCATGTTTTATTTAAATAGAACTTTTGATCAGTTGAACGGTTTTAGTAATTAAATTTTGGTAAATTTATTTAGTATTCTTGTTTAATTTGAGTGTATTCTGTCTCGAATACACAACAAGTAGCAAAATCTCAGTCACTCATTAAGGTTAATTTGAATTTATAATGTAGCTGCTATGTTGCATTAAATTTCAGTGTGATCAGAGAGAGGAACCCCCACACTGCATACATTCCTAGCCCAGAAGAGCATCATTCGCAAATGATCAACAATTGTTCATCATTAATGCTGCCACGATGCTCGGATGCGGGCGTACTGACCAAGAAAAAAAACAACCATTTAAAAATCTTTTTTTTTTTGCGGAGTAAAGGTAGGCAGCAACAGTAAAAGTAATACTAGAGTAAAAGTAAACTTTTATTGTTTGATTTAAATGAAAGTTAACGATCATTAATTTTCAGTCTGTCCAATAGTATGAATAATAATCTTATATTATATAAATATAAATAACTTTTTTGTTTTATATCTGAAAATATTTAATTACAAAATAATTCGTACCATGCAATTGAGATACGCATTGTTTCTAAATAGCAATTAAAATTATTATTTCAATTTTATACATTATAGCTACAATGTTTTGAAAGTAATTTATATTATTTTCAAACAACTGTTATTATTCATTGGTGTAAGTTTCTTATTCGGGGTAGGTAATGTTCCGAGTTCTAGGTTCACAAGTGATCTTTATCAAATTAAACTTTTTGCGCTCTAATTACACTTCATAATGCAAAATGTAGGTATTACCTACTTAGATTTTATTAAAAACCACTTACATAAATTTCGTATATTACTACATTGTGTAGTTGCTGTTCTTTGCTCAGTATATAGCAATATTTCTTTACTAAAATCTTTAAAAAAACTTCTTGAATGTGTCTTATAATACTGACTTATTTCAATACGAATGAGCTTACATATTTTTCCCATTTGATAAAGCCATTGACCTGAAAACTAAACTTTCTCAAAGACTGGGATAAAATCCACAATTTTGCACGTTTTAAGAAAAGCTTCATAATCTTGAAACTATTCCAATAAACTTTTACTTCCAAGATTATTTTTTATTATAATTTTGTTTTAATTAATTTTATATACTACTACCTACGGCAGTGTATTTAGCCAGCTACTTTCAATTATTATTTTAACAATGGTCTGGGAATTTGTTAGTCTGCCATTTAAGCGAAAGGTATATAAAAATACTTAGTAACCCAAGTAATCTTAACCCTACTTAAATCATTTATTTCTTTACATAAAGATTAATCCAAGCGAGCGCTTGATTGAGATGGTTGCAAAGGATAAAGTTGATAGAATTAAATTAAATGGAATTAGAATAAAAAACACTACCAATAGTTGTTTATGAATTTGTTTAATAAAATGTTATTGGTAGGTATGCATATTTAGAATTTTTCTTCATAATTGTTCTAGGTAAGAAAAAATTGGTATGGTTTCTTTACGATTTTTCTTCTTTAGCAATGTTTTTTTTTATTTTGCGTTTAAAATGAAGTTATTATGAAAAGCAATTTTTTGTTTTAATAGGTTGTTAACATAGACGTCATTGAAAATTAAAATGAATATGCCATTTTAAATCAAATTAAAAATCTACAAATTTGTGTTAAACATTTTAGTTAACTGTAAATTAGAGGTAATAATGAAGAAAATTATTAACTGCAGGTATAATTTCAATTAATTAAACTTTTGTGCGATATCTTAACCTTTTTGTTTCAAATGTCAAATACTATTGTTTTCATAAACAGATTGCGTGCAATAAAAACGTCGATTATGAAACTCGTTGTTTAAATACTATTTTTAAATCGCTCTTTTCGTAATTATTATGCTACCTACTAAGATTCTATAACATCTAATATTGTAAATATTTTTAATTTCCATTAAGGACAAAAACAATCCATCATCTCCACCACCTTTTTATTTATATTTTCTTTTTTTCCTGTTTGAATTGTTATTTTGTGAATTGCGTGTAATAGTGTCTTGACTCAAATTTGTATGCATTTAAACTTACAATTAAATTTAATCTATTTTAACATTTCAGCTAAGGTACTTTTGTAAATTTATTATTATTAGAGAAACGGGTAGGTTAGTTTATTGTGTCTTGCTTCGTTGTCGTGTCGTCAAATTAACTATATAATATTATAATTATAAATAATAATATAATATAATGTACAAATATGATAAACTAAATTTTTACTACTTATGATATATTTTTTTCTGAAAGTCAGTGTTTCACGAAATAATACGACTGAACTGTTTTGAAAAATAAAATATAGTATACTTTCGTATATTAAAAATAAATTTATTATTAGATTGCATTCGCTATTGCTACTGGCTAAAAGTAGACACATTAGCGAATTTTTGCAGTCATTATAATTGTACTAATAATTTTCTATAACATATCATTTTATCATATTATAATAATTTATATAATTATATAGATTATTATAATCTAATATTACAGATATTTGGCGTTTGAACTTCTCGGAACATTAATTTTGGCGTTGTAATATCAGTTAACCAAGTACAAAATAGCAGAGGGGATCTGTTGTGTCGCAACAATTTTCTGAGTGCCCATTTGGTGTGTGTTTAAACATATTTTTGGTTCAACGACTTCCGTTTTCGTCCCAGTTTCGTTTGTAACAAGCTTTTCCAGATCTGGCTGGCTAATGTTTTTGGGGCCACTGAAAACATCTAGCTGTAATTGGGTAACTACGGCGATCTACTACGTAGTTCTGGTGTGCAAATTGTACAAACATTTCCGATCTTCTACTGTTAGGAGCGACTTTTGTGTTGTTGTTTGATAACCCGATTGTAAGCTACTCGATCGAGCTCAAGGTAAGCAATTTTAACTTTTCCGACGTGTTGCTGGGCTTTTATGCTAAATTTTGAGCAAGTGCTTGAGGTTACTGCTTTATGTTGGGTACTTGTTTATATTTGAAGTAGGTGCACTTTTTGATTGTGATTTACATTGCTACTGTGCGAATTAGCGCAATCATTTTACATTGCAATAAATTATTGGAACTGTGATAGCATACATCAAATTCTGTGTATTAATTAAAGCATTTGATTGTTATTTGCGCTGTTTCAGTTTTCCCAAGCTACCGCTATTTTTTCAGAATCAATGACCTATGCCTCCGCTTGAATAACGAGTTGGTCTATTAACATCTTGGCAAACAAACTGGAAAAGTCATCTCCGGATGGTAACGGACTTTGGTGTGTTTGGATTAACCCCCTCATTGGGGGTTGCGTTCTCTTTCAACATTTAATGGGATAAGGTTTTATACTCCGGTTTACCTTTTCCATCTTACAAGAGGAGCGCCAACTTTGACGATTGCTGATTTGCATTATCATTATTATACGGGTGGATCATAATTAGGACTTCATCAGTTGAAAATTTAAAATGATACAATAATATTTTCGTGCAAACAATTTCAATTTGAACGCTAACAACAGAGTCGATAATAAAAATGATACTTGTTCTACCTTTAGCATAAATAGCCATTCAAGTATTATTATTACTAGCATTACATTCGTGTAGAATATTGCTATCCTATTTCTATGATTTACAAATATGTATGAAGGGGAGTATTAGCCACCAAGTAACATTTTTCGATTCAATATGTTAGGATCTTCCTTCCTATTGTGCCATTCTACAGTTTTGAATGTGTTGCCGCTTCTCTAACTCCCTCTCTCCAGTATCTCCTATCTTGACCTTTATCCACCACTCGCTGATTTCCATCGCTACCAAGTCGCTCTTCACCTGATTCCACCATCTCGCCATTGGTCTTTATCCTCATTTGGCTTCCATAATGTTATTTTCTTCTCCATGTTCTCGTCCTCGCTTCTCATGACATGGCCCATCCATCTCAATCTCTGCAACTTCACGAACTTCACTATATCTTCGTCCCTCATTGCACACTTTATTTCATGATTCATAAGCGGTATTATGTATTCGCCGTTCTATTCTCTTTTAGGACCCAGAATTGCCCGCAATATCTTCCTTTCTAGCACCCACATTAATTCTGCTTTCTGCTACGTAATCATCGGTCAAATCAGAGTTTTTTAAATCTTCAATTTCGTTTCCTTTGTCAGTGTTTTGTCATTATGTAGAGCTTTGTTTGTATAATAGGCCCGGTTATCTGATTGTACTCTTCTTCTAATTTCCTCCAGTCTGCTGTTATTCATATCTATATGTGTTACGAAGAAGTTGAAGCCTCCTACCTCTTCGAATCTATACACAGCTATCACGAAGTTTCTCAAAACACCCGTTACGCTCTTTGAACACTACATATACTTTGTTTTTCTCTCATTAACCCTTAGTCCCGTCTTCTGCCCTGCTCTCTCCATTTCTTTAATCATTTCTATCATTTCTCTTGCGTGGTCTTGTGATAATCAGTATGTCATTTGCATATGCAATCATTTGTCCCTCTCTATTTACGATTGATCTTCTGATATCAATTTTTTTTGCCATACTCTCTAGTACAATGTTAAAAAGGAGTGGCGACAGTGCGTCTCACACCCTTGTTTATTTCAAAGTTCTTGGCTTCTCCTTCTGTAGTTCTTATACTCGCATTTGTATAAGTCTAATAATTTCTTCCATCACTGTAAACAGTTCCACTCTGACCACACTGTCAAACGCTTGTTGGAAGTCCACAAAAAACATTTACAGTTCGATGTCATGTTCTGCTGCCTTTTCCATTGCTTGCCTCACTATGTGAATTGCACCTAATAATAATATTAAAAATAAGGAAATTCCATCACCGATGAAATTATCTACCGAGCGCTAAGAGTGAACACTGTCAAGAGGAAATACTAACTATACTTTGTTTACCCAACATAATATGCACCTATGCTCCTCCCAAAAAATATAATAGAATTTTTCTAATTGGCTTAAATACAATTTGGGGAGGAGTCTAGGTGCATATGTTGGGTAAACAAAGTATAGTAGCGCTAGATATTATTTTTGGTTGGCAGAACACCCAAACAACTTTTCCAAAAATCAACAAGATAACTCCAATTAACTAAGGAAGCTCAAATGAGCTGATTTTCTGGACCTACCACGAAGATTTGAAAACAAAAATTTAATAATAATTTATTGTAACTTATAATTTCTGGAGACTGTTATCAAATAGTTTGCCTATCAAGATAATGATAGTAATAGAATTTACCGAAGGATACAATAATTAAATAGAGTACGATATATAAATGCGGACAACGCGTGACACACATTCCACCAATTGACACCAACATAGACCCGAACGGACGAATTTTCGTAACTGTACATTAGCTAGGCCTATAGTCCTCTATTTAATTTTACTATTCAATGTACAGATTGTAAATAAATAAAGGAAATTTTAAATTTTCGGCCCATAATATGACGAACTTCCTAGATATAGTATTCAATTTAAAATAAAATATATTTATTTAAATTTATTTTTATATTTAATTGACATTAAAAATTAAATCTATACTTTATTTCCATAAACTCGTACCACTTGACTTCATTAATCTCTTCACAAGCGCTATAGAAAAGAAGTCTAAAAACCCTGCATGAAAAATTAAAATAAGCTCTAAAACTAATCCGATAGTTACACAAGGAATATTAAACAGGCTGGAAGTTTTCCATATAAAAATATCATTTTAAGTTATGTCCTTTTGCAAAATAATTTGAAAAAATAGATACAACCCTGAAAAACATATTAATATGTTTTCTAAAAAAAGTTAATAATATAATAAATTAATAAAAATTTATTTGGTATTCTATAAATCCAAAGTTTTAAACAAATTAAATTCCATGTATGAATTTCATTAACTTACTTTATTTATTCAAAAATTAAATTTATAAAATTAAAATTACTTGTATAAGGACCATAGTCAGGTTCATCTTTTGTAGGGGAGGGGTACTTATTTTTCTTCAAGCTATTCGTAAAAATAAATAATTGAAAAGAGCAGCAAAT
Organism: Rhagonycha lutea; assembly: GCA_958510855.1. Taxonomy (NCBI): domain Eukaryota; kingdom Metazoa; phylum Arthropoda; class Insecta; order Coleoptera; family Cantharidae; genus Rhagonycha; species Rhagonycha lutea. Next base: position 8,244,047 of record OY294042.1, read on the forward strand.
AAATTAACAATGTAAAAATTTGTATCTAAAGCTAGGGAAAGAATACAGCTAATCATTTAGCCTTTCATTTAAAAGAAAAAATAAAACAAACGCTTTTAAAAAACTATAAATTGCATTGAATAAGTACTCGTCTAAAAATTTCATTTGAGCAACAAAATAACCATATTTAATTTGTAAATTGTAGACGGTGCTGTAGCAGTCTGCGTGATAAGTACGGTTTAGTTTCCGTAAAATAACATATTTCAGTTGGTATGACAAATAAGAAATTTTGAAGTCGCCATTGTTCGTTGATAAGTAAAATTACGACAATGTCTCGATTTAAGTGCTGTATGAATTAATCATTATTTTAGTAATAAAAGCTTCTATTTTTCATTGAGTTATTATTACATGTCGCAGTTTTTTTGTACTACCTACGTGATTCTTGGGCTTAGACAAGCCATTTTTGCCTTTTATGGTACAAACATCTGTGTGATAAGCAGTCGATCTTATTTTCTGTGGATAATTTTACTTTCACCTTTTATATGAACAACTATGAATTAGTTAGTGTTTTATCATTGCGATTTTGAATGAAATTATTATAAAAAAATATTTTTTTGATATGTTTGAGATTACTTTTACCACCACTGTTATAGTTTCATTTCGTACTACAATTTCCTTGGTTGTTTTCTTTTAGTGTAAATTATTATTCTGAATTTAATATAACTCCATCAGTTACTGTAGTTGAAGTTTGCTTTAAAACGAATTTTTTATGGTTAACTTCTTGATTATTAGTGAATTTTTAATTTTAACCTCATTACGTGATAATATCAAGCAATCTTATTTGGTATAGTAAAGAAACCGTCTACAAAATTTATTTGTTTTTATCACCTTTACTGAGTATTTGGTCGATCATTAGGTTGACGTATATAGTCGTTACCGGGAAACTTTGGTGTTACGTCATCGCACACCTAAATCCCCCATTGGTTATGCAACCAAAACAGCTGCCGTAATTGATTTTAGATTAGAATGACGTGTAACACTAAAGGTTCCCTTACAAGGACTGTAAAGAAATATTGTATCACCAAAAAATCACCAAAAATTAATACAAAATCAAAGATGCTATCAAAAACGAACGCCGGATAAGTTATTTATCTTATTTATTTTCGTTAAACATTTTTATTGATATTTTGTAAACAAATTTAGCAAATCGGTTAATAATAAATTTTCCTAGTTCACTTATTCACTTTTTTTAAATAATGCTATGAATAAACTCAAGTCACATATGTAAACTTTCTGAAGCTTAAATAAAACTATTTATTTTTCATCAGAAATAAAAAGCATCGCAAACAATTGAAAAATAACCTGTCACAAGTCCGATTCTCGACAAAACTAGCGTAATAATGCACAACAGATTTTATCTAAAACAGAATGAAAATCACAATCAAAAGATTTTTATTGTAAGGTATTTACCAAACTAATAATTGCAATCTTTTCATTTTATGGCTTAGTATATGTAGAAATAAATAGTAAAATAATACAAAAAATTTATTACCAGAAATAATAGTGAAGCTGTGCGTGACGTTTTTTATATGTTATTTAGGTAGCTATAGAACAAAACAAATCCAATACTTACCTACTACATTTTTGAAATTGCGACAGAATATTTTTAAATTACAAATAATCTTAATCTTTGAGATTTTTAAAGAGTAAAATGTATACACATTTTCATTTACCGTTTATTTTTATTGAAAATTTATTCAAAGTTATTTTTAAGCAGGGGTGGATTTGAGTACTGTAATTGAAAAATTAACGTGCTTGTGAAGCAACCATAAATACGAGGTTAGCATATTTCAAGTGACGCGCATGATGTAATCAACGAGACAGAAGAAACTTAATCATTTTAAGCGTGCAAAGCCTTGCACTATCCCCGTTTTAGTTCGCGAAGAGCCCACCATTAGCAAAACCTGCAAATAGCCAATCAACCCCTAATTCAGAAGGAGTTAACAATTAGTATTAAAATTTGACAAACGCTAGCTTATTACTGCAAAGGTTTCAATATAATTGGAATTTAATCAGGTCCATCCATCCATCCATGTCATCCAAGATACGTGATTACTAAAGCTCAACAAATAATAATAAAAGGTTATTAGCGGTAGGAAAAATTGAAATTGAAAAAATTATTGGGAGTAGGCAACAATAAAAATATATTTAAATATCATAAGAATCGCAGTAAATATTGCAAATAGGCACTCAAATCCACCCCTGTAAAAAAATTACTTTGAATAAATTTCGAATTTCTTTAATTGTTTGTTGTGGTACATTTCAAAAGATTTTAATCCTTTTGACTCTTTTCAATAGATTTATTAGCAATAATAATTATTATTATATTCTGAGTACTAAAATGTTTTCTAAATTTAAAGGGAATTTGTACTTTTAATTTTTGTATTTTAATTCAATATTTTATTACTTTTAATTTTTATAATTTTACTTTGTACAATAAATTTTATTCATTTACTGCATACTTAGAATGAAATGCTGCAACCTGCGTAGCAATTCTTCTTTTGCTAAACAACACTCATTTAAAATTGTTCCAAATTTTAGTAAAATTGGTTTTAAAAACATCCAAAAGTTATCTAACAATTTTGGCATTAATTATTCGGAATATTGGTTCGAATAAAGTTAGCGAAATGTTTTATTTCAATAAAAATTATTATAACCTTAAAGTTGGGTTCATTGCAGTTATTCTTTGCACATTAAAAATTAAAAAAAAAAAAATTACTTGAAATACTTGATCAAGAACTAAAATGATATAACATCATCGACTTTCATAAAAGACGCCTCCGCTTTCTGGATTATTTTGAAGACGATTTTCCAGCTCTTCAGAAACAAAATAACTTTGCACTTACATGATGAACATTTATTCACAAACAGCATTTTTTTGGTCCAAGTTTGGACACAAAAGAAGAATCACTGTGGGTTCTAGCTTTCACGTCTGCCCCGCTCTGAAGCCATTTTGGAAGAGAGAATTTCTTGTTGGTCTAATCTCGCCAACACAAAACTTCAAAATTTTGGTAATTTTATCACATTGTCCAATTTCTTCTTAGGAACCAAAGCAATTATTTAACAAATACAACATTCAAAATACAATTCTTTCCTTTTCTGGCTGTTGACCATCCAAAATATTGAAGACATATGAGTATTTTCTAACCTGTCGTGCTGTTCAAAATTCTTTAAAATCAAGAATCGACAAATGAAACAAAATATTGTCGTAAAATTTATCCTTTTATGATAAATTATAAAAAAAATTTAAAATAAACAAAATTCAAATTTTAGGATATGCTCGGCTAATTAGTTAATATTATTAATCCCATTTGAACGACGACAATATAAATAAAATTTATTTCCTCAAGCTTTCTTATCAATAATGTTTGATTTGTAAAAATCAGTGAACTGCATTAAGAATTAATATTGTTAGAACAAATATAATGTAACTCGCCAGATTACCTCTTAGCTGCTTATTTTATTTATTTTTTGTGACATGAAGTAGCACTACTGAGGTAATCATTTATAAAATACAACAAATTCAATCATTTAGAAAAATGATTTATCACCGTTCAATAACCATTGCTTCAAATTATCACCCCCATCCAGTGGCGGATTTAGCACTTGAGAGGCCCCAAGCGCAATTAAATTTTGAGGCCCCCTTGTAAATATTTTCGCTACCCCTAACAGCCTATAGTCTATACTATAGTGTGGATTCTACGCGCACGTTTTTTACTCTGGTATAAGTAGTCAATCTAGTCAATGGAGCGGTTTGACCTGAGAAAATTTTAAGGACCTTGGGAACGGTCCTCCTGTTTTCCAACGGTCCTTAAAATTTTCCCAGACCAAACCGTCCTATTGACTACTGAAAAAGTTGGTGATTTAAAAAAGCTGAATTTTGAGACCCCTTTGATTTATGAGGCCTATTCGGAAATCCCCCCACTGACCCCATCAGTTGGTTATTTAAAACTTCTTCTATTTTGGTAAAGTTGATAAATTGGGAACTTTTCGCCTTGAAATGTTACTTGGGTCCGTTACTGAACCCAACCTCACATAACCTAATTGGTGAAAAATTCCATTTTTCTAAAAATGTGGGAAAATTTCCTATACAAATAATAGCATACCATAAAAAATATGATATTATAAATTATTTTAAATAAATGACCAGTTAATGTTAATGCAAAATGTAATGCTTGTATATGTACATCTGAGAAGCCTAAATGAAAGCAAAACATATGTCATAGTTTATATACCAAGCATTAATTTGTTATATTAGCATAAAATTGCAATTTATTTAAAATAGTAATCAATTCTAATATAATTTTCAGAAGTTCAGCATCCTGAGATCAGAGGTAGAGAGAGACCAAAAAATAAGCTGAGAAATTGGACGAGTGAACGGAATTGTAGGAGAATTCATTATGGTGATTGGGGAAAATGGAATGCAAGCAATCCACTCACTTATGAAGTTATATGGAAAATTACAATAATTGGCCGGAGGGAATGTTGCTCCATGGATGGAATGGCGGAATAACAATAGGCGGTTGAAAAACCTCCAATCTGAGATATGTAGATGAGATGACACACTAAAAATTGGCGTCGAGCCAAAAAGAACTTGAAACCATTATGAGTAAACCAGTAAAGCAGTCAGTATGACCTGTTGATCAATTACAACAAAGCATAAGTCATGATAGTGGATCGCACCACTAATAATTCCCCAAACATCCACACATCCGTGGGGTTTGAAGTAGTAAACAACTTAACTACCTGGGCTCTCTGATCTCTAACTAGGAAGGGAGCATACCATAAATAAGGCAACGACTGGGCATGGCAAGAATAGCGACCACAAAACTGGTCTATATATGGAAGGACACGACAGTTACTAAGACAACAAAGATGAGGCTTCTGACTGCACTAATATTCCCAGTGGCCACATATGCAGCCGAAACATGGGCAATGAAGAAAGACGATAGAAGAAGAGTGGAGGACACCTTCGAAATATGGACGTACAGAAGAATAAGAATCTTGTGGAGGGCGGTCCATACAATTGTCTATTTTAAACGAGTTGAAGATCGAAACACGGTTGTCGACTAAGATCAGTCAGTCCCACTTACGGTATTTCGGCCATATTGCACGAAGATCGGAAGCAATGGAGAAGTTGATGATCCGATCAACGATGGTCAATAATTAAAAAAAAATCGCTCACTGGAATGACCGAAAACCGAATAACATCATTCAATTAAAAAAAAGATTTTAACTAAAATTTTAGCCTAAAAAAAATTAAAAATTGACCATCGGTGCAGTCCACATAATAATTATGTCCTTCAATAATATATACTCGTAATATAAATTGTAATAAACTTATTATAGGAATATGAGAAAGTCAGAAGTATTTTACAAATAAGTTTATCAAATCTAATTTGAAACATTTCATTTTTTGATTTTGAAATGTGTTAAGATTGCTAGTTACAGAATTGAACCCTAAAAAACATTTCAAAAATGAAATTCTTTATACAAGGGAACTATAATGTAATCATTTATTTTCAATAATCCCATGGGTATTAAGATTGGTTGAAATAAAATGGCATTAGTGTGACAGTATATAAAATCAAACAAGATTAAAATTGACATTTCTATTTTAAATCCTCTTGAGAAATTAATTGAAAATTACATATTCAAAATTATTTAGCAATATTCCAAGTAATAAAGTTACCTATTTATTGTAATAGACTTCTTACTTTGATTAAATTTAAGAATTGATTTTGGTTTTTTATTCTTTTACTTAAATCCTGAATATTAGAACATGAAAACTTAGAAAGATTGCAGCTGTGCTAAGTATTTTAAATTTTTTAGTTCACTCTGCATTTGCGTTACTTCGCAAATCTTAATATTTTTATACTATCTTAATGCCTAGAATTATAAAATAAAAGCAATTTAACAGACTACAGAGATATTTTATAATTATAAATTTCAATAAATTATTGTTTCATATTGCTTAAATTTATAATATGGATTAAACGATACCTTCATAGATAACATATTAAAAATAGTGAAATAGACGTATAACATCCAGATACCGATAAAATGTTTATTCACAGGTAGGCAGCCATTTTGATATGTTGGACTTCCTGCGATCTTAAGATTCACAGAATTTTAATTTTTGAGATAACCAATCCACAAAATGGTGCTTTGGTAAATTTTGACATAATAAACAAATCACAGATATAATATATTATATTTTGGGAACTTTTAGGTTAGAATAATTATTTATTAATTGGAACAACCATTGAAATATAAACTTGTTCCATATGAATACATTCATACTGAAATGATTATATCTTCCTTTGTATTAATATATTATACAATTATTTTAAGCTATTAAAACTAATAATTCCATATTAAGTGCATTTTGAAGTACATTGAACAATACATTAGTCTTCTGTTACCCATTTTTAATTAACGAGAAAAGTTTTCACGATAAGATAAATAAAACACTTTATTTTTAAATTAATGGGAATTGTTAGCCAATTCAATCAACCCGCACATTAAGATATTTTCAATCAGTATAAATGACAAATTAATAATCTTGAAACAAGTAAATTGAACGTTCTCACTGTCAATGTAGATTAATTACTTTGCTTACTAAAAAAAGGGAAAAAAACACTATAGTAATCAAGACTAAGTATATATTTTGGATATAGACAATTAATCGATACTCTAGTTAAATAAATTTAATAACAGTGCGCAATAAATACTTTTTTTTGTTTTAGAATTTTGTGATGAATGAGATCTAAAAACGTATAATTGCATTTTTATATTATTATAATTATAATATTATAACATAATTTTATAATATTATTGCATTAGTACCATTTGCATATTTAATTATTTGCAACATTTCTAATAATAATAATAATTAATATTATAAGTGAATAATGTTCAGACGTGGAAATTTGTTGGACTAATAACTCTAGCAGGCTATTAGGAGGTGTCACCTAGCAATTACGACATGAATACTTAGTGACTAAAGAATACAGCCTAGTATTGTATTTAATACAAACGTAAGTTTGCTCGATACTGGTTTTATGCAAAATATTTACGTGATTAGATACAGTAATTTGGCTAACTTTACAATTCTCAGGTTTATGAAAGTTTCTGCAAGCATTAATTAGTTTTCACTTTAATTGCAAGAATTATAGATGATTCTTTCAAGTTCAATAGTAATTTAACTTCCGTAACATTGTAGATTTCTATAAATGATTCATAAGTGCGATAACATTTGTTTCTATTTTAAGTTCAATGTTTGACCTAGATTTTATGCACTTCGCAAATTTAAATTATTGCAATTTCTAAAATTATATTTAGCAATAATTTAAAAATGCAATTTTATATTACAACTACAAAATATATCCCGAGAAGATGACATTCTAAACTCTAAACCGTCCGCTCACCTTCGCGCAAATGAGAATTTCCACTTGTAGTACATTATGTATCTTGTTTTGTATCTTGTATCTGTTTTATTCAAAAATTTCTAACTTTGCAATATACGTATTATATAATTATAAGGTAACTATAATTACTATCTAATTACTCAAAATTATTTTTAATTGGATTCCATTATGTTAATTTTATTTAAATGTTTAGTTTGACTTTATACTGTTGCTATATTTTAAAAACACGATATATTTCAAACTACGAATTATTCAAGCTATATTTGCAGGTGTAACTACAGAATTTTTTTCATTTAAATGAATTATGAAGACTACAAAACACAATTAGCATTCCACGAGTTTATTCCTACCACATTAAAATGTTTATTACATAGGTAATGCTAATACCAATTTAATTTTATGATATTGAGAAAGCACATCGAGTCCTCCAAAGCGTAATAGGAATTTTAATTTAATCAATATTTTTTAAAGCTGCAATATTTTCTTACTTTTCTCAAAAACAGTTATATTTGTTTAAAATCAAATGTATTAGGATAATTTTAGTATTTAATATAATATTAATTTCACTTATGAATGAAATGTATTATTAGATTTATCATTTTACATATTACATAAATTACAATTTTTTGATTCAAAACAAAATTTATTTTTAGAATAAATTTATAAAATATGCAAATGGATTATGACAAATAATTCAAATAGTGGTTTCAATTTAATCTATGCCACTTTCATTATTCAATTATATCAAATAAAAAATAAATTTACTTACAAGGGGACCTTGTCGACGACTTTTCCCCGATTGACACAATTTTTAACATACCTTTTAGGAAATAATTTTTTATACTTCAGGTTAAAATTTCAGGACCCGGATTTGAATAAATTTTTATTAAATCGATTTTAAAAATCCAATAAATTCGTATTATAAATTAGGTCTAATGCGAATTGCCTCCAAGTTCTTATCTAATTTAAAAAGGTTTGTTCAACTATTTAACCTCACTTTTTGTTACATAATTTTTAATAATAATTCTCGTAAAATCACGCAAATAACTAGTTAATATGTTACTTAGACATGTTACAATTACTGAGAATTAATTCATAGCATTTTCTGTACGTTTCATATGTACATTTACACAGTTTAATAGTTAACATAATGCTTTCGTGGGTATTCAAGATTGCGACAACTGCCAAAAGGAACATTGCAAGTTTGTTTTAATTTCTGAAAGATTTCAAACAACAAATTAGATTAAAGGAACTTCTCATATCAGAATTTACTGCAAACGTTGGATTTATAAAATATCAGATTAATGAAACTACTAAGAAAACAAATTCACAAGGGTGAAAAGCCTTGTGAAATAAGAATAAATGCCTTTAGGTATTATTGTTACTCTCATTAAAAAAGTAAAATATAATTATATAATAATATACATACTTCTATTTGTTTAAAGAATTGGCTAAAGTTAATAATTTACAATATTTAATTAAAAAAAAAATTCATTTCCTTTCGATTAAATTCCTTCGGTTGATTCCGATTATCGCTTTTCTTCTTCTACCTCCTTTATTAATGGGTTTTACAAATTTCTAAGTCCCCCAGTTACCTGTAAAAGAAGTATCTAAATTATTTATAAAGGATTCTTAAATTCTTATTGATTTTCCAATTTAAACTTACACGGCTTTTCACCCTTGTGAATTTGTTTTCTTAGTAGTTTCATTAATCTGATATTTTATAAATCCAACGTTTGCAGTGAATTCTGATATGAGAAGTTCCTTTAATCTAATTTGTTGTTTGAAATCTTTCAGAAATTAAAAAAAACTTGCAATGTTCCTTTTGGCAGTTGTCGCAATCTGTACACGAAAGCACGAAAGCATTATGTTAACTATTAAACTGTGTAAATGTACATATGAAACGTACAGAAAATGCTATGAATTAATTCTCAGTAATTGTAACATGTCTAAGTAACATATTAACTAGTTATTTGCGTGATTTTACGAGAATTATTATTAAAAATTATGTAACAAAAAGTGAGGTTAAATAGTTGAACAAACCTTTTTAAATTAGATAAGAACTTGGAGGCAATTCGCATTAGACCTAATTTATAATACGAATTTATTGGATTTTTAAAATCGATTTAATAAAAATTTATTCAAATCCGGGTCCTGAAATTTTAACCTGAAGTATAAAAAATTATTTCCTAAAAGGTATGTTAAAAATTGTGTCAATCGGGGAAAAGTCGTCGACAAGGTCCCCTTGTTAGATTAACTGTACGTAATGAATATTTGCATATTTGAATGGTTGATATTTTTAACTTTTCTAACCTAAAAGAAAACATAGCTGACCGACTTTGGTATCATAAAATTTATTATAATAAATGTAAAAGAATTAGGTACATATTTCAAAATTACTGGAAAATCTTACACTGGTATCCTTTCGGGGTATTCTGGATTTTGCTTACGGTGTACAATGTTTATGTTTATGTTTACACTACATTTTGGAATTAAACTATGTCAACCCCCATCTGACATTTATTTACATACATTTTATTTGGAATAAAACCAACTCTTCCTTTACTTTTTATTTTATTTTGGAAGACTCGAGCCCAAACCATGTATATTTGAGCAATTTGTGCTGTAACTTTACCAAGGGATGAAGGTTTTCCGATATAAAGGTTTTTTTACAGAATAAAAGCAAGTTGTTGGTTTCAGATTATTCGGTACCTACAATTCCATATAGTAACAAATTGAGGTACACATAGTGCAATCAGGTAAATAAGCGCCGAGTATGGTGCAGGAGCTGGTATTTACCGAAATGAAATATTTAGAGTGAAATTCGGTTGCTTTCCACCACCGACTAATGCATATTGTTCATAATAAATATACAAGCATCAGTGGGCCTTATTACCGGTACCTGAACATTGACAAGAATAATTTGATCATTTTCAGTGAGCAAGTTGGCAGCTAAAATCAAATTGAAGTATCGCAATTGAAAATTTAATTTTTGATTCTAAAACTTTAATTGTCACTGTTATTTATATTCTCGAATTTCAATATATCCAAGAACTTCGAGTTTGTGCTCGAATCCAAATAAGATTTAACTAATAGTTCTTAAATTCAAGAACTATTCAATTTGTTTTATCAAACACCACAATTTATTAAGGTTGCGTGAAGTTGTATCTCACTAGGAGAAGGCGGACATTCTAATAACATTTTTTTGATATTAATAATACTTAAACATCAGGACCCCACTTTACTTTGTGAAAGTAGTAAGTGCCATTTCATAATATTCCTCGATCTGCTCATGCAGTTTTTTTTAATTTAATATTTTATTACATGCATTTGGTACAGATGCTGATGACTGGCATGAACGTAAGAGTGAATTAACTTCCCTAAGAACCATTGCGACGAGCAGTTTGATTTTTGGTTTGGACAACGACTGTTTAAAGTACTGGTAGTTTTTGCGTTGGGCGAATAGCTTTTCGGTCCCGACATCACTATTCCGCGTACCAAGTCGTTTAGACAAATAGTTCTGCTGTGGGTTTGTACTATTTTTTCCTTCTAAATATTGATGCGTTAGTTGTGCGATAACATCCAACTTCACTCGTTTAGCGACGTGTATGGGTGTTGTTATTTTCAACAACAACAACAACAACAATATCACGAACTTCCTTTCCTTTTTGGTAACGCCAAATTCGCTACCTTGGAGTTTTCTAACATCTGGGATCAGTATTGCTTCGTACTACATCATCAACTCTCTCAACGGTTCCAGCACTGTTCAGCGTGTTCGCGATAAATTTAATCAAGTGTCATCTGTTAATTTGCGACAAGTTTTCTAATTTTCACGTGCAAAACCACATGTCATCTTTCGAATGGAAAGGAGCGTCTGTCACCATCCAGTTTGTTAACTTACTACAGCTCCACTTAAGTAATATTTTATCTTTTCCGGTTCATGCATATCGACGTGGCATTTTGACTTTTGTATTTCATTTTTGTGTAACCAGTAGAGGTTACTGCATGTGGAAACTTGTTTAGTTTCGATGGGAGCACTTTGTGACACCACATATTCATTCATACTGTGTGTATGTTATGGACTATCAGATACATTGTAATTATTGGAATTGTGACTGCTCTAAATTATTTTTTTGTCAATTAAAGAAATTTTACCATTACCTGTTATTTTTATTGTAGTTCCCCAAATTACTTTTCTTTCAGAATTGCGGACCTCGCTTCCTTAAGGAATTGAGGGCTAGTTTACAACATCGTGGGTACACAAACTAGAGAGATTCCCTATGTAGTACAAAATATTGGCGCAATATGGGAGCAATATTGGCAAGATTTAGCCCATATTGGTGCAATATTGATTACCAATATTGGCGCAATATTGTACAACAATATTGACGCAATATAGTTTTAATATTGGCGCAATATTGGTACAATATAGATTATCCATATTCGTATCCAATATGGGCAGAATATAGTACGAATATTGGCGCAATATTGTTACTATATTGCTTGCCAATATGGGCTACATATTGTAAAACAATATTGGCGCAATAATGATTACCAATATTGGCGCAATATGGTACAACAATATTGGCGCTATATAGTTTTAATATTGGTGCAATATTGGTGCAATATAGACTATCCATATTGGGATCCAATATGGGCAGAATATAGTACGAATATTGGCGCAATATTGTTACTATATTGCTTGCCAATATGGGCTACATATTGCAAAACAATATTGGCGCAATAATGATTACCAATATTGGCGCAATATTTTTGTACAATATTGGTGCTATATAGTTTTAATATTGGCGCAATATTGTTACTATATTGCTTGCCAATATCGGCTACATATTGTAAACCAATATTGGCGCAATATAGTTTCAATATTGGCGCAATATTGGTGCAATATTGGCGCAATATTGGTGCAATATAGACTATCGATATTGGGATCAAATATGGGCATTAGAATATAGTACGAATATTGGATCAATATTGTTACTATATTGGTTGCCAATATGGGACAGAATCTGGTCTTTGTTTTTCAAAGACCCACAGAGGGCAGTTTTTGTTTCAAATTTAGGGAACTTGTTATAATTTTATATTTCGGTTAAAATTAGTTTTGTGACCCTACTAGAAAATTGAATATTATATGGAGGAAATATCAATGTAATTTTTGGCGTATCGCCAATATAAAATTTTATGCATTTAGAAAGGTTAAAGGTGAGATTAACGACGAATAGATAAATTACAAGTAGCAGTAGTTTGTGCGATATGTGAAGATACGCAATTTGATGGTCCAACAGTTTGAGAATCACAGACTTTTTACACTTCTTGTTAGATGTAAAATTTTATTTTGTACGACGTATTGCGAATAAGAAAGTTCACAGCTGACATCAACACTTAGATGATTGGAAAATTTGTATTGTTGAAAATATAAAATCTAAAAATTTTAACATGATAAATTGCATGTAATGTAAGTTGGGTTATGATTATTAAATAATTTACCTAAATGGATGTAGAGGGTAGATTTGGAACGGTGGCTGTATCGAAATCTTACAAATATGAACCACAAACGTTGAAGATTATCTGGAGCACTTTTTTTGGATCCATTTAATTAAACACTTTGGTGATTCTAACGCGCGGGAAGACAAGTAAGCATTTATGTGTGTGGAAGTGGTGTACGAAGAAGTTTTACCGGGTATGAAAAGATTCTATTATAAAATTGAATTTTATTAAATCTAGTGATTTACAATGCAGGTGATTTGTAGAAAGTAATTAGTAAATTTCTTATTAGGATAAACGATACAGTTACTGGACACCTCACCTTTATCGGGCATTGCATACATAAACCTTAATAAAATATGTGTGTTTGCAGTTCGGTATGGTTTCTTAATATTTTCTTAAGAAATACATTATGCAAAAAAAAAATGTTTTAAACCTCCTATTGTCTAACTTAATAATAGAATTTATATGCTAATATAGAGCTACGAATGTCTAACAAATGTTAATACAAACGTTTTTAACAAACTTTAAAATGCTAGCCTAAAATCAAGTGTCTAATCACTGGAATTAAAAATATTATTGAAATTCTATTATCAGACGTCCATTCAGTAACCTCAAAGAGGTTCAAAAAATGTTTATACAGCAGAAAAATGTCCTTCCCAAGAATGTTATGTTTACTTTTTCGGCAAATGGTAACATTTTTCTACTTATGGTAATCTACCCCTATCAAAGAATACCTTAACCTTAAATAATTGTAAAATCTATAAACCCTCAAAAACTAAAAAAGGATTTTCATAAACTATGTATACAAAAAAAAACATAAGCAACAGTATTATGTTCGACGAGGATGATGATGAAATTACTATGTCATTATTGTTATAAAGAGGATGATAGTGAGAGCTAAATGATTCAGATAGCGATTAACTTATTGATAGGTATAAAAAACATTATAAAAGAAACTAGATTAGTTATCTACTTATTTTAAACTATAACCTTTTTTTATTTTAAATTGTACCTTATTGTGTTTTAAATAAATATATTTTCATTGAAAGAAATGATGCTGGTCATCTTTAACCCTGTCCAACTACTGAGCCATAACCTATTCCAGGGGTGGCGAACCTTTATGTATCAACGTGCCATTTTTTCTAAAGAAATGTTTAATGAGGCCATAGACGTGCCATCAGATAATTAAATATAATATTTAATAGTGTATTTTTTTATCGGTGGCGTGCCCAAAATATTGTGTCGCGTGCCATCAATGGCACGCGTGCCATAGGTTCGCCATCCCTGACCTATTCGATAACTATAAAAACTAGATGCTTTACTCTATAAGTTATTAATTTTTGGTATTTTTGTTGAAAATGGTTTTCCATGATTTTGAAAACTTATTGGATATCTAATCGACGTTGCTTTGTTAATTTTTGAGACAGGTCATTTTTTAATTGTTTGGCTATAAAGAAAGAGTTTTATTTGCAATCGATAACACGAGATTACGAGACAATAAATCTTATATAGGGTGTTTTTTTTAGCTGCATGAGAACTTCAAAATGAAATAAAACATTAAAAACCTGACGGAATGTTTTGGTTATAATTTTTTTATGAAAGTACAGTTAAAGGCATTTATGATTTGAACATGACTTCTGGCATGTGACCACCACGACTAATGGTTACGAAGCGCATCCGTTCATTCTAATTTTTGACCACTTTTCCAATATTTCTGGCTTTATTTCATAAATGGCTTGCTGAATATTAGCCTCCAATGCTTCTAGAGTTGTTGGTTTGTTAGCATAAACCATGGATTTAACATATCCCCACAGAAAATAATCTGGAGGTGTCAAATCACACGATCTTGGAGGCCAATTGATAGGACCACGTTTTGAAATAACCAGTCACCAAATTGTCCTTTCAATAAATTGATGGTTTCGTTGGCTGTGTGGCACGTAGCACCATCCTGTTGGAACCATAAGTTGTCAATGTTTATCTCTTGAAGTTTTGGAAGCAAAAATGTATTGAGCATGTGTCGATATCTCACACCATTCACCGTAACGGTAGCTCCTTCCTCATTTCGAAAGACATATGGACCAATGATGCCGTTGGCGTGTATTCCACACCAAACAGTCAATTTTAATGGATGCAATGAAGTCTCAAGATAATGTCCCGGATTGGTCTCACTCCATATACGCCAATTTTGTTTGTTCACATACCCATTTAACCAGAAATGTGCCTCGTCACTGAACAAAATTTTACGGTAAAAAAATGGATCCACTTCCAATTGGTTGGAAGCGAATTTAGTAGCGTTGTTCAATGGTCAATCTATGCATTATCAAATGCCAAACCTTGCTAAACACAAATGTCAAAAAACTGTTTCCATGGCAATCTTGATTCAATTGTTATCCCTATTGAAAGTTCTCATGCAGCTAAAAAAACACCCTATATAACATAGGAAACCACTGAGGTATAAGCTAATTTTAACAGTTATGTGCTTTAACCTCACAACATCCACTCCTTTTTTATAATACACAACATTTTGAACATCTCTTAAATTTATTGTGAGATGGACATACGACAATAAATACTATACACTTTAAATTATCATATTGCTATAATTTTGCATTGCAATAAGTAGCGAAAATAGATCTGATATACCTGTTTTCTATATCTGTATGATGATGATAACAATTAAATGAAATGTAATGACTTTATTGAATGAAAATGCTGTCGCAAATGGAAAGTTTTAAATTTGAATTTCTTAAGTTTTATAGAAACGTTTACTTAAAGGGCACTATAATATGAGATTACACATGTAATATAAAATTATTACGGCATCATATAGGTATCATGTAACGTTGCTAAATTTGCAATATCCGAGCCTTTCAATCGTAGACATATTGACTCTGACGGAACGTTCAATTTCGAGTCGTCCCTACTAGAAGTTAATCTTGCAACGGATTTTTGCAGTTGTATGTAAAGGTAACACAACATACATCTTAGGCAAAGATAGAAGCTACAGTACTTGTCATATTTTAGTAATAATTAAATTAAAGTGAAAACTAATATTAGCAGTTTTGTTGGACGTAAGCGCCTACTTTCGGTACCGATAATTAGCGAGTAGGCCTGCTTTCATTGTAAATGTACCTTAATGCAACACAAATGCTTATGCAATTCAGTAGAGTCGTAATTTTGACAAACGTGGTTAAGGTCACCTAATCGAAAGTAAAAATGCTTTATTTTAATTTTAAAATATTTTTGGAAGGAATTGAAAGGATGTAAATTTTGTCGATTCAAAGTAAGGTAACGTGTATAATTTACTAATATAAATGCAGGTGTTTGCATAGAAATAAAACTGGTTGCAAGTTTCCTATGGAATCCCGTATTATACGTAAATACATTTCTCAGGGTAATGTAAGATGGCTTAAGTTGAAGATTAGTCGAATCAAGTTAGAAGTAGTTTTTCGTTCAATATTAACCAGCGGTTTAAGATAATGAGCTCTTTACTCAGGTAAACTTAGCTTTATTGCGTTTTCTGTCTTTACCTGTAGGATCTAGGTTATTATCATATTATTATCAGACTGCAGAAAATATTAGATAAAAGCCAGGCTGTGAAGTGGTACTACAGGCATAATTAACTACTTAGCTCACAATCAGTCAAGAAATGAAACGAAATTTCCAAGTTGATAGTTAATTAAAGTATGCTGTATGGCTGTAATCCACACGGAAAATTATGCCATAATATGAATAATATTATTCATGTTACTTTTCTTTCAAGATTCTTTCTACAAATTAGTTTTTACGAAACTACAAACAAAATTCCATACAATACGCGTAGTCTTGTTTAAATTAATAATATTCATTATTTCCAAGTTTTTAAACACATTAAGCAAGTAATTTGTTATGTTTGTTGTGCACTGAGAAAAAATTCTAGTAACTTTTACTAAAAATTTGGGTTAAAATTACTAGATTTTCATTGTAATTTGGAAACGGTTAAGGAATATTTTAAAAATTAAAATTGAAATAAGTATATTTTACTAAATGCGTTTAGTAATTTCTGTAACCCTAAGTTGGTGTCGCTACTATACTGTATAGTAAATTTTATAAATCAAATACCAAATATTAAACGGTAGGTTAATAATAACTGCAAATTATAAAATAAAATTTCATAATACATTTAGTAAAAATCAAAACTAGCGAATTATAAGAAAAAATAATGCATTCTTTATTTATTTATTATTATTATATTATATGAATAGTAAAATATTCTATTTAATTTAATTTTTTTAAAACTTATCATTTTTATTTTTTAATTGCTAACTTTATAATCATAGAATTTCGCGAATTCTAAAAGTAATGTATCTATTGGGAAGATTAGCAGTAGATACGAGAATAATAAAGCATTAATGAGCTTCAAAAAAAAAAACGACCAGGCTCTTTATGGTTACCTATGGTTATAAAGTGATTAGCTGCATAGATGGACAACGCCATCTGTTGTACATTGGAACTAACATTCCACAACTAAAAATGCATTGTAATAATTACTATCCATATTGTAAATTTTGTTTCACGAATACTAAAATTTACAATGTGCTTAATAATTTTTTAAATCTTAACAATACAAAAATTACTATATTGCATGGTAAAATATACTTTCGAATAGATTGTATTTATTAAAATTAATTTTAATAAAATTTACGATTTAGTTAACAAAAAATCGAATTGCATTAGCAATATATGCATCAATTATAGCAAATTTTAAAATCAGCATATAGTAATAATTACTAACTAGTAAATATTACTAAACGTTTTGTAATAAGTAAAAGAAAAAATGTATTTATTCTTTTTAGTTAGTAAACTTTACTAATATATTTTAATTATTGCTAAATTTTCAAGACTCGTTTTCGCAGTGTGTGAATAGGGCTTTGCGACCGTAAGTAACCTTTTCTTTAAAAGATAAAACTCCTGCTATAAAATTCTTCAGTCTAAACTGTTTTTTAATTAAATGAAAAACTCTTACTCTGCCGGTGTTATGTTTGAAGTTAAAAATTTAATATTTTATTGCCTTAGGGAGAATGCTTACCAAACACGTAAAAAATACAAATCTAAAAATAATAACTTCTTTTGATGCAATTTGATTTTAAATGTTTGCATTTTCTATTTTTCTAAATAAAATTGTATTTACTATCTACTAATTATTAATTTAATTCATACAAACTAAATTTTAGAAAATAATTTAATATTAACTGTTAACGACTATTAACTATTGCTATTTTTTAACTGTGTCAAGGCATATTTTAAATTTTTAATTGTGTATTTTTGATACAAAATTGCTAATTAATATAATTAAAATATTAATCCGTTATCAAGACCAATTAAAAATTATGTCATGACCTTCGGAAAATTCTCATTTTTCTACTAAAAATATTTTGACCTGTTAATCAAGTTTTGGAACAGTCTTTAAAATCGCACCCGTAAAGTTCTTCGTATAATTACATCAAAAAAATTGTAATTTTTAATTTTCGATAAAACCATAAATCATTAAAAATTTTACGTAACTTTATTAAAAAGTTGTAAATTAATTTTGAATTTTCAAAGTAATTTAACAGTTAAATATTTTAATTTTTTACCTAACTTTGTTTGGGTTTTTATTATTTGTTCGTTTATCTACTTTATAGTTTGCTACTTGTGTTTGCTTTTTTAACGGTTTCTACTAATTTATTTTGCCTTGTTTCCGACTGCTAACATTCAATGCTGCATGTCGAATTAATCGATTAACTCTTTTACAGTTCACTCAAAACTTTTCGATTTAAGCGAAACATCACAACAAATATGTAAAATAATGCCGATGTGTGTTTTTTTTATTAATGCACTTTTAAATTGCTGTGAGTAAATTTTTAATTAATTTGTGATTATAATAACTAATATAAAAATTAAATTATGTTACTCAAATAAATACATTTTGTGAAAACTTGCGCCAAGTATTATTGATATTTAACAAATAAATATAAATAACATAACGACCGATACAACACGTTTCTAAAAGTTTGAACTTTTATTACATACTACAAGATTGCAATTTGATAGCCTCCTAAACAAATACGTTATTCAATAAATATTTTTTTATTAAAACAGAATTACACCCAGAATATTAAAATTTAATTTAAAAAATAGTTTACCCGGCACATTTATATGAAGAACTCAGGTAAGGAAGAGGGAATAGCAGTTAATCGCTTAATATCTAAGAAAAATGCAGGAATCAAAAATTGTCTGAGTTTTCCAGAAGCACATTTAATTTATTCCGCTTTTTTGGATTCCATTTTTTTTCCATTACATAGACTTCTTTCAGTCCTTTTTAACCACTTTCCCCCTCCCCAGAGACCTCAAGTTTATTACACAGTATCCATTAAGATGAGCAGATTTGTAAGTTTTATGTAATTATTATCCTTCCTAAATAATCTAACTAAAATACATATATGCGGCAAAACTGACCGACACCAAAAAACGACAAATACCAAATCAACGTTTAATCTCATCAACGGATTAACGGTTCAATTATACTTATTGAAACACTAGAATAACGTAGACACCTCTCTCACTTCACTCGGTAACCTTTTTTACCGACTTAAAAAATCTCCCACCAATCAAGTTTCCAGAGTTACGATTACCAACCTAAAAATCACCTCCCCTGGGATCGATTTTTTTAGGAGTCCTGCGACATTGTTGTCGTTGTTTGTCTTGAGTTGGTTTCTTCAGAAGTCTCCAGTGATCGTCGTTTACTTTGTCTTTCTCTGTTTTGAATACGCATCCTCTCTTTGGGATCCATTTGATGGTTTAACTAAACTTTACTTTACTTCACTATTTTATTAATTTTATAACTTCGACATTTATTCATTTCAATTAGTTCATCTGTTGATCCGATTAGCTGTTCAGAAAGCAACAGTTATCTAGTAAACTATTATGAACATAATTATAATGTTTATTTTTAAATAAAACTTGTAAAGGTAAGGGTCGCTAAATGGTGGAGAGCACAAATATTCCCTCAGGGAAGACTATAGGTTCAAACTCGAAATTAAAGACTCGGGTGAATGAAGCTGATTTAATGTAAAACTTTCAAATACGTTGAGTATTAATCCTGTTTTTACAACAATAATTTTGTCCGTAAGCCGTTCGTGTGTTATATAAGACTGCTTCGAACCAAAATTACATCTATCATCGATTTGATTTTTAAATTCTTGTTCGAAACCATCGTGTGTAATAAAATGTAGCAAAATTCAAATTTTACAATAAAGATGTTCAAAATACAAATTAAAACTGACCCTTTGGTGCACCGTTTCGAAACCACTGGAACAGTCGCTCTGCATTCGCCGATGAAAGGTGACATCATCCAATATGGTCTGCAGGTGTCAACAAATGTGTGTTTTCCTCGTGCTAATCTAAGTCGAATTCTACCAAAATTAACCAAATTCTTCTTGTTTTTGTTGTTGCAACCGGCAACGGATTATTAGCTGTGTATTTCATTTTAATTTATAACGAAATTTTGCAATTTCGTATGCTCCACGTAAGTTTTCACTTCTCAAAATTTTCCTAAAATCTTCAGTGGTCGTTGGATTAACAAGCATCCACCAAATTAGCAATCGGATGATTGTCCAAAAAATTATAAATTTTTTTAACCTGCCCACGCTTCTACAAATAGGCCAGCTTCTCCCAATCGTCGCAATTTTAATCTAAAGATCTAGGGGTTCGCGTAACAGGAATATCGTAGAACAATAATTACTTAAAAAATACCTGGAACCAAAATTTGACCCCAAGAATAGCGCAAATATTCACTTTTCTCGACAAACGAAAATCACGTCCGCTCTTGTAGAAAGGACGCCTCGAGAAGCAGTTTTTCTTGTCGGTATTAGTGCCACCCCTTTAAAATCCAAATTTCCAAATTTTCATCAAAATAAAATTATTTAGTAGGTAAACACTTCGGCGGCAATTTCAAATTTCGTATCAATAATCTTTCTTTTGTAGGTTCACTAAAATCCGTCACTGTACGCGCACAAATCACACAAGATGTAAAATAAACAAAATAGTTGGTATAGTGTCATAGGTAACAAATTTGGCCTTGTATTGAACAGAATTTATTCTCAACGCATAATGGCATTCCTTTTACACCTCTTTTGAATATGACGTGTACCGCTTAGTCCTTAACTCGTTTGAAACACTACAATATACATACTAGGTGGGGCACGCCCCCCTGTCCTCTGTTGCTACCCAACCCCCCATAGTAGTCCCCCCCCCCAGCTGCACAGTCAAAAATCGCTTCCTTATCACCTTATCTTATCTTACCTTATCGCGCAACGTTCTAATATGTTCGCTTTCAAATTCAATTATTTATTCGATTTTAAATTCAAACTTAATTTTCCATAATCCAATTCGCCGCTCTAAAAATTAAAATAGCACTCTGCTTGATTTTTCCACACAATTTTAATTATTCAAACTGTAATTTACAGCTTTTTGATATAACTTCAAATTTTAGCAACCACCTCACTCGGTGGGTTGCGCGCGAACCTCTTTCCATCCGGCCCTCTGCCGATTTCGTCGAGACCCACATCTACCGCCAAACATTCAAAAATTCAAAATACATAAATCAATCCTGTTTAAATAATTAATTTTACTGCTTCTTCATTCAAAAAAAATACGACAATACATTTTAATACATTACACTTTATATTTTATTTATAATACATTATAAATAATGTATCTTAATTCCAATTTGTTTATATTACACAAAATTTTTTGTTCTATGCTTAATACATTGGTCTATAGTCTGTTTTTTTTAAAGAAACGAGTAAAAAATTTCATTTCCACGTGGATAACGTGAATGTTAACCTATGAAATTGGTTGAAATTAAATTTCAAGCAATTTCATTGGTTAACATTCAAGTTATTCACGTGGAATAGAAATAGTGTGTTGCCGTGGTATTTTGGTATAATGTTGGTATTTTCGATTTCTTAAAGTTGAATCAGAGTACAAGCGTTTAGCGTCGCGTCGCGACAGAGTAGCGTCGAGAAATTTAGAACCCATTATTCATTACGAACAATGGATTCATTCTTTCATTTTCAATAAACGCTGATAATCTGGTTCAACTTTTACGGTGGTTGTAGCGTTTGTTTTTAAACTAAGAAAAATAGGAATAAATATATCAAGAATTAAAAAAGTTATAGAAGAATAAATTTCCGCCCAATATTATAAGCAGAATATTGTCGTCTGCTTCTCTCTTTAATTTTAAAAGGCAAAGATAATTTTTGAGTTTGGTGCGGAAGTTTGTTTTAAATCGAGTTTCTAATATTGAGAAGCTCCGCTAACAGATTTTTGATTTTTATAATGTGGAAATTTGTCCTCTTTCAATTAATTGGATGATTGACCTTTCTGGGAATTTGAATTATACAAATTTTAGAATTGTTTTGTTAAAGTTACAGTGCAACGTTGTGCAATTTTGATTTACCTGCGACGAGATAAGGGTAGAATTGTTCGTATTCGACGAGTGGCAGCATGAAACGAGGTTCCTTTCTGGTCTCCAGTTTGGAAGGAAGGATGTACTAATTTTCATCCATTGTTGGTTTGCAATATTTTCGAATTTCGTGAAGTCAAACTTGATTTCGGAAGTAATTTAATAAGTATTTGCGTTATTAAATTATGTTTTGAGTTCCATTTTTAAGAAATTTGATAGTGCGGCGTCATGGTAAAATATGGTGGATAAAATTTTGTTTAATCCTATCTGAAGTTTCCTTGAAATTGAAAAAGACGTCCTTGGGCGTATTCGCTGTAGAATTAAGACCAAGAAAGAGTCATAGCTAGTTGGTGCATTTAGATTGTCTTTGCATTCATTATTTATTTTTTATAAAGATGATCTGGCAGAGTGCAATATAAATCCTGAGTGCTCCATAAATATATACGTAGAAGCAAATTATCACAATAATAATGATTTATCGGATTGCATTGGTGCATTGCTATGATTCTTTAGATTGCCGTCAAATACAACACGCTTTATAATAATTAATATTATTTCGAATAATATGATCCTCATTAAAAGTTTGATTCGAAAGCAAAGTCCAGAGTATATTGAAAATTGGATAATAAGAATACTACTAACTGCACTTTTGTAGTTAAGAAAGAAAATTTCTGCTTGTATATCAATTCTTATAATTATAAAATAGCTTTTGTGATACTACTTAAGGATGTATAACGGACTCTTCGGAATTTTCTATGCCCTATAAAGATTCGTCTACTGCTTAGAAGATCTTAATAATACAGAAAAGGGGTTTGAGAATATAGCACGGTGTTGAAAAGTAAAACACTTCAAATTGCTCTTCATTACAGCTTTAAGTTAAAACTGCCTTCATTGTAGAAACCGCAATGCACACATTACATCGGAGTGATATAATTACCTACTTTATAAAATATCTTACAATTACTCTAAAAATGTCTTCCAGTAAAACAAAATAATATTTTATTTATAACAAATAAAGAACATTGTTTGATGTGATCGGTATCCAACAAGAAAACCAGGCTGGTTCCCGGTGGTTGAATTCAATTTCATTAGATTTATGTGTGCTATGGTATGCATTTTACGTTCAACTGTAAGTTTCACTTGTATAACATTTTGATTGTTCTGTAATTGAGGTTAGTCTGCTAAACAATAAATTGTTATAGAGGCAGGTGATCAAAGCTGACTGCATGAAATGCACAGTGTAATCTATTCACATAAAACGACTAAATTTTATACCTTGACACGTCGATTTCTAGAATCAGATGGTCAATAGTAAGCAGGATGGTTAAATATGTTCACTGTTATGGCAGGAGTAAGGACTTTATTCTGATCGTCTCTACTAGGAAGGCAGTGGCAAACCATCGAGGTGCAATCTGCCGATTAATACAATTTTTAAAGTTCATGTTAAAAATCTACATTTAATATGCACAGATATAATGGCATAATATAAAGTTTCAACTATCTCTCAATAGTTTTCACTTAATTTTGGTGCGGGAAATTTAAGATCCGATTAAGTCTTCCTGATGAGCGTACAACTCGTTGTAGTAATTAATTACTTAACGGTCCTTTGAATAATACACTGAATTATTTATAACTTTAATATTTCTTATTCTTTAATTTTTGGTGGTTACAAGAAAATTTTACTGTAAAATGTAAGACAAATCTGATTCGGAAGTATATTTTTGGTACAGAAAACTATGTAAAACTAAAAAAATCAACTTCTTGGTTGCATTTGCGGGTTATTTTTCACATTTTTCATTTCATATCTTTGCATTTGTTGTATTTTTATAATATTAAAATTTGTGCAAGGTGGATAGGGATAATGACGCGAGATAGCGGGTACAGTTAGAAGAGAAAGATAAAAGCGAGGTGATTAGAAATTTATACAGAGTATTTTTATTTACTATTTAAAACTTTAAATGCGCTGAAGATGTTTTATTTTCTCAATTTTGGGAAGCAAGCCTCTTGCTAGAAAATTCGAGGTGCTTTTTATTTTCATTTCTCCAGCTGATTGGCGTTATTTTAAATCTTTTGGAAACATTTCAAGTTTAGTAGCGATTTATTACTTTTGTTTGTATTGATCTGGAGTATAAGATTCGTAGTTTATTCCAGAAGAAATGAAATTGACAATATTGATTGATGATGTGGTACCAATTTAGTTTAAAATTAGAGTGGTCTGTGTGTTCTTCTTCTGCTCTTCTGGTTTTTGGCCAATCTTGCGGATTCATTGTCTTTGTACATCGGATCTTTTTGTTATTGAAGTATATTATAATTTAATTTTTGATGTATTAAGTTAATAATTTAATGAATATTATAATACATACGTAGGTATTAAAACAAATAATAATAATAATAAAGATCAAATCGACCACACGAGGATTCTATCCACATTCCACAATCACGCGGGATATTTTCCATGTAATAGCTCGCTAGGCCACGACGGTTATTAGGTACTGGGTCATTTTCTACGAGATATAAACCGCACTGAGAACTCGACACGCTCTTATCTCGAAAATGACTTAAAATTGCGCCTTAGTACTTTCACAAAGTAACTTGGGGCACTGAAATGTTTAAGTATTATTAATATCAAAAAAATCTGTTTCCCTAATGTCTCGCCTTCCCCTTGTAAGTAAGTGTTCTAGATTGCGAATCTCCTTGTGAGATTTCGAACTTCATAAAATGTTTTCTTATTACTTCTACAATAGCTTTTATATTTTAGTAAAATCACAATTATTTTAGTAATCCCAAAGATAGGAAAGCTTTCTATTGCTTGATAAGTCTTAATGATGAAGTCGTTTAAACTTTTGTTAACTCTTTCTATCGTTGCGTGAGGTCTTACCTGTAAAATTAATTATGTGGAACATTAAATATTTTGCTCTTTTACAACCTCGCAGCTTTTATTTAGCGAAGCTATTTGAAACTGTAAGTTTAAGTGTATTACTCCAGCTTCACTACAGCGTAACTATTTTAAGTGAATTAGTCTGTTATCGTTTTCTTGTGTGTTAATTTCAATTACACCATCATGAACCAACGCTAGTCCTAGCTTCCGGTTCTTAACAGCTGGCCGGCAAATTGGTCTTGTATTAAAATTTAAACAAAGTTTGCAAATTTCCTAATCTACAATCTTCGGTTTATTGTGGATCGAGATTTCCTTTTCTATTTACATTTTAAAATAAGCCAAATAATTGAAATAAAAATTGAAAGAATAAACACAATTTAATACTTAAAAAGGACATCCAGATGTTAAGTTAATTAATCTAGAAAATTAATTTAAAAAATGATTCAATCATCATACCGCAATGCATTTTATTTAAAATAAAAAATAATTATTTTTATAGCGGATTAAAAATTTACGAAAGGAAAATTAGCCCTTGGTCAAATATAATGAATTGATTCCGTTGATTTACATAATTTATCTTTTATTACATAATATTTACTGTTTAAGTTTTCAAAATTTCATTTTTTAAAATGTGTTGGTTGACTTAAGTCGTTATCTTTTACAAAACACTTAAATAAAACTTCGATAACTTTTTTATTTTTAAAGAAATATATAATCCGTCAAGTCTTTGTATAGCATACCTAACAATACGCCACCCTTCAAACAGAATTTTAAAAAATGTCCTTTTTTCGGTGTAAATTATATCGCAGTGATTAACGGAGCGGGTGACTCAATTAAAGGTCAAAGGGCACACCTCAACGATGTAATACATAAATCGTAAAACGGTTGGTTTGCATAAATATCATTACAATAACACAAGCCAAAATAATAGTTGCTAATAATAATTCATCTACAAGGGGTAGTATTTCTCCCCTTGCTAATCCACTAAATGATAGATCTAAATATTATTTACCTTCTTCTTTTTAAACAAAACTTGTAAAGTAAATAATAATATAGTGTTGTAATATTGCACACCCTAAAATGTCTACAATGTTATATCAATTTGCAATTCCCTTGCGGGATAAGCCCAAATACCGTAAATAATAGATGTACCTATTATTAATAAATTTACAGTAGTAGTTCATGTTACTAGTCATGATTGCACTAGAAATCTCCAATTCGTTTGCGTAAACGTGGGTTAGAAATCAAGGCACAAATAATTAAGAATCAAACGGTAATCTTAAAATTGGTAGTACAACTTCATTTTATACATTGACGTCAATGGCCGGACAATGCCCATTTATGCTGGTCATTAACGTCATTGTCCGGTCATTGATGTGAACGTTAACTGTGAGCAATGATGCAAATATTTTTATCTGATTATAATATTTACGTCTTTGGCCGGTCAATGACGTTAATGGCCAAAAAAGATTGGACAATGATGATATCATACAATAAATACTACAAGGAATAGCCAAATGGAAATTTGAATTTGACAGCCAATTGGCAAGTGATATTTAGGTGTGTTGTATTAAATGTAGTATAATCATTTATTAAAAGTTATCAAAACATTTCTGAACTTAGAATAGTAGTATCATCATTGGCCACTCTGTATCGGGCAATGACGTCATTGCGTGGTCAATGATGTACAAGCCACATATGAAATTTTAAATGTCAACAACGTCCAAAATGCATGGTCATTGACGTTATTGACTGAATTGTGATATAATGTGAAATAAGAGATTCGAGATTGGATACTAAAGTCAAAAGAGGTGGGAAAGTGAACACCGACATTACTGAGAATAAATCTTGTTTAGATCCATAGCCAATCTGTTACCTTACATATTACACAACTTCAATACTTTTGTTTCTATTAAGTGACTTGTGCGGGTGTTGTGATGAAATTTTGATAAACCTACAAAAGAAGAATAATTAGTTTGAAATTCAAATTTACCGCCAAAAACAATTACCTCCTAATGAATGTCTGTTTTGAACAATCCTAGGGAGTTTTGGAATTGTGAAGAGAATGATAAGTGGACTGCTCGGCGAGTTTTTGGGGAAGACAGCTGCGAAATTTGTAGCGTCGAAGTTTGTTGCGGAATTTTGCGTTTTTGATTCTCTGGAACGAGTTTAGGTCCAGGAAAATCTTTTGAGCGATCGAATAGTGTTTTTCCTAGTTTGCGATCTTCGAATTATTTAGTAATTGCGATAGAAACGGTGAAACAGAAACAATATCTACCATTTTTGTGAAAACATGGGCTGGGTCCACAAATTTTGAGATTTCTAAGCAAATCTGTGGTCATCCGATATCGAATTTCGCTTACACTTGTTGATTAGAAGATTTATACGCTGAATCATTCTTAAAATAACAAGAATTTCGAAGATAAGTAATACAAAATTTGAGGTTAGGTACCTCATGAAAAACTGTTAAATTTTGATGTTCGACTACAGCACTAATTCACGTAAGAAGCACCAATATTGTTCGTGGACTACTGCGATTACATAAGTTCACAAGTTTTCGGTGAAATTTAAACGAAGCAGATGAGCACGAGGTAAAAATTTGAAACGTTCGAGTCCTTGATATAATCGGGTCTGCAAAAGATCAACTACCGGGTTAACTTCAGAACTGGCTAGTATTCGAGGAGTTCCCAAATAACATTGCGGTTTGTCAAAACTTTTTTATTGAGACATTATAATTTTTGTACATCTATTGATTGTGCCACACAGATAACAATCGATTTTATCAAAACGCCATTTAGTAATATTGACATTAAATGTGATGGTGGTTTGATGCAATCACTTTCCGACAAAATTATATACATTTACTAATTTAAAAAATGCGTTCTCAATATTAAAGATGCTAAAGTTGTAAGCGTTTTTTTCCCTTATGAGTGAATTAGTCAGATCTCTTCGCTTTATTGTCGCGAATGCAATCCTTGAACTATCATTAATGAGATATGCTAAGCTAAATCTAAAACCGACCGCGGCAGATTTAGTCGTACCTACACCAACGTACAGTTAACATCAGGCAAATATCACGGTTTAGGGTGCTTTTGGCTTTAATCTGCAAAAAAAAGAAGAAATCCACCCTTCAAGCTTAGGTTAGCGTTAGGAAATGATTTAATTTGTATTAATATACCGATAAAAGACAGATCCACCGGTACAGCTTAGGTTACAGTTAGGAAACGATTCGTTTTTATTAGGGGACCATTAAAAGAACAGTTCCGTGATAAACTTCTGCGAGGGTATCGTCAACTGAGGGGTAGGTGGGACTTGCCTTATGTCTGCAACCAATTCAATATCGTCAAATGCCAGTTCATGTAATTTAAGCACTCGCCTAATAATTACCAATGGCTTCATCATTGTTAATGAGACAATTTCTCGAGGAGGTCTCTTCAGCTATCAAGGTGCAACTCGATTCACAGCTACTTTACTACTAACTAGCTATGGTAGTGACTCTGCTAACACCTTTGTCGATGTAAGTTCAACTACCCATTTTTGCGTAATGTTCTGATTAATTTCCTTCTTGATAATTGATTCTTGCAAGTGTTTTAATTTATATTATTAGTTTTATTGCAATCATTTTTCTAATATTAACTTTATTTCCGACTGATAAACTTGCAAGTTCCAATTACCAGAAGTTTACACTTGATATTTAATATGTTCGATCATCAGTCTTGGTCATTGTCCTCTTACCGGATCAGTTGCTTAGTAACTTTATATTTCAATGATTGACAGAATTTAATAATTTATAATTATTATTATGAATATTTATCCGTCATTAGTATTTAATGAGAGACGGTCGGAGCATGATGGTTACGTACGTTGACTGTCGACTCAAAATGCCCGGTTCGATTCCGGATAAAAGTAAAAACTTTATTCTGGTTGTTTCTATGCGGACGGGAGGGGGACCCCCACTGTATACATACCTTATCCCAAGAAAGAAGCATTCGCAAATGATAAGCAATTGTTTATCATGAATGCTGCCTCGATGCCCGAATTCGGGCTTACCGACCAAGAAGAAGAAGTGTTTAATAAATATGTTGATATTATTTCATTAACTTAATAACTGTTTTAATAATTTTCTAACTTAAGTCTTCGCCGTATTTTAAACAGTTAATTTAACACAATAAAAATCAATTTTGTTTTATGACCTCTTCGACAATAGCTATAAACATATTAACTGAAAGCTCATAAAATATAATTAAATTAAAGTTATATAAATATAAGACTATTTTATGTAGTATTTAAAATAGCTATTTATACAGCTATTTCATAGTTATTTGTTTCTGTTTTATAGCTTAAATGAAACAAAATAAAAGATTAATATAATTCACGTATTTTGTTGCAGAAATATTACAACTTTAACACATTATAACACAAAAATTGTCGTTGAGGTTTCCACCTGGCACCCTAACATCTTTACCCCATCGTGAAACTTCAGTAAAATTAAGTCTGTAAAAATTCGTAGGTCGAATTTACTTCATGATAAAGCACTGTAAAATTTTAGCAATGTGGCACCCCGACATCGTGAGTCCGAATCTCTTTAATGGCAAGAGTTTTTCCCCCTCGCGTATTTCAGAAATTATCAAAGGAATCATTTACCTAAAGTATTCGCAAATGATCAGGATTACCCTGTATATTTAATGATTATTTTTAACATTGTTTATAATATTCTGTAAATAATACTTTCGCAGATACTAAGGTATATTTGGTTTATTATTTATATCGTGTAGATTAACTCCGAAATTTTGCTGTTAAATTTAGTTACAGCTGACGTGAAAAAATTTTAGATTTATGTTTGAGTATGAAAATGTCACTAGCATTTATTATAAGAAGCAAATGAGCTTCAATATACTCTACTCTCTTTTTAGTATCTCATACCACTGTTTATCACAATAAATTGTTGGGAAGATAAGGCTAAGCAAAAACAATAAATTTTTAAACATACATTGACTGTATGCTTTAAATATTTTTAGGTATTTTTGTTTAAAAAGTAAAAATTCTGACTTACGGCGGGTTAATTTAATTATGGACTGGCAATTAATTACAAATTTATTTTAAACTATCTTGAAATCAGTCGTTTGTGTGATATTGGCTTGTCAAAATTAATTTATGAACTTACAAGTAGAACTTAATTAATTTATTAATGCCGTGACAGATTAATTCCACATTAAAATTTATCAATTAATAAATTTTTATTGGTTGTATAATCATTTTGTATAAAAGTATCGTCTTTAACCAATATAAATTTCTTGAGACTTTAAAGTTATTAAGAGTTTGCCTATTTATCTATAGAGAATAGATGGTATTTTTGATCCATTTGACTTTTATAGCAAATAAAATTTAAAACATCCGTAAAAATTTTAAATATTTGCTATTACTACAAAAACTACAAGATCTTGTTAGAATAGCATTAAAAGTGAAGTTTGCAAACAGGTTTCAAGAACTTTAAATTTACAGAAGCTTGTTCAAATATATTTTAAATAGGAGAAAGCTACAGAAAGCGTTTTAAAGCTACAAACTCTGGAAGGGCGTTTCGGTACGTTTATACTACAGGAAGGTTATAAAGATAAAGAAAATTTTTTGATAAAAATTTCATTTTATGTACTTTTATTACTTTTTATTCAAAAATTATTGTTTAAGTAACATTAAACCACTATAATTTTTAATAACTCATTACAAAAGACTTTTTTCTCACTTAGGCAGAACTAAATTAATACAATTAATAATAACCATTTCAATTGTTTCCATTGTACCGAATGCGAGAAATTGAGTAAAAGTTATTTTGCAAAATGCAGTTAAATATAGCATTCCGAGCTGATACTTTATACTTTATTAATTTAGTATCGTGATAATTGTTTCGTTCGTTAAAGTTTAAATAATATAAAACTTAGAAGCTCATTAAATTTTTAGAAATAACCAATCAATATCTTTGTTATAAAAGTTTGTATTGTCATTATTTTAAGTCCAACAGATAATATAATTCTTTCATTTTTTAAATTCAATAGTATTCATTTTATTAGTTCCTAAAGTTAGGGGTTGCAACTATATTCACTTAGTAGTTAATATTATTTTCACAACCAAAACTGTTAAAAAATAAATATAAAAATTATGAATCATACCTACAAGTAAGATTTTCTCAAGTAAATTAATGAGTCACAGAAGCACAGAAAATTAGAACGGAAAATAGTTTTAAAAAATAATAAAATAAACACAAGGTAAGTAGCTAGAAAAATGAGGTTAGTTAAAGCATATATTATAAACCCTAATAATTATCAAAGAAGGGAGTTCAGGGTAAGAAATATTAATTAATATGTTAGATTAATAATAATTATAATTCGATAACCATATATTTCCGTGTTAAAGAAGTTCATGTCTGTTGTTGAAGTGAGGACCCCCAATCTTTAATAAGTAATTTGGTACCAAGCGTTAACCTCTAACTACCCCATAAGGATGACTTATATTTTATATCAGTTTTAGTTATCATACACATCAGTCGCTATAATGATTCCATAATTATTCCAAATTTATTTGTCAATAATTCAATTACTTAATATTACATTAGTCCTAATTTATTGGTTAGTTATCAGTTATCTCGGATTACAAATTTATTTAATCTAAATTCCCTCCGGTAATTCCCCAAGTGATATCTTTGGTGTAATATGTAAGTATATGTTGTTCTGTTTAACTTTCTGAAAACTCTTGAGCTAAACAGCAAATATATCGCGTATTAGAGGTTGTACTCGAGACTAACTACCATTTTAGGCTTTTCTACAAACTCTCATTATATGATTGGATGGTTTTAAAATTGTCAAAGCTTTTCGATTTCACAGTTACTTTTATCTGGACAGTTATCAAAAGATCGCGCTGCCGCTTGCTTGAATTTATTGAGTCAGTTATATTCCGGCTTCAATAGAATATGTAGTGCGAGTTGTAACCCCTATCATAAGGGAGCCTCTTTAATAATTGATGCTTTTCTGATTTTCAACACAACCAACAGAATTGTTGTATAGGTAAATTTGATTATAGTTTTATTATTTAAATTACATGCAGAATTATTGAACATTTTCGAAGGCCAAATAATTACTTGTGAAATCATTCGAAATTTAAAATGAAGAAAACTTATGAGAATATACACAAAGTGTGATAATTTAAAATCACACCAAGAAATTTGATTTTACATTTGACTGACTTATTTTATAATTGTAAACCACTCCTAATAACTAAAATTCAAATGAATAGCTATAATATTAAATATGCAAACGTAAAATTCCAACAGTAATGGCGACTTTCCTTTATTTTAATTGTAAAACTTATTTTTTTAAATTTTAATTTGAAGAAACCACCCCCGTAAGACGTTTTTAATTTAAGTGTTGTACAGTAGTTTCTAGTTTTAACTGGTATAAGTTTAGTTAGAACTAGAATTAACTGTTTGTTGTTAGTAAATTGCTTAGGTCTACCTGGCACCGACTGTTCATTCTCGAATGAAGAATTGGCTTAGAAACGAAACCTTTCCCTTTCTTATTTTTCTTTTGTTGGCAACTTATACATTAGCGTATTTTCTTGACATTTCGGTTGTCAGTCTATTTTGACCTCCATGTCCTATAATAGCTACATGTGCGCTTTCAATAACATCAAATATTTCCTGGACTGATAAATTATACTTTCCATGTTGAGAGCCTGTTATTTCTGTCAGCTTCTTCAATCCTCTAACTTTCAGAACATCAAATCTTTTCAGTCTACGCTCTACGGTATTGTAAGGGAGTTTTCTGTTTTGGCATATGGCGGTATCAACCGTAAAATTACCAACTAAATAGTAGTCAGACCTAATAGAAGGCAAGAAGAAAAGCAGGCCTATTCTCAAACTCACAGGATTAAATTCGGATACGAAAATAACTGTAAAGTTTGGTTTACACATACCCTTACCATAATGGTACTAAACTTTACTTATAATACGATAATATATCCAAATGTAATTGCGTGAGTTCGAAAATAGGGCCCCTGACCTACTAGTAATGCATAGGGAGGGGTGGGAAAAATACATTTATTCACAACCAGTTAGTAATCGACACATTCCTGACTTTTAAAAAGCTGGGAAGCAGTTTATTATTTACTTTCATTTGCCAACCAATCAGTTCTTCTTCTTGTTTTCTATTGGTCAAATCTAATATAAACAATCATTTATTTTAAGGTTAGATTTTAGAGTTTGACAGTTGAATGACAATTTTATTTATTTCAAATGTGAAATTCAATTTATTGTTGCATTTCAAGTGCTTCTATAAAGTTATTTTATTAAATCATTACTTTGATTATTTATATAATTAATTAATTGAGGTTTGTGAGTGAATTTAAAATTTTTGTAAAAATTCTTGTTATTGCTTATTGTTATTTATTAAGGTTTTTTGTCATTTTTATTGTTTTTGTATATTTCATTCACGACCCATGCTTTTCAAAGTTTCATTCTAATAAGTAACATTTTTATGTACCTAATGTAATTTATAAAGTAATTTGTAAACAAAAACTATAACCAATAAATCAAATGAACGCTTCACAACGATGTCAAATAGTTATCCTATGGTTAAATATGCTGTGCAAATGACCTATAATTGGTGCGGAGGAACTAATTTCAGGTATAGTTATACCAACCGTGTACGAGCATTGTAGAACGCAAAAGCTTTTATACCTCGAATAAGGAATAATTTATACTTCGAATAAGTTATACGGAGAATAACTATTCGGGACTTTATACTTGCTTTGTAGAACCGGCCCTAAAGAGATTATTTAAAACTAGAATTTATATCTAACCTTGTTACGACGATGTCGAAACAAGGATATTGTTATCTGACTGCCAATACAATGTTAAATTAATCCTTTTCTTTTATCCCTTTATGCTAACTTATTTATGTAAAAATTTTAACTATCCATTGCGGTATAATTGGCCAAAGGAGGGATCTGCTACCACGACCAAAACATAGGTCATCCTGTGCAAATCTGTAATGGCCGAGAGCGGAGACGCCAATCACATCAAGAGTTCATGATTACTTGTGATTTAGAAAATCTAAAACAAAAATAGAAGAAGCCTTTCGAGGTGTCCTTTTCAAAAGAGTTCGTCATCAAGGACACGCTTTCATTGCAACGAATAGCATGTTTCCATAAATCAAAGAATAACTAGATGTGAGTGAAGGTCAAAACCAAGTTTGTCAATGTATAGAAACTTTTGTTTGCGCTGGATCAGAGGGACAAAATCTTGATGGTTCTTTTTGAGGTTTTGGCAGATTGAGAATCTGATTGTTTGATTGTGGTCGGAGAGTTAAAAATAAAGTAAGTGAACAGAACAATTTTAGGTAGGGAAAATTTACGATAAATATGCTGTGTTAGTGGTAAAGACATTAACATCGCACTATATTAACTTCCTTTAAATTGAGATTAAATATCTCCTTACGTAGGCAATTACTTATCGGAGTCATCATCACGTAATTATCCTTAGAACTGAACGATTGCAGAAGCAAACGCCAGCCAGGATCATTCTCGTATCAACATTCAACCAGCCATGTTGGTATGGAACTTCCCAAAAGGACGGTTCC
This sequence comes from Rhagonycha lutea, assembly GCA_958510855.1. Classification (NCBI taxonomy): domain Eukaryota; kingdom Metazoa; phylum Arthropoda; class Insecta; order Coleoptera; family Cantharidae; genus Rhagonycha; species Rhagonycha lutea. The sequence continues at coordinate 8,279,012 of OY294042.1, forward strand.
ATAAATATCTATAATTATCGTTCTTCATTTCGGTTGAATTCGGAAAAGTAATAAGTGCTAATATTGTCTGGTATTAAGTACCAAGTGCTTTTTGAGTGCAAATCTTAGTAATTTCGTATCGTAAACAACCATGCTCTGTGTAGTAGAGGAAATTATTTCGTTATCTATTGTAATACTGTATATCTGAATTCAAGTGAGGTTATTACCGATGTCTATCATAATACCATATCAACCTAATTTTGGAATATCTGTCATTAATATCTAATTTGGATAATCATCATTTCGAGAAGTTGGAGTCGTTTGGTCCAACCGCTACAATTATATAGCAAACTTCCTGGAATCACGAACTTACGGCCATAACTCCATTACACCAAATGGAGGTGGAAGAAGGGACATATAAGTGCGAAAGTTCGAAAATTGAATTATTGAGAAAAGACGAGATTGCACAAGTGAGTTTTACCAATGGTAATAGCAGTTTGGCGTTATATTCTGATCTGAATTGTTTGGTAAAAATTTGTGGAACCGCTGCAATTGTGTGTGTATTTAACACTGGTGAACCACAAATTGGAGATAAGACATTTGGTATTAGAAATCACACCCAGCAAGTCGCGACAATTTAAAATTAATTAACATTTTGTAATACTGAAAAAATAAATATGATTATCAAGTCTACGCTAACTTTGAATAGTGATTGGTTAATTAATAATAATTAATTGGAAATTACAGTGCAGTATGGATTAGCGCTTGGGCATTAAGTAGAACAAATGAACAATGTGCATATAGCAGCGTTATGCTTGCTCGAAACCGCTTCCCACATCGGATTTGGTAAAATAGGGGTTAAAATAAATCTGACAATAATAAAGCAAACATTTCTTGTGTTAATACAATTATACTTGCAGGTATTGATTAAATACTGGATTTGAGAAATACATAATATAAATTAAATGTTTTTCTGGTTATTCTATATTATAATCGCCGATATAAAATTTCTCTAAAAGATCAGAATTAAATAATAATAATCATTTTTTATTATAGAGTAAATAAATATTTAATTTGGATTCAATAACCGAGCGAGCATAACAAAATTATAGTTCTCTCTATTTGAGTGCTAAAATTATGTTATGATACAATTTGGATGCCTAATTAATTGTAAGTTTTGAAATATCGATTGATATAATTAATAATATATTTCAATAAGTACATAATTTGATAAATCAATTGAATCGAGGTTAATATAGTGAAACTTGATAGTAACCATATCAGTATTTTAGAATCACAAGTAGAACTAAAATGCACCAAGTTTTTATATGTAAAATTTACTGAGCAATCATGTTCGTCATATAATGACATCATCAGGCAATGAAAAGCCCCAAAAAAAGTAAACAATTTTCCTGTAATAAATCGTAACGTATAGATACCTGTAGCAGAAACAATATTCAAAAGAGAGCATAGAAGAAGTGGTCCTGCAGCAGCCCTCATTTTCTGCTGTTGGAAAGCACACCGTTTATTCAGATTTTTCATTCTTGAATTTGTCCAGTGTCGTACCGATTTCCACCATGCTGGAACCTGGAAAGCAAAAGGAGCATATACTATAATTTACTAAAAACAGAAGTCAGATTCAGGTATGTAGTTTTGTAATAGAAGTTGAGAAATATTTCCGAACGATGCGATGTTATGCAATGGGAGTACGGGTTAACTATAATAATAATAAAGCAGTGGCTTTCAATTGTTCGGTAGTAAACGGGTGTCGCAGGTGGCGGGGCGGTCTCAATCTGGCGTCTCGCTGTGCCGGAGTGCCTTATTCTGTCAGCTATATTGTACGTGAACATTACAAACTTTGTTGACTATATTCAAAATAATTTACGCAATATGAATACGAATGTGTGGGGTTTATTATTAAAATAAACGCGCTTCGAACTGTAGCGACGTAAATCTAGCGAGCGAATTACGTATATGATTATTTTATGGATTTGGCATTTACGACTTTATAAGTAACTTTTTGGGTGAAAATTTATATTATGAGAATTGGTCTTCGTGATAAATGACAGTTTAGTAACGGTCAACAACTGGATTAGTACCAATCATAATAATTATTACTTAATTAACGAAAACTAAGTTGCATCATTGGTTAGTTTATATTCAACTTATCATTATTTCGTCATACAACAACATTATTACATATTATTCTTTACCAACAAAAACCGGGGAGTTCAATGTAGTGAGGTAAATTAAAATTTAAAGACTTGTATTTGGTTCTATTTCTTTTAAAGTGGAAGGAGGCCCTGTGGCTGTGAATTTGGCCAACCGAGCTTTTGAGAGTGAATGTCTCCGTGAGAACTACCTACTGACGCGCTTCCTCTTACAGGCGCTCCAGTTTCGGATTAGTTTTTATTAAAAGCTTTGTGATACCTAATGTTTCCTACTGCCACTTTCATTTGCTTATTTTATATTTTCAAACACATTTTGGTACCACTGGACGCTACCCTTGACAACTTGCCTGCTACACGGAATGTTCTGAATAAGACATATTAGAGTGCCTTTATTGGGTCTGCGGTCTACAGTTTCCATTCATAAAGTATCTCGCGTTGGCATCCAATCAATTAACCTGCCGTACAAGCGCATGTGTCTTGAAGCCTTCTCGTTTTGGCACTACATAGAATGTACATTACATCTACTACATTCATATATAATATACACTGTACATTCTAAGGCACGTAGTTGAATTTATTTGCATTCATCTTTGGTGAATAAATGTCTAGCGGTTCAATTATAACCACAAAGTTAGCATATTGAGTAACTAACGAGCGTCTTTGCAGTCACCGACAAGATTAAAAGGAATATGAACCGTTTTTCCCATTTATTTTATACACTTGAATCTTTCACTTCTAATAACTGCTAGCTGAATAAATAATTGACTAATATATTTATATAAAAATGGATGTTATTTTAAAATCATTAATTAATTATTAGATTTCCTTTTAAATTGCAATAAAACCATTATTGCTCCAACTTGTTATATTAATTCTTTTGCGACCAATCAAAGTAAACTTGCTTTGTACTTTACCACACATGCGTGTTCGTAACTTATTTTCAAGCTTATATTTCCTAATAACGCTAAGAAAAACACAAAATCACAACAAAGAATTTAAATAACGACGTATATGTTTCGACCTTATCAGATCTCGTTAGTGGCGTATAAAACTTACATTCAGAAGTCTCTTTCTATATGCCATTAAACAAGATATAATAATTTTCTTTGAAAATTTTGTGCCAAAGTGAGGTTAGATTTTACACGACCTTTCTTGGTAGAACACCTCAGTGGTTTGCAATCACCTGCCGAGGAGAGACGATCAGAATAAAGTTATTTCTTTTCCCGGACTCGAACCGTGGATCTTTGCATTACCAATCAACGCACGTAACCGCTCAGCTGGAATTGCATCACACAAAATAAAATAATATCCAGATATTATACATAAACTGAAAAGTCGCCAGAGATATTTTAATCCGTCTGCTCAGAGACTTAAAAGTAAACGAATTACAGTTACGTCTTTTTGTATAGAAAGTAATTAAAATAGATAACAAAGTCAACAATGAGGTAGAGTTTATATCCTCCAAGACGCGCGACGCTCAGGAAACTCATTTCGCATCCCAGACTAATCTAAATCGGATATATATCAATCGAATTGTGGTCTACATACTAGATAGGTCAGACAGGAAGAAGATTGCCCACTACAGTTCAAGAACATCCAGATAATTTTAAACACAATTTTAATTAACAATGTGAAAGTTTGAATTTTATAAACATTTATACGCGTCGGGTCACGAATTTAACCAGAGAGGGATATTAAATTACCACTCAATTAAATAAGGGTTGAATTATAGATTTGATGGAAAGTTATGAGATTAAGGAAGCCACAAGAAATCTGAGGGTTACATGTTAACATGAGAAGTATAAGTTAAACTCCACCGTAATAACTGTTGAAATATTTTTAACGCACCTTGTATAAAGTAGAGCAATTAGTAACCTGTATTATGAGCTCTCAATTTCTTTTTGCAGTCAATTTGTTAATCGTATTTTAATTGTAGGTCTTGCATCATGGTGAAGTCGAAATTTTTCGTTTCGATAATGTATTATAAACAGTAGGTACTAAATACTGCCTTGATGAAATTAATCAATTCACGTACCATTCCAAATTCGTAATATAGGCATATTATTTATCTGATTCCTCTTCAGAGGTACATAATTTGAATAGTTTTATTATGTCATTATTAATTCATGTCTCAATTAAGCATAATAATTCTGACGATGAAGTTAATGATCATTTGCTTTACTGTTGGATATGTACCTATATCGATATTGTTATTGTTGGGTAAAAAGAAGATAATATAATATATTATGAAACAGTAATATGTTTATTCAAGTACAAAAACATTTTCTTTTTCGTTGTGTACTTAAGCAAAATTTGACTGTCAAATATTGAATTATCTTAGATGTATAATAAAATGAATCATGTAATATTCTTTCTAAGATTGTAATAATTTCCAGAAAAGTTATATGTTTTTAATTTGTATGCTTTTTTTTCGGAGAGATTATTCAAACAAAAATCCTGCTTTATAGCTATATTTTTCTGGTTGCATAATTTAACTTCCAGCTGCGTGTATGCTTACTTATACAAATACAAAAATTAAGTAGCTTAACTTTTAGCTGAACAAAATGCCAACTTCAGGACACCTTTAAGCTTTTAATGTAAAAAAATTCAATGGTCAAATTTCGTCGGACTTTGAATATATTGTTAAGCAATAGAATTGGAAACCACAGAGTTTGTTAAAAATAGTATTGCTAAAATACATATAACTCTAAGGGATATAGTGGGTGGTCAACTATGGGTCATAATAACGTAATTGTGACTGGATGCGTCGTCGTGCAGTAAAGGCCAGCTTCCTCTGTTGGAATTTTCATAAATAATATTACTGCATATATCCATGGCCCCTGGTATGATTTATAATTCAATAGTTGTAATCACAGGATAGAAATTAAATAATTGCAAAATGAAGTAGTATAATGATTCGTAACAATTCAAGAATGTAACGGATTTTTAGCAGTTTAAGTGTTAATATAATATATAGTGTTATTTGTTTAAAAACTTAACCCTTTGAAGAGTTGAAGCCGTTGAACATACCATATATAAAATTTTTCTTTAACTTTCAGTTACGAATCTTTGTAGAAACATGTGGAGACAAATATTGTTATCGAGTTTTTGCAATAATCGATTCACTCGGCTTCCTCGAGTGAAACTTAATAGTAACTCGATCTATATATCAGAATAAGCAAGCAATGCACAAAGAAAAAATAAAGTATTGTGGTTATTGTAACACGGATATGGTTGCAATTTATCGCAACCACAGGGTTCCTGTCCACTGGAGAGCTAAGAAACTCCGTCAAGTTTTCTACGGTGAAACTACTACATTCTAACCCAGAATTTTCCGCTCTATGTTCAACTAGTGGTAATAGCAAGCTACAGCTGTGGCCCCATTAACTTTTAACTTGTGTTAAAATACAAATAAAAGTGTAGTTTCCACGTTAACTTTTTAATACAATACATCGCATTTATATAGACAAATATTCTCAACAAAAATCATAATTTATTTCAAAACCTTTTAAAGTTTTGATTAATGAATACATAAATGATAAATATTAAAAGTAGTTTATAAAATTAATAATAATTCTACAAAAACTAAAGTAAATTTTAAATCGTAATTCATCAACTAAATAAAAACAATTAATTCCAAATAAGTGTGATCATTATCACCGTGACCTAAAACTTCAAAAAACAAAAGGCTAGAATAAAAACGCGGATCACAAAATAAACGCTAATTGCTTTAACAAAATTACAATACAAATTAAGTATTTATTGATAAACGCCAACCTAAATTTGCATATTAATAATCTTGATGCAAATTAAATAACTGTTGTATTTTTCAAATACAAATTAATTACTTTGTGAAAATCTACAGGTGTTTATTGTTCAATTATAAATTCTATAATTGAATCGTCTGTCAAATTATGGAGCGAGTACTATTTTCTTATTTATATTATAGCTACATAAAAGCGTACACATAGAGGAAATTCTAAAATTCACTGATAAGGGGAATCTGACTCGCCAGCACCGACTTTGTTCGGATTCATAGAATATATAGGGCTTGACTAGAAATGAAAGTGACGCAAGTGGATCAAAATTTTTCTTGCGGACTGGTAAATATATAAGTCTTTTATGTTAGCATAATTTCCAAGGAGTAGCTGGAAAAGTGGTAAAATGTAGGACTTGTAATACGAGGTTCGGTGGTTCCAGTGGTTCCTCCATCGCTAGCGGAGCGATTGATGTTATCTTTGATCTTGATTTTGAGGAATATGTGAACCCTAAACATAAGAATAGTCTGGCTGTCATGTAGTGTTTTTGACCTCCTAGGTAGCATCTGCAGTCGAGCAAAAGTGATAAGTGAGAGACTTTTATGCGCAACCTACTACTCAGGTTTTGATGCGCAAGTCGTCTGATAACATTCGACTTCATTTTTGGTTGTTGTTTAGCATAACCTCGAATTAACGACCATTGTTGTTGTTTTGGATGACGAGTGGGAAATTCCTTTGTTATCTGTATGGCTCAATCTGGCTTATCAGCTCCAATACCATCTCTCTCACGGTCCATCTCCGTTGTAGAATTAACAAATGTTCCACACCTTTTGAGCCACACGTTGGAAAGCGATTGGAAGCGAGCACCTGTCGGCATTATAAGTTGTAAACTTATACGAGTGTAGTAGAACTTAACTTTTTGATAGTGACTAGAAGGAGCCAAAATAATGCACAGTAGATGTCAAGGGCGAACGTGTGACCTAATTCCACCAATTGACACCAGCATAGACTGACTCGAATGGACGAACATTCGCTTTTGCTCGTTAGGTCTGCCTAGTCACTAAGGCAAAATCAAGGTCTATCGGAAAACATGGAAGCCATGTTTTAGCCATAACAAAATAGGAAAAATTAATCTTGAACCAGTGCAGAATATAAATCCATTGTTTACTGTGAAAGCATTTCTGAGATCAAGGAATAAATGAAACATCCCAAATTTTCGGAAGATGTATTTGCCTTAAAATCACCTTCGATTTTAAAAGTTAACAAGAAGCAGTAATCAAGAAGCGCTTTAAACCATTGGTGCTTCAACTTTCATTGATTTATTTATTTCCACTCAAACTTTCCTGCCGCTTTATTTTCGTTGGTAATTATACTGTCCGAGTTATAATTGCAGAGGTTTAGTCTCTCGTTTTTCCTATGGGATCCTATTTTGAACTGATCAGCTTTTTAAGTAAATATCATTCTAACTTTGTTTATTGCAATTTTCTTCCTTGTCACATCATTTAAGTTGTCTAACTAAATCCTATTTAAAATATCCTACAGTTTTAACCAAAATGCATTTCCAACTCAATGCACTACAGTCTACATAATCTATTACAAAATAAGGTGGAAAACTTTAGCTTTCTAGTAGAACGAAGTTAACAATTAATAATATTCATATTATTAAATAATTGATTTAGTTTTAAAAGTTGTCAATCTATGATTGATAGATAGGTACATTTTTTAGATGCAGCAAATTATATTTTGCAATAATTTATTGTTTATTGATTATTCGAAAACATCACATTTTCTCCCGAAAAAAAAAGTGTATGTAACACGAGGTAACACTGCGTAATTACACAATTCGGCACAAACTAAAAATTGGTCACTGGCAATGGTGACTTTTTGAGAACCAAATGTTTCATTTAATATTAATTGCAGTGATATTTTGGAATAAGAATGCTTAACACCGGTTCAAGTCATGGTCTTGCAGACTGTGCGCGACGAAGAGAAGATTGCTCTCAGTTCAGGACAACTTTGAATAAAATTCATAATATGACGAAGTTAAGTTGACCTGGGCTGAGGAACAGTAACTTTGAGAAGAGTGGTAATTGGACATACAATTATTTCAAAGATTGTATGTTTCCATAAACTTAAAGGTAATAAAACGGATCGGGTACACTGTCTATAAATTAAATAAAATTGTTAGGTAAATTTATTATTGTAAGGTGTTTAATTTGTTGTTATGAAATTGATAATAGGTGTTCTTTATTGACGGTAGTCCACATAAAATAAAGCTATGAATAATTGATAACGAAAACTCAAATAGAAAAACAAATGAGAAGCAGATTTGATATGGTAACGAGAGGAGATAAACAATTCGGTTAATAAAGATTACCCAAAGCGAGCAGTCGCATTCTGGGGAGAAGAAATTATTAATTGAAAAAAACATTGAAATTACAAAGAAAATTATTGAACACCATTAATTGGATTCATAATGAAGATAAATAATTGGATGCGTACTTGGACATGAATTGTTGGATCAATAAATGATTGGATCCGTACTTGGACATAAATTGTTGGATTATTAATTCAAGATAAATAATTGGATCCGTACTTGGACATAAATTGGTGGATTATTGATTGAAGATAAATTACTGGGTTCCAATTTGGAACGATTAAGGGGTAGCTGAATCAAGGGAAGAATCATTGGCGGTGTTGGACGTGGTGAATATCTGTTCCTGATTGGAATTGCCTATGTGGGGAAGACTACCGTTGATAAAGGACACCATAGGTAGATAATTCTTGTTATATTAAATTTTGTGGGTAATTTTAAGTGTTGTGAAAACGGGGGACATATTGGGCATAAATAAATCGATTCGAAATTCAACTTTTGTAAACGTATTATTACTTGTCAAATTGAACAAAAGGATCATAACTCAAGGTTGCTGGTCGGTCCTAACGTTCTCTGCAACGGAAAAAAGCTGCAAGATACGTGCTAACGGGGGTTAAGCATTCTTAAACTCATATAAGTTGAGAAATAGGAGGTAAGTGTGTGGTCGTTCTCCGGTGACAATAATAACTACCGGAGGCGACCGCAGGACACTACATAATATAAAAATTAAAACGTGTTGGAGCAGCAGCGTAAAATTAAATTTTAAAGTTTTCTAGATTTAACTACATTTTATAGATTACTTATTAAAATTTAAATCAAGATCTCGAAAATGACCAGCGGTTAGTGACATAAAACCTAAATTGAAAGTCAATTGGCAAATACTAATTAAATTGCTGTTCAACATTGAAGATTTAATTAGTAAATACGGCTTGACATGTTCGGAAGTAATAATTTGGAATGAAATTTGGTGATTAAATAACAAATTAACCTTAATAAACAATTCGGATGGGAATTAAAAATTGCATTTTGTTGAAGAGTATCATAGACCTAGGCAATAAGTTAAGATGACTCCATGATCAGAAAACTTTAATTAAGTGTGATTATTTTTTTAGGTTAGCTTACATTTGAATGGTTAAGTATGGTGTAATCCGTATGAGTTTTCATTTATATTATTTCGAAATAATTTCTGATACACATTTTATTTGTGAGACTTTTTATTATCCAACAGGCGTTTGGTTTTCGTTAAAATAATTGTTTTCAATTTTGACATCCATTAGTATACGCATAGTGAATAAAAGTAGTCGTATTTATTGAAATTCTTCACTTTTAATTCTGTTTTTATTAAAAATCCTGTCAAAATGTAAAGTAGTTCAAGAGAACTTGAAAGTTCACGGTAGTTCAGTTGGTAATAGGAACTTACAAATACTCGTCAATATTAGAGCAGTACCAACTGAATTAACAATCTGGTTATGTAAAATATTACACCTCCATGCGATGTGGCGCTGTGAGCAGAGAGAGTGGATATTATAATATTAGCACAATGTGAATAAAATAGATATAAAAATAAATATTTGTACGCAATCCGTATAAATATAAATTAACAATAATAACTAACGACATTAACGAATATTCGAGCATTACCCGAGAAACAAAATATTACTGTTTTAATTTATTACTGAACAAGTAGAACCATTATTATATACGTAAGTGGAAGTAAAATATAAACACTCTAAATATATAAATTTTAAATTGTGACAGTCGAGTTAATTTAATGAAGTCAGTTTTGTCCATATATCAATATAACCTTTTAATTCAATAATTTTAATTAAATTAAATTTAGAGTGCGCATTTTAAAATATATCATTTTATAATTAATTAGATATCACTAAAATTAATTATTAACACAACATATTTTGAGTCTTCTATATTTATTACTACCCACCTAACTCACTAATTCCCAATAGCTTTCAACTGTGGTCTGGTTGAAAATAGCAAAGGGTAATCGACTTAAGGTAATATATTCACAAAGAGCTATTCAGTATGTACTACCTGTCTCAAACCAAGTTGCAGTTTTTAATATCGACATTTTTCAGATATTCCAAATTACAGCTATAACATAGCAATCTTTCATAAATCTAAATCCATTATTGAAACAGTTTATCAAGAACATGAAAATTACATTATGTGTAGAGAGACCTATAACATAATACGCAATATATAAATACAAGGGTTTTCTATTATACGGAAAGAAAATTGTTTGTAACTTATTTAATAATTTCCTTTTTGTACTTTATTTCTTTTTGCAATTAGAGATATTTCCATTTGTTACTGATCTAAATTTAATGAGAAGTTAAAGTACAAACAAAAATTGAAAGTATACCTTAAGACTTTCAGCCTCGTGCCTCGGTGCCGTCGGTATGTTTTTAGGGTGAAGAAAATGGTAGGTAATGCAATGTACATTGTGATTTACTTCTCTTGAATTATAACATTATTATTCAAACGAATTGTGTAAGTGATGTCAATTTTCCTTATTTTAAGTTGCCCTGTGTTTTACAAACTACCTTAAAATTTATATCAACAAAATCTTCCAAATTATAAAAAACTAATTCCCCTTGTGTTTTTCTACTTCAAATTATACTCAATCGTTCACCGATTCTAATATTGCATATCTTCCAATTCTAATCTTTTTAATTTTTAATGCTTTCCAATGCAAACAACATCAAAATTTTCCTTTATTTTCCAGAAACATATCTTTGTCATCTTGCTTTTCGTTGGTTTTTGTTTTATTAGTTTAATTGCAATTTTAATTACAAAATAAATATCTTGCAGAATTTAAATTATCGACCACTTTTCTACTACCATAGCAGTAGAATAAATAATAAAATATGAAGGATTTTTATTATTGATAATAAAGTTATAAGAAATCAATAAATAAACAAAAAGACAAAAATGAAATAATAGACTAGTAAGAATTTTCGATGTCTTACTTTTCAAAATTTTCAGAAAGTTTATAAATTGTTTAAAAGTATTGCTGGAATTTATTTGAAGCAGGTAAAATATTTACTGCTATATTTTCCTGTTTATATTTTATTTTATAACACTGCTACATGTTTAGAAAATTTTGAACTTTAAATAAATTATTTATTTAACTGAAAATTGTTTTATTATTGTTGTGAAAGAAAAGGCAAATTATAAAAATAATAACCATATAAATAAGTTGAATTTATAGAATTCTTACCACTTCTATTTATAAAAAGTTAACATGAATAAAAATAAACTATACACTCAGGAATGTTAGAACAATATACCTCAATTAAAAAGCAATTAAGCGTTCAAAATCTAGAAAGCAATTAATTTTTATAACATCAAGAATTTTCACTATTCGTTTCAGGTATTAAACCAAACAAATTTATTATATTATAAGAATTATGAAAATATTCATTGATATTTTTATTAACGAATAGTCATTGTATTTATGAAACTGCCTTCATTAAATTCAGGTCATATAATCTGCAAGTATGAAAAAGTGTATTATATTAATTTATGTATTTATACATAGTGACTACAATCTTACAACAATCATATTAATTGTATAAGTACCCGACTATGTTATGCGTTGTTGAAGCTGCGGTAATACTTAACTTAACTCGGATAACCGATCATTATTGTTTGTTGTGGCTCACGAGTATGAAAGATCCGGCAGGACGGCTCGCGCGTTGGGGTGCCTCGTTTCAATTAAAATATGTTTGTTTGTCCGATTCTTTGGCGCATTATTATCGGTTCTCTCGAATTAATCTCGACCATAATTAAAGTCTGAAGCTTTACTGCATCAGAAAATTACCAACAAAAATAATAAGTATTTTCCTGCGAACGGCTGTATAAAAACTTCTGGGTCGTCCGTATTTCGGTCCGTAATTCTAAAATATGGAAGGATGATTGTTATCTATCGAGCTACCCCAACATTTTCAACATTAACACCGACAGAATGAATTTAGAGCATCGTACGCTTGGTTGGTACTTGTGACCTGTCAATCCAAGCGGAAGGAACTTACGTAAGTAGATTTAACTTACATCTAACTCCATACGAGAATGTTTTGAAAGTGTGTGTTTTTTTATGCGTACGATCGTGCTCAGTCGCCAACATAACTTAGGGTGGATCTATATTTTGTTGGTTACTCAGTTAAGTCATTCTAAACATTGCTTTTTAATGCAAGCGAGCTCGTTTTTCCTTTCAACCTGACCAACCAAGAGTGGATTGCTGTTAAGACTTCTTCTTCTTCTTAGTGCCATATCTTCTTTAGACGTAGGCGATCTTCCTGGCTAAGCCAGGATGACTTTACTAGGGAAATGTTAATGGGGTGGTTTCCCTTTGCCTTCCCCATAGTCCACAGATCGATTTTGGACTTTTTAGATCACAGCACATATCCGACTTAATCAGGATTAGAACCGCGGTTTCCCGCTCTGTAGTTTGATTTACGCCAGACTGCTGATCTATTGAGACTAATTACTCTTTAATTTTTTAATGCCCTTATAAGTTAACTTTTGCATTTCACCAAATAATTCAAGAAGGAAAAGTCATATTTAAGCGTTTGTGCCGTTGGTTGTGCAAACTCTACATATTGATTGCAATAACCAATAAATTGTTCACGTAATATTTGTACCACAATCATTATTGTTGTATTATACGATCATATCGGAAATCATCTGAAGTCTCTTTATTGACTCAGTGGTTATTTTTAGGTGTTCATGTTTTGTTCCAGTTGTAATCTGCAACGATTGCAGGCATCCAGCACATCCCAAGCGCTACGCAAGCTTTGTTTGTTTATTGTGTTAATTTTACGCACGGATATGTGTACGGATCGTCATTCCCATTTAAGTGGGTTGAGGTTACTTTGCGATACCACGAAAGCGACTCTGGCGCCTACATTCACCGCTATTTTTGGATTTATACCAACTATAGTCCAGTGAAGTTCACAAAATATTACCGCTACATTTCATAACTCTACTCACGACCATCACACTACCGAACCGACAGATAAAGTTATGTTACAGGTGAATAAAATTGTGGTTTTATATAAAAAAAAAACCCAACAGTTTTGGAGATTCTTTGGATAACCATGGACATCAGATAAAAAATTGTATAAGAAGGATACACACACCAAAGCTGTCTTATCTAAAAATCAATAAAAGTTACGATTTGTTAATTTTTTTATTTCTGAGACGACGTCACGATTCCATATTATAAAATATGGAGTAACCGGAATTGGAAAACTGCTATATTAGATTTTGTTTCTATAGTGAGAATTTTCTATAACTTGAAAAGTACATTAAAATTCACTTTACTCGGTATACAAGCGGAACGAAAAATTATCTTAAATTATTAATTCTGCATTTCTAATAGAATTTCTTTTTAAAACTCATTATATTTTAACAAAAATAACAAAGAAATTATAATTATAAATAAAAATTATTGAGATATATCAATAAAAGATATCAAATGAAAAATAAGCAATTTATATAAGCGAGAAATTGACTACAAGATTGAACGCTTTCATAGCGCAAGTATTAAATGAAACTGATATCCGAAACGATCGGAAATTTATTATTTAGTTGAAACAAAAACTTAATCTATACAGGAGGCATGAAGAGGAAAAGAGAAACACTTGCAAGAAACTCATGTTATTGGAGTCCATACGAAGAAGGTACGAAATAGTAACATCTATCACCAAATGATGAAATAAATGCAGTAATTCATGTAAATTGCAAGATTCAGAATTAATTTAGTTTAAATTAATATTTCAATTAATTTCTAAAGTTAATTTGCAAGACAAAGTGTTAATACATTATAAATGTAAATTCTTACTTTACGTAATTATAATTATTAATTTTCTAACTTAAAAATGTAAATCTTTTAATCGATCATGGTTTCCATTGTTAATTTTAATAATGTTTATATAATTTCAAATAATTCAGTAATTTTCATTGTTAGATAATAGCGAAAGCTTTGATTAACAGTGTTTATGTCACAGTGTCACAGTCATATTGCATAATTTGTCTTCTTGCAAAAAGACTAGGCATTTTATGAAACACCTTCGGTTTGAATAATTAAATATGATTTTGCAGTAAGACTGATGATTTTTAATAATTATATAAAATGCATTATTAAAATTAAAGAGTTTTATGCAATATTTTATTTTTGTATTGCTATTGAAATCAGAGTTTAGTAACCCTAGCCAATTCATTTGTTATAAATTTACAAAAGCAAGATCTGTATTTTTAAGGGTTTAGAGGAAATATATTTTAATAATGATTAACTGTTATTCAGTAATTGGATATTAAAATAATAACAGATAATATTATAAAAATTATAGGTAATTATAAAATTATAGTTAAGGAAAAGGTCATGATATTCTACAAAGTAGACCGATTTTAACATAGCAGGCATCAAATAACATTCAGTGATGTATTCCATCTCACCAAAAAAATCTTAAATTTCAAAAAGTTATTTATGTTTCTGTATTATAATGAAACCGCTGGAAACTACTAAGTTAGCGCAGTAAAATTTCTTATATTCCATTTAAAATTAGAATTAAAAAACCATAAAGGTGCTCGCACATTTAGACGACACGACACGAAGCGACGAGTTTCTTGACGCTTAGAAAAATTTATATAGAATCAAATGGAGCCCGCACATTAAGGCGGCGCGGATCTGGCTCTTATTTGATTCTATGTAAATTTCCTTAAGACGGCTGTATATGTACATTTAAATTCCGACTTGAAAGTCCCCACTACTTTTTAATGTGTTTGATAGGCGTGTACTATTTTATTTGCATAGATGTAGTTACTACATACTATTGTTTCTACATCTCGTTGTTCGTGCTAATATTACATTATTGCTTCGTACGCTTGCGTTTGTCTTTTATAAATCATTTGCATTTTTAGGTATTTCATAGACGTTCGTTATTTTCTCCAAGTTTTAAAAAATCAATTATTTTTTATTTTATTTTCTTATAAAGGGTCTGTAATATAATGTCCTATAGTATTTTGCATAAAATTGTCAAGGTTGTGTTACATTTAAACTCGACTACCACACTATAGATATAGATCAAGCGTAACACATTAGCTTTGCCATATTTTTGGTTATAGACTAATTTATGATCACATAAAAAAAAGGTTGAAACAAATTAAACAATATTTATAACATTATCTAAATATATGACCAATAAAGTAACCGAAATTGTAAATAAATAATAAAAATTAAAAATTTACAGTACTTTTACAAAAAAAAAATAATTGAAAAAAAAGATTTTAAAAAGTTTACTGACAAGTTTTATGAGTACAAACTTAGAAATAATTCTTGAACCAATCGTCCTATCAACTTGAATTTTCTTAGAAAATTGTTAGCAAATATGTCTCTATCGTAACTAGAATCAAACCAAAAATTTTCACAAAAAAAAGACAAAAAGTATTTTGTACTGCTGCCATTTTGTAAACTTTATGATTTTTTTGTTCATTCTAGTTCCTGCGATAGCCACACTTGTATAGATTAAGAAAGTTTTTTGTATTTTGATTTCAGAAAAGTACAACCGGCAAAATCACTGCCGCCAGCTAGATACATTTTTTTACACGATTTTCTTGATGCTGCTTAAAGTATTAAAATAAGTAGTATTTTTGAGTTAAAAAATTTTATAGGTACAGGTTGTTGAAGTACAGTTTATTATAGGTACATTATAATTTAGAGACAGGATAGTTAGGCAAAATGCCTTTTTTTTTAAATTGAAATATTTCAGGCAGACCCAATTTAAAATCCGCTTCAGAGCATGTACTATTCAAAAATTCATTTTTTGTTTTGCCTTTTTGGGGGGTTCCAGTCTTTTTTGCCTTTTTCACCTATTTTGCGGTTGTTTTTGCCTTTTTTGTGCTTTTTGAACCAAAATATTTCTTTTTTGCTTTTTTAAAATTTATTTCTTAATTTTATTTAAAAATTTCTAAATGTTATATTTAATTATAAAAATTTTAAATTTTTAAATTAAAATTCTACTAATCAGTAGAATCCGATTCTTGTAATAATCTGGTTATGCTAGACGTAATTAGTAAAACAAAACCTCTTCTCCATTCGATTATGAAGCGCGCGTTATCACATTACTACGATTCGGCGACGTTATGCTTATTTGACGAATTCCAAACTGACTGAGATGTTATTGTTATATTAGCTTTCCAGTGAAGCAGAGAATCGACACTAGGGAAAAAATTTAATGAAAAATTAATATAATGTTTTAGAAAAAAATCCATGGTATAAAATTATACAGGAAATTTTTTTGCTGTTTTTGTACCTTTTTTGCCTTTTATTTTGCCTTTTTTGCTTGTTTTGAATGCCTTTTTGCCTGCCTTTTTGGAGGTTTTATTTTGCCTAACTATCCTGTCTCTAATTAATAATAGTACTGATATAAATTCAGACAATTCGTATTTCTTACATTATGCATTAGCTACAGAAAAAATAACTACAGTAGACCTGCGTTAATGTGAACAACAAAAATTAACCTGAATAATATAAAAAAAAATTGTTAAATCATACAACTTGCGATGTGGAGAGATCGTTCTCCACATTCAAACAAATTTTGAGTGACAAGAGAACAAATTTAAGCAGGATAGTTGTATTATTTAACGATTTTTTTTATATTATTCGGGTTAAATTTTGTTGTTCGCATTAACGTGAGTCTACTGTATTATCTATTGATACTCATATTTTAATAAGTCTCTTTATTTTAAGAGACGGTCGGAGCATAGTGGTCGAATAAGTTGACTATAAACGCTAAATGCCTGGTTCGAATCCGGGTGAAGTAAGAACTTTATTCTGGCCGTCTCTCTAGTCCTCCAGCTTGGGGGTTCTACGTCGGGCTTGCTCCTCGTCTAGGTAAAAAATGTGAAATGCTAACAAACCAAACACCAATTCGCAAGGTTGGTAGTTGGGCTCGGATAACGTTGTAATGCGTTTCAAAACCGATTATATCATCATCATTTTAATAAGTTCTTGGAGGATTGCGTATCTCCATACTTCTTGTGAATCTTGGATCAACTAATTCGGGCAGAAGACATACCTCATAAAAATTTTTTAATTTTCCAACCATTTCTTCGTGCCAAATTTTCAATCTGTTAGAAAATGAATATAATTTTTCAGTTAGTGTGTTATTTTTTTACAAATTTTTATAATTCATGTATAAATTTAAAAATATCTTGTTAAAAGATCTACTTAACCTTTTCTACCGAAAAACCTGTTGATGGTTTAGGATCATTTTCGTTGTTATCCGGTACTGTTTGAATTGAATACAACTGCTAAATAACAATAATTAAGGGCTTATTTGTTAATAGAACGTGACAGATATTTAATTTTTAGTGTTAATTTGACTTTAAAAATTAACTGTGCGAAATTATAAAAAAATTATATTTACCGTTTACGTTTTTGAGCGTTTTTACGACTTCGACGTCTTGCAGATAAATATCTACATTTACCAATTGTAAAGGATTCACTAGAAGAAATTTTACCCATTATCACATATACACTTTCGTCTGCACGATCGTTATACGAATGAGTGTAAAATTATAGGTTTGTTCCAACCACGTACAAAATCGTTTGCAAACTGTAACCGTCATGCGCAATAAGTAAAAATCATGCGCAATAGATAAAAAGAGCGCCTTTTTATTTATTGCGCATGACGGTTACCGTTTGCAAACGATTTTGTACGTGGTTGGAACAAACCTTATGTTGGAGCTGTGGAAAATTGATACGCTAGTGCCTTAGCGTATCCAAAAAAATTAAGTTTACTATAGGCATAAATTATTATGTTTCGATCTAACAAGATCGAAACATGTCTGTCGTTGTTGTAGTTTGGTTATAATTGACTTATTTTCGAATTTTTTACAATTCTTGGCAACTGTTAAGTTGCGCCACTTTGACCTCGCGAAGGGTCTTGATTGAAGGTTTATCCTCAACACATTTAGTACTGTCGTAATGACATACTTCACGACCTCTCGGAAAAGTGCTTCCACATCACATCCGTGTGTTTATTTTATTATATAAACGGGTCGTTTTATACTTATTAGCATTGCGCGAATTATTGATGTCATTTTTTGGATTATCGGATAATTCCAATTAATTTTATCGATAAAATGCTATATAGGTAAAAATTTAAAGTCAAATTATAACCAAATTCACAACTGTACGTCACTGATGAGATCTAACAAGATCGAAACATGTCTGTCGTTGTTGTAGTTTGGTTATAATTGACTTATTTTCGAATTTTTTGCATAAATTAAAATTTTGTCGATAATTCTTGGCCTCTTTTAAGGGATAAAAATTTAGCTAGTGTGTCAATTCGAATTATCCTTCGCCGTTCGGTCGGCATATCAAAGATACGTCTGAGTCTCCCCTACATTGTTATTTTTATGATTCTTATACAGATTTTTTATTAGTAACAAATGTCGATGTGGTGATCGAAAAAACAAAGAACACTGTGGTTGAGGGGTCAAAAAATAAATTATTAGGAAAATTTAGTCAAATTAATAAATTAGGAAAGTTTTAAAAAATAAGTGCTAAAGACAAATTAATTAACTTATGTGTAAATAAATTAAAATAAGTAATTTTAGACAAAGTTAGTGATATAAAACATTTGTCACATGTAGTATCGTTTCAAACACAGCTACAGCATAATTTTATCCTAAGAAAATAACATAATGCACGTCTATGAAATAGCGCACGCCTCCAACTTTTGAAATGCAATTATTTGCCAGAGGTCGCTACCTCGCAGTGATTTAAATGCATTTTCTTAATAAGCAAATATATAGGGGTTTTTGTCTTCCTACATAGATATTTTATAAATAGTTTTAATTTAAAATAGTTTGTATATTCATGGAAAGTCACTTGCAGGTCACTGGAGTGATAAATTATTATTATAAAAATGAAAATTTTTTTTTTTTAAGTTCTTAATGACTTTCCGTGAAACTAGATTTTTTTTCTAATCATTTACTTCAAACCGCATTAAATTCCATAGATTAATAAAAGAGCTATATCGATATTCGTTAAAAGTTAGGTATACAGTCCTCTTAAGCGTCAAGGAACTCGTCGCATAGTGTCGTGTCGCTTAAGTGTGAGAGCACCTTAAACAGCAACTTGAAAGAAATGCCCATCGCTAATCTTTATTTATTTTTGAAGAGAAAAACAACTTACTATAGTTAGTACACGACTGGAGTCGAACATTACGCATTAATAGGAAACAGTCCATGATCAGATTGCTTATTGCATAATGGCTCAATGTGTGACGATTACATAAATGCAATTATGCAGAAGCGATCTTCCGATGAAATTAAAACCCTGCATAATGCACTATTCAAGTAAAAACGACATAGAATCTTACCACTTATTTCAATGTGATGCATTGTTAGCCTAAGATATAAATAGTATCGAAATGTAATTTAAAAGCAGTTGCTAGTAGTTGTCAGCACTCATCAGTTGTCATTCGTAGAACTTAGTTCATTATTGTCAATTAGTATAAACCTTCTTTCGGATGTAATAGACAAATTGTATTTTTGATATAAATAAAAATCTTTTTTTTTAAATCAATTGTCCAAATTATAAGTCGGCACACGGCAACTACAGGGTGCGGCTTCCTTATTTGCAATACTGAAGCGACTTTTAATCCGAGAAGGGTGGGTGGCATTCATTCGAAAGACCTAACGTTTTCTATCATGTAGGTTTAGTAACGATCATTCAGTGGGAGGAGGGAGGAGTGCGTGTTTGCCTTACAGGTCTACTTTCAAGCGGCGGTTCAATCATCGCCACATAACGTGCATTCAGGAACCACTTTAATATCTCGCGCCCGAGTCGTGTTCTTGCATGGGTGGACAACTTTAGGAACATCGGTGACTTGCAGAAAAAACCTGCAGGTTCAAAAACCGTCAGGACACCCGAAAAAGTAGAGCAGGTTAGCCAGTCAATTTTGCAATCTCCTATGCGATCTGCTAGGTGTCTTTTGGGATGTCTGATCGTTCTGTGAGACGAATTCTTCGTAAAGAACTGCAGTTTCAACCATACAAATTAGTGCTATTGCAAAAAAATGCCTACGAAGCCGTTCTTGACAATATATGCCTCATCACGCCCTTGTGTTCTTCATGACAAAATAATTAAACTGATATCTTCTATACCGAGTTCTCTACTATTTATGTTATTCATTGTTAAAATAAGGTAGTTTTCGTGCCTCACCCTGTATTAAAGATGTAAAATTTTCAAAACATTAAAAACCATAATTTAAAAACTAAATTACATGAAAATAGCAATTATTCTAAAATAAAGATTTTGTATATTTAAAAATATTGATACGTTAAACATTGCATAATATCATTATTTAATGTACCAACCTATATAAATTAATTGATTATAGTACATTATTAGTTATACAGTTAACTAAAAAAAATTATTTATAAAGTTTCTTTGGTGACATATGTAGATACTTAGGAAGCAATAATTTCCTATTAGACATACTTTCATTCTTAATGTTACTTTTTTCTGTCTATTAATCAAAAACTACTTTATGTAATATCATTTTAAGCTTTTTACTGCTTTCAATATATTCAAAACTATTATAGTGCTAATTAAGGGTTAAAATTTAATATTAAACGTTATCACGTTCTGGATAATTAATTATACGAGTAGTATGAAACCAGGACAGTTCAATTGTAATGAGCAATTATTATTATATGAAAATTAATTTTCATTGGTGCTTGCTTACTAATATACTGGCTAATTGATATTTTATTATTAAGTTATTTTATAAACCAAGTAAGCGAGAAAATATCATAATTTATCAATACATAATTGCAAAAATTTGTGTAAGTTAATAAAGCGAAATTTCATAGCACTTAACATTATTAGACACTGTTTAGTGATATTTTGATGTCAGTCGACTTTTTTGTTGCCATAGCATTCTGGTTTTCGTATGGCTGTCGGTTCTTATTTTGAAGCACATTTTTAAAACTATTAAGGGTAATAAACGTTAGCTGAATGGTACTGCAGAATTCAATAACTGATCGCGTTATTACTGCATTTAAATTACATTTAAATTATAATGTCATTACTAGAGACAGGGTAGTTAGGCAAAATGCCTTTTTTAAAAATTGAAATATTTCAGGCAGACCCAATTTAAAATCCGTTTCAGAGCATGTACTATTCAAAAATTCATTTTTTGTGTTGCCTTTTTTGCCTTTTTGGGGGGGTTCCAGTCTTTTTTGCCTTTTTCACCTATTTTGCGGTTGTTTTTGCCTTTTTTGTGCTTTTTGAACCAAAATATTTCATTTTTGCTTAATATACCTCAGCAGTTTCCGATAGTAAATTTCCAGTTGAATAAAAAACTATTTAAACTTTTTTTTGTATCTAGTAACATATAAGAATTATTCACTGTTACCATTTTCCGTGAACACACTGTATAATTATAAAAATTTTAAATTTTTAAATTCAAATTCTACTAATCGGTAGAATCCGATTCTTGAAATAATCCGGTTATGCAGACGTAATTAGTAAAACAAAACCTCTTCTCCATTCGATTATGAAGCGCGCGTTATCAAATTACTACGATTCGGCGACGTAATTATGCTTTTTATGCTTATGCTAGGCGGTTATGCTTACTTGAAGAATTTCAAACTGACTTATTGGATGTTATTGTTATATTAGCTTTCCAGTGAAGCAGAGAATCGGCACTAGGGAAAAAATTTAATGATAAATTAATATAGGGCCGATTTCATAATCAAAACGTTAATGGACACTTAACTAAAAGATCCTTGTTAACCAATAGAAAACGTCCGTTCACTCTAACAAGCCAATAGAAATCCACATTTATTTTTAACGGCTCGTTACAAGTATTATGAAATCGGCCCATAATGTTTTAGAAAAAAATCCATCGTATAAAATTATACAGGAAATTTCTAAAATACATCAAGGAATTTCGAATGACGATATTGATTTAGAGCTAACTCCAGATCAGATAAGTTCATTGAAATTTTCCCCTAGCACGTCTTGCGATGTGGAGAGATCGTTCTCCACATTCAAACAAATTTTGAATGACAGTAGAACAAATTTAAGCTGCTGTAGATAATATCGAAAAACTTCTGGTAACAAGTTGGTACAAAAATAAATAGAATTAATTTGAATTTGTATGATTTTTGTTGAAAAAACGTTTTTGCCTTTTTTGTACCTTTTTGCCTTTTATTTTGCCTTTTTTGCTTGTTTTTAATGCCTTTTTGCCTGCCTTTTTTGAGGTTTTATTTTGCCTAACTATCCTGTCTGTAATGACTAGTCATTACTGAGTGTTTTAGCTAATGGTCTCTACACACAGTATTGGATTGGCAATGACGTGTCTTTCCAATAGCTTTGTTTGTGGAGAAATCATGAACATGTCTTTCGGATCTTACGCATGCGTTTCTATAATTTTATCGTTCGCGGTAAAATCTTACATGTTCAGAACAAGTTCAGAATAAAAAGTTTTGTGTTGTCCAAACTGTGGACTTCATAAGAAAATTCACATAGGGCATTAAATTTTGTGACTGCCCGCTTTGTTGCCATTTTGGAAGAGGATGCAGTACTTTTGGTACCATTCCGACACAAAACTCAATAATTCAAAATTTTTGGTAATATAATCACGTTCACCAATTGGCTAACAATTCTTCTTCTTCTTCTGGTGCCCTTCTCCTATCAGAGGTTGGCGACAACTTCCGCAAAAGCATCTCGATCTTTGGCCGTTGTAATCAACGTCTCAAAACCCATCTCCGTCCACTTCCTGATGTTTCGGAGCCATGACATCTTCTTCCTTCCCAGACCTCGCTTCCCCTCGATCTTTTCCTCCATGATGAGGTGGAGCAGATGGTATTGCTCGTGTCTAAATATATGTCCAAGATATGATGTCTTCCATCTCTTTATCCCAAGCAACAACTCTCTGTCTCTACCCGCTCGACGCAGCACCTCTTCGTTTGTCACGCGGTCAGTCCACGGTATTCGAAACATTCTTCTCAGAGTCCACATCTCAAATGCCTCGATCTTGTTCATGGTTGCCACCTTAAGCATCCACCCCTCCATACCATATAACAGCAGGGGCCACACGTAGCATTTCATAAATTTGTACCGCAGGTCAAAAACTAGATCTTTATTGCACAACAATGTCTTCATCTTCATGAATCCCACTCTAGCAATCTCTATTCTTATTTTTATTTCCTGGTCAGGATCTAGTTTTTCGTTCAACATGCAGACCAGGTATTTAAATTGTTCTACCTGTTCGATACTTTTTTGATTTAAACGTATGTGTGTTTGTATAGGGTGATTCACAATCACTGTTAAAGGTTAACAATTAAACCAACACAATAATTATTTAACAAATAAAAATACAAATCCTTCTCTTATGGCCATCCAAGATTGTGAATTCTTCCAAATCAAGAATCAAAATTAAACAAAACACTCCAGCAAAATTTATCCTTTGATGTACAAATATGAAGATACCAAATATTCAACTTTCAGAAATGCTCGACAAAATTTTGATAATTTTATTAAGGCCATTATCAATTACGACAATACATATGTGCCGTATTTTCATTAGATGTTGAATCGTAAGCCAAAATGACATATTAGCAATAGAATTAATTAGAAGCTTAGGTTTTCTTAGATATCAATTACCACATCAATTACCGCCTGTGCCAGCTCGTATAGAAATAATTAGCAATATTCAACCGATAGATAGCAAACCATTCAAATTAGTCATATATTATGGTTAATTTGACCGTACTACAGTTTGCAGATAAGTTAATAATTTCGAATAGTTTTAGTTGGAAATTTAAAGTCCAATTTTACTTTCGATTTTATTATACCTACACCTAGTCGGGGTTTCTAAAGACTGAAAAGAAATTTAAAAAAAATAATTTCTCGTTGCTTTTCCAATAACATTAACCACGAGACTATAATAAATAAGTGCTTTTTTGAACTAGAAATTGCTATAACTTGAACTTTTCCTTCATATGAACACAAAACTTTTAAAAGTTTGTAATTTAGAATTTCATAGAAATATAATTGTTTTATAAATTTTTGTATTTAGTATCAAAGAAAGCAATTATGCTCTAATTTTACAATTGAAAATTTCTAGAAATATAAAAGTGCTGAAGCAAGCAAAGCAAATAATAGAGAATAAATCAATTCAAAAGTGAATCAATGGATGTAATAAGCACATCCAGATTAATATACCACTAATTGCATTGTTATAAAAAGTTTTTCAAACTTTTCTTTACCATTATTATAGTAATTACATTATTTTAAAAAGGAACTGAAACAATTTTTTAATATTTGTGATGGCCATATAATTACATTTGTGTTTTAAATAAAACTAATAAAAGTAATTAATTTAGAAAAAAGAATTTTTCCTCAAACGCCGAAAACGAATGCAATTTTGTTAATATACACAAGGTTTAGGTTTCATTTCCTTTATGTGATATTTTGTTAACGTTGTGACTGTAACAAACTTTGTCTATCGTCACAGGTCGCAGAAGCCAGACAAAGTCTTTTGCTGTCGTCTGTAGCGGCAGACAAAGTAAAATAGCTTGTTATTGTTATTAAAGGTAAGCTTTAATTTTTCTAAAATTAAATTATTTAAACTTTTACATGTTTTTATTCGGAATAAAAATTATATGTGTGGCTCATCTGGTTATTGTCGGACTTCCTTCAGTAATCCGTTAAATTACATATTATTCGCATCAGAAAGTGACATTGCTGCTCCTTATACAATAATATACTTACTATATTGTCAGAATTAATGAAACTTGTACATAGTAAACACATACTTTCATTTTTATAATTTTATGTAAGTTGAGTAATCCAAAGGAGGCGGTTCCAAAGGAATTTGATGTCAATTCCGATATATCCGTTTAGATCTACCTCTTGTAAAGACCGAGACTGCTTTCCTGATTGCCTAAAAGAGGCGATAACTCTCCGTGTCTTCTAGATGGCGATGGTCGCTGGAAGGAACAGAAAGTGTTCCATAGTACCTCATCTAGGAACTAGGAAACCCGATAGGTTAATTTATTTCCCTAGTCCTGAGGGAACAATATGGAAACCTGAGCATGAACAGCGTTGCGTTGCTACCAATATGTGTGCCTTCATGGCCACTCGCCTTGTTCTGGGGACCTTGGATGGACACCTAAGGGAGAACGGCCTTAACTTGTACTTGTACGATATGGAAGGTCGAAATCCTGGTGGACTCCAAAGCGATAGCTTCAACTAGAGATGGCAGTGCACCATGGAGGTTAGTGTCCTTCTATTGTAATGAGGAACCGTGCGTAACATAAGCATTTAGGTATTATTCAATGTGGTAATATCGAGTCGTGACCGCGTCGTCAATTAAACAACCGGAACGTTCGTAGAGCGCTCGATTTCAAATCAATGAAAAATATAGGAAGGAACGCATTATTTTTAACTTTCTTTACTTTCTTTCTCAACATAGTCTCCTTTCAGCTCGAAAGATTTAGTTCAACGATACTCCAACTTTTCTAAGCAATCCAAAAATTATGATATCTGGAACTCCGCAAAATAGGCTTCTATTTCCGTCATTCTATCTAGTTTGGAAACGAAAATAAATCCAATGGGGCTAAATCTAAGCACAAAGTTGGATGTGGCAGCAATTCGCAGCTTAATTCGACCAATTTTGATGTGCTTATCGAGGACGAAATTTTTTTACTTTGCCAAAGGGAGACAATTTTTTATTAATTCAGTACCAAATCGTCCCATTAAATTTGTATAGTACTACCCCGTTATTGTACTTTTCTTTTCCAAATAGGCGGGAAATATGATGCCTCGAAAGTCACAAAAAGTCTTCCCCTCCGTTTTCCGGACGATGGCACCGTTATCGCATTCTTTGGAGCAAAGGTTTGCCGGGTGTTGTCCACTATTTTGATTCTACTTTCATTGAAGGCGCATAATGACAGGTCCATGTTTTATCAGCAATCACGGAACGCCGCAGAAACTCTTTTGAATTTTTACATTTGCTTTTAAATTATTTGGGTGCTAGCATAAGGATTCGTGAGTTAGTTTTTGATATTATAATATTATCTCGGCGAGGGGGGCAAATTAACGGACCCGCTCAGTGACGCTATCAGTCGTTAAATACGGGTACTTATCAGACTGCCCTCGTAATATACTAAGTTTGATTGCATGCATGATTAGTTTACATTTCCTTGCGCCTTAAGCCCTTAAGTTTTAGAATACTAAAAAGTTTAAAATTATTTAAAAGAAATTTGGATATCAAGCATTAGCTAAATCTAATATTCAATATTATAACGGAAACGAATTATTTATAATCGAAACTAGTGATAAATGACTAATTTTTATAAATCCGATTTGACGGACAAATAATATCTATAAATTTGATCATAAAAGCATTAATAATGGGCGTAGTTTACAAATTTAAAGCACTCCATCTTTTGTACAATAAGGAATTATAATATTTAAAGGAAATGCGAATACAATTTCTAAAACATGAAATTCTCAACAAATTAAAAAAATATCGAAAAACTCCGCTTTAAGGAAGACCAAATAATGTCGAAAATCAAACTAAAGAAAAGATTACGTGGTTACAATATCGGAAAGAATATTTCAAACTAAATTGCTAAAAATTATAATTTGAAAATACTATAAGCGAATATAAAAAAACGCATAGTATTCATAAAAACCCCAATTGTTAACATATGATACCATTTATACGTTTATTTATAATTTATAGGGTAAAATGAGATTTACCGATACACTTTTAAATTAGCCTAAATTTGTGTATGTTAATTTAACTACAGAATGCCGAAAGTTTTCATGTAAATAGTAACTTTTTGGTTCTACGGAAATTTAAATATATTCCCTAGTAGTTGAAGTAAACCAAAAAGCAATTAATGCAGAGGTTTGATTTTTACAAAATGATCCAGTTAACCTGATAGGTAGGTTAACTGAACATCTATGTACATATATGACAATCATTCTTTCTCAGTAAAAATTTCAGATTAATAAAAACTGTGATTATTAAAAAAAAGATATAGAACTAAAATAAAATTTAAGAACTGTAAATTCTGAGAAATCTATAGGTATTATAAAATATAAGTTTTGTACAGATACAGGTAGTTTAGTAGAATCGTAGGATGATTGACTTGATGAAGACTTTAGATTGGAAGGTATATTAAAAGTAATTCCATATTGTGCATCATAAACATGGTCAGACCTGAATCGAACCGAGCATTTCGATTCAATAGTCAATGTACTTAACTGCTATGCTCCGACCGTCTTCTGATTATCTCATCCGATTAGTTACGCCGCGCATGATCAGATTAACGAAATCAACAAGTATCAACAGAAATTATATAATATTATCTATTTTTAAATTACTAATTCCTATGAGATATGTAGATCCAGATGATGGCCTTTTGAATGGGTAAACTTCAATTATTCTTATTTTTAATCACAATGCTAATTTAGGAATATAATGTTAGTTTATATTGAATTAAACCTGAATATCAAACATACTAACTTAGCTAATATTAGGAGTTAGGAAGTAAAACTAGAAAAGTGCCAATATTATTACAGTTTAGAGTATATAATAAATTAATTTGCTATTGACCTATTATGAGAAAGGGATAAGGATGTTAATTGCGTGTTCAACACCAATCAAATTAGTAAATAGTAGTAACTACAATCATTAGAATGAAAACAAATCAGCCTTTTGTCGTATACCTTCTTTTTGTCTCCGTAAATGATTTTCTATATTCTATAGATATCCGGATGCTAGACTTCCTATTTTTATATTTCTTGTCTTGTTCATTATTTTACAACGCAAGAATGCTTCCAAATCAAGCAAGGGGTGGAAGATTAGCATCAGCTTCCTGAAAAGATAACGAAACATAAATTCTATCGTTATTAATCTCATTAATACCAGCACAGGGTTGGCCATAATCGATAAAGCAAATATGCATAGGTGAATGATTAGCAATTTTAAACAAAAAGTTTGTTTCTCTCATTTACGGAAAATAATTTTATACAAATAAAGAATTACCCCGATTAATTATTAATATTTATTTGTATTGTGAAACCATTTAAATAGTTTATGTTATAACGTGCGGATATTTGTGGAAGAAAATTATTATTATTGGTAATTATTAATTTTATTAATTATTCTGAGATTTTATAAACAGTAGGCATATTTGTAAAGTCACTGCAAAAATTGACGTTATAAAAATCAACGCTTTGTAACCATGGACAATAAAAAACAAGCCTAATTTATGAATGACCGAAGTAAACAACAAATTAGCAAAGTTTATACTCGTATTGTATTTAACTGACTTGATAATTTTTAAATTTTATATTGTTATTATTTATCAAAAGTTTTTCAAAAGAATTTTTAAATTCTTGATTAATTGAAACTTCGACTTAAACTTGATAAAAACATTATACTATAATACTTGAATAATCAAATCATTCACTCTTGAGCATTGACAGTTATTAAATCATATCCAAAATGTATATGTATAATGTATATACCTGTACGGAAGTAATTCGAGATGAATTCTTTTTGTGAGATCAGAATTTGTATCTTTTTATTTTTTAAGTAGTTCTTCTAGTCCACTTCCTTACATTTTTTCTGAAACCTGTTGCAATATACTTTATTTAGCTCACCAAAATAAAGTATAAAAATCCAATTGAATATAAAAAAAACTGTAAATAACATAAAGCAATATGATTATCACCGACTTCTCGGCTGTTAACTTATAAATAAAAACACTTTTTTAAGTATTATTTATTGAATAAAACAAATAACTGCTCTTATTGACAATGTTCCATCTTTCAACAGTTTTATTTATTCCTCATAATACATGAAATGAAACTAATTTGGAATAAAAATGTTTCCGATTTTATGATATTGAACTCATTATTCAATTATGTATATTAAATAAGTTGGGCAATATTGGACTTTATGAAATGTTTTCAATATCAGACCAAATTAATCACGATATAAATAACACTTCCTAAATGCGGCTTCTAAATTTGTAACTAATTTTTGCATTTTGGTTCCTAATTATTAAATAATTCTCCTAATATTCCTCAGGTCGGATCTGTATGCATTGCACCTTGCGTTGCCTTGAACGACCATGACATGATTTTCAAGGTTCACGACGCTGCGCCATCGTATTGCGCATGCAGTTAGTCTTGCGAGGATAGCGATTGCAAGCGGTTACGATATGCTGGTTTTAACTGCTTTTATATCTTGTTAAATTGGATATTAGTGTGAGTAATATCTTGCTCACTTCAATCTCCGCAATTTTTTAAAAAGAGATAATTTGCATATATGAGGTTTAATTTAGGATAATAACAAAAGGTAGGTGTAAGATTATAAATATTGAACGGCTGGAAGGTAAAGGGTTGAAACAACATTTTTGCAGCTTATATAATCTTGTTCGCCCTACCTTAGATTGTTTGACTTGCATTTTCTAATATTAATTGTTTTTATTCTGGACATCGTACGCTCGAGGCGAAATACATATAATAAATTAATGTTGCAACGGTCACTCTATCATATTACCTTTAAACATGAGGGATGTAAGGTATAAATATTTTTATGATGGACTAATTAAATTACTTTTTAAAAATGATTGATAATGAAATACACTATACCGTAATTTTCGCTTCCCAGTAAATTTAATAATAATTTATTTTACGCTTGCAAAAATTTTACGCTTTGAAAATATGAACCATTCCTTCCAGCAACAAAATACAATAGAATCGAAAGTGTCTACCTCAACATTTATTTACGCCAATGTTTACCCAATACTTTATAAGAGAAACTGAAAAAATACACAAAGCCTTCATTTTCAAGTTCTGTGAAAGCAATTTGGTAAATATTTTTTCAATCAATTATTGAATTATTATTATTTAAAAACTTAAAGATGAAGTCAATGTTAGCTTATAAAAATAATCTTCTAATTCGCAAACGTTTCAATAATTATTATCATCAACTAAGCGAATTTGCAATTATGAACAAGAACAAGACTTATTATCATTAGCTACAAGAAAAAACTTAAAAAAAAATTAACTTTTATATTTCTTTCTAGTAAGCGTAGTCCAAACATTGGATTCTAATACGCTATTAATTTATTTTCTTCGATGAAACACAAATCCACTCAAAGAGCGTCACCAAATAGATGGTATTATATAAAAACCATTTTTGTAAAATCATATGATTTAAACTAACCGCCTTTGCGTTCACCAAAAAGACGTCACAAAAGTTAGTTCTGGCAGTAACCACACCCATATTTATAATCATATAAAACAAGAAGTCGAATTTTTAACATTCGTGTCAAAATACAAACTTGCTTGCAACAAAATTGAAGTTTATTATTTCCAAATAGAATCAAGCCTTGCCTCTTGAGTATTTATCAAGCAGAAGTCTTCATGACAACACGGCTTTATATCCGATTGTTGGAAGATCACAAAGAACCCAAGTTCGATCCAACAAAAATATAAATGTACTACAGTTCAAATTAAATTATTTGATTGTTTTAGTTATTTTTGAATATTTAGAATTTATTATTACTGATTATTAGGTATTAATTACGAATTTAATATTATACGGAATTTTAATTTTAAAATTGTTAAAATTAAATTAAATTAAATTAAAATTAAGTGTTTAATTATATTTTCTTTAAGTTTATTTAGATATTTTAAATTATGTGATTGAATCAATTATTTTAACGTAAAAATAAATACAGGATTAATATCTACACGAAAATAAAGTGATTTTATCTATTGGCGATGAATCGACATAGATTGTATGGCAGATGAATATCATTCTTTTGATACAAGGGTTCTCTGCAGCTCTCTAGTTTTTTATGATATTTCCAATACCCCTTATTCATGATCATTGCAATATGAAAGAACGAGTCATCGAAAAGGATTATCTCATATCTGGGTTTGAAATCTTCTTAATTTGTTTCTAAGATTGTTTAAATTTTTCAAAATTTATAGTATATTAGTCATTAATTTTGGACGTTACGGAGTTTAAGAGTATGTAGAACCGGTTAGGGGTAAACCCAAAAACTCCAAAAGTACAAATGCGGATTCGGATGCTCAATGACGTCGTTTTGTGGCTATTGATGCCATACTAAACGAAATTGAATCAGTGTTAATGGCCATATGCTTATACACTGATTCCATTATATCTAGTCGTTTTGACTAATGGAGTCAATGGCATAGTTTGAGAAGCTGGTAGATGGGAACCAGCAATGCTTGCAGACTTCTGTTGGAATTTCAGATACTTGGAGGACTGACTACAAGAGGACAGCCAATCGTTCTAACAAAATATAAGTTTTCTAAGGAAAATAAAATTTTGCATCGATAATTTAGTATAATTCCTAAAAACCAATAAATGTTTTCACTACGAAACCTGACGTGATGTAACTATCAAACATATAAAAGACCAGCACGCTCCGCCGCCGCCTCCTCCGCCTCCAGCGTGTCAATTTTTTAGGACACACAACGCATTCTGATTGGTCGTTGGTAGTACCAACTTAAAAGTAAAAATCACCTCCCCCTGGGATCGAGTAGCACACCAATCGAATTTTCAAACTAGGCGAACTGCCCGTCCGTGGATGGGCCTTCCAGCTAGTTTTATTTATAAACCTTAATTGAGTTTCAAGTGAGGTATCATTATTACATACTATAATCCCAGTGAAAAGAAGTATTTAATTTGTTGCATAGTCCTATCAACATTATAATAATTAATTAACAGATTTAAATAATACATGTAAACACAGGGATGGTCGTAAAGACCTTATTTGTTGTTAAAGTGGTCAAAAGTAAAAGTAACAATAAATTTTTAATATTAACATTTATTAAGTTACACGAAGGAACTAAATCTTATTAAGAAATACAGAATCATTAATGGAATTTTAATATTAATTTTGTAATGTTTAATAGAAAGCAATTTTCTTTATTACATTTTCTGTCAAATTTATTTTTCATTAAATCACAGTCCTCTGGTATTTTACGTTTGTTAATTATGGATACAGAAAATATGAACAAATTAAATTTAAGACATATTTTAAGGTTGGAAGTTAAATTTCCATATGAATTAATTGCATGCTTAAATTAGAGTAATCCTAAAAGAATGACTGTTATTTTTTCACTTGTATGGTGAAAATTATTTTCTAAATTAAAACATTTATGTCCTAAATTTGTTGTAATAGCAGAACCATAATTTTATTGATAAATTTGTTCGCATCTGAATATTAGGTTATGATAACCAACTGTCAAATATTTTTTAAGGTTATATTAACAGCTGTCATTTATACTTTATTACAAATCTAGTTTAAAGTGCAGGAACGTTTCAAAAGTGACAAATATTGTTGTATTGTACCACAGGTTCATTATAACCGAGATTTACTGTACGTCTATCAGTAACGAGGTTTTCAACAAAGAATATAAACTGATCGATAAAAGTGTAAAACTTTTTACAAAATAGATATTCTGCATTAAATATAAATTTAAAATAAATGAAAATCGATTTACGTGCACGCCCACGAACGATGGACTTCGGTCAAAATTTAATCAATTTTTATTTTACAGAATATAATAAACTTTAAGTACTATTACCATGTATGAAAGTTTGTTACAAAATTCCATCTAGAGTTTTTACCATTCAGCGCATAAACGACGTGGCACTCCTACTTAGCAGACTACACCGACTTGGTACATACATATACGCTTATTGAGTTACTGAGCGAAAATTTAAGGAACTTTGGGGAAGTTTTCTCATATTTTAAATATAAAATCTTTTACGTACAAAAACAATACAATGGGCAACACAAATGATAGAAAATAGCAAAGGATGAAAAGCCCTAGCCTGTAAAATTTGTTATAGTTCAAACCTTAGTATATTAAAAAAATCTTATTAGTTTTTATTGAAATTCGCGTGAGGTTGTCGGGAAGATGATTACAGATCGATTCTTTCATTCGTCGTTCTCTTTACTATGCGAATGCAGAATTCAAGTTATATCAAAATTTTAAGTATTTCCAACATTATTTTATTTTCATTTACTTCAATATCACGAGTTTAGTTTCAATTACAGTTTTAGCAATGTGGCTTCAAGAATTTTCCTTAGGATTTCCACAACTCCTTCAATTTAATATTAACCAAAACAAAACATTCTTGCATATGTTACAAATTAGAAGCGCTTTAAATATTTTTTTTAAATTTAAGTAATTTGCATTTAGAATTTATACAAACAAAATAAATAAAAACAGTGACTTTGACAGATTCCAACCCTTTGTTGTGGTGCTACGAAAACCTAGCGTTAATTCCACTTCGCTACTGAAGCTTAGTTAAAAAAGTTTGTGTTAGAATTAAACATTTATGTAAGCAGATTATATATGTACTTTTAGTTATTTTTATTTTTTAATAATGAAAACATTTTTTGTGCAGAACGCACGCAAAAACGTTTTAATTTAATATAAAAATTATAATAACGTGATAATGTAAAAAATTCTTTCTAATTTTTTATATTATTTTTACTACTATAAATGATTGTATTATTTCAGAGCTCAAGCTCAACTGTCAATGTTTTTGTTATACGCCGCATGTCACCGTCAAATTTGTCGTAAAATTTTGCATAAAATTGCTCTCCATTGTTGTTTTAGTGGGTTATTCAAGGTTACATCAAATTTAATGGACATTTTTAAGCTCCACTACTTATAAATAAGAATTTTCAAAATTCTTCAAAAATAATGTTGCTGCATTTTGAAAAACCGCCCAAATGATATTCATACATCCACGTGTAAGGAACTTTTACCCGTCATTTCCAGTTCATAATTTATTCTTTATCGCCTTAGATCGAACTTAAATATTTTCAACGTGGACCTCGAAGGGCCGTACAGTGGTTTTTGTTTTGGTTTCTATGTTTCTTGCGGTATGGGTATCCAAACGTAACCTTGTGCGTACTACACCTGGTTAATGACCTTTATACCAGGAGACCTTTGTTCGTTGGGACTGGCAGAAGAGGACTGTGGAATACCTTTTTTTCTTTCAATCATTTTTACCGATCGCATACAGAGAATCTATATAAGGTGTAACTTTGTGAGCACCGAAAGATCTGAAGTGAGTTATCATTCTGTATTGTGATTGTGTTTTGTTTTATTTTAGACTGTTCCACGTACCTTAAGCCATTTGACCTTTGTTTTAGTTCAATAATTCAGCAGATGATTTGTGTGTGTGATTATTGCGTCAATACTTAAGAAACGTAACCTTGTTTCCCAACCTAGTTTTATTTACCCCGAGAAGTGGCAAACCGAATCCTCGCCGTGCCTCTTAATATCATAGAGCTAGTTGTTTTTCATCAGAGTTACCCACTCACGCAAACTTACCAGTCTAACTGGGTGTGGAGGGATTTCAATTGCTTAGGTGATTTGGAATTCCGTTGTATGGTGAATATGGAGTTTATATATTATTCTAACTTGTTTATTTGTTCTTAACAAAGTTGATCTGAATTTATTCTATTGTTTAAAACTAAACTTCCGCCCTATTTTTCTTCTTTCAGTTCTCGTATGTAACCTGACACATCCTCATAGTTACAAAGTATGAACTACAAAGTTGCAGAATATATGAATCATTTTTACAAACTTAAATTTCTTAAAATTATAACTTATATCTAGGTATACAATACAATCTCCTAAATTCAGAAACACAAAAATAAGAGGAAGAACATCATCTAACTCAGGTCTTATGATGTGTGCTTCTCAGAATATTTTCCAAGTTTGGAAAATGAAGCGCGATAGAAGATTATATTGTAATGAACCAGGTGATTTCAGACAAAATGGATGATATCAACTGGAACAGCAGACCTTGTTGACGGCATAAAATCTTAATGTAGAAGAGTGCCTGGGCAACTATCTCGACATGTTGGAAGGAAAATAATAGGAAAACATTGTAACGAATTTTAGTTCTGTTGCATAAACTTCTCCACAAATAATTACTCAAATATTCTGAGTACGGCCCAGACTTAATTTACTAGATATTTTAATATCTGCTTTGTGTTACTGACCTTCGAATTTACATTTGGTTAGGGCTGTCATGTGACACGCGCTTGGAGGTAGAAGGGACACGAGGTAGCGGGAGTGAGTGCCTGGCAATCATAGAAAACGGTCGAGAGAATATTTAAGTGCGTAAAAACATCATTTTTGGCGGAAATCTTTGTGTGACGTCATTGAAGTTTATATCATTGTGACCAGTGATTTTTTGCGGTCCTGTACGTGTATTTGGGATACCACCGGTACACAGTAGCATTTTTTCTGTATCCACATGTGGCCGACGCTATCGTGCTCACGCGCATTTCTCTCGACGCAGGCATTTTCTGATTCGTATCAGCTCGAGCTCACTCGTGAAGGCTCGTTTCTTTGTTGACAAACACGGACCAAAATTTTACTTTTTTGGGTTATGGTCAACTATTTCACCATTTACATCTATACTACATCTATCCAACTTTACTTTAACATCATTTCAACATCATTCCAACCGTTCCAGCAACTGTATCTGCACTTTTTTATAATCGAGGCCAGTTTGACAAGTGCGTCTGGAGTTGCGAAGCTGTCCAGGTGCTTCTGTGTTAATTGATGCGAATGCCAGTCCTCATTCTACCAGAGGACACGTCGGTTGCAAGTGGCATACTTGTCACCATTTTAAGATCTTCCAAGAGCTCTTGGGGTGAGTCATCATTGTTAGTATCCATTTTGTCTCTGACGTGTGTTGTTGTCAGCACCATTTTTAATATAGAACTGTGTATTTGCATTTGTTGTTGCGAACGCTTGTTTGACAGTAAAGTCAGTGGGCTGTGTTTTATTAATAACCAGCCGGTTCGGTTGCTATTGTTTGTAAGCAGAGAGCACGTCTCTAATTTTGTAATTTGTTTTATTATACACTTGTTAAGATCACTGTGTTTTTTTCTACCCCTGGCTACAGAGTTTATTTCAGAACCTACGGTCCCCGCTTTCCACACGAATTGCGAGCGAGCCTACATTTACCATCGTGGCCAACAAAACCTGAGAGTTTCTCGGGATTGTTTCGAACGCGGCACTCCGATTGGGTTAACTCTCCCATTAGGGGTTACCTTTCAGAGGGTGGCGTTTGTGACAACATAGCTAAGAAGAGTGTAATTCCGTAAGGGCAGAAAAGATTTAGGCATCCCATGTAATAAATTAAATATGAGGATTATTAATTCAGAACATAAAATAACTCATAAAACGCAGTTTTACATTATCAACTTTCCAGTAACAATATCGCCAGTGGCCATGTAAGATAAACGATAAAACTTATCGTTGCATGCCGAAATATGCATGAAGGTCGTCATCATTATCATCAAGCAACTTATAATTGATTTTCTATATATCTACGCAATGAGAATTTCAATGTTGCAAGTCATTTAATGTGAGGCTATTTATTTCATTGGTTATGTTCTTTTAGAATAATCCAACTGTAGGTTTTACTTATCCTGATATATTCATACAGAATATCTTCCACTTATTCTTCTTAGAAGCAATTCTAAGAGAATCCTCTTCTAGTAGACTAAAGCCTGTTATTTTACCAACAACTGCATCGTTTCTTAGGCAGTGTTAGAAGCCTTGAGCATATAAATATTTTTACATCATCAGGTAGCTTGTTAGACTTGCCTTCAGATGTGCCTTGTATCCTGGGTTTTATGTTAATGGTGGCAATTCACTAACCCAGGGGACCACCGGTTTAACGTACCGCCCGAAGCACGGAGATTAGTCATATGAAAGTGTATGATTTTGTCCGGGTTTGAACCCTATATATGATTTATGTATCATATACAGAATATGTACAACTTTAATTTGCGGTACTTCAATTTTTGGGATTGAGTTTTTAATTTAATATGCTTCGTATTCTATATTTTACACTTAATTTTGCATTTCAAAAGTATAATATTACCTCTTTCTTCAATTATTTAATAAAACAACTTTTCATTTTCATCGAGTTTTATTGAACGATCTGGCACCCTCAGACGATCAGTATTTATTTTTATAGTTAGTCGAAAAATTTGCATCTGAATGGAAAAGAACAATGACATATCGATTCTCAAGCTGGAAATAAAATATATTATGTTACATGTTTATGTTTTATAACTGAATTTGAAATTCAAAAACATCTCACCTCCCAATTTTAACTGTTTTTTATTAACTAATCTGTTCGGTACATTTTTGCGAAATAATCACTTTTGCGGTAGACTTTTGATATCTTGCACTCGAAGCTGGATATAAAATCTAGCCTTCCTTAACAATTTAAGTATGATACGGATAATAAAATCTTGTCGGTAATTCAGACAGCATTAACAGAGCAATTATAATTAAGTTTTAATTCTTATGACTATATTATCTAATAAAATATTAAGATTTATTTTGTATTTATCATTATTATTATAAAAAATTAAAATCTAAAAATTAATTATTCAAATAAATTATTGTTCAAATTACATGCCTCATTTTCTTTTCCAACTCATCAGATAAATATTAGCAGTGTCAGTTTAACTTGGTTGAAAATTGATTTTCTACATTTTCTTGCAAATTATTAAATTAACAAAGGGAAACGAGCAGTTTGATACTTTTTGATGTTATTAGTACCTACCGACCTACCCTAATGGTGCCATAAGAATAATAATTGATGAAATGGTGTGCTATTTATTATTTTTGAAATTGAAAGAAAATGTAAAGAAAACATTTCAGTTCGCTTCTATTCTACCGTAGTAAAAATATAAAGTGCAAATAATACTTATAAAACGTTTACTAGCGAATTTTATTTAAGGAATATGGAAATCATAAATGTGAAATGCAATGGAGATAAGGGATTGAAAAAGAAGTAAGAACTTTAATTATTATTGGTGCTACAGTAAAATATTTTTTGTTAAGTTATAATGAGTTTATTCATATTTTTAGCTCTCCGCATTTCCAAATTTTCTAATAAGTTTAGTTTTGTAACTTTGTTATAAAAGTGTAAAGGTTTGAAGTTCTTTGTGCAATTTTTGCAAATTCTATGCAACTTTTCAGGCTCACTAAATTACCATTTTAAAATTCATTACTTGATTTATTGTTTGATCAATACAGACTGCTTTACTCTCATTAATTTAATTCTATATTTCTCATTTATCAACTTAAAATTTAATGATAATGAGTAATGAGCCACTTAAGTTTTTATATTGTAATAGATACTCTCCTGGTTTGGAGATTTAATAAAATTTAAATTGGATTTAAATGTTTTCTTGTTATTGTTCGACGATCCAAAAACGTTCTATAAATTCTATAAAAAGCTCTATTTTTAGACTTGTTGCTTTTGCTAACTTTGCTTTTTCCATGTTTGACATTGGTCAACGTTGCATATTAAATTTTTAGCTTCTGATAACTGCCAATTCTATCGAAAACTTCGCTTTTATACCTCTCTAAAATATGATTACGCTTTTCACATCCTAAAGCATTGTTATTCCACTGTAATGCTAAAAATTGTAATAATTACAATTACAATAAATACAACAGCTTAACGTGGAATCTGAACTACGACACAAATAATTTTGTTGCCATTGGGATTCGAACCAACGCTATTCAATTCCCTATGCTGTACCCTAACTTTTACAATTAAGAAATCTATATAATAATCTGTTCACTTCAAAATTGATATAGGAAAGTTTAATTATACCTTTTTACTTATTATACGAAAAAAAGTATAATTATTATCAAATTTGCTATAGCGGAAATCGGAAAATTAATCAAGTGATAACTTTTTTAACTAAAATAGTCCTTATTTAAAATTTACATTCGAATAATTTGGTTAATTACAAATGAAACCTTATTTTAACTTGATTTACATAGTTAATGTTACTTTAATTGATGATCTTCAATCGACTAATTCTAATTTAACTCGTAGTCCACTAACTGTAATTTTGTAACATAAAGGAATCGTGTCAGTACAAAGGTGTGCTGGAGGCGGCGCAGAGGGAAATTCATTCTCATTCGTTAATGAGTCACAGGTATGCATTTGTTCGTTTTGTCGACGAAATTCATTAGTATAGTTAGGTTAAATTTGTTCAATTCAGTCTCTCGAAAATGGAAGTATTCGATTATTTGAGAACTAGCACGACTTCGACAACTGAAAAGTTTGCGCTCCGAGTGCAAACAAAGGTCAACCGTGGTTCCAATAAATATGTTATGGAAGCTGTAGTATCAAAAAAGTGTCTGGGTCTGGATGACCAGTCAAGATAGATGGAAATGAACTGCAGACTTTACCCGAAGAAAACTCAAGTTAACTGATTTTACTACTCACTATCACTTGAAAAATATTGGAATCGGATAGTCACGTAGGATGAAAGTAGTAAGTTGGTAAAGTTCGTTTTCACCTGACACGAATGCTACCGTGCAACAAATTTTCTAGCTTCTATAATATCATAATGTCAAGTTTTTATTTCTTAGAAATCTGATTCGAAATTTAAGTGGATGGAGGTCAGTTTAATTAGCAATATGATTTGGTTCATCAACTTTTTGGCGTGGTCGTTTCAGATGGATGCTGGATACCTGGGTGATAACCGCTCCACTTGAATCGATCTTGACGTTTCTATGTCATTTATTTGTGATGCCCGCCAATCGGAATAGATCTGATGCCTTCGCAGACTGTATACGAAAAGATTTTCATTAGAAAAAAATGTATATTGCATAATTCCAAAGTAAATTTGGATTATTGGTGCCCAGGTAATTCCTTTTCCGGATAAGTATTTGAGTCACCTTATTATAAACTTAAGACGGGTTCCGGACCACTTATGCTCTCGACAGTTGATATAAAGAATGGTCGTCTATGAACTACAGATAGGGCATCGTGACAATGACACAAATACAAAGCAATTTGTATCCCAGAATGTATTCCGTAAAATGTATTACGGAATTGCTAGAAAAGTCTACTAAATAAATCGAAATCCAACATAATATATCTTAATTTTCCTCTTAAAAGTTAAAGTCAACAATTTAGTCTCCAACTTAAAAGACAACGGCATACCGTTAAATAATCTCAATCCACTACACAATATCATATTGTACGGTTGTGTGAGTCCTAATATCTCTAAAGAAATTCAATCAAAACTCATGCACATTGTTCACTGATATACCATGTACATCTCCCAAAGTAAGCTATGCTATTACACGAATACCCTGGAAGTATCTAATTTTTTAGCTTAAACGCAAAAATCAAAACATTATTTCAAATTCTAGAATAATACTATACATCTCAAATGTATTATACGTATTTAAATTTTTAACCCTCAAACTTATCCTCATACCTAATCGTAGTTTTGGCCATCTGCTCAATAAAGCATTATTGCCTATAAAAAGAAAAGACGAAGAATATTTAAAATGGGGCTTGATTATAGTATTATAAATCTTGATAGCATTCAAAGCCGTTACATTCTTTCTAATTATCACAAAATTCAATTGATTTGCTTTTCATAAATACAATCAAAAATATAAAGGTAGTTAATGAACAACACGTTAGAATATATAAAACTTTCCCCTACTTAACCGAACACAGGTTATGATATTCAATTACGTTCTTGAACTGTTACCACGATTATATATTTCTATCGTGATTTCGTAATCGCCCTTAAATAAAGTTTTATGAATTTTACCTGTAAAAAATAAAATTTGTTTATGAGCTACTCTTAGTAATCAATTAGAAAATTTAATCGATGGTATAATAATTTTGGTACATTTACATTTTTTCTATCCCGGATTGATATCACGTATCCAGAATTTAGATGAATAAAAAATTGGTTCAACATCATTGTCTATGTTTTACTATAAGATACTTTAGTTTCTAAACCACCGAGCACACCCAGAAGTTCATAACTTATACGCACGTCTACACAAGCGGCTTGAGAATAAATCAAACATTCTGTTTGTTTAACAAAAGTAGATACTGACGGGAATATTAATTCCAAGAATTGAAAATTATTATATCCAAAATATTTTAAAAAGTTCTAAAAAGTAGACTACAAACAACTATGTAAAAAGAAACAAATCTGATGTAAGCGTTTTTATGTTTACTACAAAATTTTCCACTTGTTTGTCGTAGAATATAAAAATGTTACAACCAACAGGTATGAAACTATAAAGCGACTGAATATTTACTACACCTACCATTTAAATGAAAAGCACAATTTTCAGTTAACTTTTTAATATTAGGATGCATATGAAATAATTCCTTTTGATTATTTGTAATTAAACTGAATTATGAATATATTTAAATAATTAAACGAACGCTACATCACATTTAGAAAAATTACTACTAAATAGGCGATACATTTTGGAAACAGTATTGTAGTAGCAAATTATTACGTTTCGGAAAACTTTCTCAACTTCATAAATTGAAATATCGGTTGTCGATAAAGTCAATAATATTTATAAAGTAATTATTTATTTATATTACCAAAAATGTTTGATTTAAATAGCAAAGGATTAAGAAAATAAGTATTGTTTTTAATGTTTTAATGATTTTACTACATTAAAACGTAAATTTCCCTCTGTTCACAACCCCTAATGAGAGGGCCGATCCACTAGCGAAACAATAAAACAATGCTAGTATAGACCAACCCTTGATGATAGATTTCGGAGAGCTGGTAAGAATAGGTTCTTGAAATAAATGTAGTTCGGGGGGTGGCTTCTACAATAAAACTTCGGGGTAACAGAAAAGTTTTAATAACAAGAAGTACTCGAGAATGCGTTTTTTTCCCATTCGACAGACTATGTGCTATTTCGAAGGATGAAAAGCGATGGATGAGCTCTCTTCAGATGACCAGTAGCACCTGACTTATATCTTGTTTCTCCCAAACAAACACTGAACAAGGTTTTCCTTAGTTGGAATCGGTTTGGAAATAGTCGTCGACATTGGCGGTGTAAATATTGAAGGATGAAATACTACCCTGACTGACTGGGTGGATTCGGATTTGGACTCGAAACTTTCTAAAGAAGGTAAATCAAGGCCGAAGTCCTCGCTATCACAAGAACCAACGAACGAACTTTCTCGAACCCAATTGGATGGCGTCGTGAAAGTAAATTGATGGAACGAAGGTTTCCAGATGATAACAAATGATCGGAATAGTGTGGATTATGTAAAATGTGCCACTGTACTAAGAATGAAATGGGAAAGGTACATTTCGCCGAGAACGATTCGC
Source organism: Rhagonycha lutea (assembly GCA_958510855.1). NCBI lineage: Eukaryota > Metazoa > Arthropoda > Insecta > Coleoptera > Cantharidae > Rhagonycha > Rhagonycha lutea. The sequence goes on from OY294042.1 coordinate 8,321,611, forward strand.
CGAGATACACTTCGCCGGGAACGATTCGCCGAGAACGATTCGCCGACAGGTACGATTCGCCGGGAACGATTCGCCGGGAACGACTCGCCGAGAACGATTCGCCGAGAACGATTCGCCGAGAACGATTCGCCGACAGGCACGATTCGCCGGGAACGATTCGCCGGGAACGATTCGCCGAGAACGATTCGCCGAGAACGATTCGCCGAGAGTAATTTTATATATTACATTTTTAATATTGTGGTAAAATATAAGGTTTAAGAAGCAAAAAAAAAGATTTAATAAAAGGAAATAGATTAGTTAAATGTAGATTATTTAAAATTTTATTTAAAATAATAAAATTAAATTTACAGTTTAGTTACAGTTATTAATTCAAATATCCATAAAGTCCAAATATTCATTTTTTTGTTAATGAGGGGACCGTGAAAAGAGATATCCACCGGCGGAATTTAGGTTAGTGTTAGGAAACGATTTTTTTTTTAATGAAGAGACCGTGAAAAGAGAAATCCACCGGTCGAACTTAGGTTAGTGGTAAGAAACGATTTATTTTAATGAGAGAACCGTGAAAAGAGAGATATACCGGTCGAGAGGAGGTTAGTGTTAGGAAACAATTTTTTTTAATGAGAGGACCGTTAAAAGAGAGATCCACCGGTCGAGCTTAGGTTAGTGGTAGGAATCGATTTCTTTTTAATGAGGGGACCGTTAAAAATCCAAGGTCGAGCTTAGGTTAGTAGTAGGTTTTGACTGCGGCGAAATGGGTGGGCGGCGAAATGGTGTATATTCAGATTAGATAGGTCGTAGATACATGTGGAGGGAGAACGCTTGATACCCCCAATCTTACCAACATAAACCCGCATGTACGAGTTTTCGTTACTGCGCATTAGCTCCAACTAAAAATTGAAATTTCATCACAAAATTCAGTCTTTCAACCGCCTAATATATTTCATAAAACTTTTAAAGAGCCGTTAAAAGTAAAGGTGGATTTCTATTGGCTTGTTAGAGTTAACACACGTTTTCTATTGGTTAATTAGGAACTTTTAGATAACGCTTTTATTATAAAACCGGCCTAAGCGCTAAAATATTAGAATTTTAACTAATATGTAAAGAACAACATACAAGAAATTATATTTAATGTCACTTTAAAAATTGTGTCACGGAGAATCGTTCTCGGCGAATCGTTCTCGGCGAATCGTTCTCGGCGAATTGTTCTCGGCGAATCGTGTCTCGGCGAATCGTGTCTCGGCGAATCGTTCTCGGCGAATCGTTCTCGGCGAATCGTTCTCGGCGAATCGTTCTCGGCGAATCGTGTCTCGGCGAATCGTGCCTCGGCGAATCGTGTCTCGGCGAATCGTTCCCGGCGAAGTGTTATCGGCGAATCGTTCTCGGCGAAATGTACCCAACCCGAATGAAATTCGGATCAATTGCACAATCTTTAATAAAAGCAGCGATCACTGTAACAATTGAGTCCACAGTGAACCAAATTCACCTCGTTGATTCCCTTAGCGCAGTACGTTCACGCAGCTGGCTGAATTCGAACGAAACGCAACCTCGTTTCAATATTAGAAGAAAATTGAAAGCAAGGATTTCTAAACAAATGAAATAAATTTGTTACAAATTGATGTGTAACTCGCCGTTTGCATGTTCCATGATACGCCACTGATCTGCATGATACGCCACTGGCATATATTGTTTGTTTATCAATTTTATTCATTATGGTAATAATTCCGCCTGTGGGTTATACAACTTCTTTTCATTCACTTCTTTTCATCGAGATATTCTGAACATTAAAATCGATGGGAATAGGAAGAGATACAAAAATTTTTGTACAAACGAGGAGGTTATGTTCAATGCTTTTTTTATCTTTTTGAAACATAGCGTTCTGACCTAGACGGTTGGATTTTTTGTCCATATCGACTTCATGAACGCTAAATACCCGGTTCGAATCCGAATAAAGTAAGAACTTTATTCTGACCGTCTCCCCTCGGAAGGCAATGGCAAACCACCGAGAGTAATATGCCAAGAAAAATCCTTAAAATGTTAATGATCTAAATAAGTCCAAAATTGATCTGTGGACTAAGGGGAAGGCAAACCACCACCCCATTAACATTAACATTTCCCTGGTACAGCCTTCTTGGCTAAGTCGGAGGGATCGCCGTACATCCGAAATCGGATAGGCACCTGAAGAAGAAGAATCGACTTCATCATGAAACGCCTTCTGGCTTTTGATGTTTCAACATTTCTGGTTAACGCTGTTATCTCGATCTGTGCAAACGAAGATCCTGTTATTGGTTTTCCTGTGGATGGGTTATTCCAAGCATCTGGAACGAATTCCCATATTATCATACTTGTTAAGGCTACTGGCGTAGAGGCATTCTTTCCCACTGGTCGTGTTTATGACAAGGAAGCCGATCGATCGCATTCCCTCGTAAGCCAGTTCAGTAAGAAACATATACTTGAGGTGAGTTTTTCAAATCGCACTGTTAACAAGCTTATTGTAGTTGATTGTTATTTAGCCTTACCCAATTTTGCATGGTATTTTGTGCGCAGTTCAAAATACTTTCACTACGTGTGACTTGCCCATTGTCAGTGAGGATCTCCATCAGAGCGAACGCTTGTTTTGGAGCTATAGCTCAATCAAGTTGTATTTATAAAGGCTGTGCAATAATTACAGCTGGCGCCCAAAACCTATTTCTTTTTGAGAAAGTTGTCTGTGGCACACCAGAGCAGGTAGTAGCAACTGCGCATCCCCAAACATCAAGGCGAACCCACGAGAACGTCCGCGTTACCCGTGCCCTCCATATCAGTGGACTAAATATCCAAGCTTAGCTACTCTCATGTCATCGAGAGGTAAAGTGGCTGGTGTATTCGTTATTAAGGGAGATTAGCGATACAGATGTTAGAAAACATAGTTTGGTGTCACCTGGATAACAGTAGCAAGCTCCACCCTCATCATCGTTGGTAATTGGTGGTTGTAAAATATTTGTAGTGCAGAAGTTAAAAGTTAGGTAAATTTTACACCGGCGCGACTTTTAAAATAATAATTTTATATAATATGAAAGCTTCCATGTATGCTATACCAAAGCTGTTCCGCATTCAAAAAAGAATAAGTACCATCTTGAGATAAAATTATGATTGTTATTATTATATTATTCCATTTATTAAACTGTAAAATAAAGTTAACTGCGTTAGGACGAACTAAAGTATAAAATACTGGGCAATATTAAAACAAACCGGAGAGTGTAATAAATAAATCATGTGATAAATTTTTCAACTTGTAATAAAACAAAAAAAGTTTACCTGCCATAAATATCTTCGCAATCATAGTAAGTTATAAAAGCAAGAAAGTTTATTCAACAGGTTGCGTGTTCTGAAGATATAAAAATATTAGGCCTTTGTAGTGTTGTAATATATATGTATGTTTATGCTATGAAATATTTAAAGGAAATGGGAAACGTAATAGGTCCTAATAGAAATTTCCATTTTAAGAATTAAATTTAATAGCCTTAGTGCTTTATTGGTGATAAAACAAAAAAATACTTATGATATTGTGAATGATGTAATTTAGCAGAATAACCGTTATAAATTAATAAGCTCCTTATTTTTCTTCATCAAGATAATTTATCCTACTTTGAATAAGACAAAATTTAATAATTATTATTTCGCATAAACATAGCTTTAGCGACAATATTGGGATATTAAAATTATGTTTCAATTAAAAAACCTGCGTAAAATATAATGAAGGTATTTATCAACGCTAAAATGAAATTATTATTTTGTTTTTTCCTATTTTTTAAGTTCTTTAGTATCTTCGCCAGCGGCAAAAGTAATTTTATGTGTACTTTTAAAATTTCAAGCCAAGTCTCAAAGTAATTATTTATTTAATTACTTTTAATAAATTGTTATTATTATTAATGTGACTGTGAAATACTCGTCTATATTAATTTGATAACAAGGAAAGTTCGAATACTAATTCTTGTATTGTACAATAGAAGTACTTCTCCAATAACGCCGTATGAGAGAACCATTTCAATAGTCTTCATTGTATGTGGAGGACTATCTTCATTCATATATAAATCAGGATTGGGCAAAAACTTCCATTTCAAGGATAATTTATAATGACCCACTACTAACAGTTTTTTTCGTAATCGTTACGTTTGGTGATTATGATAGAGGTAAACAAATGTTTTGCGTTAATTCACACAGCATTAACAGATAAGTCATACTATAGCTGTGTTAGAACTTACTATGCATATATTTCTTAGTATTGGTTAATAACTGTTTCAGAGACATTTACAGAAATTCTGTGACATAAATGTCAGATTCTGCTAACGGTATATTAACCAATTATTAATTCGCTACTGCGCACGAATAAGGAGCTTCATTTCACTGTATTGGAATTAACGCCTTATTCGAATTCTTAATCGCTTTACGATTTGATCGCTTTAGTTTACGAGGTCAAATTTCTACGATTTGAATATGTTTTCATTTAATAAAAAAGATTCCATCTAGCGGTAAAATTTAATACCTTAAAATTTTCAAACATTAATCTTGTATTTTCAACGTTTTAAAAATGTTAGGTTTCATTCTGTTCGTCTTTAAATGTTGTTTTAAAGTTTTAGCCAATTTTTTAGCTTCATAGATTACCACTAAAATGTCGATCCAATTTTAAAACATTGCCGTGGTATTTTGTGGAACTTAACACTAAATCAAGTCGAATGTGGTTTATTTGGTTTTCGTCCTGGTTTTGCACCTTTTACATAAATTAAGTTTACAAACCTGGTCACCTGCTGATAGCAATATCTGTTTCGATATTACAGTTTCTACGCGCTGGGGTATCAGCTGTGCACTTTATATTGCAATAGACGATTATTTTATGGTGTCAGCTTAAAATTCTTAACTTAAACAGTGCAATTCATAAAATAATGAAACATTTCAACTAAAGCACCAATTAAATATTCGATGAATGCTCACGAACAACCCTGCTCTCGACACTGAAGAAAATGGCTAACCGTCCAATAATTTTGTTCGTTTTAGTTTTTTGTTTTGGCAGCAAAACTTGTTCGCTACTATTGCGTGTGAATCCCATATATATTCATTTACATTTACAGACACAGAAGTTTTCTTGCTATACTTTTGTAAGTTATTTCCGTATCTTTTTTAATACTATCCAGTGTTAGAAACTTTTGCTTGAATATTTCAAATTCGTTACGTGAATATAATTATTTTAATTTTATCGACAGGTTTCATGAAGTTCTACTTTACGAGATTACTAAGTTGGTGTGAAGTTTTCTGTGTTAAATAAATTTTGTTTTTAATTGATAAGTTCATTTTTGGTATATGATTAGTTTGTATGATACAATTACTTATTATAAATAAACATTACTTTAATTTAATGAGAAATTAAAAGTAAAATTCTCGTTAATCCATCTTACGCGTCCTAGTTTTTCTACGTATCTGCTAAAAGAAAACAGAATAAGAGAGATACAAACTTGGGACAAACAATTTAGAGTGCCTACTTTAGATTCAAAATTAAAATTGAGGATGATCGGGAGAGGTAAAATATAACTATCGCTTGCTTTCATTTAAACATGACTTTCATTAATAAAATAAACACACGGATGTGATGTGGAAGCACTTTTCCGAGAGGTCGTGAAGACATGTCATTACGACAGTACTAAATATGTTGAGGATAAACCTTCAATCAAGACCCTTCGCGAGGTCAAAATGGCGCAATCAATTATAACCAAATCCATAACTGTACGTCACTGATGAGATCTAACAAGATCGAAACATGTCTGTCGTTGTTGTGGTTTGGTTATAATTGACTTATTTTCGAACTTTCATTAATATTAAAAAAATAAATCGTAGTGTAGTTTAGAATCTCGCTCATGTAGAAGTTCAAGTTTGTGAACAATATGAACATTTGAAAAACCTAAGTATAGAAATAATGCCGATATATCTTTTATTGTGAAACTACATAATATACCAGTTGTTTACACATCGTGTTAGTTGTAACAACTCACTCGGGAATAAAAATATCCGTATTGTTTATTTGATCTTTGCTAGAATAACAAAATGTTATCATTTATTCACGTTAAGCTACTGTTTATTTGTTTGTTCCAGTACTTGTACAGTTTCATGTTTCAATAAGACAAGTTTTAATAACGCGACCACGCTATAATTCTTCATGTTGTGTTTTACAACTTCTAACTTACATGGAAAAGTAGTTTCAACCACTCGAAGAAATTGTGAGAAATTATAAATTAGTACTACCTACTAAAATACTTAGGTTTAAGTTGAGCTAAGTCTACCTCTGTCAGTCACATAAGATTTTTTTTATATTTGCTAGTAATCTCTTTACAACATTGTTATGCTAATCTAATGAATAATTTTCATAATCTACATTTTAACCTTAACCTAACTTACATTAAATAAACTAATGTTGCATTCCCTTAATTTTAAGCTGTTCCGAAAATCAACTTAAAATTTTCCGAATACAATAACCACTGTTTACTGTAAAGTATATCTATTTTGGTCTCAAAGCATTTTCTTAACTTACTTCTTATAGTTTATTAGAGTGCACTTTCTCCACGAGGGGGCAATAAATACTGGTATATTTTTCTACGCGAGGGTAAAGGCAGATCATTAATGTAATCTCTTCTTGACATGAGTTTTAACTTAAAATAGTGAAACAGAATAGATTCAGAAGTATTAAGAAATTTTAACAGTTATGTATCGATCACTTTAAATTTACTACGTAGTTCTGATAACGAGCAGTTTTAATCTAAAATTTAACGAGAAGTATAACCATCAATAAATCAATTATGTTACTATAATAATCGCAAAATTATTATTGCGTAGATTAAGTATATTCCACATTGTTTTAGAAATTTATAGGAAAAATCAATTTTTACTATCTGCAGCAATCCAAGTGCTAGTTTGTTTGTAACATCCAGCATTGCTCTTGATCAAAGCCAAAAGTTTGTATGGTTAATATCAATTTACTTTGACAGTTATTTTTGTTATATAATTCGTTTTACTGTGACTGAAAAGATTTCTTGTTTCATGCGGTTTCATTTGGTACACTTGGATAATCTTACAAAATTTCGGCGATAGCGTTATTGCGGATCAACTTTCTAATCGTTTTAAATATCTTCAAATTTTCAAAATGAGTTTCCTCATCGACTGAATGAGGCAAGACAAACAGGAGAAATCTTAGTCAGAAGAAGGTGTACCCAGTTTTGTAGCTATGCCTTGCTTTGAAGGGATGATCTAGAAATATGTTGTTGCTGCGCTGAGTCGTTGTTACTCAGTCCTCAGTCGCAAAATTTGTCTTTAAATTCTTACAAGGATATCTACGCCTGTAATATGCATTTTTCGCCTGTACAGAATTTCCATACCTTTCTATTAAATAATTCTTCTTTGTACCTTATACTGGCTGTGTGCAAATAAATACTTTTTTATTATTTCAAATTGGAACACCGTAGGTTTCCTTCTTGCATTTAACTGGCGCCCACAATTTTCATTCTATTTAGATGTTTTCGTTGTGACCTGCAATAACCAACCGCACTACCAGCATTTCGAACCCGCAAAAGTACCAAAGAATAAGAATTTATTGGTTATTGGTAACGGTCAACATATAAAAAGTGATTCGGAATCTCCAGAAGCCGAAGATGGGTTTATTGCTGTAACACGTAGGATTCGAAATTCGAAGATACATTTAACACGTATCAACCCCAAGGTTAGTGAAGAAAATATCTTGAAATTTATAAATACCAAACTAATTTCAGAATTAGTGGTCAACATTCAACCGAATGTGAAATTAGAAAAGCTCATTTCGAGATACTCCGAAAGTTATAGCTCGTTCAAATTAACTGTAAGTTCGGTTTATATGGGCAAACTCATGGATCCGAGTTTCTGGCCTAATGATGTACTAGTCAGAAGATTTTTGGAAAAATCTGTCTCGACACGTTCAAGGGAGAATTTTCAACAGTTCTCTCAAACAAATACAACAACCTAAGCATTTTCTACCAAAATGTTAGGGGTTTTCGTACTAACTTAAACAAACTTTTAGTGAACACTTTGAACGAATCGTACCCTGTTATTGTGTTGACCGAAACCTGGTTATCAGACCAACACTTTAACAATGAATTTATTGACGAAAGATATGATGTTTATCGAAATGATCGCTCCGGATTAACCAGTGATAAGAAATTGGGTGGAGGCGTTCTTATTGCTGTCTTAAAGAAATTTAATTCAAATCAAATTTCCACTCCGGTTAAATTGAGAGAAGAGGTTTGGGTGTCTTTGAGCAATGGATGCAACAAGTTTCTTGTCGGTGGTACGTACATTCCACCAAACTCATCAATCGAGGTCTTTACAGAACATTTAAATACAGTTAATTTAATTATGCAATCTTTCTCAAATCATAAAATCTGCATTGCTGGTGACTACAATTTACCTAACTTATCGTGGCAACTCGATCAAGTTGACGGTGTTAATTTTTTATCTCCTGTAAATGTCAATTCTCTCGTAGAAGAAACTTTGTGTGACGATCTAGCCTTTGTCGGGTTTTCGCAATTTAATTCCATACCTAATGGTAATAATGTCCTGCTAGATCTAGTATTTTTCAACGATTCTTGCATAAATGTCATCGAATCTTCTCCTTTAATAACACCTGTGGATATTAATCATCCTCCATTGCTAATCACAAACACAGAAATGGATTCAGTAGATTCGTCTGATACTGTTACGCACTACTATGATTTCAAAAATGCACCTTATGATGCCATAAATGCACATCTGGAACATATGGATTGGAATTTCCTGCTCGATTCAACAGATTTAAACGTTAGTGTTAAGGTTTTCTATCTAAAAATGCAATATGTTATAGACTTGTTTATACCAACTATAAGCAAACGTAATAGTAATTTTCCTCATTGGTTTAGTCCAGCAACTAAAAAATTCATCTCTCTGAAAAAATCTCATCATAAATCGTATAAAAATAATGGGCAGCATAGTGACTACCTGAAGTTTTGCGAAGTAAGAAAGCAATGTAAGGATTCCATTGAACTTGATAGACTGACGCATATCAACAAGGTAGAAAACGATATTCTTAATAATTCCGCAAAGGGCTTTTGGTCATTCGTAAACTCCTCTAAAAAGAGCAACGGCATTCCATCTAGTATGTATCTTAATGAAATTTCGGCCGATAACTCTGCAGATATTGCAAATCTTTTTGCTAATCACTTTGAATCGGTCTACTGCAAGCATGATAATCTAGGTCGAATCATTAACGACGACACTGCATGGGATGATCTTATTAAAAATTGTCTCGATATCAACTCACTTGAAATCAATGAGGCTGATATTTTGAGTAAGTTGAATGGGCTTGATTTAAATCCGGTTCCAGGATTTGACGGGATTCCTTCTATATTCTTGAACAAGTGCGGCGTTGTTTTAGTTCGACCTCTAAAGATACTATTTAACAAATCTATTAAGTCGTCAATTTTCCCGGATATTTGGAAGGTCTCTACGGTAACACCAATATATAAAAAAGACTGCAAATCAAATGTAAAGAATTACAGACCTATTTGTATCTTGTCATGTATTCCTAAACTCTTCGAGAGTCTAGTTACTGATATTCTGTATAATGCTGTCAAGAGTATTATAATTGAAGAACAACATGGGTTCTACAAAGGTAGATCTACCTCCACAAACCTATTCATATTTATCGATAACATTGTACATGCCATGGAATCAGGCTCAAGTATGGACTGCATTTATACGGACTTTATCAAAGCCTTTGACCGTGTCAATAATCTGCAAAGATTGATTTTCAAATTAAAAAGAATGGGGATTGGAGATTCGATAACTAGCTGGCTGGCTTCGTATCTCTCAAACCGAGTTCAAATAGTTCGTATTGGAGGTAAGCTCTCCAAGGAGATTAATGTTGAATCTTGAGTACCACAAAGTTCTCATTTGGGTCCTTTATTATTCATTTTATATATTAATGATATAATAAATGTGTTTAAGTATTGTCGGTTCCTGATCTATGCCGACGATGTTAAAATTTTCAAAAAAGTCAATTCGATTTCTAACTGTGTATTAATAAGTAAAGATCTATCTGCTCTTGAATCTTGGTGCAAATGGAATAATATGGACCTAAATATATCAAAGTGTAAGGTTTTGAGTTTTTCTCGTAAGTACACAAGTTACAATTTCGAGTATCAACTCTCAGAAACAGTTTTGGAAAAAGTCAATACTTTCATTGATTTAGGTGTAAAACTTGACAGCAAATTAAGTTTCTCCGATCACATAAATGATCTGGTAAAGAAAGCTTCGAAAATGCTAGGCTCTATAATTAGGCAATCAAACGAATTCAATTAACCCCGAGTCATAAACTTACTTTATGTATCGTTGGTAAGATCGGTTTTGGAATATGGCTCCATTGCATGGAATCCTTATTCCTGTAAACATATTGACCGTATTGAGAGGATTCAAAGAAAATTTGTTAAGTATTTATGTTACAAGTCCAACATACTGTATCAAAGCTCGAATTATGTTGACATATTAAAATATCTTGGTATGTCAACTCTTGATTAAAGAAGATCATACCTAGAGTTGGTTTTCCTGTTTAAGATATTGAACAACCGGACTGATAGCCCTTCTATCTTGAGGTCGATCAATTTCTCACACATGCCTCGCACTCTGAGGAATTCTTCACTATTTTCCATTGAGTTCCACAGGACGTCTTATGGTATGAATAGCTCGCCAGTGACAAGGATTTGCAGATTGGCCAATCATCTAGATGTGGATTTTTTCGCCTGTGCCAATTTGGGATTCAGGAAACAAATCAGAACAAAGCTTAATGTGTAATGTTACTCCGCCCATTGCCACATTAATTTGTAAATTGTATTGTTTTGTTAAAAGGAATATACCGTAAATAAATATTATTATATTATTATTATATTATAATCCGCGTACGCGCAACTGTGGATTAGACATCCGTAGCTGGCTACCTTCAACACCATCGAATGATCAAGAAGCTACTGTAACCGGTCAGGCAAGATCGTGGTTACTCGCCTAAACGAGTGCCAACCGTTCATCACAATGCTTGTATTTCCTTTATTGTTTACTATTGTGGAACGTTTAGTGCCTACAAGTTAGATCTCCATTCTTCCTGCTACCATTTCTTAAGTAAACTGATTTACTTTAAAAAAAGTGCAGTGTATGTAACCTAATTTCCAAAATTTCATACTTATCGTCCTCAAAGGAGATAAATTTTCCTAAAATAATTGTCATAAACATTTCGTGAAATTTAATGATTTAAGTTATAAATACCATCACCTATTCAATCAATCGATTTTCTAGTAGAGTTTAAAATTAATTTGTCTTTAAGAGATTGCAGCATTTGTTTCTTATCCTGAGTTTTGTGTATTGCAATAGAACATGTACACTATTGGATTTACTCCAATGAAGTAACATTTAATTTAATTATACTGCATTAAATTTATTATCGATTTTTAAGTCCAGTGCTGTTCAGTGCGTTAACTCGTCTTTTTTAAATCCAGTGTACCTTCTGTAAAACAAAAATAAGTAATCGCCACACCAAGGAACCTGTTATTCTTTGTTCTACCCTAGGAAACTTATACTCTCCTACTGGGCAGCCGGAGTGGAGTGTTCGTTTCTACAACGGGTGAGCTTATCACAGGTAATTGATTTGATTAATATGGGGTCGGTTATATTTTGTAGGTTTACATGGCGATATAGCAATCTAGATCTAGAAAGTACGCGTAACAGTACATGTATTTGTAATGTAATGAGAAATTGAACCTGCATTTATTTATCACTTGAGTAAATTGTTGGCAATTGAGTGTTTACTACATTTTTTACCTTTGGAATGCTGCTTGCGGATATTCTTTGTTATTTACTGTCGAACAATGTTTATTTACGTGCATTGTCAGGTTTAGATTCAAGAATATTTCGTTTTATTGCTTGAATTTGAATAGGTCACCCTGTTTAATAATGTAGTTAGTCCTTTTAAAAGTTATTAAATTACTTCAAAACTGGAACTAAATGTTGTTACTCTTATCATCAGGGGCTTTCCACCTAATTTTCTTAAGAGGAAAAATATCAAACGTACTGTCATGAAAGCATATATTTTAATGATTGTTAAATTTGACTTCAAAGTTTGTAAGTAAATAAGCATATTAATGTAATCAGTTTAAATGATTGTTTTATCGCAAACTTAACTTTACCTAAACTAGAATTAATTTTAATAGTTGTTCTATATAGTGATTTCGGAAACGCACATTATATTGAATAAAACAATGTTTACCAAATAAATTGTTTTCTCGAAAAGTTCTAAAAATGAATGCTCAATCTTTTATTGCACATCTTTATTAAAAATGTGTTTTAAATATATGATGATGAATTTAACGTCAAACTAAGAAATAAAAAAACATTTTTAAAAGCGGATAGCGTAATACGGAAGAGTTGAAAGGAAAATATTTATCAAAAAATATGTTGATACTCCCCTTCAGACTTCGGTTTTTTGACATATTATTTTTACCATAAATTTGTATTACTCTTAGATTTACGTTTGAATTTCTATTTAGGTCGACACAAACTGAAGAGATATGATGATAAACACAAAACAACATATTATTTTAAAGTTTTAAAACGCAAAGCTTAATTTAATACGTCATTTGAAAATTTTTATACAATCGATTTTTAACAATACTAACAAAGAAGTTCCTTATTTAAAAAAATGTTAAGGGTTTTATTTTCATTTTAAAGAGATATAAATTTTAAACCCTATTTAAGTAAATAAGCTTCAAATTTTTTTATAAAGAAAAATTTAATTTATAGGATACTACACCTACCCCATACCACGCCCTATTTTAAAGTTTTCAATAGATAAGATAATATTTCTGTTATTTAGTAAGAATTGAACGATATAAAAATTCATATCATTTTATTCAAATACTTACAGAACGAATTCCAAGTATGTTTAATATTGTTAAAATCAATAAACTGACTTAACTTTGCAGTTAAAGTTGTTGTTTTACTTTTGTAATATCTAAAATAGTTACATTAACGTTTTAATGTTTTAAACATTAATTTCAATCAATTTAAAATTTTTGAACTTCTAAAAACTGTATACAAAATGTAAATGGAATTCATATTACTAATTAATTTAATTAAATTTTATATACGAATTATCTCTAATTGAATCATCAATTGATTCATGTAGTGAACGCGCATAGTAAACATTTTTAAATCTCCCAAAAAATGCACTATTTGGAACTAAAATTCACAAGTACAAAATACATTGTAAATTTATTCGTTCAAGTTTTTATAATCCTCTGTTTTCATCCATATTAATTTTCCTTTAATTGATTAAAATCTTATTTTAGTATTTCTGGGTTTATGGTGCGACAAAAATTTATTCAAAAGGATATAGTAAATGTGACTGGGTGCGTCGTCGTACAGTAAATACCAACTTCCTCTGTAGGAGTTTTCCCCAATAGTGCTGTTAGATTTATCAATGGCCTCTGGGATTATCCCGATGGTTTCCGATCCTCAGCAATGCAATGATAAACTTTTTGGATGTCTGCACATCAAATGAGGAAACACAATAGTTGAAAATAGAAGAACTTGGACAGCACCAATGTACAGCAATTAACAGCATCGAGTTGATAAGCAGATGAATTATGGGGACTAATCCACCTTAATTAATGAATTTTGAAAGGCTATGTATGAACAGCTCACTTTTGTATAGAACGTAAAGCCATTAATAATATGATTTCATTTTTAAGACTATTCCGGATATTATGTACTGCAGTTACAGAATTGAGTCGAGATCAACGAATATACTCAGAATAAGGTTAAAGAATAAAGATTATAATGGTGCCCTAAAAGTGCTTCACGTAGTACCATTGAGATTACTTGAAATAACAGTTTTATTCTGTACAATAAGCACTTGCATTGTTATAGTTTCATAGTATTCGTAGTAGTAGCAGTATTGTAAACGTAATTTATAGTAGATACGGTAAAAGTAGTTATAAGGTACATTAAAAATAACTGTTTCTGCTATTATGTTTAAAAGAAACTTGTTCGAAAGTAATACGTTAAATAGTAATAATAGTACTAGTGCATAATATACTACAAATGGATCCTTCGGTTTACGCGTTTTTTTACAGAAATTTTTTTAATTCTATTACAAATCATTTCATTAAATTGTTAATAGCTTAACTATGTCAAATATACACAATTTGTGGGTGGTCAACGTTAAACAAGGATGCGACGTGCGTGGAAGTAGACGTGTCAGATAATGATGTGCATGAAGTGGTTAAATTAAATAAATACACTTATATTTTATTATATTCGGATCACAGTCATCTGATCTAAATCAGCACTTTTAGTCGGAACTCTGTTCCAATCTGACAGATGTCGCTAGTAAAACCAGATCGTGTTAACTGAAACTGCCCGTGGTATATAAAACACCGCTTTTTTGTTTAAATTTGTAATTAACCTGCTTTCCAGAGTAACATTAGTTAAATGCTAGGGAACGAGCACATTTGTCCAACCTAGCTTGTAGGGAAAACCAATCTAACTGTTTGTATTAAATTTGTCTGGTTTTTATTTTAAAATTTATAGAAGGTTCACTATAATTAACCATGCACTTCAGGATTGATGATTGAAATAATGTAAATTGTTTTTATACACAAAATATGAGAAGGTTTATATTTTATAACGATGGGGATGCACAAAGGAGTTGATATTAAACAGCGGAGGTTCCTTATTCCACATTTTCTTCTTAAGGACGCCGATGGTACACCTCATTGATGTCAATTCAAATCGATTAATATTGAATATTTGACCGGCCCGTAGCTGATGAGATGTATGATTGACGGTGATGCCCTCCGGAGTTATGCTTTTGTAATTACTCCACAGTTCTGCACAAAAATTACCATCTAGAATCTAGATGAAGATAACTATTGGAATCAAGAAAATGAAATGCTGTCGAAGGACAAGAATGAGTAACTTCTTATCCTATGAGATACTTTTCGTATAGGTAGAATCGGTTTTTTTGAGTTGTTCCTTGATATTGGATCATTTTAGAACACAAGCAAAAGTCAGTTAATGGTTCGTTTGTTCCTTCGAACGTAGTTGTCGGGAGTGAGCCAATCAGGTCAATCACGAATGTTACTTTTGTTTTACTTATTTAGTTAACCCGTCATATTTATTCTATTTCGTTTTAATCAAAAACAGTTTCTTCCTCCATTTATATTGCGTTTTAATTAGCAGTTATTGATGGACATTTTAGCTGATATTCCAACAAAATAAGTATCTTATTCTGATGGTCTCCTCTTGGAATTTATTTTGACCTTTGAACATTTAAATTTTTTATTTTCAAACCTTTTTTGAAATCTTTAATTCGTCCCTGTATTGTTGATGTGAGATCTTCTATTGAACTAATTTGGAAACTACGAGTACATAACGAACTGTGGGATGAAAAGAGACTCATACATGTTAAATGTAAGGTGGTATGTGGAGGCAACTTGTGAGGGGTTGTTTACTTTCAAGCGGGAGTGAACTGAAAAATTAGTGATCTTACGAGTGCTAAGGGGTGAGCGTCGTCGACCGTAGAAGGTGTCCGGTTAATGTACGAGGGTGCTGAGTAGCATAATCGTCTAGGGGGCGCGAATATTATTGAGATAAACGAGTTAAATCATAATATTATACTATATTTGATGACGGTGTCTCTATATAAGGTTTATGTAAATATATGTATTTATGTGTTAAATGATGACCTACATTGTGTAAATAAATATTATCTCTACGCATTCGAACATTATTTTTAAATTTAATTAATTACCTCTGATTGTATTAACATCATCTCTACACAACAAAATTTGCAATAACATTGAATTTGTACCTTCATATACATTTAAGAATTTGAAAACAAAATTATTGTAATTACTATTTATGTTACTCTAACCATCATTCACCTTTCGTTCTTATGGTTTTCTTTGACACCTGATAATATATTTTAAGCTGGAAGCTAGTAGAAAATCAATCGGTTGCCAAATAAATTCCAATAAAGTTCTCACAACATTTACCCGACTTCAGAGATAAATTAAGGGTTTCAGCAAATATTTAAATTGTAATGTAAAAATTGGACAAAGGAAATAATTCATTAACTGTATTAAACAGACACGTTTTCTTTAAAGAATAGTTTAAATTATTGTAACTAATTTTAAGGAGTTATTTTATTCACTTGAACCGAGTCACTACCCCGAAGACCCAACTGATATTTGCGGGTATCTATCTCCTTCCAGTCATAAAGTGGGTTTTTTCTCACTAATGCGATTTAATTCCTACTAATTGTGGAACAGAAATTGGGATCTATGTAACTGTATCAGGCACTAAAAAACGCAAAAGCATTTTTTTTTATATTTTAATATACAGTGCAACTTGAATCTTAAGCGACAGGAATTCGGGTTCTTGAAAATACTAAGAGATAGTCAAACAAATTAATTATTTGTTGACAGGTAATCAGTAAAATTATTTTTGAAAACGTAATTTAACCTTCAACTGACAATCCCTCATGAGAAGTTTGTTTAAAAAAATAATCAATAGAACGTCGCAATCCGGAGAGATTCTCCTGTTTGTTTTGCCACTATGGTTGTATAGACTAGCTCCTTGGATGATATATCAGAGAAGCTGGGTGTTGAGTTCTGAAATAAAATTTTTTCGATTTGCTGTCACGTTCATACGCTATTTTTATTTGGAGGTTCAGGATGAAATCGTTATCTGACAAACTTCAGTCTAAGAACGTGCTTCATTACAATGAAGTTGTGAGAGTGTTAACGCGGTGCTGATATGACAAAATCAGGGCATAATCGACTCTATTGCGTTTGCGCTAGACAACCGATTTGGCAACGCGTCGATTTTACACCAATTTACGAACTTTTAGCGCCTAGCGTTATACCACCCGTGTAACGTTGGAGCTTAAAGCAAGTATACCGAGGTATCGCTGTAGGAACTTCTCTTTACTTCGCTTCAAGTATCTTTTGCGTGAGCATTCTATCTTAAGCGATTGCATTTTTTAAATAATAAACGTGGGATCGGAATTCCAAAAGATTACAATATTATCATCTCTAACAGAAAAATTATTGTCTCATAATGTGTCAGAAATCTTGATTTGAACAAAAACATTTTACTTAAGTTAGGAACACAGTTCCCGAACTCGATCTCTCGTATTCGAGTCAATTAGTTACTATAGTAATCAATTATTAACTAGAGTGATTTTGTTATTTATTTAATTAGTTTTTTAACTTTAACTTTGATTGCGTTTGGTACCAAAACAAAGGAGAGTAACGTTTAGTATTTTAAGTAGAACACACCATTGGGTTATTCTCACATGTATGGGTTCGTTGTTCCAAAACCATTGTACAGCTATATTGGAGAATAAAATACATATCTTTTGGTTTTTGTATTGTCCTTCTTGTGTTTTTCTTTCGGCTAATTAACCGGAAGTACATATTAGTAGCAATCTCCAAGCTTTGTAGTCAGCGTCTGTTTTTCGGGATTAGGTCGTACGTTTCCCCTACCGCGTGGCTAAGAGTTTCCTGTGAAAAATGGGTTGCGCCCATTTTGAGGTTTATAGATAACGCAATAGATGCGACCAGTTATAACCGTATCGTAGTTAAACCGAACATTTCACTAATCGCACCATGCATGGAAAATTACGTCAGTTATAAATCTAATGTATTATTTGACTGGATAGAAAAGATCCCTCCGCGCACACGTTCTCGCAGCCAGCTGATCTCCCGAATAGTCAAGAATTTTGAAAAACTAAAATGTTAAAAAATTAATGTAAATGAAATGTAGGTACTTTTAATAAAAACAATAATGAATAAAATTAATTATTAAATAAAAATATTTGTTGCACTATTGCTTCGGTAGTTAGTAAACAAGAACCTACAGCTTAACGTAGAATCCGAACCACGGCAGAAGTAATTATGGTAGCAATAACTGGGAATTGAACCTATGATGTTACATTATACCTACTACCTCTGAGCTTTCTACCCTTTGAAATTCGTAATTACATTTGTTATTATATTGAGTGAGTGTATTAACGTTGTTAATTTCTAAATTGTACTTTATTTTTGTATTACTGGAAGCTAATAATTTATATATTTTAATAAAATTTTATTGTAAAAATTTTCGACTTGATTGATTATGAAAATTCTAAAAGAGATTTATAACAATAATGTTATGTCAATCAAAAAAGGAAAAGAAAAGACTTGAGAAAAACAAATTTGCGTCTGAAAATATTATCCAAAAAACATGTAGAAGAAAAATTATAAATAATCCATTTAATGGATAGATGCTTCTTCTAGTTAACAATACTTGGGTTTCATACTAGAAATTATATCAATATGAATTCGTGAAGATACGAGTATCAATGAAGTCGTTTGATTAAAATTTTGATAGCGTAACATGGTATTGGTATGTCTGTATAGGTATAATGCTATCAAGTTTTTGTCATCGCTGCTAGACATTAAGCGAAAAGGAAATTTTTTGCTACCTTTACGTTGAACGCCCCTACAATTTGGCAACACATTCAATATAATGAGTTCTCATTGGTTATATAATATTCAGCGAATATTTTTGAAAGTTTTGATTTGCTTTAACAGATGAGGTGGCGCCCTAAATCTACATAAATGTCTTATTGCAGTGAGGTATGTATAGTATAATATCAGAATTCAAAACGCACTCTGCGGAGGAAAACTCGCGTTGTTTGGAAAACAAATTTAAAAAAAGCTGTATTTTGAGCGACGTCGTGAATGACCACATTTGCGAATGCTTGGGTAAATAAATCAATTAAAAGGGAAATTAAATTATGTTGATGATTAGTAGAAAGAAATGGTTACAAGTGGTAGGATTTAAAATAACTTAGGTAAATTGACTATGTGTTTTCTAAATTAGTGATTATCGGTTACGAGTAGCTAATATATACCATCAATTTGTGATTGTTTTTCAATACATTTCACAATTTCGAACAAATTATATGGTTCTAAGCTTTTTGTGATTTAATGGATCTGCAGTCTAAAACCGAACATTGCCTTATTTTCTCTTTTATGTTAGAAATAAAACTATAAATACAGTTAAAATATAAGTTGTGCGGATAATTATTTTAAGTAGAAGTTTTGGCGATATAAGTGAACAAATAATGAAAGGGGTGAATATAAATATTGAGGAATGAGAAGCTATTAATATTCATAAAATAATTTATATAGATTTATAAATTGTTATATTTAGTGTAGCATTTAGTCAATGTCGTTGATAACATTGTTATTCTATTTTACTTCAGATTCCAGTCTGATACAAGTAATATCTAGAAGAGCTAGCGCAGAAGGGAGTTCAGTTTTCCAGGCTCTTCACTGACAAAGATAAACTGGTGCCACAGAACAA
This sequence comes from Rhagonycha lutea, assembly GCA_958510855.1. Lineage (NCBI taxonomy): Eukaryota > Metazoa > Arthropoda > Insecta > Coleoptera > Cantharidae > Rhagonycha > Rhagonycha lutea. The sequence continues at coordinate 8,341,099 of OY294042.1, forward strand.
TTTCCGTCTCTTAATCACGCTGCATTCCCGCACACAACTCCCTACTGGAATGCACCTCCCAGAGGTATACGCATCTGGCAAACGTTTTCAAAAACATTTGTACTTACACCACCGCTTTAATATGTATTTATTAAATGTAAAATAAACATATGTGGTATAGAAATTGGAATAAACCCGACAAAATTATTAAACGCAATTTTATTAAAGTATCTAAAAACATGCGTGCTCATAATAACGTTTTTATAGCTTTTCATATAGCTATTTATCATTTTCATTTTCAATGTATATAGTTGAAAAGATTTAGAGAGGAGTATGAAAAGTCGTTCAAGGTTTAAATTTAACTTATTTAAACTGTAACTGATAACAAAAAATATGATAGAAAATATTGTGGTTGCTATCGTTTTTATTGGTTATAATAGCGTTAGCACTCCGGCGGTAAATTGAGGTCCCTCCAGGGGCAAGATGCTGCCCTTGTAGTTCCTCGAATGGGGTGGTCTCCGTTTACCGGCCAACGGACTCACGCTCTCATCAATTTTAGCTGCGGCGTGTTCTATCACAGTGCCATCTCCAGACAACAGTCAGCATTACACCACAAAAACACCCCAATATGTAGCTTTTAAATTAATGATCCTCGCAATTGCTTCCTGCCTGTCCTGCTTTTTTTAGCAGACTAATATTCGGCATTGCAGTTATTTGCTTTTAAATTTGGGTTTAGCGGCAAAGCATGTGATATAAAATACCGCCAATATATCGACTGCCTGTTAGTGACCACATCATTTACTCGTTTGCTGACTGTCGCTTTTTCTCTCCGGTGCGCGTTACTCCCTCGCGATCGCTTTAAGTCAATTTAGGAAATAGCACTAGCAAAGGGCCCGGCTTCATCACTGTAAATTACACAAGGGACAATCGATATAGAGTACTTAAAGTGTAACCCAAAGGAAGGAACTGTGGTTTCTTTGATTGCGTTGGTATAGGCGAGACTTATATAGTTAGTATCAGAGTAGACGACACTCCATTATCTAATAGCAACCTATAATTTACTTAATAAAATCTAGTTTCACAAAAACTCTAATTTACTTATTTCATATTTTAAAAGCAAATTATTAGTAGGGTACATGGCATCCAGCGTAAACTATAATAAAATTATTATTTTAATTTGCACTTAAAATGATGTATATTATGTGTTCAAGTCTTTCGAAAACTGTTGAGCTTTTTTCTTTGATATAATAGTATACTAGGTCCTGTCATGGGGACGTCATGTACAGCGTAACTTGATTGATGATTAGAGAAAACTGGAAGCTGTACACTCATCAATTAGTAAATCGGAAGTATCAAGAGACTTGGGACGTACATATTGGGTATGTATTGCTGATTATAACAACAATGTGTTTATTAGCATATACATTCTCCTCATCCTCTTCGATTTGCATGGTGACCTAGTGGTGTTGCATGTATTTGACGTGTGTTTATGACCAGTCTTCGTGCATGTTGGCATAGTCACATGTTCATCAAGGCCAGTAATTGATGACAGAAAGCAGGAAGTGACATGCGCTTGTAGGTGATATATCACAGACACGCGTGTGTGGTAGTGTATGCATATTCATGTGGTTAAAGTAGCGGTTGGGAGTCTCAGGTGCCGCGCACCATCCGCTAGTCAATGCAGTGACACAGCACGGTGATTGATCACCTCTATTTAGCTAAATCCGATTGCTATATCCGGCTGAATCTCATTACTACGTCAAGCCAAGATGCTACTTGAGTTTATGTATGAGCAATAGGCCCCTGGTCTGCCCCGCCTGTTGCTATAATTTATTAATGGCCTAATAAAAGTACGATTTGGCAGCCAGTTGTGCCCTATCGCGCTCGGATACCCTACACTTTAATACGACACTCGAAGAAAGTCGCCTTCGTTACCGCTGCACAAAAACAACTTTAACTGAAATTGCCGCGAATAATTACATTTAAAACTGTTTAAAATAAACAGATGTTCTTTCTTGCTGCCGCTACTGCTAATTTAATACATATAATATTAAATACATAGTACCAACTTATTAAGTGCGACATAATAAAACATCTTCCCATTTAAAAGCCCATCTATATGACCATCACTTTCAGACAATACCGTTCGCACATACAACAACCTGCTTTCCAAATTCTTTGTTATCAAACATTTCCATTCATTCTTGAACAAAAACTCAAATTAATTGCGAGTTGAAGATTTTACCATTATGAAATAATGTGCATGTGGAATTTCCGGTTCGTCGAATCAAGAATGTTTAAAACGTTTAATTTAACAAATATTCAAGTGCTCGACTTTAAGAGATACATTTTTACATCAGGTACGACAATATGTAAATATCGAATAGAATAGAATAGAATAGAAAATTTGTTCAAATCATTCATGTTATACAGACGAATTTAACATTTTTCTCAAATTTGCTTTCTACAGAAAAAAAAAACAATACCTAATATCCTTATTACATTTCCAGCATAAAATTTTGAAAATCATAGAAAATAAATAAATAGTACTTTTCAAAACGCTAATTAAAATTTTGCGAATGATGTGCGTGTGCCAAATTTTTTAAATTACACGCCCCTTTCTACGTAAACTATGCTTAAGAATTACTCCAGTTGCCTACCTGTACTAAGAAAACTCGTAAAAATCGTAAAAAAACGCGCACAATATTCGCGTGATTACACGTGAAGAACTGGAACGCTACCGATCAAATGCGCTACGAGTCCGCCGCCTCTCAGCCGCGTGCTGCCAAAAGGAGCGCGCGCTTTTGCAAAACCCCTCTCCACCCCAACTCCTGTTGCTTCTGATGGCGGTATTTGCTTATCGTAAAGTACTATTTAAATTTCAAAAGTAGCCAACCAAAACTTCATATCCTTTAGTCACTTTAATTGTATGCTTGCAAATAGAAAACATTTTTCTGAAGGTATAATTGGAAGATTTATTAAAATCTGGCAATGGGAATTTTATGGATTATGGTTGAATCGTGGTTTGCGGTATAAAGTCAAACATTAAGCAGTGAATTGAGACAAAGCGACCAATGTAGCCCGAAGCACTTACGCAAACTAAGTTGAATTCCCGTTGTGGTTAAGCCGCAAGGGGTGTCATTGCATTTTGAACAACTAACAAAAAGGCCAATTCAATGTGATGTATACAATGCGGGAAACATTATTTCCGCTTATATCCGAAATGTCCCGTTTGGGAAATTGCATAGGTCAGCATTTAGGTAGTATAAATTTATATTTGCAATGGTATCCAACGATTAAAAATGGAATGGTAACTTAGTAAAATGACCTCCTTCGAAGTACAGGACGAAATGTCATTTGTTCAAATTGTTTCGAATATAGGTAATAAAAAATTAATTAATGCTTCAATTTTATGGTTGGCAATGACCACCACAAATCTCGTTTCACTATGTATTTCACTGTGTGTGGGTATATTTGATCACGGTATTTGATTGATGTGATAAGTTACATATAGCAATAAGCTTTCTGTAAACTAAATTTTCTTTACAAATATTATTCTCGAATGCAAGATCACGTTAATATGCATAGGTAAATGATTTGTGCACAGATATGGCTACCATTCGTGATCAACGAGACTGGCTAACATTGTCAGAAGCCTGCAAACTTCATCAATCACCGTCCTTCGACGTTCTTCTAACGAACATAGTGAAAATACTTTACAACCACTCAGGAAAGATAATAAATTTATTCAAAAGTAGATTACTTGTTTAACTTGACCATCACTTGTTACTTAAGGTAAAATTTCTGTAAAATTACGACTAACAACTTAAAGAAAAATGGAGCGTCACTTTGGTGAAAAATGTATCTTGTTTTAATTGGTTTATCAACGAAGCACCTGCTTTTCCTGTTTCTTAATGAATGACCAAGTCTAAAGCGAACGGCTATTGTAAAATAGAATATGGTGGCGTTCAATCCGACCCAGCATTTTGATTTACTACGCTATACTGAACCGCCGTTCCCTCTTCCACCGCATCACCGCAATACCCATCTTCCTTCAGCGCGTGTCGATTGTGTTAGTTATTTTCAATCCTTATCACGAATTCCACTCTCAGCCGTTTTAACCGAATGACACCCTTTCTATGAGATTTATTGTTTTATTTTATGTATCAATTTCATAAAGTTTGATACTTTTTTCTTATAAATATACTTTTAACATAGCCGATATCTTTTCTCCATTTAAAAATTTTACAACACTCAAGTTATTTCTCAATTTTAAAAATTTAATATTGAATAAATATACGTGTATTTATATTAATTTATTATATTACAACATTAAAATCCATTTACATACATTAAATAAATTATCGACAAGTTCTAGAATTTCATCAAGCCCTTTATGTTATTTTAGACTAAGCATATCGTCATATTAAGAAACTTTCATTAAACTAAACAGTGTGATACTCGTTATTTTGTAATAAATATATGATAATAGAATCTAATAAGGGTTTCATATTGTGATATAAAGCTTGATTATGTTTTAAAATTTTTTAATAATTCCTACAGCTTTCTCGAACAATTTTATAATTACTTATTTTTAATGAACCTGCTTTTCAACATTAATGACATGTTCTTGTTAAATTCAAAAACCTTTTCATTTTTATCTAATACAGTTGCACAAAATATTGTATTAAATTAAATTGCAACATCACATGTGTACCACCTTAAACAAAGCCAAATGGCTGGATGGCCAAGGATGCCGCTTTTCGTGTTCGTAGATGGAATTAACGGAACGGCTAGCTCATAGAGTTCAGTCAGCGTCGGAGATATTGGGTTACTCAAGATCTTAACGAGTATCGTAGGTACTTGTAAATGGTTTCTCTCTTTAGTAGGAATAACTCGAGTGGGCGCCAATAAAGATCATAGACAGTTATTTGTATTAATAACAGCTTTAATTTTTATAAAATAAAATGAAAAGTATGTACAAACATACGTCAGTAAAATAAAAAGAGTCACACTTAAACGACATGAAATAATTACAAAAAATTCTTATTCTATGCACTTTAAAATTAAGATTGAAAGTAATTTACAGATATTTACAAATTTTAACATTTTGGTTACTTAACGTTATTAAAAGTACGTTCTCTAAAGCATAGCCAAGATTCAAAGCTAATAAAAAGATTGAATTGTTAGTATTGAAATTTTTAACGCAGTGGCGTTCGAAATGATGAAAATCAGTTAGCAAGTAGATTTTAGAATCAACAGATGTAATATACATATATCTATAGCAAGCAACTCTCAGTTTACTTACGATTTTGATGTTTATAATTGCATGATACTTGGTTGTTCGTTCGATCGTTCAGAGGTTAACCTTTGCCAATCGGTTTGTCATAGTTGATAAATATTACTAAAACAGGAATTACACAGATATAGACAAAATATAAATACAAATGCTGGTAACTAATAATTCTAATGCTTTCACTACAAACTGATCATATCGTAGCAGGTTGTTAAATCTTTTCATGGACACTTGAGATGTTGGTCGTAACAGCGGCACACTCTCGAATTCTTTCAAAGGACTTATTGCGTACTGGATTGATAGGGTTGTCGATCCCATTAGCAGATTATCACCAAAAAATGGACCATTAAATAAAAGTGGTCGTTTATTCAAAATGGCGCTAGCCGGCGTTGGTACATCGACTTCTTTAAAAATGCATAAACCGTTGCTTTAAAAATTGCTGCACGGTTACCAATATTTGCCCTTGTGTAGGAAATCACGGTGATCGTGATGAGATACTTTTCACTTTTATAACACCGTTTCGATTAAAAAATTTTGTGAATTGAATTTTTCACTTGTAAAATTAGTCGTTGCTAGTACATGGTTTTTTGTATTCTCCTTGAGATATGCGCTGCCCTCCGGCGCATTAAGAACTTGAGCCCTTTCATTGGTTCTTGGCGTTAAACCAGTAACCACCAAAATGTTTGTTAAAACTAACTAACTCTAAAAAATAAAAATGTTTCAAAAAACAAAACGAAACTAATCAAAGAAATCAGACGAGAAGAGCCATGTAACAAATGGATTGTTACACATGTTTACTTAATAATATTTCTAATTACTTCTAATTATTGTGGTGTTCCAAAACTCAACTCAGTCCCCCCAAGTAACATTTTCCCTGGTGAAATTTAAATGTCTCTGCTAGGGCCCTAGCAAATATCTGCCAGGAGGTTATAACAGGGTTTTTTTGACAGAGCTCTTACAGATACCTGGCAGGTATTTGTAACGGATTATTTGCAGAGCCCTGAAAATTAACTCTGGTAGAGCCCTGGTAGGTCTCTGTTGAAAATAATTTGCAGGGCCCTGCAAGAAATCTGTGGCAGAGCCCTGGCAGAGTCCCTGTTACAGATAATTTGCAAGGCCCTGCAAAAACTCTGCGGCAGAGCCCTGCCAGAGTCCCTATTACTGGTAATTTGCAGAGCCCTGCAAGAACTCTGTGGTAGAGCCCTGACAGAGTCTCTGTTATAAAAAATTTGCAAAGCTCGTATATACCACGTGGTCTTCATAAAAATTGTCTTTTTTTTACCATTTTTCAATTACTTTTAATTTTAACAATTCATTAAATTTAAATATTATTTGTACTTTTAATAGTAGATACCTACTACAGGTAGATATAAACACAATACTTATTAAAATTTTAGCAAATCAGAATCAAGAATTTTGTTAACGATGCGCGATGTAAGCTTTCTTCATTCATATTGGTTAAGATTGTTAAAAGGAATATATCTTCAGAGATTTATTGAAAATTAATTAATCGATTTTTTCAAAGCAACCAACGATATGACAGAAACTTTGTCAGGGTTACAGAGACAGACAGAGACAGTTACATTGACAGTTATCTTTTATGAGTTACAGGTATAAAAAAATTCGTAAAGCGCCTCGTAATTTTGAGCCAAAAATTTAGGTCTAGTTACTATGTAACGAAGTAGGATAGCGCTATAATAAATATTGTTATGAGAGAAAGAGATAAAATAGTTTTAGTTCAGGTCATTTAGAATATTCTAGAATATTAGAAATACAAAATACAAAGGCTAATCCGCTTCGATTTTAAACGTCATTTATGTGCAATTTATAAATTTTAACAGTTTATTTATCCAATCTAAAGAAATCATAATTAAACCACGATCTAGAATTAAACAACAAAACTTTTATTATATTATTATTATCATTTACTGATTCTGATTCACTATTACTGATTCGTTTTGATCAATATTATTTATCAAAAATTAAATTTCTCATATATACCGCACTCACAATTATTCTAGAAATTTTAAGTTAAAATTAAAGTTAAAACTTATTTGCCGATGGTAACCCATACTTACAAGACAAAATATATCGGCCATAAATATTAATAAAATAAATTTTTGTCGCATTCTTTAAAAATGTTAATTTTTATTTTTAATTTCTTGCAATCCATACTGATTGTGTAATTATGTAATTGAACTAATTTACTCTGGGGGTTTCAATTTTATTACTACATCTATATTTGCAGTTACAATTACGAATTATTGTATCATATTTTAAATTGCGATGTTTTACATCGATATAATTTCCATTTTATTAAAAAAGGTAAGTAAAATACGTTGATTTCTCAGCGGTTCACTCATTATTATACACAAAAGTGTATAATTATATATAATATATAATATATAATCATATTACCAGTAATTTCAAAATAATTTATAAGTAGGGTCCGTAGGTAAATGGTAAGAACGAGAGGCTACGAAGCAATCATGGATGTAGGTACAGGTTCGAATCTGGATTGTAACAAAAATTTTTAAATTTAAATATTATTTTCAGGAGAGGTAACAACATCGACAGAATGGAATTCAACCAATAATACAGAATACCAAGCATTAGAATATATTAATAGTTAATAGATATAATTTAATGTAACCATGTAAATAAAATTGAAACCCCTAGAGTTAAATTAGTTCGATGCGATGTAATAACACAATAAATGGATTGCAAGAATCTAAAAATAAAAATTAATTTTTCTAAAAAAATGTGACATAAATTTATTTTATTAAAATTTAATATTTTTTTATACCTGTCTCTGTCTGTCTCTGTAACAGGGACAGACAGAGCCCTGCCAGAGTCTCTGTGACAGAGACTCTGGCAGAGTGCCTGACAGAGCTCTTGCAAAGTCTCTGACAGGGTACCTAACAGATACCCTGTTAGGATTTGCGACAAATTTTCTGCAGAGGGTTTGCAGGGTCCATTTTCTCTGTCTCATATTATGTGACAGAGCCCTGTTACAATCCGATTACAGAGACAGGGCCCTGCGAAATTTCTCTGACAGAGCCCTAGCAGATATCTAGCAGGGGGAAAATGTTACTTGGGCCTCGATCGGAAAACTGAGGTAGCTGTTATGTTCCGAATAATCACCCCAAAGTCCCACGGAAGCTATTTTAATCGGAAGCAAATTTGAGACCACTTTTACTCAGGGAAGGCTTGATTCCTAATTCAATTAAAAAGATTCGGGCGGTTTTTATACGATTTTAAGCAAACTGTAAAATTTGATCTTGTAATTCGGACCACAATTATTAGTCCTAATAGCCGCAGTTGTGAAATTGTATATTCAGATCAAACCTATATTACATTTAAAATCAATTATTCGAAATGGACGTCTGATTGAATTAATGCTATCTGTATCGGAATCAGAATTTATACAAATAATTTATAAATAAAAGTTTTTATAACGAACTAATAATGTTAGGGTTTTGCTATGATGTTGGTCCCGCCTTCTATAGGTGTAGCCAGTAGCCGACGATATGCACTCCACATATGTGTCGATGGCTCCTGTCCGCTTGAAATCTTCCTGCAATTTTTGGTGATTGATCTGGTTTAAACTTCACCAAACTTAGTGGATTCGTGGTAACGCAGTTATCCACGAACAAATTGATGTTTCCTTGTGAATTTGTACCTGTGCATCTGGGTCAATAGCCGCTCTTTAAAAGGTACTTAACCTCGAACCCTGTGTACCACGTTCTCACTAATTTCCAATATTTTAGGGCACAAACTACTAATACAAACGATATTCGAAACTCGATTACTATTACATTCATCAATTTTAAGCAAATATTTTGTGTGATTTCTACACACATGAACGATGACGTCACTATCAATAAATTTACAAAAAATTCCTACCTTGGGAATTAATTCGTTTTCACAGTTTCTAGTATTTGCTTGCATACCTTTTTGGCAAAATAACCATTCCGAATCTCCTATTCGTTTTTATCATTACAGTATATTACTCCTAAGGGCTTAGGGAAATTTATCGGGTGTTCTATTGAAACATCAAATCACCGTTTACATTTTTCTGGAATTAGAATTACCGCACAACATGCAAATTTCAAATCTGGTTAATTCAACAACACCTACTATGTACGTCAAATTGAGTACATTTACCATTTTAACCCTTTTCAACGTGATTCCATAAGTGCTACGCTTCCTGTCAGTGACATCTTTTTTTCACGTCATTCTTTTTTTTTTTTTTTTTTTAATTTATTTTATATTAGCTCAGCTATAAGCTATAACATTAATAATAAATATAATTTTAATTTTGATAAACCGATTTTTTCATTTTGTGAAGATCATAGTAGTATGGTTAATAATCTATTTTGGCCAGTTACTTATCCAGTTGATTCCAAGTTGGGGGAACCCTTTTGGTCCCCAACTACTGGAAATATTGGAGAATATTATATCTACTATTTGTTGAATACTTTTATTGTGTTTCCTTCCGGACTGATTAGTCGGGATTGTGCATATTTGTTGCACAGTATAAGGAAGCACCAGGCTTAGAACTTTATGTGTCCTGCATTATTTGACAGAAATTTCTGACAACGAACGTATTTACGTTTGAAAGCTTAATAACAAAATATCAAATAATTTAATTATTTACTTTGTATCTCGATATATGTTATATATCTTATTTATTTATTATCATGGCTTAAAAACTTAACAATATTTATATAATATATTGTCGTATTTTTTTCACTATGACTGAATAGTTAGCAAACACATTGAACGATGTAATTGGAATTTGAGGTCATTAATGGTATGTTTGATTAAAAGTAAAAGCCAATTTTACATTTTGTTAGAATAATGTTAAAAAATAGTTGAGTTTCCAAGGCTGAGAGCCTCTTACAACAGGTTATTTGGTGAAGTATCAGAAGAAAATTTGTCCTTCACAAATAAAATTGAATGATGACCCTTCTGGGAATTTTGATTTATTTGAAAATTGTAGAATTGTTGTGTTAGGTTTTTCTCTTGTTCGGTACCTATAATATGATAATGGTGAAAGCGTAAAAATTGTGCAATTTTGATTTACCGCGGAGTGCGATAAGGGTAGAATTTTTACTTGTGACGCAGGGTGGTAGCAAAGGATGATCTTCATTGAGTAAGGACGGCGTGACAGTTTTCGTCCGTGTTTGGTATGCGAAATTATGATTTTAAATTAGGATTAAAGTTTGATCTTGGAAGACGACTGTGGAGAATCCTTTGCTATATTAGTAATTGTGGATAACATGAAGCAGGAAAATTCGTTGAGTAACGAATTGGGAAGCGACGGCGACGATCACATGGTGAAATCTTGGTTCGATAAACGTAAAAATCATCACGGATTGTGAATATTGGACTATCATAAATTGTTACTTTGGTGGATGATCATAATTTTGACTTGTAAATGAATGGATTATGCTAGGTAAAACACTTAATCTCGAGGTGAAAATTTTGAGTTTAAGATCGCATAACCACGGAAGTAAATTCTGTCTCATCTGAGGGAGAAAGTAATTTGGTATTTAATCAGTCTTTGGAAAATAGTACAGGTAATTCCGTCGTATCGAGTTCATTTTCGTGGATGAAAAATAAGTTAAACTGGAGAATGTACTACAGCTACTAGACTAGACGAAGGAGTCAAAAAATGGGCCAATAAAGCAGAGTGCTCTTTTTTTTCAATTACATAGGACAGTGTTTCTCAAATTTTCGACATCTGTGTACCCCATCTGTAATTTTCGTAACACTAAGTACCCTCCGCCAGAAAAAATTTTTTAATGGCCATTTTTAACACTATATCCATCTCCATCAGATGCTTCTTTTTTATGTCTTTCTTTGGTCTCCTTTAATAAAAGAAAAATAATAATTTTTTGCCCAGGGGGTACGCGTACCCAACTTTGAGAAATACTGGTATATATCATAGGTAGCGCGCAGGAAGAATTTTATAAGGTACTGAAACAATTTATTATTTTTGTAATCAAATTTATGTTTAAATTAACCCCTTCGGGAATGCAAGGTGTATATATCAATTATAAAATATAATTTGTTGGTTGGTGTAAAAAGCTTAAAGCTAAAAAATTGTCTTTTCCAAAATTAAAATTCTCTTTGTGTTCATCAAGAGCTTTATTGTATTGATGGGTGGTCGTTGGGTGTGCTTGCTATAGAAGCCAACGAAATATACAAGAGTCATAGCTAGCCGGTGCAAAAACAGACGGTGTATGCCAGTTGTTCTTTTAAGAAAATTCCCCTATCATATTCATTTATTGAAAGACGATCGGTAGACTACAATATAGGTCGCACCCATTTGGTATTGATTTCATGCTGACAAATTATCTAGATCAAGCTCAAAAACGCTCACGAGTAAAAAAGACACGTCTAAAATGGACGATTTAAAAGACACAGAAGGGTGGAAATTCCGAAGTTGGAAGCACAGAGCAAGGAAACTCTTTTGTACAACATACCAAGACAAATACAGGCGAAGAAACACATAGAGTACTCGTCTTCAGATGTTAAAAAGTTTCTTCTTTTATCCAAATTTTATTATGGGGCTGCTTACTGGACACTGTCCAATGAGAACCACCTAAAACATTGGAACTGGAAGTTAATGATAACACATTCTCTGCAACGCTTTAGCTCCGGCTTAGGCTAAAATATTTGATGCAGACATAACTGAGAGCCAAGGAGTTAAAAAGAAAACCTCATTGAATTCCTGCAAACATAATTAGAAGGGAAGAAGAAGAAAAAGCAAATGTCACACTTCATAATATAATATATACATAGGACTGCTCTTTGCATTGCAAGGTAAGTGCCACCTTACAACATATCAAGCTACAGTTTGACTGCTTATCCGTTCCCATTTGCCAAGTCTCTTGCGAGGCTTGGTGATGGTTCAAAGAGCTTTTTTTGTTTCTTTACAGGCGATGAGGAGCTGGCCCATCGCCCCGATCGCCCAACCTGGAGGACCAGAGAGACGGCCAGAATAAAGTTCTTACTTCACCCGGATTCGAACCGCGCATTTAGCGTTCATAGTCAACTCGTGTGATCACTATGCTCCGACCGTCTGTAGTAGTATAGTGTCACACTACATAATATTATACTCCTAATCTATACGTCTAGCAAAGTGCTCCTTAAGGATCAGGTGCTTTTATCATTTAACATTTCTTAAATTATCTAAATTGAAATAGCAATATAATCAATTTAAATAAATTTAAAGTATGACTTATTTGAGATACAATTTTTCTTGTAACGTCTCAATATGTACTTTTACGAACATAGCTTGGTATTAGTTTATGCATATTTACCAGCTACGGATACGTACATTTATTTTCCTTAAATATATATACATAAATATTAAGTATCTTCAAGCTATTTGTAAATGTTATTTACATGCAATACTTAAAATTGCTCTAGCCTGATAGTTTTCAATACATTTACAATCAGTGACTACCAAGCAAGTAATTCAATATAATACAAGGATATATTATGTGAGTTTTTGTATAAAACAAAATTAAAATTAAGAAATTAATAATAATAAATTTCATAGATAATTATGTTTTCTTCTAATACCCATAAAACAATTCGTTTTATTACTATGTGCACCAGGCTCAACTTTCATTATAGTACTGTGTTAGCGCAGCGACAGTAAAAGTGTTTGTCTGACGCTACGGTCGGCAGACAAAGTCAAATAAATTACTTTATATAAGTATTTTAAAAACTAAGCAAAGTAAATCCAGATTGTAATTCCTGAAATTTCAATAGATGACACCACAATCTCTGGTTTTGGAATTGTATACAATCCAAATTGTAGTGTAAACAGCAACTTAAAAAATACAGACTTACAAAAAAAATTGAAGTAGCTAAATAAGTGACAATCAACAAGTCATCACATTGCTTTATAATTTAATAAAATTTGTTATTATTTTTTTAAAATTTTAACACAATACAAAAATTTGTGTGTAAAATATTTACTTAGAAATTCTATAGATTAACAGATTGTACACTGACTGTAGCGGTAACATGTAGGTATGTACTATAAGTGCACCTAACTAATGATGACACTGACGAGTGTCAATCAATAGGAAAAACATGTGGAATTCTTGGTTGTAGTTAAAATTTAATTTTTCAGCTAAAAAGCAATTGGAAACATTAATAGCAGTTAAAATTTTTTAGAGAAAATGTATTTTAATAAGAACTTTTTATTTTTTAAACTTTTAATATCTATTACTAACCAACGAATTACATTTTGACATGCTTGATCTATTGGAATATCCAGCCAAGGAAGACGCTGTCTAGCCGCGAATTTAAAACTTGAGCAAGAGATAAATTTTTAATTTAAATCCGTATTTTATTATCATGCGTAGTAATTATATATAATATTTGCGTTAATTATAAGAAAATATTAAAATTTAGCACTGTAAAGCGCTTTAAACAATTATGTAAACTCTATTTGAAAATTATTCAATTTCTCTTGCTCTAGTTAAATTTCCACCATAGTCGCTGCAGTCTTAAAATTATATCCTGTGGCCAGGTTTTTCTGTCGTAGGATTTTTCATTTGTATTTAATCTGTAGCTTTTATATAAATTGTTCTAATCATTTTTCTGTAAATAAGTTACGTTTGAACGTTATGTTTGTAATTTATATTACCCCGTCCAAAAGATCCTCGCATTATTCTCAAAAGCATTTTTAAATGCATTCGAATTAACTTCTCTATCTTATCGTGTAATCCGAAATACATTTTCGCATAAGTTGAATTTTATTACTTTTATACAGCAAACTAGAACAAAGAGCAAATGTCAGAGTACAACTTAGCCTGTGTTTGTTTGCTAGGGAAAGGTCATAGGACTATTTGATGCATGGTTAGGTTCAATTGCTGCAAGATATTCTTTTTATTCTTGTCTAATTTTATCGCTATCTTACCCTTTTCATGGCAATTTTGATAGTAGGGAGGACTTTCATATTTAGTCAGTAAAGTTAGGTTCGTGCAGTAAGTAAGACGCAGTTGATTCTTTGAATCTTATCGCTGTATAGCGGAAGTGAGTAAATCATCCTGTTGGGATAATTACCCCTCTCAATGTTAGTGTTGTGAAACACCCTCCTGTATATTGGGTCATATCTATTGTCAATATTATCGTGAATTTAAATCGTCTGTTTGGTGACTTAGTTCGATCACGAAATGTCTTGCTTCATATTAACGATGAAGTATTAGTACCATTTTATAGTGCCGTTTTCTCGTAAAAATATTTTATTACAACATTTTATTGGTTTTATTGTTTAAGTCAGATCGAAGATTATTTACTGATACTGAAGAGGTTACTGAGTAATCCCTTAATATATTACAGTGGTGTACAACAATTGATTAATGTTCACAATTATACGAACACCTACAAATTAACTGGAGAATTTTATTTACTTGGTAGTGATTTAGGTGTGCATGTTTGTTTCAGTTGCAACCTGCGTTGAGCTAAGGCACTCGATGCATAAGTTATGTTTCTTGTGGAGTATTCGAAACGACTTTTCCACCTGAGTGTATTAAGGTCACGTTCAGTTACCGTATATTACATTCTGGCGCCCATTCTCTTCCTTATTTATTGGAAGTTTACAAAACATGTTCGTAAGTGAAGTCCGTAAATCAATATATTCGCATTTACCTGTATTTCGTACCATCCATTCACAACCCACCTCCCGTGCTAGCAAACAGGCACCTTAACTTTTGTTACAAGTTGGTTTTTTGGAGAAAGCCCGTAATAATCTCAATAGAATCCCTCTTCCGTAACTGCTCTAAGTTGTGACGGTCGAAAATTATCAAAAGACAAGTTCTTGTGTCTTGAGTGCTAATTAAGTAACCTTAATTTATATATAACCATCCCGTTACAACTTCCATATTTTTAGAACAGCCAAAAATTGGAACTAGAATATTTGTTTATTAAATTTTGAAGATATGAATAATAATATATTATAATGTATATTAATAATCCATATATAAATGGACCGTAAAATAGTTATCCAAACCTATGTCTCTACGAATACACATATGTCACTAATTGGAGACACAGAGAAATTATCGTTAACTCCGCCAATTAAAATTCATATCTGTTAAAACTTATAATAGAGCTGTATACAATTATATACTATTGCAATTAGTACATTGTACTAAATTCGAATAAAAAACTAATATTACTAATTAATTCTAAACAATTTCATCAGCATTCTATAATCCTAAATTATCCAAAAACTGTCAATCATCATTATCGTATGATTACATTTTAATTATGACAGGTAATCCAAATCTCCCTCATCAGAACAGTTTTATTTTTCAAGTACGGTTCAAATTGTAGAATTTGCGATGTTTGCAATACTTTTAAACATTTGTTTACATTTTTTAAACATAATAAGTCAAAATTTCAAATTTCATCGTTCAAAAACATTGTTTTGATATTAAAATATTAAAACTGCGCTTTTATTTCTTAATTTCTTGACTTTTTCTCAGGGAAAGATTTTTATGGATTCAATTCTCAGTTGCTATCAAATTATTTGTATCGCACCTTTAATTCCACTTATTACGTAAATTACTTACTCTACCATTAAAATATATACGCGGTTGAATCCGTTATGGACGAATGTCACTTCAGTTTTGACTGGCATTAGCCAGTTCTGCTCAACCTTCTCTCATGACACCTTGACTCATCACGACTATCTAATAATTCACCATTGTTCTATTGGTTCAATATTATTGTTAAATCAATAATTGGTCTTCTAAACTCACTCAGACATTGACTTTGCTGACTCGAGGTTAATGCCAAATTTCTGGCCTAATTTTAACATAATCCGTCCAATTTAATGCGGAGGTTAACCTAATATTGTTAGGACGTGTTTATTGCGTGCGCTTGATATTGGTTGTTTTTTTTGGATGATTTTGGTCGCTAAATATAAAAAAAGCGATAAGAGAATCTGACTCTAATGGAGTTAGATTGTGGAAAGTGTGGTGGTGGTTTAAGAAGAGAAACATGTGTTTTGATGTGTGCGGGCTTCTGCAGAAAGGCATTCCATGGCAAGAAGTGTGTTGGAATTCCAGAAAGGGAGTGCGATATATTCAATCAGTTTAAAAACATCAAGTTTATTTGTGATTCATGCATCAATACTTTTGAGGTGTTAAGGTCTAATCAGGAGAATATTTTGGCAGAGATAAGGCAATATGAAGTGGATATGAAAGGATTAATAGAGGAAAAATCAAATAGTATTATTAAAAAAGTGGAAGCTGTAATGAAGGAATTCAAAAATGAATTTAATTTGCAAGTGGTAGATAAGAAAACGAGTGTTGAAAGTATTGGGAAGATAGCGACATATGCAGAGCAACTAAGATTGCCGGTAATCGTCAAGCCTAAGGAGAAATCGCAGAAAGTAGAGAAAACAATGGAGGATATAAAAAAGAACATAAACCCTTCTTCTATATCTGCAAGAGTGAATAATATTGCACAGTTAAAAAACGATGGTGCAATTTCGATAAATTGCAGCAGTAGGCAATCAGCAGATAGGATTGGAAAAGAAATTGTGAGCAGGTTGGGATCTGAATATGATGTAAGGGTGTCAAATGTTAGAAAACCAAAAATTCTAGTAGTTGGAATGAGTGAGGAGATGGGCAAAGAGGAGATCGTGAAGGCAGTTAAAGCTCAAAATGATTTATGCTTTGATGAATTGAATTGTGTTAAAGTATACAGGTCTTACAAGAACGATAAGATTTTTAATGCTATTTTGGAAATGGATGGTAAAGCCTTCGAACGGGTATTAACAAGTGGAAAAATTAATATAATGTGGGATAGATGTAGTGTATACGAGAGTGTTCGAGTATTGAGGTGCTTAAAGTGCGGTGGCTTTAACCACATGGCTCGGAATTGTACGGTTGGTTCATTGTGCTACAATTGTGGAGATGAGAAGCATATAGCAAAGAACTGTTCGGTGGTTGAAACTAAATGTGTAAATTGTTCTAGAGCAAACAAGGAGTTAAAATTACAACTTGATGTTGGCCATAAAACCTGGAGTGTGGATTGTCCAACATATAAGAGGAAAGTAAATATAGAGAAGCATAAGACAATGTATTAGCAATCAGAGATTGTAAGATGTATATATCTAAACATTCAAGGTGTCATCAACAACTTTTGTGAGATGGAACTGATGATTAAGGAGTGTGATCCGGAATTTGTGTGTTTAAGTGAGACTCATTTGACAGATATGGATGAAGATGGTTTGATTCTGATTGACAACTATGATGTAGTGAGAAACGATTCCTCATCTCGTCATACGGGAGGAGTAATGATTTACTATAAAAAGTCGTGGAAATGTGAGTTAATTACTAGCAGGTCGATTGATATGGATTTGTGGTGGTTGGTGATTAAGCTAAGTAATGGAGGTAATGTAATGTATTTAGCGACGTTATACAGATCGCCAAGATATATAAATGTGGAATCTGATTTTTATATGTACTTTGAAAGTTACTTAGAAGAATTGAGTGAACTTAACAATAAGGTTGTAGTAATGGGTGATTTTAATGTTGACTGGTTTAAGGACTCAAATGTGAGAAATAAGTTAAATGATATTGTTAGAGACGGTGGTTTTAGGCAAATTGTAAATCAGTATACTAGAAATGCAGGTGAATCTAGAACATTAATTGATTATGTGATAGTTAATGACAGTTATAACTTTATTGCAGAAGTTAAGAGTGATTTAAAGATAAGTGATCACGAGACTATCGAAATTTCGATTATGCATGGAAGGGTTAATGCAAACAAAGAAAAAAGTATGAGAGTTTTAAAATACGATAGAGATAAATTTAGAAAAAATGTTATTAAAGCGTGTGTGACACTATCACACTTTGGTTACATTTTCGTTCAACTTTGTTGTCAAATGTTTGATGAAAAATATTAAGCTGTGTTACATTATCACATTTTCATCACACTTTCGTCACACAAAAAGTAGCGCGTGTCACATTTTTAATCACACTTTCGTTCAACTTTTGAATAATCATGCGCATTGCTGCAAAACTTAAACAATACCAACCAACAAAATACACGAAACAAAATTAAACAGTTGATTTTGTCACTAGTAACTTTAGTAGTGGGCTGCAAAGGTTGGCTACGCAAATTTCGTGAAGTATGTTTTCAATTTAGTTGCCAGCTTCACTACAAACATATCCCCACCCAAAAATTTTCATCACACATTCAAACCAATGTTTGACAAGAAAGTTGAATGGAAAATGTAACCAAAGTGTGATAGTGTCACACACGCTTAAGAGTGATATTTTAACTACTTACTTTACTGAATGTAATATTAAGGCTAGCAATTTTGATAATGCACTGAAATTGATTATTAGTGAGTTTGTTACAAATAAGACGGTTTCCAGCATGAGCTGCCCGTGGTTTTCAGGAGATTTGAGTGATTTAAAGATGAGTAAAGTTAACCAGTATCGGAAAGCAGCAATAACGGGAAGTGCAATTGAGTGGTTAAATTACAGGAACATTAGAAATGAATACAAAAATAAAATTAATAAGGCAAAAGCTGATTATATCAGTGAAAAAATTGACAATTCTGAGAATCAAAAATTAATGTGGAAAAATCTGAAATCTTTGGTCTTAAAAGAAAATAAAAGTGAGATTACAGAGATTATTTTTGATAATGAAAAGTGCACTGACAATTTGATAATTGCGAACAGGTTTAATACATTTTTTGTTGATAGCGTCATGGAAATTAATAAGAGCATTCCAGTGAGGCAATATGTTAATTGTATTGATGATGTGAGCTGCGCTTTTGAGTTTAAACCGGTGAAAATAGAAGATTTGGAGCTTGTACTGAAGTTAATGAATAATAAGAGAGATGTAAATTTTGTTAATGCTGGTATGTTTAGAGATATTTTTGACCTAGTAGGCGAGAACCTACTATCCATTGTTAATGTGTCACTTGAATCTGGAGTTTTTCCTGATACCTGGAAGGAATCAATGATAATTCCTGTGGCAAAGGTGAGAAATTCGACCAAGTGTGAAGATTTTCGTCCAGTTAACATGATTTCGATTCAGACAAAGGTATTGGAGAAGATTGTTAATAATCAACTGATGGAATACTTGGAAAATAATGATATAATTTTTGAATACCAGTCAGGTTTCAGAAAGGGTCATGGTTGTGAATCGTTGGTTACCTTTGTTGTGGGTGAATGGAAGAAGGCTGTTCATGACAATAGGGTGATTGTGGCTGATTTCCTTGACCTCAGTAGAGCTTTTGAGACGGTTGATAGAGAAATTCTGGAATTGAAGCTTCAGAGGTACGGTATAAAAAATAATGAATTGAAGTGGTTTATATCTTATTTAGAAAAAAGGAAACAGAGAACTGTGATAAATGGGGTTGTATCAGAAGCAGTGGATGTAAATTTGGGAGTTCCTCAGGGTACGATTCTTGGGGTATTGTTGTTCTTGTTGTATGTGAATGATATGAATAGGTGTATCACCAAGGCAAAATTTGTAATATATGTTGATGATGCCCACATGTATGTTGTTGGTGATAATGTTAATGATTGCATTGTCATTGTTAATCAAGAGTTGGCGATTCTGAGTGAGTGGTTGCATATGAATAGTCTGAAACTCAATGTTAAGAAGACAAAATGTATGATATTAAATGATAGAGTTGGCAGGAATGCTGATGTTTTGATTGATGGTGAGGTAATTGAAGTTGTGGATCAATTTAAATATTTGGGTGTGATTATCGATGATAAACTTAATTTTAAGGGGCATTTTGATTTCATTTGTGGGAAAATTGCAAAAAAATTGCATTTCTTTTCGAGGATGCGTCGAAATGTTTCTACGATATGCGCTATTAAGATTTATAATTCGATGATAAGACCACATTTTGAGTATGCTTCAACAGTCTTGTTTTTGGGTAATCGTGGCATGCTTGATAGATTACAGAAGCTTCAGAATAGGGGTATGAGAATTGTACTTAGGGTTAATAGATTTGTTTCAAAATTTGTGCTGCTGGAGACTCTGCAGTGGCATAGTGTATACCAGCGTATTGTTGCAAATGTTTTGATTTTTGTATTCAAGGTGAGATCTAGGATTCTGTCCGGCTATCTGAGTAGTGGCATTGACTATGTAAATGATGTGCATGGTTACCCTGTTCGTAACATGCATGATTTTAGATTGCATTTATTTAGAAATAATAGAGCGCAGAACACGCTATTATATAATGGCTTGAAATTGTTTAATAGTTTGCCTATAGATATTAAGGAGGATGTGAAATTTTCTAGAAAAATTAAAAAATATGTTGGCGTCAATTTTATTTAATGACATGTAAATTGTGTTGTATAATAATGTTTTATTTTATAATGGTTATTTATACCAAAAAAAAATAAAGTTATTATTATTATTATTATTTTATATTTTACTTCGTAGTTCCGATTGTGACAATATAAAATTATCACTTTTCTCGTACAAATAATTATGGTGAATTTTTTTTTCTTTCTCGGTCCTTTTACCCTAAAGAGGGTTTGGTGAACCTTTTAATTTGGGGACGATTTATGTACTTTATATGTTTCGTACTAGGTCCTTTTTTTTACCCTAAGACAAGGTTTCTCATGGTAGATTACACCCCAATGGTTTGCCATTGCCTGCCGAGGGAGAGACGGCCAGAATAAAGTTCTTACTTTACTCGGATTCGAACCGGATATTTAGCGTTCATAGTCAACTCGCGTGACCGCTAAACTCCGACCGCCTCTTGAATTTTATGGTGAATTTTATGGAGTGCTAAATACACACAAAATAAATATGTGTGCAAAGGAAAAACGTTATCCTAGGGTAATGGCAAACCACCAGATTCGCTTGGTAAACTTTCTCAAAATAAATTGTATTATACTTCACATGGTTTGGAGTCCACGTTAAAGTGTAGGTCACAGTGAAAGAACGGTAACCTCTAAAACAGGAACAATCCTATTTTGACTTTATTCGGTAAAACATTTACCTATTAATAATTACTTTTTAGTATTGATGCTACATCGAACAGTCAATTATATAAGTGGACAGACATTAACCTAGCTACAACAGGTAATTCTAATTTTAATAATGAATGAATGAACTACTGTTCTTGGTTATAACGCTAAAAGTTAATACTTACTAGCAAAATTAACTTTATAAGTTAACTTTTGATAACAAAAATTACAATTAGTATGTATGAACGAATGTTAATTTTTAACGTAAATGTGAACTAAATATTAGGATCGACATGTTAGATTTATAATGACGAAGGGTGACTTTGCGTAAACTTTGCAAGTTTGAAACTTCGGTTATAATAAGAGAAACAGATATGGTTTAATTAGAATGTATTATTCCTAATCAACAACGGAAATAAATGTTTCATGTATCGAATTATAATAAATAAATTGAATATATTATTTTGCTATTTTTAATTGATTTAATTAATCAATTTATATTTATACTACTGATAAATGCTATACTTTCATAAAGCACTTCAAAATCTTTCCCCGATTCGAATTCGATCCCTTTTGATAAACCCTTGTTGAAATCTAATAAATTCGAAACATTGTTGGACCGCATTTTCTTTATTCTAATTTTTACAACTATTCTCGAGTGACCAAGGAATGATGTAATGTAACTTTAAATGTATCTCTAAAAGTGAAATCATTTTTGGCATTTCAATTTATATCACGCGATATATTATACAAGAATGTTTCTCCAAAACGTTTCACCAGTTCTTGTCAGTGGACCGTGTGGAAAAGCTTTAAAGCGATAAACTTTTTGATTCGTATGATAATATTATCATAATATCTCAGTGCAGTATTTCATATTGTATTTTCTAGAGATCATATTATAAAAGATATGGCACAATATGTAGATCAATGCAATGACTACCTAGGGGGCTGCTTTAAGTATTTAACTAAGGTAAATGTCATATTTGCACACTTCAAGAAATCTCCTTCTATGCGCTCACTGATGAGCTCTAATAAGATCAAAACATGTATGTCGTTGGTGGATTCTTGATTTGTGTCAATATTGTATTCATATTTAAATTTATTTTACATATAATATAAGTTTGACTTCTGAAATACATAGTTGTTAATTAGAAAATATGTTACAAAAATAACAATTAAAATTTCCTTATAGAAATACTTTTTTTTGTAAAATAGAACGTATAGCTGTTATTTGATAGTTACTTTTTATATTTATTGCTCGTTGTATGTCATTCTTACCGTACATTAACATCGTTTACACAATATTTCTAGCGTTATTAGTATCATCTTCCCCATAAAGAAGTTAGGGTAGGAACCCTACGTTAAACTTTTAACCGTTTTGTTGAAACAGTAACTTAAGTACAGTGGCAATGATTTCCACCATATGTTGCGAGGATGAAAGTGTCTGATATGTAGTTATGACAACATATTAAATTTTATACTACGTTAAAAGAATATCTTTTTAATTTTAATGTAGATGAGGATAAAATTTCTTAGTAAAATAAATTGTAAAGAAATGTGATTTTTATCACAAAAATTTTTTAATTTCTAAAAATAAGAGTTTCTTACAACAAATTATGGATATTAAATTGTGTCGTAACTTCAGGTTGTTGGAATTTGTAGCAAATTAAATTATACTTATTTATCTACATAATATGTCTATTATGAACAAAACTATCTGGGAAAGAATGAAGGTAATATATTATATACCTACCTCTTGAAATACTTTATACTGTTATTCTCTATTAAAAATTACAGAAAATTTTTAATAACAAATATTAATATTATGTAAAAATCTATTATTATAATACAAACTACATTTACTAAATTAATACTAATCATATGTTGTGATATGTATCAACATAATATATTGAATGTATTATACTACTAATAGTAGGTATATATTAGTATAGAAAATGCGTAGGTATAGCTTATGTATTCATTTAGTCCCTAGGGGATTAATTATTTTTAAGTTGTTTTGAGTTGCGATGCTAAGTTAAATTTATATTTAAGTGAAGTTTATAGAAATAAAGCTAATTTAGGGAATAGTAATTGAAAGTTAGTTGCAAAAGATTTTGAATTTTGCTTATACGCTTTGTAAGCAAAATTTTCTTTATCTCGTGACTGTCAAGAAGATACATAATAGCTAAAATAAGATGGTAGAATTGAATGGTAAATAATTATTGTGAGATTTTATTCTTCAATATCTATAGGTGTAACTTACATAAAGTATGCTGAAATGTGTAGACAATAGATACAATTTATATAATGTAGTGCAAAATGACAGTAGAGTACAACAATGCTACCACCGATTTTAGTGGTATAGCTATGAAAAATGAAGTTGAGCGATACATTTCCATAAAACCAATTTCGAACAACTTTATTGTATTCTCGATATGAAAAGTGAAGCATGTCTTAAAGAACGATAGTTTCTCTTAAAAATTTAGCATTCAAATTATAATTTAGTAAAATGATTTAGGGGTAAGGTTTAGCAATTTATTCATAAATAAAATTATTTCATTGTGTTTGAGCGACAAGGTGACAACGAATTTATTATTATAGTGTACGGTTTTGTAAGACTGAGAGTATATTAAAATGTTATGTTTCGAGTTATGCAATATGCTGGATGTAGGATTGTTGTGTTCAATCAATCCGTAGTTTTTGTTTCGGGATCGGCTTTGTATGCACGGAGGACCGCCTTTCTAACGTGGATTGTTATTTCGTGTTGTATTTGCTTACCATGCAAATGTGAAGTGAAATGCAGGATGCAACATGCTGCTGATCCAATAAAGAACATTATACGATGAGAGTTTCTGACAAGTATAGTACACAGTATCGATCTCTCCTTCTCGACTGTCCTCGCGAATTGGACCGTCACAGTGTTAGCGGCAGCGGATCATATATGCTATGTTCCGGATAGCGGCACCCCCCTTCACCAAAGAAGCAATAAAGCCTGAAATCGGTAGATAAATTCGAAAGGATTTCATTGCGCAAAGCTCTAATGCTCTATTACAGTTAATGTACAGATCCAATAACTCCTTTGTTATTAATAGCAGTTCCCGTCAGCCTATCGGCCGCCACACGACTAGCGCATCAGATCAATATCTCTCGGCAATTATCTGACTTAATAACACATTCTCATTAACCCAAAACTAAAACTTTACAGTGCCGCATGGCAATTTGTTGCGTGCATGGTATGTGAACTAATTTCATTATTTGAGTGGTCATTGTTAATAACTGGATTAGATGTACAATTGAAATTTATCTAAAGTAATGGCAGTAAATCTAGCTTTTAACAGTTAGGATGAAAACGGCCCGTAACTAAATATTTAGTAAATAGATTAACTTACAGGTAGTTATTACTAGCTTATCCTTAAATATAACCCAGTAGAATAAAATTGATTCAAAATAAAAATATATCGGATGTACCTAATCCTTGAAATTTTATTTAAACAGCATCACTAAAAGACGCCACTGTTACAGATTTCAAAACTTTAACATAGCAAGTTTGACACCCCTGGTTAGGGTTATCAAGCGAAGTTGATTGAAAACTCGACGTAGCGGAGAGGGATTTCCTCTTCACCGCATTACAAACGAACGCTTCTTCTTTTTTTAAAGCTCTTGTTCTTTATAAATATTGAAAATGTTTTATTGTTTTTATAGATAATTTATGAAAGACTTAATTTTATTTATAAATTGATATTGTTTTAAAAGTATTGTAGTCCCTTCACGCTATTTTTATTACTTATTATTTTAGAAAAGTTGTCACGGTTTTGAGTTTCGTACGTGATTTTATGAAAAATAAACGTAGTAGGAAAATACTTTGTAAAGCAAGGTATGGAGTTTCTATCTTTTACTATACGATATTTTCCAAACCTCTCGTATTGCCGTAGGGGTTAATTCATTCCTAACTATATTGGCGCCAATCCAATAAGTTCGTTTCACTTTGATACACTTTAGGAGATACACCGCGCGTTTTCGGGAATTGTGCTTTGTAATAGTACCATTACATAGAGCGTAGCTCTTTATAAAAATCTAGTTAGTTTTTAGATACCTTCTTGCATTTCCGAAGTATATAAGATAATTCAAAATTGCTTTGTTCCACTTAAATTAAATAACAAACCTTAGAAAGAAAGAATTCCGTTGTGTTGCTGGTCGGGTAAACAAGCAATTAAGAACCAGAGACTTTGACAAGAATAGCTTGTCAGAAGCACATTGCACTGCCCGCGACGTTTAGAAAGGCACAAAATAAGACGATGCCGGACTAGAGTTCTTTCAAAACCTTAGCAAATTTATGAAGTAGTAAATACATAGCTACGGTGTATTGGAAAAGTCTTCTGCTTTCTCCCAAGCGAATCGACATACAGTGACAGTAATCCTGCAGCGTGTCCCGTCGGTGCGTTAAGGTGAAGCTACTCATCGTGACAGGAGATTAGGTGTTGCACCGTTCTTGGATGCTCTCATAACGCGTTCCTGTCAACATCTACAGGAAAGGACTTTACTATTTCTCACTGTCAGGCCATTTTACTCAAATTACGCCTTCTTCGGTAGGTATATCTTACGGTAGTTTCGAATGATGATTCGTGACCGGAATGCATCCAAACGCTTTAAACGTTTTGTGTGCGCTATTCCATTGTAAACAACATTTATTACAAAATCGTACAAAGAAACGGTTTCTGAAGACACGCCTTTATGAATATTCCCTTTGAGTCGTCATTTCCCTAATTGTCATCTAGAATATTGCTCGGCTAATTTCGAAATAAGCAGCGCAACTTGACAAATATTGTTATAAACTCCTTTTTTAAACACAGTTACCATAAACTTTTTAGTCTCCAATATAATTTTCTTTTATAACAACCTCAATTTTATTACCCTTCTTAGTAATTATATTGTGGCGAAAGCTTTATATATTATTTAATAGATGAGAATAGTTAGTTCCGATCAATTAGATAAGTAAAGGCAAGCAAATCAATACTCACCGATACTAGCTATTACTTAATGTAAATGGTTTCTCCAAATTTTCCATTCTAAGATGATTTACTTCAACTCCTCGTAAATCTAAACAAACCATATTTTTTACTAACAATTCTATTTTCAAACTAACAACAATCCCTCCTCAAAATACACATTCAATAATTACGTCATTAGACATTTTCAATAAAAATTAGCAAATACTAATACTTCGAAATTTAAAGAAATTCAGAGAAATATTTCACTTAAATTGGACCTTGGTGAGTACTTTTCAAGATTAAAATCAAATTGCAAATATATAGGTTACACCATTACACTCTCATCAATAAGGACGGCAGAAGCTGAGCACAAAAAATGCTTTTCGTTTAAACTTTTAAGTTTTAGCATTTGCTAATTTCTATTCACTTTAAAGCAAAAATTTATCAAACCACTTGAAAACGTAGAGAAAAAAATAACATTTTAATGATGTTAGGCCATTTTATCGAGTTATCTCTTAACTAATGAGGGGTATTTCATTCAAGTTTTAAATTAAACACAAAGCATTTCCCAATCTAGCTTGTTTTATTGAAGAAGACTTTTCGTCTGTTGATCAGAGAAGATAATTATTTTCCTCTTTAAGAGTTGCTCATTTTAAACTATATTCGATTTGCTCAGATTGAGCATTTTAAAGTGGGTACAAAATTTATTATTTCAACAAATTTGCAACGATATCTTTTAACATTTTAGCCCAACCACAGTTGATTTTGGCTTTGCACAAAACAATGTTATTTTCTGCAACATTTGTACAGTTGGAATTTTAGGTTCTTTAGCCATGATATCGTTCTTCTTCCCGGTCATCTGTTTCCTTCTACCTTTCCTTGTAGAATTAGTTGTGATAAACCGTATCATTGACTATTTTTCATAATATGCCCTAGGTGTTCCAATTTGCGAATCTTTATGTTTAGCAATATCTCAGAATTGCTCCTTGTTCATTCTTTCCAGCACAGTCCGGTTAGTGACATGGTCCGGCCACGGTATCATCAGAATACGTCAGTACAACCACATTTCATATTATGCTTCTAGTTTTTAGCAAAAGGCTCCTGTCAGAGTCCAAGACTCAACCCCAAAGGTAATAATCTTACCTTTGTTGTTATGCACAGCACAGCACAGCTTCTCATTGATTCAGAGTTTCTTGGAGGCAAAGCCTCCATCATCTCTTTCAACATCTGAGGACCATCATGGTGATTACTAACTGAGCAACTAATTAAAATTAGCTAGTCAAGTGGTGATCGAACGCAAGGCCTCAACGCGCTCGAAGTTTTGCTGAAAAACGCAAGTGGCATTTAAACAGCCTTCGGGGTGAAAAAAGTTTTATTTTCGTCTTGGTTTGTTGTATATGATAAATCGAGCAAGAATGCGGCTCTGTACTTCTCTATTCATGATTTGATTTCTATTTAGTTGGCTTATCCTCATTGAGTGTTGTCTCATGCTACTTCCAAAAGAGATCTACGTATTTTTTGATTTTGCGAATAAAAGTTTTGAAATAGAGTTATTTTTTGATTGAAAAGTTAATTAGTGGTGAGAAAAATGTTAAGAGAGTTTTTCTCATTCTAGTATTATTGGAGAAACCGAGAAGAATAAGACATTATTGATGAGTTTGGGTAAATTTGCATTACCATTAAAATTTAGTATTCAGGGAATTGAAGGTTGTCTGATAAAGTCGCAAGGAGATAAGGATATTTTTGGATAAAAATTTATTTATCGCGATTTGTCGTTAAATAAATTCACGAGATTAGTTTATTTTTTGGAAAACACCAGAAAAGCTAGTTATCCTGGTTTTTGGATTGTAGGATTGAACGAAATATTATTTGAAGATTCATTATTGAAGATGAGCTAACCGGGGAATGAATGAATAATTCGGCCAATTGTTTTGATAATTGAACCACAGGGAGTTTAATTAGATTAATTTTTGGGAAAAACGTAAAAACTGCTGTTTTTACCATTGTTATTTTTGAATTCTGGAAACAGCTTTCCGGAAAATATTTAGGGGTTGA
This sequence comes from Rhagonycha lutea, assembly GCA_958510855.1. NCBI lineage: Eukaryota > Metazoa > Arthropoda > Insecta > Coleoptera > Cantharidae > Rhagonycha > Rhagonycha lutea. Next base: position 8,369,412 of record OY294042.1, read on the forward strand.
TTATAAAATTTCAATATCTATGTACTGTTTGTACTGGTTGCCTATACTAATATCTATATCTTCCAATTACTCTCGCAAAGTTCCACAGCAGTGAAGCGTTATACTCCTTGGATCCTTATTGCGGACGTCTGGTTCAAGTATAAATTACTGATAATTCTTAGATCTCTATGGTGTATTTCTTTCAGAATGTCAAAGAGTTTATCATGATTCACATTATCGAATTCCTGTTGATAGTCGGTAAAACGGACAAATATATCAGAAATGACATCTCTGCATTTTTGGAAAAGGATCTGAACACTGAACAAAGCCTCTCTTGTGCCCATTCCAATCATCATCATCATCCAGCAATAACATCCTTCGGCGGATATAAGCCTCCCTTAAATTTGTCTGTAGTTGTCTACAGTTGTCTGTAGTCTGTAGTTGTCCTATACTTTTTTTTTTGGCCTCGAGGTCACCATTCGATTATTCGCCGGGTCCGTCTATTATATGTCGTTCTTCCTATGTGACCTGCCCAGTTCCACCTTATACCACCAAATAACAGCATAATAGAAAAACTACAAATTGTGCAGAGAGCTATGGAGAGGCGAATGATTGGAATCACGCTAAGAGGTCGAATACCAAATACAGAAATTCAAGATAGATCTCGAGTAACTGATGTAATACGGCGTATGTGCAGGCCCATTGCATTACGAAATCCAAATTGTGTGCGGTCGATGTACTCTTCGCGTATTCCATAGATTCTCTTATGAATTATTTTTAGGATGAGTTTAATGAAGTGCCTCATGAAGTTAATGGTGCCGTAATCTCCACAGAATTTAGAATTTAGTTTATTTGGTAGTAGAATAAATTTAATGTAGATTTTAGCCATGTCTTTGGTATTTGTCCACTAGAATATATTCTATTAAACACCGCTGACCCCCAAGATATACTCAACCTAAGGAACTCCGCATGGATATCGTCTCGGTTGCTATTGGAAGGACTTCTGAGCAACTGAATTCCGGGAGTTGCCCTGGTCTATAGCCTTCGAAGAGTTCGGGTATGTATAACTTCCAAGCGTCCATTTTCTCTTGTTTGTATATTAACCCTTCGGCAGTCGCGCCTTTGATTTTCCTTAGAGCAGTCGCGCCGCAGACCTTAGGTCCGCATAATGAAATATCAGTTGTTTTATGAGATTATGTTGCATATCACACATATTTTTGTGTATTATTGTGTACATATAAATTGGCAAGGTCATTGCAATTGAAGGACTTAACAAAGAATTTAAATAAAACAAATATAGAAATAAATTGCCACATCTCAAGAAGCCGATAGTATAACCAAAATTTTAACGGAATCGTAAAATTATCTATGAAAAATTGAAAATCAGTGAAAATCGAGAGAATATATACACATAATATGTGTACCAGGGGTCCGAAGAGGATATAAAAATAACTAAAACACTGACATGAAACTTTTTTTTTGACTGACAAAAAACACACCACTAGACATCAAAGACTGATAACATACTGAAGGTAATTTTCTAGTCGGGTGATATTGATATCAAATTTTGCCTACCATAGTCAGGAAAGCATATCTAAGCACATCATTCGATATAATGATGATTATGTAAACAATATCAAATTTTATCAATAGTGCGGACCTCTGTTCCTCGACGCGACTGCCGGAGGGTTAAGATTCTGGATTCTATTGGTTAACAGTGTTCCTGTTGTATTGGACTTATATATTCCATCAGATTATCTGACCCTTTTGAGCATATTAAAGAGATTCTGTCTTCTGTCATGCATCTTTGTTTCCAATTTCTTGGACAGTCATCGAATGTTCTGGCATTGTTTTATCTAGATCATCTGAATCTGAATAATTTAGTTCTTGTCGCCTCTCTCCTATCAGTCTTTTTATTGTCTCTTTTGTTTCTTGTTCTTTTAGTCGTGTTAAAACTCATTGTTTTCTGGTTATTTTTCTTTGAATATTCTTGAGTTTCATTCTAAATTTACCGACTAGGGGGCAGTGGTCGGACCATATTTCCTCTCCGGGGTAGGTTCTAACTGATAGACAGCTGTTGCAGAAACGTCTATTCACCAGGTAGGTCATTGTCCTAAATATTTGTATTACCACCATGTCAACTATTGTTTGGCACTACTATTGTCTAAAATATAATTAAAGAAACTGCATTTTTTAGGTATTATTTCTATAAATTTAATAATCCTGTGTTGCATCAAACATATTTCATCTTGTTCCACGCATTCCGGATCATTTGATAAGATAAATCTCCCTGCGTCTGTAAATCTAATGAGCTACATTTTGAGTCGAGTTTTTGTGGATACAACTGTAGATATTTAACAGTAAAATGAAAAACTTTGTATTATATTAATTAAACTATGTTTATTGTTAAAATTGCTTATATTACATGTACGTTTTTAGATTGGCACCCAAATTTTCGATACATTGGTAATATTTGCATTTATCTGATTTGCGACATTGTCAGATGCCCAACTACCAACCCTGTCGAATTAGCGTTTGGTTTGTTATCATTTTACATTTTTACCTACAACGAGGACCAAGCTCGACGTAGAACCCACAACCTGGAGGACCAGAGAAATGACCAGAATAAAGTTCTTACTTCGCCAGGAGTTGAACCGGGTATTTAGCGTTCATAGTCAACTTGCCTGACCACTATGCTCCAACCGTCTCTATAATGACCGTTTTCTAAATTATTTATAAGTAAGATAGATAATAATTGGTTAATTTAGCACACCATAATATTTATTTACTGTCAGTATTATAACGGATGCCAATACCAACTGTAAACAAAATATTATATTTCAACCAAGAATAAAAATATTTTTATTTAATCTAGCATAACTTAAGACATTAGGAATAACACTTTTGCAGATGTGTAAAAGGTCAAACTTTTTTAAAAGTCAGAAAGAATTAGCAGTGAAACTTTAAGGGCCTAAATATAATTACCATTTAAAACCCCGGTTAAGAAGTTAAACAGGAAATTTCTCTCGTTTATATATTTACAACTACTTTAACCAACATTTGAATTCTAGCAATATATATTTTAATGATTGCAGTAATATGACATTAGATATACAATTTTGAAGCAGTTAATCCTTGTGAAAATTAATTACTTATGATGAATTGAATACCTGATTAAAGTCTAATTAAACGAAAACTTCTGCATATCAAAATAGGTAAACTGAGACACCGCCTTATAATTAAACAGTATTGTATACTATGTTAATATTATTGTATTAAATATATTAAATAGTTTAGCATTTAATATAAAACACTGCAATATCAGTCGACCCTAAGTACGATGTTACTATTTCCAAACTCAGAACAATGAAAACTTAACTAAATTACACTAAGAATTCATCATACGAGAACAGATGATGAACTCCGCCATAGTATCCCGATACCAAACTAAATCCTAGTCGTATATTAAAATATAAATCAATAAAAATCATTATTTAATTATTTGATTCTCTAATAATTATTTTGCAAAAAAATTAAGAAAAACAGTTTAAAAAATTAATGTATTATTGAAAAACCCCCATACCTTAATAATAAGAAAGTGAATATATTTACAGGGATAACTCTTCTGAATTAGTACAAATGCTGATCTTTGCATCTAAAATTGTTAGGCTAAATTTGCCCGATAGTTCAATAAGTACCTTATAACTACTAACTAATAACTAAAATACCTTAAATAATTATTGTAATTATTTTTGAATAGTTTCATTATAGTTTCATGCTATTGAAATAGAAGTGGAAACCTGTCTAATGCATTAAGAAGTATTAATTTATTTATATAATAACAGAAATTCATATTTATATTATACATTATGAGTCCAATAAAAATTGATTGATTTTATTACACGTGGTATTATGTATATGTCATATTACTTGGCTATAGTGAAATGTTAAATAATTAATCTTATTCTGAAATCTATTATTATTTGATTAGCTAATTTATATTCTATAATATTTTCTGTACAATGCCGAAATTGTTCAAGTATTTAACCTTTTGAGTAAGTGAGCGTAATCAAGAACAGATAATAAAGAACATAATTTATGAAAAGTGAAATTCCTTAAAAAATTATTTTCATAATTTTAAACTCATGACGTGATTTGAGTAAAATTTATTTGGGAATGTGCTAATTGAGATGAAATAAGAAGGAGTAAGTCTCAATGGTTAAGTGAGAGTATTCGCTGCTAATATGTGAATTCAGATTAAGGAATCGATCCCCACATGGACGAAAGAGGTATAAAACATAGATTTGTAATGTGGTGGGACGAAAAGGGCTGATGTTGTTTCAATCTCTTCAAAAAGAACCACGCGTGTTTTTTGGTACGCAAGTTGTACAACGATTTCCGATTCTCTACGGTTGGCACTGTCTTTTATGTTGTTGTTTTTTGGCACATAAGAAGATCTTAACCTTGTGCCACCTTAAAACAATGCCAAATGGCTTGACAGCAAGAGATGCCTCTTTTCACGTTCGTAGATGAACTGTACGTAACAGCTAGCTCGTAGTGTTCAATCAGTGTCGGAGATTGAATGTTACTCTCGATGTAATTGAGTATCGTGGATTCGTTCGTAAATGGTTCTTCTCCACTAGAAATATCTCGGAGGGCGCCAATAATAATCAAAAAAACTATTCTTTGTTTGATATAGCTTATAATTATTATAAAATACAAATAATAAATATGAATGAACATACGTTGAAAGAAAAAATTGAGTCACACATTAAAAAGATAAACGATATTACAAAATTCTTGCTTATCACTACTTTCATAAGATATGACGATAATTTACAGATATGTATACAAGTTTTGATATTTTTGTTTGTTAACGTGATTACAAATTTGTTCTTGAAGGCATCGACAAGATTCAAAGCAGTTAAACGGCTTTTAGTATAAGAATTATACAAACAGTTAGTGTCAGACACAAAATGCAACAATATGTAAATTGATGAAGAATTAGCCAGCAGTATAGTTATCATTAAGCAACTGACGCAAAGTACAGATTCTATAGTAAGCAATTCTAGATTTACTTACGGCTTGGTTGTAAAATGATAAAATGACTTGTTTGTCAATCGAATCTCAGTAAGTGCACTTCTGGTGATCGATCGGCATATACGTTGGTGAAAGCTACAAACAGAATTACATATATAGAAAACTATAAATAACGAAAGTTGTGGTAACTAGGATTTCTACTGCATTAGCTACAAACTGAATCATTCGTAAAGGGTTGTCGATTCGTTGAAGAAATACTGAAGTTGGTTGGCACACTCGATTTTATAAAATTTCTTTCCAAAAGGCTTTGGTCGATCGCGGTTATTACAGCTGTCGGTCTCATCAACTGGTTGTCGGAAAAATTGACCCTTGACTGCATTAACTCGATTTTCGACCCTAAAGTCGGCATTCCAAAATGGCGATGGCCGGCGTCGGTAATACGACTTTGAAAAATTCCAAAAATCATGGACTTAAAAAATTGTCACATGAAAAATAACATTTCCCCATATGTAGGAAATTATGGCGCACGTTTTGAAACACAGTTTCAACTGGTAACATTTATATTTCTTCACAATTATCAATTTTTGTTCATCACTTAAAATTTATGTGTTATATTTTACACGGTTTGGTTTTGACCTTGATTTTGCGCTCTGCGCAGTTGCACGTTAAATCTCGAGCCCTCTCATTGGCTCTACGGTTTGTCTAAAGCAGAAAACCTCAAACAAATGATCTTAAAAATACCTTATTACTAAAAATTAAAAATGTTTCAAAAATATAAACGAAACAAAGAAAAACAAGACTAGCTAAGCCATGTAACAATGGATTGTTACAACCTTCCAACATCGTTATCTATTGGGGGCTATGGATTACTTTGGGGAATTCTTTTATCATCTGGATGGTAAAGCGTTGCTTAGCAGATCCAATATCAGTTCTCTTACGGTCCAGCCAACATCTGATCAGCAAGCAGTGTTCTGTTTTCAAGAAGCGTCTGTCAAGTGTCGCCTGCTGATTAGTGATAAGATTCCGCATTTTTACCTTTTAAAGCCATACGTTGGAAAGCGATTGGAAGGGAGTCCCTGTCGTTATTTAAGTTGTAAGCTTATCAGGGCTCGAGGTAAGAGATATTTATCTTTTCCTACTCGTGTATGCTGACATGCTATTTTTGGCTTTTGAGTTTCATTTTTTTTGGTAACCCTTAAAAATTACTGTGTGTGGGGACTTACTTATTTGAGTCCATACATTGCAATTATTGGTATTGAAATAGCATCTCTCAAATTCTATTATCAATTAAAGCACTTGATTACTATTTGCATTTTTTGGAATTCCCCCAAGCTCGCTTTTATTTCAGAATCCACTGCTCAACCTCCACACGAATCGAGTACTAGCCCCTTAACATCGTGGATAAACGAACTGGAGAGGTTCTCTCCAGATTGCGACGGACTCTGATCTCTGTTTTGGGTCAACCCTCTCATTAGGGGTTGCTGCTCAGAAGGTAGTTTTCGTTCCAAACAGCTCTCAGAAAATTATATGTATGTAAATTTCAAATATAAATTAAAATGGTTTTCACTATAAGGTTACATTAGAAATACTTCGTGGAAAGGGTGTGAAAATTAAAATTACAGTGATACGTAATCATACTTGAATTCGCTAATAAATACGAATCAAATTTCAAACTTAGTTAAATTTTGATAGTAGGTAATATTAAAGACCATCAAAAAGACTGTTCATTTTATTTTTCAAATCAAATATTGATTACCCAGTAATCCCTAAGGTTATTGATATCATTTTAAATAGTAGCCTTTGGAAATATGCATAGAATTTATTTTTGCAAAGTCAATAATTAATGAGAGCTTAAAGATCCTATTCAATAATTTACTGAATTATGTATGTCGTTTGTGATTTTATTTTTAGAAAAATTAAAATAATTTATTTTTAGCTACTCGTTAAACCCTTGTTAATTCAAATATTTTAAATATAAATAAATTATAAATATAATTCAAAATATTTTATATTGCATGACTAAAATTTTAAAGAGTAATGTTGAAATGCCACGAAATGAATAAGACCACGGTGTGGAGTGATGTGATCGCTGGTTGAGTTACGGAGCGGAAATTCTGGGTTCAAGTCGCGGACTTGGCAGAATTTCTTATCCCGGCCTTCCGGTGGACATCCACACGCTGTGGTGAAAAGTTGTAGTAAAACGAGTAGAATAAATATAAAATTAAAAATTTTTTAAAAAAAACCTTTTATTTAAAATTAAAAAAGTGCACTAAAAAATAAAAAATAATTTTAATAAGAATAAACAGAGCTTCTTGGAAACATCAATATAAAAGCGTGGGGCTATTTATTTAGAGGTAAGTAAGCAATTGATAGCCCCACGCTTTTATATTCATGTTTCCAAGAAGCTCTGTTTATTCTTATTAAAATTATTTTTTATTTTTTAGTGCACTTTTTTAATTTTAAATAAAAGGTTTTTTTTAAAAATTTTTAATTTTTTATTTAATTTTTTATTTTTAATTTTTTAGTCATGTTTGTCAAATACAGCTCCTGCTTCATCCTCTTTTCATCCTCAATTCCTCTGGTATGTGTTTTTGATGCTTCACTCTGTATATATCGTTAAAACAAAAAATTTCACCCTGAATGCGGTCCTTAAAAATGCGAATGCGATTTAGTAATGTAACTTTTCACCCTGTATGGTAAAACTGTACAATGCGCAGCCACACATGCGCTTTATTATTTTCAGTTTTTTCCCAATTTATCGCTTATTTCGCGGAATTTTGGGACACAAAATTAATATATAAACATTCGTTGCAAGTGAAAGCTATATTCCAAATTTCAGCTCTCTAGGACTTCGGGAAGTTTCCATTTTCCATTCTTATCGGTGAACTTCAGCTTTGCCTCCTTCTACAAACGATTAACTTCTTGCTGGTAATTTGAAGGGGGGGGGTCGTGGTCTTGTTTTTCTATTTTCCCTCTTTATTTGAATTTTGGGGTGAAATTAGTGTCAAACGTTAAAGCATCGTTAGAGTCTAACTGAACTTCCATTTTTTCGTTTGAGCCTCAACCGTCGCGGAGTTATTCGCAAAATCTGGGGGGGGGGGTAGATGTGTTTTTCTTTTTCGTTATATTTTTGAAGTTTTTGGTGAAATTGGTGTCAGATCATAAAATTTTTGTTTCGATTACAAAATGTAATCCTAAACCAATAATGAATGTTCCTTTAGGTTCTAACGTATGATAGCAATTACACCCCAAAATTCGACTTACAGAGGGGGAAACGTGTCTACGTCCTGTAAGTAATGAATAAATAATTTTTTAGACATATTTGTCAAATACAGCTCCTGCTTCATCCTATCAGAATTCCTCTGGTATGTGTTTTTGATGTTTGATGCTTCACCCTGTATACATGATTAAGACAAAAAATTTCACCCTGAATGCGGTCCTTAAAAATGCGAATCCGATTTAGTAATGTTACTTTTCACCTTGTATGGTGAAATTGTACAATGCGCCGCTACGCATGCGCTTTAGTATTTCAGTTTTTTCCCGATTTTTCGCTTATTTCGCTGAATTTTGGGACACAAAATTAATATATGAAAATTCGCTGCAAGTGAAAGCTATGTTCCAAATTTCAGCTCTCTAGGACTTCGGAAGTTGGTTAAAAACGGCCTCGAAAAAGTCCAAGGGACGGACGACGGACAACGGTCACACCAAGTTAAATAAAAGCTTTTAATTAAAAAGAGGATTAATCCACCTCATGAAATGGATTGACTTCAATAGAAGTGGCAATATTCCGATAGGAATGGAAAAGCCCTTGATAATTGATAATGTTGAAATGCAATTATTTTAATTTTGCTAAATTTAAAATAAAAATTAAAACGTGAAAACATAAATAACTCAGTATATTATTCAATAGGACCCTTAAGCTGATTAGTTGTTTTCGGCTTATAAATTCCATTAATATAATTATCCAAAGCCGACTCGAAGTAAATATGTGCAAAACAGAAATCACTGGAACATTAAATTTATAATTTAGAAAATATAATCATCGGTTTTTATAATAAGTTCCTTTATTATAGTTTTCCACTTAATATAATAAAGTTAGCAAAAACTTCTAATATAACCGGAAGCGATAGATAAATAAAAATATTTTCTTTAAAAGTTTTAATATTCTTAAAGCCATAAAATAAAATTAAAAACTAAATAAGTGGTTTAATTCTGTAATAAATCTATCTTTGGGATTTGGGGGTGAAAATACTAATTTTTTTTTTCTTTTTTGATAAAAGTCATTCACGATATTGTTAAAACTAAATTACGAAATCTTAGAATTTTAAATTTCATATCAATTTTAATTATGTTTACAACGAAAACAATTAAAAACAAAATTAGTGCCTAAATTATGTACAGCAATATTATTATATTGTCATGTTCTAATTGAAATGCTAAACAGTAGTAAATATCCTGAGTCATGTCACTAAAATTTAAATTTTATTAAGTTGAAAAATTATGAAAAGAATAGATAATTTATTTTACACTTTGTTATGCAAAAAAAATTTTAAGTTTGAATTTCGAATTTATATTATTATTAATAGGAAAATTATTCTCCAGATACAGTTTGATTGATGTTTCTAGGAAATAATGCAACTTCAATAATATTAAGATTAGTAAGAGATAAAGATGAAAATTTTGGTTTCCGATGTGAGGTAGAGAGGGAGGGGACTTCTGGTGGAATCCATCTTGGAGGCGAACGCTTGAATTTCGTGCATTTTGGATTTTTTAATCTTTGAGAATTTTTGCGATCAAAAACTCACAATATTCTTTATGAAACGTACCTGAGTGTGGAAGACGCTTCTGATCAATTAATTTCTCGCAAGATTCAATTGGTTTTCTACCTATCAAGTTTGTAACGTAAAATCGTCATTTGACGTTTCTGTTCGCACACCATGGATTTTACCTTGTGTCTTGTTGCTACGCCTATGGGTAAAATGGCGGCCTTGGTTTTTTAAGAACAAGAGCGATTGGTTGGCTTTGTTAGAAGTTAGAAGCCGTTTAACTGTGGTTGGTTTAGTTAGTTCCGTTTAGTTTTATACCGCTAAAATTAGGCGAAAGCAGCTGTTCCTTGCTTGGGTTAATCGACGAAGGGTGCTCGATTGCGGATTATCCGTATTTGTTGATTGACTCATACCTCGAAGGCTGTGCAGTATTTTGTTTTATTTCCTTACCGTTGGGTTTTGATTTTCCAACCTGTAACCTTGTGGGCCCTCATTTGGCGGATGACCTTGAGCCAATTAATATCATTGCTATCATTATCATTCCAGCTAAGCAACCATAATATACCACGAGATGATTTTTTTTTTCGTTTAGGACTGGCAGAAGAGGATTGTGGAATACCTTTGTACATTCAGAGTTATAAATCGCATACATAGAATCTGTATAAGGTAAAATTTGTGAGCACCGAAAGATCTAAGGTGAGTCTATCCTCTGTATTGCGATTGCCTTGTTTAATTTTAGACCGTTTAAGGCCTGTTCAGGTACTTCCAGGTACCTTCAAGCTATTTGACCTTGTTCAGTTTTATAATTTAGCGGATGCTCTTTTGTGTGGGATTTTTTGTGTCCGTACTTGATAAAATAACGTTTATTTACCTCGAGAAGTTGCTAACCGAACTCCTTACCTTGCCATCGAATTATCCTGGAGCTAGTTTTTTCCTATCAGGGCCACCATACGCAAATTTACCATTATAAACTGGTAAACCACTGGGTGTGGGGAAATTTGGAATTGCTTAGGCGAGCTGGAATTTCGTTGCAAGTTCTGTTTGATGGATATTTGAACAGTTGCAGTGCAAAGCAAGTTCTAGCACGGATACAGGCTACTGATGGAACTGGAGTCCGTAGTACACGATATAGACTACATAGACATATGATTCGACATAAGCGTGTACATGCACGAAGATACAATTCAAGGTACCAAAAAGTTTTCTTTTATAAATAATTTTATTGCAATTTGATTCCATTGTGCTTGCAAAATGGTAGTATAATAATTTCTATTAGTAAATGTCGCTTTGCATCAAAAATAGAGGTTATCAATCGGAAACTGAGTTTTTTCCAGATTCCGATACTATAGTCGATCCAAGATAAAAGTACTATAGGTGGCGCGTCATTAGCAAAGTCTATTTTACACCAAGAAACTGCAATAATTTAACGGTTATACTTTGCAATATACAACCCAGTCAACATTTTGCATAAGTTTTCATAATGTTATGCTAATAATAATTTAACTTTAGGCAACACACAACACTTAAATCTCGTAATATTTCGTTATTGTAAATGGGTTTAAATTCAAAGCAATTTCATTGGTTAACATTTAGAGGTCATCGTTTAGTACAAAATTCCAATCGGCTTCTTAAAATAATCAGACTATAGCCTAAGTGATCTATTGATTTGCGTAAATGTTAATAAGCACAAGTTATCTTTTCAATAATTAAAGTGTTTTCATTAATTGTCAGTCAGAGTTTTGTTGAATCTAAAAGGCGTATTCAATATATTTACTGCGTTATTAACGACAGTCATAGAGTCGACGATGCTAGCCGGAGCATTCAAGCGTGTCTTTGCTAGTCGCTCAAGAAACTATCGCTACATTCATTTAAAATTATTCATAGAGCGATTACTAGAGTACAATATACAGTTATTTGTAAGAAAACTTAATTTCACCTTTCTATAATAAAAAAAATTAATTACTATTCAATTTTACATTGGATAATTAGTAAAACAAATACTTTACAATGATTAGGATGGTAATAAGCTCGGTTACTGCTGTAGTTTACTTTGGGATTTGTGATTATCACACTTACACGGTTGACTAATAATGCTAAATTCTCAAGATATTGCGAATGCGCCAACCAACCCCGGACTCCTTAGATTACTTTTATAATTTTACTCATATAAAATATAAAATAGCGTATTTTATTTCTGAAATTTTGCTCACTTAATTGTAAAAATTGTTTAGTACATTTTCTAACGATTATAAAATACTTGTACTATAGTAAGGGAATATTATTTTGTTATTTCATGTGGAAAGATCACTGTATGCAGGTATAGTATTTTGTTGCGCATACAACAAAATGGTAGAAATTTAAGATATGCTTTTGAGCTTAGTAGAGACTTGAAGAGAAAAAAAATCATCTCCAACATTTTAGTCGTTTACAGTCCCTTGTGATATATATCTGTAAAGTATTACTTATTTGAATGAAACTCGTGCAACATTTTGTAATTTTCATACAGAGGAAAATTTTAGTTTTCCGATTCGAATTAAAAATTTGTTTAAAGAAGTTCTTAGCTTAAATTTTTTGTCGATGTCACTAAAATCCTCTCTAAATGAGTTTCAGTCTGATTAAATGATTAGACTTAATCCGTAGTACGAATATCGGTCAAGGAATATTCAATAACGGGTAACCTTTTGTTTGTTGTTTCATCTTCTATTAATCTTTTTGTAGTTTATTTACTCTTATTAATACACATAAAACCATTCATTAAAATTGGTAAGCTAACCGGAAAAGCTATAAAAAAATTATTAATATGAAAGAGATAGAGGTTGCAGTCGTCGTTATGCTCTGACCCTTGCCTTTTGGATTGTTACTCTGACTGTTCTTACGAACGCTTCCTAACTAACTTAGTGGTTAAGCGGACTTTTAACAATTAGTTTCTTTTCCTTTTCCTATCAATTTAAGCTTCCCTAACTTAATGCCACCGCATTAGGGGCAGTTCTCAATAATTTAAGTTAAAGAAAAACTTGTTCTGTCGCTTATTTACGCTAGTACCTATTCTATACGGATGGTACATAGCTTTCTTCGTTTTCTACAACGTAACATTTATTTAATTGTAAGACGACATTGATTATAGCTTAAACAATATTCTTTTGTAGATGAAAACCGGCCTCGTTAAAACACAGAAGGTATATTCATTTTGGAATATATTTAACGAACTCATTCCCTACCTGAGACGCATAGAATGTCTAGTAAAAATAAGCTAAAAAGATAAATAAAATATGTAAGTTTTCCTGAATCGGAGTGGTGCTGTCTGAAAATCATTAAATTTTAGATGCATAAATAAATGCTTATACTTTATTTATTCGGCTATTTATAAAGACCCTATAATTACAACTTTAATTGCATATTAAATTAATGTAACCTAGAAGTTCATTAATGCTAGTGTTTTGATTTTCCTTTTTTTTTGGAAAATTGTGCTACTATTTATAGATAAAGTTTTGCTCTGTTTCTCTTTATTCATAGTGCACGCTTGGTTAAAGCAAGATTTGGGTGAATTCGATTTTATGAAAAGTTTTTATTAAAAATCGATGTAAAAGAAAATTTTGAATGAAAAGTATTGTTTTGGTTAACAATAAACCACAATAAATATACCATGTGTAAAGAAAAGAATTGAAATTATAATTTATTATACGAACCCAAGACCAAGATTCTAACATGTTTTCCACATTTTCTTGAAAAGCTTTGGTCAGATTAGCACTTGTTAGGTAATAATTTTTGTCTATTTGACTGATGTTAACCTAAAAGTGAATAAAGTCGTAAAATTTTTTGACGGAAGAGTTTATAATACCCTGAATCCTTACCGTCAATATGTTTTGTAAAAGTCGTGTAATGTTGTTGGAAAACTGTTTCTGTAGCTTGCCAAGGTTCGTCAAAGAACTGATCGTAGTTTCGCGCGCGGTGTCACTGTCATCTACTTGAATGGAACTATTTATCTCAATCAAAAGCACCGCCAACAGTAGCGCACGTACCGTCATGATTAACCGCACTGTCAGACTTGCTGGTCGCAATAATACAGTTGAAAGCAAAAGAATGCATACAAGGACAACCGTTTTATAAAAATTATATTTTAGTACTAAACTTTAACAAATTATACCGAATGTCTATTTTAGCAAGTTTAAAATCAGATAATGTAGGGGGACGTTCATAAAGCTTCCGTATCCTACTTTCGCAATAAAGATAATATTTAACCGATCCATTAATGCGTGTACGTTCAATGTACTATATGTACCTACCTAATAATTTCTTTCATTTTCTACACATTCACGTAAGCTATGACATTCTACTAAAAACTGTATCGAAATCCATTTCATAAAAGTAATAAATTAATAAATAACTCGAGCTAAACAGGAATAATTTGCTCAAAATTTATTCAATTTACAAGACAAATTTGTTTTGCTACCAAACGACTTTATAAAATAAAAATTGATAACCTACATAAATATTGGCAAAAATAATTTTATAAAATTCCCGAAGAAACCAAAAATTTTAAAATTAAAACTTCTTTGATTACAAAATACTTCTTTCAAATAACATTGCAATTTTTGGATTCTAATACAATTTTAATGATTGAACGAAAAGAAAAATAAGTTAGCATAGACTGTCATTTATTTGCCCATAAAGTTTTATTATGTTATCGCTACAAAACATTAAATTAGTAATTTACTTAGTTAAATTGCTAAAAAGAAATAGAACTTAATTAACGTACCCTAATTAAACAGTAGATTTAAAAAGCAGCTGCTACTGAATAAACAATCAACATTTTTTTATCTCACTTTTCATTGCCAATCTTTTCAATTTCAATTTTTAATAAATTATAAAATTTAAAGCTTTACAGAAATTTCACTTAACGTGAACCTTTTCAGCTAAATTCCATTTTAAATTATTTTTTGCAGTGTAACTACATTACAGAACAATTACTTTTTACATTTTTTTTTCTAATTCTCGAATGCCTTTGAGCAGTTTCATTGGTTATAAAGTGGTAAAATTTAAACAGGTTTTTAATTGTTTTTGTTAGACGTTTACTTTATGGTTTGCAATTATCCGCCTTTTTAGTTATTCGGATCCACCTAATATTACACCTCTGAATAGTTCCGATTACTATTAATTATGAAAAATTAAAAATGTAAGTTTTAATAAATTATTCCAATGCATCTAATAAAATACATATTTTCTCAGTTTCCCTAATCTAAGGTGCTAATTCATGTAGTGTTCCAGTACTTTTGCAGTTTAAATTTCAATAGAATTGCAACTATAGAATGATTAAACCCTTGTTAATTCACTTTGTGGTTGAATTTCTTCAAACTTTTTTGTGTAACCGGAGACCCAAAGCGATATTTTATAAAATCATAAGTTGATATAGCTATTTTCTTTTTAAATAACTTCAAGAAGTTAAATTACATTGAAATTATTGCAATTTTTATTAATTGTCCGGAGACTTTTGCGAGTCACGGTATATTCGCGTCATTTTGTTTTAGCAAATATTGCTCACTGAAGTCATAATACCAATAATAATTATTGCTCTTTTGTGACATTGGGTTTCTCTCTAAAAATTAATTAGTAAAGCAGAAATTAATTATTTAATTATAACAATATTATAAAATTATAACGAATTCGTACCAATAAGAAAAGGCTATCCAATCGAATCCAAAACAGCTTAGAGCTTATAATAAAGAAAAACTATTCTGGTTGTTGTTGATTTTGATTTAATTTATAATTAATAGTTACATCTTTCTTTAGTTAAGTCTGCAATCAGGACCCCCTTCTGAATGGTGAATGTGGAGTATATTGTCACGTTATTTTTCGAATGAGGAAGCAACGATGTCATTAATTAAGAGGAGGTATTTTTGTTTTGTAAGATTTTGAATTTTCGTGGCTCTCTGCGAGGCCGACTGAGCCCAGGATGTTAAGTAGTAGACTTGCGCTCAAATCCCCAAGTGGGGAGGACGTCATTTCAAAAGAGAGAATTTTGGTCAAGGTTTTGACTTGTATTGGAATTAGAATAAAAATAATTTGGTTAAGTGAATTGGTGTTTTATTTTAGCATCAAAGTTGAGTGAAAATTAATTGGAATTTTATTTAGAACAGTTCGAAATAAAATTGCGAAGAAATTTGGAAAAATTTCGAAGTCGCCATACCGCTGGCTAGCCGTGGGGTATGCATGTTTAACCCATTCCCGATAGTAAATTTAAAAATTGATAGAAAACAAACGAATTATTTTTATTAGTTAAATTTAAAGTAAGGATTTGTTTTATTGTTCTAAACACAGTTCACCTGAGTTTATTACATTTCTTAGAACTCAACATCAGTTCTTCCTATGTAATATGCTATGTTCTGTAGAAACAACAAAATGCAACAAAGTTGCAGTAAGTATGACTTATATTTGCAAATTTAAATTCCGTAACATTATTTTTAACATTTCTTAAAATTATGCTTATTCACCCCCTCCCCTTGAAAGTATAAAAAATTAAAATTACAATAAATATTCATTTTTCTTTTTAAATTTAACTTAATAATACTTAATCCTAATGACGCGGTGCTCAGGGAGGTTAGTGATCAGACCGAACTTGGTGTTTTACTGAGTGGTGACCTCAAGTAAACTTCACTCATCTCAAGCGTTGTCAAAAAAGGAAAACTTCTTTGCTCTACCTGATAAAAACAGCTGTTAAGGGTCTGAAGCTTGATGTATTCGTGAAAATCTGCTAGGCGTACGTTAGACCCATACTTTAATTTGGAGCGCCTGGTACCCATACTTTGTTAAAGACATGACCATCTGGAGGGGATTCAACGTAGAGCTACCAAGCTGATGGTTGCGAATTTAGAAGATATGCCACACGAACAATGCTTTGCACGGTTGAGTAAACATGGAAAGATGAAAGCATACAAAATAATTAGCAATCGGTGCAAGTGTTCGCTGCGTGAGAGGTTTGAATTTAATGAAAATTTTCATTTGCGGGGTAACTCCCTTAAGCTTGTAACGAATTTTTGCAATTTGTTACTGACTCTACTTTTCATCATAATTTCAATATTCCTAAGTACAGCCCATCCATTTTTATACAAATGCATTTATTCAATGTATTAAAAGCTTGCAAACATTTGGCATTTTGAACGCACGTGATCTACTGGCGTACGAATTCAAAAAATATCGGCGTAATAAATTTTTAGTTACCCCGACACTCAAGAACCCAGCGGTCGTAGTTTTGTCGAACTTAGAACGTTTTCTAAGTACCGATTTTAGTGAGCGTTGACAAATAAATTCGGTTCAACGGCTTCTGTTTGTCGAGCCTGTTCGTTTGGACAACCTTTCGGTAGCTGCAGGTGTTCTTTTCCGGTCGCAATTATATTCATGTGTTAGCAATCTGGGTAACTCAGCGCACAACTACTACACAGTTTCTTGGTTCATCGAGCGAGACAACCCGACTTTTAGCGACGTATGTTTGTTTTGATTGTTACAGTGGTGTCAAATAAAGAAGAAAAGGCGTAGCTAAAATTCACCAAAAAAACACCCAATTCCACCAATTGACACCAATAATAAACACGATTGTACGAGTTTTGGTTTCTGCGCATTCTTTTTCTTCTTTTGGTGCCTATCCGTTACCGAATGTTGGCGATCATCAAGACTACTCTTACTTTATCAGCTGCTACTCTCAAGAAACCCGTTGTTGATGTACCGAACCATGTTCTTAAGTTCTTTAGCCAAGATATTCTACGTCTGCCTGGACCTCTTTTTCCCAACACTTTGCCCTGCAGTACCAATTCCAGAAGTTCGTATCTCTTGTTGTTTCGCATTATGTGACCGAAGTACTCCAGTTTTCGAATTTTAACCGTCTTAAGAATCTCCCTTTCTTTATTCATTCTCTCTAGTACACGCATGTTCGTCACATGCTGCACCAAGGAGATCCTCAGCATACGTCTATAGAGCCACATCTCGAATGCCTCCAGCTTTTTACTGGATGCCTCTGTCAGGGTCCAGGTATCCGCCCCGTACAAGAGCACAGGGATTACATAGCTACGAACCACTCTCATCCTCGTTGCAATGTTTAGGTCGTGACTCTTGAGAATACTAGACATCTTCATAAATGCGGCTCTGGCTCTTTCTATACGACATTTAATCTCCAGCGAGTGATCCCATTGCTCATCCACTGTTGTTCCAAGATACGTATATTTCTTTACTCTTTCTATATAGTTATCGTTAACAATCAACTGTCCCGGAGGTATTATTTCCTTACTCACCACCATGTACTTGGTTTTGCTCGTGTTTTTTACACGTGGGATTATTTCCTCCGAATAATCCCCTAAATTCAAATTTAAAAAAATCCAAAAAACTTAATCCTTCCCCACCCCCATTTCAGTGGGTATGTTTAATCAAAATTCTCTTGTCACTTTGTGTTTAGCCACCTGAAGATGTTATTGTGTTAACGAAATCAATTGTGAATAATTATACTTTCAGTATATTTACATCTGTGCCAACTTTATATTTTTAGTTCTAAAAGTGTTTAATACAGTTTTAGTTTGTCTAAAAAATTGTGATATATTTAATATGTAGTATTTTTATAGTTTCATTAATATGTATATAATGTAATTAAACATTTTATGTAATATTTAACTATTTTTGTAGTCAATTCGCGATTTCCACTGCGATACTGCACTGTGAAATTTTCATTACTTTCTAAGAGAATTAAGGAAAATGAAAGAAACCTACTTAGTCGAGTTACTAAAAGTTGTTAAGACTTTTTATCTCCACTTATGTAGCTCATATACCCGATATTCTGTTATGTGTAGAAAATGCAAAGAAAGGAAGGACTTAGTACCTCGACTTCATAATACGTTTTACAAAAGCACGCTAGCTAAACTTCTTGGTTTTAATATTCAATGTCATGGTATAAAGAATACTTGAACAGATCAGGTTTTTATTAGCTAAGTTCAAAAACGTATTAATTTAGAATAGTGAAAATTTGTAAACAATCATTGAATTTTAAAAAAAATTTATTACATACAAATTAAATATCAAATTTTACTGTTTTCATTTAAATAATAATTAAACTAATTAGGTTAACTGAACATGGGTGTTAACTGAACAATTTGGTGTAATTTCCGTGTGTCTTTTAAATTGTGATCTCCAGTTTTTGGGACAGAATCTTGAAATCAACATGGTTATTAATAGCACGCTATGCAAATCTTTCTTGCATTTATAAGATGATAATAATAATATTATAATGTTTATGATAAAACAGGGGTATATAAAGTGGTGCATAAGGAACTAGTAATCACATTACAGCAGCAAATCAAATTAAAATATAAAAGAAAATGCAATATAACTAATCTCTGTGTGAAAGGTAATTTAACAATTTCAAATTAAACGTAAAAAGTTTCCGACCCCAAAATGAATTTTATACAGATTAACGAAACTAAATAAAATGGATTAATAGCAAAAAATAAACTAAACGAAAATGGATATAATAATTACAAAGTTCTTAATAAGAAAACGTAAAAAAAATATAAAGAAAATTGTTATGCTTTAAAGCGTCGAGAAACTGACGGCACGCAGTAAGGAAAATTCAAGAGCGTCATATCCCAAGACGGCTGGCAGATCTGAACTAAAATAGTTATCGGCGAATTAAGGGATAATTACTTTCTTTATGGTATTCATTTTTATCCCGGGGCTACTTATCAAAGGTTTTTGTAAATATTTTAATTCTCTTTTATTTTTTACTTTAAATTCTTAACTTTTGATTATTTTGTTTTTAGTCTCGGAAGTTTTTAAATTTTTAATTAAAATGTCTAAATTAATGCTTTTAGAAAATTACTAGCTTATATTGCAATAAAATAGAAAATGTATCTTTAGATTGCTAATTTATTACAACTACATTTGTAAATTTTCCCAATAAAGTTTTTCTTTATTTAAATAAAGCTGCTAAAATAATTAAAATAAAACGGGCCGAACAAGATAATATAGTGGGCGCCACCACGTATTAAGAAAATTCTTATTGACAATGAATGCTAATCATGTACTTCAATTTAAAAACCCTAAAAACAATTATTAGTTGAAGTCAATTTCCCATCTACGTTTTCCATTTTAATTAACATTCATTATAATTTATTGTGTGATTATGTTTATTCTGGATACGGATCTGACCATTTATTCTGTTTTTGTGGTGGTGAATAATATTATGAAGCTGAAGTACGGATTCAACGACTCCGTAGGAGTTTACAGAAGGATATAGTGAATCATAACAACAAACCAATACAAGGTTATAAAGTTATTGTCGTATGACAATGTTGTAAAAGTTAATGTTTAATTTGGATTGGAGCAAAGAGTACATTATTTAATTAACTATGTGATTATCAAATTTAAGGTCGCTAAAGTTGAATAGTTGCTCTCTATAAATTTTCAAAAATTATTGTTCCTTTGATTTTTATAGTAAGTCCGTAATTCGAATCCTAGCGTACTATCTACGCATACATCCTATAAACCAACTGCGTTATTAAGTCGATTGTTGTATTGCGAATTTATTAATGAGAAGGTGGTCTTGCTAGATGATGAAGGGAGGTAACTGTTATATGTTGTCTAGGTATGTATGACCTATAAACTGTAAAGCTTAAATAGAGAGTGATGCACTCAAGTTTCATAATGGTATACTTTGATCTATATAATTTCACATTTTAGGAAAAGTTATAGTGTAAACTAAGGAAACTATTTCTATTAAATCTAAGGTGTGAACTACATAATTCACATTTTGTGCTATGAGAAAACAAACCCACAGAGTTCTTTTTATGTGATATGTCAAACACATAATCTATCCGCCTGTTTTTGTTTAGTCGGAGGTTTAAAACGACAAACAAAATGAGACATTTGAAAAAAAATCTCAAACAACTAAATTTTTACATCGTAAATAATGAGCTTTTTCTAAAATCTCTCGTTTGATTAAGCATATTTTTTATAATATTTCAAGCTTTTTAAAACTGTAATTAGCTTTTATAAAAATGTTTTGCCGGCTTTTGCGTAATTTTGATTACATTGTGTATTTTTGAAGTAGACAGATATTAATACAGAAAAATCCAAATACAATATGTATTTGTGTTCTAACTGAAGTATGTGTAACAAGGGTGGTTGTTGGGAAAAGTTTTATATCCTTTCAAAAGTATATTAAGCGACAGAGAAGAAATTTTAATGTCGATAACTTGAAAAAACATTTATATAGTTATTAGGATCAAAATAAATCAGATTTCTATTGTTTTGTATATTAAAACAATAACATTGTTTATGTAATAAAAAACGATTTATCAAGTAAATCTCTCAAAAAAAGTTTTTGTTACTAATAAGAAATGGAAGAAAGTGAAGTTAAATGGATCACTAATAAGGGTTGACTTATATCCATATTATGTAAGTCTGTATTGTTATGATTTTTGGCTTAAAACCGTTGTACTACCCCTAATTAAACCTATGGAGCTCCACGTTGGGTTAGTCAAAAGTTGTTATGATATTTGCTCTCAAAAATTCACTTCAAAGGCCGCTGTACCAGTTTCACGCCGGTAGCTGAGTTCTTCTCTTTGTCAAGGGTCAGTGGATTCAGATGTAATAACCAGGTGATTATTCAAAGTTAACATTTATTTATTAAATGAAAATATTCAATTGCGTAAATTTGCATCAGTTTATTGTTGACAATAAGTTTGCCTCGAACCAAATGTGTAAATAATGTAACGATTCAAAAATCCAAGCAACGTTTAATTCCTCAAATACAGAAGCTAAACTTGGATATTTAATCATTCGTGTAAACATGTGTAATTTATAAATCAATTGTACAAAGTTTTTAATAAATTCATTGACAACACAAATCGTCGTTTTGATTTGAATTTATTAAAATAAACAAATTTTTACCTTATAAATTGGTAATTTTTCACTTCATTTAGTACGCCACTGGAAATCGTGTCTTCAAAATTCGGTCGGTAGTCGCCACCTTTTCTAACGTCTTGACAGCTGCATGTGTTCCAAACAGCAGCCAATATTCAACCAAACCATTTACTTTGCTATCCAACTTCCTTTTTTAATTGTTAATCGAACAATTATTGTCTAAGACAACACTCAGGTAAGTGATCGCTTAATTATTAATTTCACTTTTATCACCAAATGTGAAGCTAACCTCCAATTTTCGGAGCACGTGTATAATTTTTCTATAATCAATTTTCTTACAGGTATTCGATTAGCAAATACCTCGCTGCGTTCGTAATACACAATTCTCACTAATTACACGCCGCACGTAATTAATTACTACGTAATTACACGACTCTCGTTAATTATTCACTTATGTGAATTCGCAAACTTTTACTCTCTGAGTCTTGGATAAAAGAACTTCACACGAGTTCCCAATTTGAAATTCACCCAAGAACTTTTCGAGTTCCCAGTCTGAGATCCACCAAGAAACTGCCTGCTATCTTCCTTTTCTTGCTGTTCCCTCGTATTCAAATTTGGTTTTTTGAAGTGGGAATTTTTATTCTTATGGGCGAAATTGACTCTTCCTTCCAAGTAACATAAAGCCCTCACTCGCACACGCATCGAAATATTATTAACACTTTGTTTTTTAGGAATCTGGCGTTACCAATCCATTACAAAATTATACACAGGACGCGGCACAAATTTTGTATTTTACAAATAAATTTAATGTGTTAGTTTTATGTGTTGTTCTGTCACAAAATTGATGGTTTTTGTTAAACTTTTTTTTAATATCTAAATTAATATCTAAATTAGTTAAGAATTTGTTAAAGTTTATAATTTAAGTTGAAAGTGAGTTGTTACTTTCAAAAATCAAAAGTATTTCAATTTATTAACTTGTAACATATTTTAACGTTTAGTGGTTTTTGAACTTTGCAGCTCCTAATTATTTGTCATTCGAAGAAATATCATTAGAAAAAAGTTTATATTACGTAAAGTTTTTATTTAATAAAATACTATATTTGTAGGTCAATTTTGAATTATAGGTATAACCCTAAACCTATCAATAAGATTGTGGTTGTTAGTCGTAATGTAATCAATTAGTGTTTCCAAGTTTTGTATAGTTCAACTAAGTTTTGCTATCATTTAATCTAAATTGAAACATATTTATATCAGTTCTTTTATGATAAACCAAAACTTTATTATTAATCCTTTCCAACAATAAAATAAATATATAAATTGTAATTTAGGTTAAAAAATTAATAGAAACTATTAATATAATTGAAATTTCTAGTGGTATTCCTATTAAACTTATTCTAGTTATGCGCATAGTTCAGTATAACTAAATATACTACATAATACCAAATTACCTTCAGGAACAGGTAGAAGCTTATGAGAAAATAAATTTTAGATAAAGGTTCATCTAGCTTGGATTTTCTAATTTCGATTATTTACTTTTGATAACTTGCAACGTCGAAGTTTTAAAAAATTAATGAAACAAAGAAAATCTCCATGCTTTTTGGAAAGTTAACTTTTCTTTTTATCGTATCGGTTTTTAGTTTGCTACATTGTATGCAAAAAAAAGAAAACTTTTTTAATGGGGAGAAAGTTGGATGGATGATTTAAAAATACATTCTACACCAATTCAATATTCAGCAAATGAAATAATATTTTCCTTAAATTTTAATTATTGCTTAGATTAACCGCAATAAATTCATAAATGGCGTTAACCATAGGTTATTTACATTAATTCGTGCAACTTTTGGAAAAATATGTTGTTGTGTTACTTCCTTGGGTGAACACTAGAGATGCTTTGCCACATTTAGACTGATTTTTATTCCTCCAAAACAGATTGATAGTTGGATTTGAATCAAAGTTGTTTTACTCATTACTTTCAAGTATTCATTTAAGGCGACCTTCGATGCAATGTGCATTGATGTTCCTTAACATGCGCTTCGATGTAAGGAAAGAAGAACAGTTGGTTTACATTACAACAAAAGCTGGTTACATTATATTTATATACCTAAGCTACCGATGTGTTTTTGCACAATTATTTAGTTATGTTTAATATGTTTTGTTGAAATACTTCGATTACGAGGAGTAGAGGCATCAAAAGCACAAAACAGAATTTATTTTGATTTTCAAGTTAATGTCTCATTTGTGAAGGTTTGTTGGATCTTAATCATTCCTACTTTAGCATGAACATGTCACGTTACGTTTGCGTGAAACAGATTCTGTCGCCCGTTCTTCCTTTTAGTTTACTGAACGTGTCCCTGAATAGTAAAAACAATTTTTTTGTAAAAACTGCAGTGCAGAAACAATTTAGTAAACGCCATGGAAACAATTTATAACTCAAATCCACGATAATTAATTGGGCCAAAAGTAAGAAATTTAGAAAATTGCACATTCCGAGTAGCCCTGACCATTGTGAAATTCTGCCAGTCAATTACGCCTGCTTCAAAGAGGTTATGGAAATTGCCCTCCAGACTTGACCATACACTGTAAACTGCCCTCCGAGCAAATAGGTTGCCACTAATTTCACATGTTAACCGACCCTCCGAACTACATCCTTTTGTTATACGGCTTAATTTATTTATCCCTTAATGATACCAACGTGATTAAAAATGACTTAGTTTCTTGTCAAGTATTCTTATTTTTGAATAATTATTAATGATCGGAGAAATTTGAGTGAAACAACGACTATACAAGTTATTAGAAACACCACCAAATTTTGCAACAAGTGAACGAGAGTATGTAGCTCTTGCTAAGAGAAACTCCGTCTAAGAATTGTTTTGGTGCTAACAAGAACCGTTTTAGCTACTGATTTTGAAGAGACGATGAGGAACGCATGTAAACTTCAAAGACCACACGTGTTGATAGAATGATGCAGATTCCATCCATCTTTTTAATGATTCTAGTTTATAGCTTAGGTTATATGTGACTTTATGTTAATTATTTTGTAATTGAAACTATCTCGTTGCACCATTTCCAAGGATACAGTGAACAGTGATACCGTGAACAGGTATAATCCTGGGTCTCTAAACTCCAGGATATCGCAAGAATGAATAATTATAACTTCAGGGGGCCGCGAAGGACATATACCATTGTATTGACTTTTTAAGGATTATGAGGTAAGAAAAGGTCATTACTGCTCCTGAGTAGGATTAGGTTCTATGTTATTTTATAGTTTTTATTTAGTAAGAGAAGCTATCTTATTTTTTAAATTGTTAAATAAATATTTCAAAACATCGGCCAGCTGCTCCTTGTTATTTAATTTGTTAATACCAGTCAGAGACGTGGAAGTGGCTAAGTTACCGCTATGCCTCCAAAATCATTCAGAATCATTGTGTGTTTACTAATCCATCGAACAACATTAGTAAAATTACAGCAAATGTAGGTGGTTGTGAAAACGAATTCTTCTCTTTGACCCAGACAAATAAAATTATCTTGCATCGTCAGGTGGAGTAGTTGCAATATTGTGAAAGTAAGCTGTTTGCTTGGATTACCGAGGTTTACTGTCTAACGTTAAGAGGCTTTGAAGACTGGAACTTCTTATACGCAAAACTGGTACAACGGTTCTCATCCTAATAAATGATTTTGCCAGTTAACTCGCTGCAGGTTGCAGGTAAAACTACGATATATGGATGAAGGAGTACCGACATAAAGCGCCATATTTCCAAAATCGGTTCAAAATACAAGATATTCGGTTAAAGGCGCCTTCCGCAGTATATAGAAGATCTTCTGTTGCTATCGGATGCTATTTTTTGACAACCATTTGACTAAACACCCGAAAACCAAACACGATAAATATTTAAGAAAATAATTGCTTCATTTCAGATACAGATCCATTGCATCAAGGACTCTTAGAAAGCTGAAACAAAAGATAATTCGACTAAAGCTTGAAACAAAAATTACCACCGTTTGATCAACAACCCCTAATTAAAGGGTTGTCCAAAAACAGAGACCAGGGTCAGTTGAAATCCGAAGAGAACCTCTCCAGTTTGTTTAGCCACGATATAAATTGACTATGCGAAGGCCAGGTCATTGATTCCAAAAAAAATAACGGTAGCTTGGGGAAACTAAAAAAAAGCAAAGAATATAAAACTTGAGTGATGCTATCATAATTCCAATAAATTGTAATATAAATGGTCATAAACACAGTAGCAAATGAATAATCAAATTATAAAGAATTATAAAACAGTAACCTCTACGGTTACTCAAAATTGAACACAAAAGCCAAAAATACATCTGTTCAAACGAATTGGAAAAGATGAAAAGATTAAGATGGTAACAGGTGCTCGCTTCCAATGATGGCTTTGCAACGTGAGGCTTCAAATGGTGAAATATGGAACACTTGTTAATTCTACAACGGTTGCACTTGATTCGACTTCCGCGAACAAAAACACTAATGCAAATCTGAAGATGGACCTTGGCAGAGATAATGTTGGAGCTGTATTAAGATTGGACAATCCAGATACCAAAGGAATTCTCCACTTGTCATCCAAAATCTCTTTCTTCAAAATCAAAATCTTCAAAAGAAGAAGAGAAGAAGAAGAAGTCATCCAAAATAACAATAATGGACATTAACTCGAGATTATGGTAAACACAAACAAAAACGAGACACGGAAAACTCAGCACCGAGACAACTCCGGTACCAAAAGATCGGATTTTTAAGACCATATCCGTCGCATTTTTAAAAATCGCTCTCCTAACTTCTTAAATCCTATAAAAACTTTCTGGTGCAGTTCGTTATCCCGGACGTGAGAGTTTTAAATTAAAAAGAAAGACTCTACGGATTTAGATAGATAACATTAAAATGAAGCGATTTGGATACGGAGGAATATCGTATATCGATTAGTTTGGCAAATAATCGATTTTAAAATTTACAATTTTCGCTCGATTCACGACCTTATTGGACATTCTGTCGTCAGTCCGTGTTAATTTAGCACTCCTAGTTTGTACTTACATTGTCGTACAGTTAACATCGAGCTAATTTCACATTTTAGGGGTATTTTTGGCTTAAATTTGCAGCAAAAAAGAGAGCTCCACCCCATTCCCGGTAGCACAATTTGCAGAGTTGGAAGGCCCTAAGGGATATTTTTAATTGTTAATTGATTAATTATCAAAATTTTAAGACCGTGTCAACTCATTTTTATGTATCGACACCCGATCGACACACTGGACAAGTGTAATCAAAATTTTAAGTACGTCGCCATCGTCAAACATTTTAAGAGGTAATCTCCGATATTATCCCACGTTAGAGAAATTTTGTGGCATCGGCCACTATTTTAAGAACCAATATGGATCAATCTCATATACTATTTTTGGACCCATCACGCTGATAGAACATCAATATTTCTTGAAGGAACCACCACCATCTCGAACAACCATTGTAAAACCTAACATGTAAGTCGTCAATTTTTGTGTTTTGTGTTAACCCTTTGGGTGTTGTGCGAATTTAGTGAATATTTACGGTCATTTTTCGTCAAAATTAATGTGTTTTGGATCATTTTATTTTCAAAAGTAATGAACTTTCAAAATCTTTCTTCAAATTCAACCCATTTAATTTAATTTTATTTTAATTCAAATTTTGTTAAATAGTAAAAATTAATTTTAGAAAGATAATGATAATTCAGTTATTTCAAAGTTTGGCCAAACCATTCACTGATCAGCGACTTAATTTTAAGGTTTTAGGTTTTAAAGACCACTTTATGATGATTTCTTTATGTATTTGTGTATCATTTATAACATCATTATACTAAGGGCGAGGATCACCAAAGTTAGTTAGTTTATCCTCCTGCTAAATAGTTGGATATAATTGTTATCGTGTAAGTGTGACTTTGAATAAATTTGACGTTTAATTTCCAAACGCCATCTGTCATCTGTAGAACTGAAAGTTATCTAGAATCTCGTGTAAATTAGAAAATAATTTACGTTGAGCTTACTGTTTTAACTGTTTTTACTGTTTTGTGAATGATTTATTATATTAAATTCGAATTCGAAACAGATGAAAGATGGCGTTTAAAAATTAAACGTCAAATTTATTCAAAGTCCCACTTACACGATAACAATAAATTATATTATCCAACTATTTAGCAGGAAGTTAAATTAACTAACTTTGGTGATCCTCGCCCTAAGTTGTATTATTTAGTGGCCTATGGTCGTAAATGGTTAAATTCGATGAACTGGTAATAAATAAATGGTCACGTATACTAAATCAAGGCACGCACTGAATTGTCCCGTTGAGAGTTGACTGCTTAAATTCACCAAATATTTGTTTATAATAATAAAAGTTTTGAATATTCATTTTGTACTTTGCAAATATTTGATAAAATCTCAATAACACTTATTGGTATAGTAAAACATACATTTAGTAGATTGTCTAAAATTTTTGAGTATAACGGGAAGCTATTTGCTGATAGCCAGAGGGCCCTTTAAATCTAAACCGATTGTATAAATACCCTGATGTTTTGATGTCATATATTGCACTTTTCTCGATGAGCTACTTTAAGCGACCGATTTAAAATTTTACAGGTTAGGGATATATTAGATTATTTCGTAAAAGCTTTTAGAGATTCTGTGATTGCCGATTGGTGTGCCGACTGTGGTTTAGATTTCAATATAAAGAATTTTGTGTTTAATTCTGTTATACTCGTAATTATCAAATACTTGTAAATATTATTATACAATAGCTAAATATCATACTGTATGTTTACTTGGTTACTTCAGAAATTCAATAACCCCAAGATAATTTCCATTCCTAAAGTGAGTTCAAATGCATCAATCAGAAACATAGATATAATTATGGTGGAATGCTCTTATACATACAAGTTGTTGCATATAATATCTTATAAACAGGTTAATGTGCACGTTCCATGCCTGAGTTCCAGATTGACTATGCCGTTTTACTCTGATGCTCAAAGATGTAATAATAATTTGAATTCTGCAGTCCTGAAATTAAGAGATTAACAACAATAATATTGTTTGCGGATCGCTGAGTTTTACGGTTTTGTTTTACATAATAATTAATGTTCACGAAAGTGAGGTTATGATATCCTTTTTTTTATATATTGTACGCATGCGTACCAATATACCGCATAATATAAGGTGTTATGGTCGAGCTTCCTTACAATATTTTTTATTTGTTTATTGTAATGATATTTCCTATAACATGAAAAATCTGAATTTATTTAAACGAAAACTGTGTTTAATTTCTAAGTGCATGCTTTGCACTGTTATTATTCGTTTCGCTTCAGTGTGTAGTAGGTACTACATAATAATATCTGCATGCTTCCGGTGTTAAACGCTTAAATTTTGGTTTCTCTAGTGATTTTGTCAATATTGTAAACTTTTATGCAAGTTTTATCTTATAGTAAAAGCCGGATTGATCATTACGGATGAAATTGGTTCATAGACGATTCTATTTTATGCTTGTGATATGTACCTAAACCGGCCTCTAAAACGAATTTAATTATATGGCATAAGTTTTATTTTATTATCTTGAAGGGGATCACAACCATAAAATTAAGTTAGCGCTATTTAATAGAGTAAGGTAAAAAATTATATAAAAGCTTTTTTTTTATATAAAAGTTTTGATATTACTAAAATCTCGTCAGGCGTTCAATTAAATCCTTTTTGATAATTTGTTATTATTATATCGTCCCTCTTCTGAAAAACTTGTGGAAGTGTACATTTTTTCCCTATTTAGAGATAAAATTAAAGTCAAGTTAACCAGCAGTGTGGCGTTAAGTATATACTGGCAGGATAGAGAGCAAAATTCCGCGGTTCTATTCCTAGTCGCGCCACACGCCGTGCTGGGAAGTGACTGAATGTAGTTATTGTTATTAAATGGTTTTGGTTTTTGAACTAAACGAAGATGATTCCCAGTGCTTGCCAATATTCTGAAAAAATATAATTTTTTTTATGAAGCTACCCTTTATTTCAAAGGCACTCTGTCAACTCTCACTGGAAAATAGAAGCTTAGAGCCAGTTTTCAAGAAAACTCAACATTTCGACTGGCATTGTAGATAACCATAAATATATTGGGCCAATTTATTTTTTTAAATCACATTAGTAGGTGTATTTAAAATACGAAGTAGTCCCTGCACATAACAAAAATCAAGGCTTGCGCCAAGCTTTGTTGCCGGGAGCATATAGAAACTCAACTCGTGCGTGAATTCAGATCATGTTAACTCCTTACGTGTGAGTCCAGCCTTAGCAATGACAATACGGAGCTTAGCACAAAATAATGACTTTAATATTCCAAAGTAATAATAAACAAATCGATCTTAATTTGTATACGACAAATTTCGTATCTGGTCGCCAGTGTAGATGTGTAAGAATAAACGCCCTTACGCAACCACATTTAATTGTAAACTGAATTATCTCACACTGCATAAGGCGTTTATTACTATGTGTAAAATGTGTGACACAAATAAAATTTTTAACAGAAATTATCAAATTGTTTTCATTTACCCGCTGATGAAGACCTCTGGTAGTAGTTTTGGAAGCACCGGTTTTCTAGGTTCCAAATCTTGCCGCTCGATCCACCTGTTGCCTGAATACTTGTCGAAACAGCTGGGTTTCCTTACAATTTAATGAATCACCGATTTGTTATTCAAATCTTTCCAAAATCAACCAAATCATCCAAATACGCTGCTCGGTGATCGTGATATAATTGTTTCTGGTCAAACCTCCACCGATTTGAAACCAAACGAAAAATTACGTGGCGTCCGCTTGACTTTTCAAGTCAAAGGCCCAGAAACTTCAATGTACCTCTCTAAAAATCCAAAATTTCGCAAAATCCTGCTACACAAAAAAGGTAATTTTAGCTGCAAATTTAAATTGTTCACATAAGTAAATTTCTTCTCTTTTCCAGATTCGATGGCACAAAACAATTTTAAAACACTGCCTCTCAAGAATGTTTATCACTGATAGTGTTAGTGTTATTTGTGTCAATGGTAATAATATTCTGACCCTTAATTTACAAAATTATGATCGATATAAATGGTGGACAATTTCACCCTTTTAAACCACAAATTATTTGTGTACTCCTTGTATTTTAATTCGTGTCACCACAATATATTTCATTATACAGGGTGTCTCGTTATGAGTGGTCCAAACGGTAATTGGTGAAGGGTTGGATTACCTTCTATCAGAAAAATAAAAGATAGGTTTAGTAAAACTGTCATGGTTTTCGAGATATTTGAGATCAAAAATTTTTTTTCTTCTCATATTACTTTTTCCTATATAAAATCTACAAATGAAAGATTTTTTTATTTATTTTTTTTGTGAATGTCTCTGACTTTACGTGCTACAAAACGTCAATCAAAGTTTTTCAAAATTCTCATGGGATTAGAAAAAATAAAATAATCTTATTAGAAATTTTCAACCTTGCAAAAAATCATTGAGTTTTGGAGCATCATGGTTGAAAAAAAAGATATTACAACCTGACTGCCCATGATCTTAAAAAGTTTAAAATGTTGTGCAGAATAAGCAAAAAAATTAAAAAAATAAATTAGTCCATAAACCAAAGAGTTATTACTATTTTATCAACGTCATCATCAATCTTTGATCTCAAATATCTCGAAAACCATGACACTTTTACTAAACCTATTTTTGTTTTTCTGATAGCGGGTAGTCCAACCCTTCACCAATTACCGTTTGGACCACTCATAACGGGACACCCTGTATATTATAGTAAGTAATCATTTTTAATGGAAAGTTTCAGGGCATTGACCTAAACGAAATGCAAACGTATTTATTGCATACGCATAAAAAATTATAGAATTTTTAGTTAGTTAAAGTTTGAAAGTTGAGAAGGTAAATTATAATATTGTAACGAATTTTTGCACTGCGTTACGTGGTACTACTTTTTAGTAGTTATGCCCCCTCATAGACCCTGTTATTACCTACCTGGCTTATGAATAATGGGTCATTGTTATAAAGTACCTGCGGTTAAAAATTTTTTCTAAAATTAAAATAAAATTATGTTTTGTAAGAATTTACTAAAAATTAGGTTCTCGAAAATATTAAATTTGTAGATTTTTAGACAGGGCCGGATCAGAGCTGGGATCCAAATCAAAGCATTTGTTCAAATGACGAAAATTTTGAATAAAATTTCGGCTAATAGCAAAGGTACATTTAAGTAATTAGCGTTACCATTACAATTCGTATTTTGATTTTTTTTATTGAATTTTGAATTTTCTTACCTAATTAAAAAGCAATTTTAAATCTACTTTTTTCTAACCAATCACAGATGCTGCTTTGTACATAAAAGTTGGTTTCGAAAAATACAGCAATTAGGACATCTTTTATGGACAACACCTTAGATGTTTTGTCAAACTTACAACTGGATTACATATTGACTATGTAATTATTTACTTAATTAATTATTATACTTCTGGTTTTTAAAAAACTATATAGAAATAAAATTAATATATCACATTTTTTCGGACCCTCTTCCTATTCTTAGTCGCATGATATCACACTGCGCTAGGAAATCTCCCCCCCCCCTTTTTGCATACGTATTTTATGGAGAACCCCTTAAACCTGAAAATATCATTTGCACCACAAATTGTACTAATTATTGTATATTGTAAGGTAGTATAATAGTATAAATTAGTCCAGTCGTTTCCGTATTTGCAACGAAGGGGTGTCAATTTGAAGCATTCATCTGCTCTTCTGCGATTGCCCCCCCCTTGTCGTAAATCATGCTGGTATGTAAGGATTTACAAAAATGAAATACCTAAAATAAAATAAAACGAACTGACAGATTTTTGTGTAATATACATAATATAATTTATTTTTGTGACTTTTATTTTTTTCTACTAGACTTCTGTGTTTCTTTTTCCGATTTTTGTGAGATAGATAGTTCGATCCACGGCGGATAGAAACACTTCATATTTCTGAGATATCGTCTTCTGGTTATTTCCTCCAATATGCAATCGAGATCAAATGTTGTTAACTTAGGAAGCATGACGTCATTCCACAGCTTCCGATCTATCGAAATTTCCTCTACAAAGGTGTCATCGTCGGTTACATACTACATAGACCACGAAATAACATTTTTCTCTCCCAGTTATGTTCATCTGGCCTTGGATCTGATAATAAAAAGCATAATCCCGTTTTAATTCCATGAGACCATCATCGTTTATTTTTAAACACGTAATTCTTTTTTCTGTGCCTTGTCTTAGAGTAAGATTCTTTTTAATTAATTTTGGTATGCATTTTACTTCGACACAATGTAGTGTTTCCTAACACTAACCTAAACTAGACCGGTGGATCTCGCTCTTAACGGTCCCCTCATTAACAAAAATCGATTCCTAACACTAACCTCTCTCCCCTTTTTTTGGTAACAATTTTTGGTACCCCCCCCCCCCCAAACAATGCCAACAGTTTAAACCAGGCCCGTAGCAAGGGGAGGCACGTGCCCCCCCCCCGAAATGTATTAAATTTAATTGCGAACCACCGAAAATTTTACAGTTTACAAAAGGTTTTTTACAAGTGCCCCCCCCCTAAATTAAATCCTGGCTACGGGCCTGGTTTGAACAAGTTAAAAGTATAAAAGTAGAAGAGTTTGTAGCTGGAAATGCAATATAATAGAATAAAAGCTTTTAAAAAGGTATATACATAACATAATTGAAGTTATACTTGAAGGTTATGCTAATAGAACAATTTTAGAATTTTTTTCTATTTTTTTTTTTAGATTTTTTTTAATTATTATTATAAATTTAGAATTTATAAATATAAATAAATAAATAAAATAAATATGTAAATATTTTTATTTATATATCTATAGGTAATAAATTTTTGTTTGCGCCAATGTAATTTACAGTGCATAAATACAAAATTAAATAAGCCCAGGTAGAGGACAGATTATAATTTACGGTAGCTCTATTCGGTATTTTCCCAATACCCACTTGCTACCTGCCAATACAATAGTAGATGTTATGGTTTGTGTCCTTGCTACAAATTTGAGTGCCGACCTCTTTTTGAAAATGCTTGAACTGCACGTTTACTTCTGATTGGTTAATGCCTTGGCACCAATTTGAAATTTCAAGTAAATTGCTTCAATTCTAGTGTCAAGTTCATCTCAAAAACGAATAATCGTAGAAAGTTGAAATTTTCAGAATATACGTAACAGATGAGTTTACTTAACGTAAGCTATTTTATATTTAGATCAAAAGTGTATTTTATGGAAAACCTAAAGAAAATTTTTTTTATATTAATTTTTTTGAAATAAAAAATAGCTTACGTTAAGTAAAACCATATTCTACGTATATTCTGAAAATTTCAACTTTCTACGATTTTTCGTTTTTGAGTTGAACTTGACACAAGCTCAGCGCCTATTGATCTGCCACCTTAAATGCAATGAATTCAATGCATTTTGCTAGCAGATGGTGGCGTGAACCTTTGGTGTTTGAATTTATATGAATATTTTGGCATAGGAATATTGGTTTCCCGAGGACTAAATAGCAGAGCGGACCTGTTGTGTTGCAAAAAATTTGTGAGTGTCGATTTAGTATATGATTAAACATATTTTCGGTTTAACGACTTCCGTTTTCATGCCAGTTTCTTTTGTAGCAAGGTTTTCCGGATCTGGCTAACGTTTTTGGGGCCACTGAAAACATCTGGCTGAAATTGGATAACTCAATATAACAATCTACTACATAGTTCTGGTGTGCAAGTTGTACAATCATTTCCGATTCTACAGGGTGAATGAGAGCACCAGTATCAGCAATTTTTTTCAAAAACGGC
Source organism: Rhagonycha lutea (assembly GCA_958510855.1). NCBI lineage: Eukaryota > Metazoa > Arthropoda > Insecta > Coleoptera > Cantharidae > Rhagonycha > Rhagonycha lutea. Next base: position 8,403,932 of record OY294042.1, read on the forward strand.
TAGTCGTAGAGAATTGGGTTAAAAAAATTTATTATAAAAGCCATAATAAAGAATCCAATGGTGATATTATTATTTCTCGGAAAGGTCGGCGTCCCGAGTAGTTTGCTCCAGAAACTCCAGAATTCCAGAATTTTAAATGTCACCATAGGTCGAAAATGGTATCGTTGAAAATATCTTGCAAAAATAAGCAAGTTTTGTAGGAAAAGTTATTTTATTACTCCCTCCCCTTTTCAGTAATATTCGATTGCATATAGGCGAATGAGATCACCCGTATCAGTCTTTTTTTTTCAAAAACGGTAGGTCGTAGAGAGTTGGGCCAAAAAAATTTATTATAAAAGCCGTAATAAGGAATCGAATAATGATATTGTTATTTCTCGGAAAGGTCGTCATCCCGAGTAGTTTGCTCCAGAAACTCCAGAACTCCAGAATTTTAAATTTTATAGGTCGAAAGTGGTATTGTTGAAAATATCTTTAAGAAATAAGCAAGTTTTGTAGGAAAAATTATTTTATTACTCCCTCCCCTTTTCAGTAATATTCGATTGCATATAGGCGAATGAGATCACCCGTATCAGTCTTTTTTTTTTCAAAAACGGTAGGTCGTAGAGAGTTGGGCCAAAAAAATTTATTATAAAAGCCGTAATAAGGAATCCAATAATGATATTGTTATTTCTCGGAAAGGTCGTCATCCCGAGTAGTTTGCTCCAGAAACTCCAGAACTCCAGAATTTTAAATTTTATAGGTCGAAAGTGGTATTGTTGAAAATATCTTTAAGAAATAAGCAAGTTTTGTGGGAAAAATTATTTTATTACTCCCATCCATTTTAAGTAATGGTAGTCTCATTCACCCATATGCAATCGAATATTACTGAAAAGGGGAGGGAGTAATAAAATAATTTTTCCTACAAAACTTGCTTATTTTTGCAAGGTCTTTTCAACGATACCATTTTCGACCTATGGTGCCATTTAAAATTCTGGAGTTCTGGAGTTTCTGGAGCAAACTACTCGGGATGACGACCTTTCTGAGAAATAATAATATCACTATTCGATTCCTTATTATGGCTTTTATTAGAAATTTTTTTGACCCAACTTTTTACGACTTACCGTTTTTGAAAAAAAAGACTGATACGGGTGGTCGCATTCACCCATAACATGCAATCGAATATAACTTAAAAAGGGTGGGAGTAATAAAATAATTTTTCCTACAAAACTTGCTTATTTTTGCAAGATCTTTTCAACTATATCATTTTCGACCTATAGTGCCATTTAAAATTCTGGAGTTCTGGAGTTTCTGGAGCAAACTACTTGGGACGCCGACCTTTCCGAGAAATAATAATATCACCATTGGATTCTTTATTATGGCTTTTATAATAAATTTTTTTAACCCAACTCTCTACGACTAGCCGTTTTTGAAAAATATTGCTGATACGGGTGCTCTCATTCACCCTGTATATTGTTAGGAGCGACTTTGTGTTGTTGTTGACAACCCAATCCTAATCTAGCTACTTCGTTTTGCTTCGAAAAGCATGTCTCAAATTCTGTGTGTCAATTAAAGCCTTTGATTACTATTTGCATTTTTTGAGTTTACCAAAGCCACTGATATTTTTTTCAGAATCCATGATATATGCCTCCGCATGAATAACGAGTTAGTTTATTAATATCGTTCCAAACAAACTTGAAAGGTCCTCTTCGGATTGTGACGGACTCTGCTTTCTGTTTGGGGTATAACCTTCTCATTTGGGGTTTGCGATTCAGAGGGTTCATTCAAAAATACGTTGCACAAACCAGTAAACAGGATACAAATATTGTTTTTGTATGTTGTTGTTTTTCGTCCCATTGGCTGGGACCCTAACATTTCATTGATGGAATTATGGATCGCTTTATCTGCAGAACTGTATTACAAAATATAATGCTATTTCATTAAGATAACGATCAAAAACGCAGTTCTCACCTGGCTAAAAAGTTGTTATAAGCAACAATGTTAGGTTTTCAAAGTGGCCGGCACAATCCCCGTACTAAACCCCAATTGAAAACATGTGGGAAGAAATAGAAAGGCGCATTTCCACTACAACATTCCCCAATAAGCAATCACTTGTTGATAAAATCAATGAAGTGTGGACTAACCTCTCTAATGGAGTTATTCCAAACTCAATATCTTCCATGCCGCGAAGTTGCCAAACAATTTTGAAAAGTAATGGATAATATTCTGTTAATTATTGAACTTTTTTGAGCTTTTCGTGTATCTTTTTTTAAACTAAAGTTGCGGTATTTTTGTCGTGCGCTTTTGCATTTGTCTTTAAATTTCAAATTATTTAGAAATGACTTACTTCTTAATTGTCTCAAAATATTTTGTGATGCATATAACTATTACTTACAATGATTGCAACTTAAAATTAATTAAATAACAGGAAAGTTATGACGTTTTCAACAAAATAGTAATTTTCAATAATTAATATAGTATTTAGAATTGAATGAAAATGCAATTTTGATTTGCATTATTAATTTATTCCTTAAATAATTAAAAATGCATTTCTTACTTATAAAAATAATGCATGTTTAATTTATTTGAAATGTTTGGATAAGAGTTCAGCTAACTTTACCTTCCATCCCATATCATTATCCTTGTTATTTAGTTAACCATGTCTAACTAATTATTGAGTTAACTATTTTCTCGTTTGTTTCACTTTCGGAAACTTTGTCAACCGTGTCAAATTTAATGATTGCTTTATAGGCACTTTAAAAGTCAATTTAAAGTACAATACAATATTTTACCTGTTGAAATTAAGTTCTAAATGGGCGTAAAATTATAATTTTTTAATCAATTATATTAACGCTACATACAAGTGGAATATTAATTATTCACTCATTTCTTAATGTAATTATAATTTATCAATATTTTTTTGTTATTTGTGCAGTTATTAGTTTAAACAATTATTTTGATATAATTTAATTTTCGTTACCGCGGACGTATTTGAGCACTTTTCGTGTACGTTTTGAGGTACGAAAAGAGTATGTTTTCGTCGATATTTGCAGGAAAAAACCAATAAAAATGGTATAAAAGCATAAGTTTCTATTGTATTATGTACAAAATAAGTACAAAATATGTACAAAAGGAAGGTATTATAGAGACACGTCCCTCTATAATACTTTCTATTTACAATATTTACAGAGAAACGGAAAGAAGCATAGAGTCACGTCCCACTATACTACTTTCTATATGCAATATTTAGAACGTGATAGTGTAACTTAATTTGGCTAGCATAATAATAGTTACTTATTTGGCGCCGTCGCGTCGAGACAAATTGCTGCACGTGTTCCTTAGCAAACACTAACACGGCAGCTTTTTTAATGTCGCGCGGCGCTTTATTGTTCCTCCTGCAAATATTACGCACATTGACGGCTAACGAAAAGTTCTTCTCACCACGCGGAGCCGTAAAACTACTTTTTCACCTCGGAAGCGGTCGGGTTCCTCGGCTGCGCTACGCTCCGCCTCGGAACCCCCGCTCCCCTCGAACGAAAAATCGCGTTTTACGTCCTTGTGATGAAAAGTACTATTATTGCAAATATTTAATAAGGAACTTGGAAATACAAGGAAATACAAAAGACGGTCATTGCCTTGCAGCTAATGCAGTTGGATGCAAATGCGGGGTACCGGGTTCAAACCCGGGGAGAGTCAAACTTTCTTATGACCAAGTCTCCGTGCTTCGGAGGGCACGTTAAGCCGGCGGTCCCCCTGAGTTGACGAATTGCCACCGCAAACAAAAAAAAGGGCTACAGGCACATCTGAATGCTAGGCTAACAAGCTGCTATCGAATGTAAAAAACAACTATAGTCCAAAATCAATCTGCGGACTACTGACCAACCCGTCTGGCCAGCGTGGTAAGTTATGGCCAAAAAGACCTCAATAATATGGAGAGGCTTATGTCCAGCAGTGGGCGGGAAAATAAAGGCTGATGAAGAAGAAAGAAGATATTCAAGCAAATGGAAAAATTCCTTGATAAAAAATTAAATCAAATTTTATTAGAATGATGATATTTAACATCCTTTAACACAAAAATATTATCCATGAAAATATTTCAAATTTGCCCATTATCGTCCCAGCATTGGTCCGATGGCAGGTGGTACACTTGGAGACCGTTGGCTTTAAGTTGAAATGATAACCTCCTTCTTATGGTACGACTCCCAGTACTGGTCCAGTGCTTATCACAGGCAATTACGTATGCCTTTAAAGCAACGGCAAACAGCATTCTCCCAAGATAGGTACGAACATCGGACACCAATGATTAGTTGTCTGTTCGAAACCGATACTGGTCAAACATTGGTCATTCATTATACGCCGCCGCTTAAGCTGATCATAGGTAAGGAATCGATAAACAGTATTGACCCAAACTCGGTACAAACATCGGACGCCAATGATTGATTGCTGATTCAAAGCCGATACTGGCTTAGCATTAGCCATTTATTGCATGACTATCCTTAAACAGAGCATGTGCTTGGTACGGGAATATGGCATTCACCCAAGCTTCAGCGGTTCGTTTGTTCTTCTTCTTCTTCTTATAGGGCCATCTCCTAACAGAGGTTGGCGATTATCATTTCAAATTCTACTCTGTTCTGTGCCATACGTATTAGCTTTTAGGCTTCACGGATGTCAAACCATTGCCGCAAGTTCTTTATCCACGAGAAACATTTTCGACCCAGGCCTCTCTTTCCTTCGATCTTGCCCTCCATTATCAACTGTAGCAGGGCGTATTTTTCGCCTCTGAATATGTGACCGAAGTATTTCGCTTTTCTCCTTTTGATCACTGTGTAAAGCTCACGGTCTTTGTTCATTATATGAAGCACCTCTTCGTTCGAAACCCTGTCTATCCATGAGATTCTCAACATCCTGTGGTAGAGCCACATTTGAAAGCCTCAAGTTTGTTGACTGATGACACCTTCAGTGTCCATTCTTCTACCCCATATAACAAAACTGGTATTACATAGCATCTTACTGTACGTCAACGCGTCTCCAATGATATATCGCGAAAATTTCAATTCTCTTTCGGATTTCATTATCCGGAAAATTTGCAACTCTCTCTATTTGGCTATTGTTTACGTTTATTGGAATGTTCTGTATGATCATAATCTTTGTCTTATCTATGTTTATATTGAGTCCATATTCATTACTGATTTTATTTACTTTATTCAGGAGAAACTGATGATCAGACAGGTTGTCGTTGGCAAAATGATTGTGACGTCTGCATACCGTATGTGGTTGATCCATTTTCCATTTATTTGAATACCCTTGTCCATGTCGTCAAAAGCATTTTTAAAAAATATGTTCGGAGTAGAGGTTAAACAGTAATGGGGACAGAATGCAGCCTTGTCTCACGCCCTTTTGTATTTTAATGTCTTACATCATTTGTCTGCCTATTTTTAAGCGCCGTCTGGCTCTAGTATAAGTTTTCGCTAATACGTAAAGCGGCGTTAACAATGAAGTGCGGTCTTGCCTTGTGTCGGTTGAAAGCTAGCAAGAGCCAATCAAAATGAACAACTTTTAAATCATAGAAAAGGATAGAAAAAAAGATTTTAATCTAACTGGCGCTTGCCAGCTTTCTACCGAAGCAATAAGGCAAGACCCCAGTTCATTGTGAACGCCGCTTAAGTCTATACTATCAATTCCTCTTTGCCTATAGAGTTTCATGAGGATATCGTGCATTAATTTATCAAATGCTTTCTCGTAATCTATAAAACAAATAATATGGACTGGTTTTTGTTAGTCCAAACATTTCTGACCAAGGACCCATATGGCGAATAGTGCTTCTCGCGTTCCCATTCCATTTCTAAATAAGTTATAGGTTTCACCTATATCTTCTTCGATTTTTCTCCATAAACGATTGTGTAGAATTTTAAGAAAGAGCTTTAAAGCATTTGCTTTAAAGCAATACATCTTTTTGTATTAGATTTTTTTGGCTAGGTGATAAACGTCGATCGAAGCCACTCTTTTGGTATTTTTTCGGTGTTGATTTCAATAGAAAAAGATAGAATTTTAAGTTTTGTGCTGGATTTTTAATTTTAAGTTAAGTTTCCAATGTTGGGAAAATATAGTTTTGTCTAGAATTGTATTGTTAGATTCTTCGTCGAGGTGGTACCTATAACTAAATTTAATGAAAGTGCGACATTGTGTCATTTTTTATTTTACCCGCGATAAGGGTGTAGAAATTTTGGTGTTTGGCGAGTTGTACCAAGATAAAGGGTTCTCTTTGGCAACCATTTTGGACAGACGGACGGGCTTATTTTTTGTCCGTTTTTAATTTTAAGAATTTTTGAGTTTCTGGAGTCAGGATTGATTCTGAAAGTATTTCGTGAATTATTTTGCGTTATTCCAGGATGATGGACGTCTCTGATCATTTAAAAGCGATATCTTGGAAATTATAAGGAAATTGCCCGGATGGTGAAAATTTGGTCCACCATTCTGGGAAAATTTCGATATTTTTTTGGATAAATAGAGGATCTCCAGTTGTTATTATGGATGATCGAAAATAATTGAAGTATTCCATTTCTAGATGATTCTAGAGAAGTGAAATAAAACAATATTACGATTTTTGAGGTTTAAATTCGACATACCTTACACTGCACTGCAGATGGTTTGGTCGCACTGGTCGCACTGCAGCCACATCTGATTTGGCTTCCAATTGTAGAGGTTAGGTGTTGTTTATAGCCGATAAAGAAAATATTCGGTAGTGAAAGTTACACCGAGAAAAATTAATGTACCATAAACTAATTAGAAAAATTATAGTTGAGAATATAATTTCTACTATAATTTTACTATACTAATAATTTTTCTAATTATTTTAATGGAACGGTCAACTAAAACGTTTTTGTAGATTTTTGTATTTTTTATTTTTAAATTCAAATTTTTTCAAACATTATTTTTTTTCAGTACCATAAACTGTTTGATTGATTTTATATTTAATTTTTTTTGCAATTTGATTCCTTCGTGTGTATAAGGGATACGTTTTGAATGCTCTATGTCCTCTTGGATAAACAAGAGAAGGGTTTTTTTGATAGTCAATAATTTTAGCCGATAAAATATTTTCATTGATATATTTTGAAGTTTTATTTTGAATATTATAAGGAATCCTTCGGCTTATTCGCTGAACCTGAAGAGAACATTAAGGGCCGGTTTTACAATTGGAGGTTTAGCATCGGCTCAACTAAGCCGATGCTCAGCTGAACCGCACCTATGCAGACCAAATCAAATTACATAAAATCTGTTGAACCAGGTTTAAGCTCGAAAATGACGACGCGCGACGGTTCAGTAAAGCTTCAAGTTGAGCTCGGCTCAAGTACTAAGCGCACATTGTAAAACCCATAATTTGTAAAATTTGAAGCTCAAGGCTGGTTCAAAGTTGAGCTGAGCTTAAGTCTCTATTGTAAAACCGGCCCTAAGTGTCGTTGCTAGCCCGAGCACCAGATTATCTTTGCCGGTCGTGTCCTTTTATTTGAAGGCTCCCGACCACTTAAATTTATTATAATTTTTATAAAAGATTTCCGGTGGAGTACAATATTGTAGGATTGGTCTAAATTTTTACAAATCACAAACTGTCAACATCCACTACAACTGTCATCATAATATATGACTGTTGATTAAATATATGTCAGATTTTTAGACGGAAGAATATTACTGGAAAATGTACTATAGCATATTTTTGTATTCCTACTGGACGTCTTTAAACAAATTAATTTTAAATAAAGAAAACTGTGTTTCTTTGAGGTTGAGGTGAAAACAAGATAATTGAATTGATTAACAATACAGAGGGCAAATATTATCAACAATATTATTTTTAATGATAAACATTCCTCAAATCTAATCTAATTAATATTCGTTTAACTTCCGTAAAATGCTTGTATATTATTTGAATCGCAATTAGCCAGCAAATTGATATTACGCGAGGTCCATTATGATTTATAAGTGGTGCAAATTATTTAAGCAAGGGCTGATGAGTGCCGTGGCAGACCAAGTGACGTTGTAATATATGAAATGGTTATAAAAGTAGATGATGCGGTGAGAGAAAATTGTCGACTTAAAGTAAAGGAAGTTGCGAAAATGTTAAGGATATCGAAATTGACTTTATTTCGATATAGAATTTAAAGGGTGGTCCATCAACGAGGATATTTAAAAGTGTACCTTCTTTTGTAAAAGTGATTGTAGTTATCTTTAGGGATTCTGAGGAAATTCCTTTAATTGATCATAAATGATATAAAGGTACTACTAAAACTGGGGAATAGTGAACTGATAACTTACATCGTTTAAAGGAACAAATTCAATCAAAAAGAAGTGCGAAATTGACAAAAGGCGTATTTTTACTGCAGGACAATACACCTGTTCATAAGGTGAAAATTACGGTGGGTACCTACCTACCAGGACGTCATGTGGTTTTGAAGAAATTGTTCATTCATCTAAAGTCTATATTTGGCACTAAGTAATTATTACGTATTTCTAAATTTGAAAAAAAACTTTGAGGAAACTATTTCGAAAGCGATAAATCGCTCTAAGTAACGTAAACAAGCATTATAGAAACAACTAATGTAAAGGTAATATTTTGAAAGTGAAGACACTTTTATTTTCAAAATTTTAAGACTTGACCAAAATTGATTCATGCGTTACCTAATTTACATACTTTAAGGGCTAAGACTATAACGGTGGGAATAAAATTAGTCTTGCCGATAAATTTATCTAGGAGATTAATTTATATTCGTGCAACTTCGGATTTACATTTATTTTTGACACATGAGGTGAATTAAATGCCATATAAAAAAACTAATTATTAGACTAGTAGATACATTTAGGTCGGCCCTTATTATAATCTCAATACTTAAATAAAAATTCAAATAAAAAGATATGATTCTGGTGAGGATCGAACCCGCAATGACAAAATGAAAGCCGACTTGCTAACCACAAGGCCAACGGAGTCATTAATAAATATATTTTAATTTGTCATATAAAGTATTACCTAATAATAATATGATTACTATAAATATTGATAATAGTAAAATGTACGTTATCTTATAGCAAAAATTGATATTATAATTAATAACAAATACGAAAATGTATTTAAAATTAAAAATATGGCATTTAATTCACCTCACGTGTCAAAAATAAATGTAAATCCGAAGTTGCACGAATATAAATTAATCTCCTAGATAAATTTATCGGCAAGACTAATTTTATTCCCACCGTTATAGTCTTGGCCCTAAATCATTTTAAAATATTTACAATAACAGGACAACCTTTACTTGTTCAAAACAATGAATTGTAAGCTACGAGGGAGGCGCCTTAAGTTATTGCATAGACCTTAACAACCAATTTTTGTTTTGTTTTAATAATTATATAGTTTATCATTTTTTTTATATTACGCATTTATGATCCTGAATTTAATTTGACTTTCAAGGGTCACTTTGCCTTTGAAATAAGAAAAAAGGTTATGAAATTGCATATAATGAATATTGAATAACAAATGGAATGTAAAAACATTTGGTTCAATATATAGATTTAATTTTACATTAAAACGACATTATCAATTGCAATGTGGACATTAATTTAGCAAATTTAATAAACAGTAGAAGTCGCTGCGATAATGGTGTATATTGATTTCGTAATAATAATTATAGCTAGCACTATTTTAAACGAACAATTCAATTTCATTGTTATTTATATTATATATTCAGAATATTATAGTTGTAACAGTAATGGATAGTAATGCAAACTGAAATTAATAATTAATTAGAAAATTGGATAATTAAATTAATATTTATCATATTTTTTTACGGCTTTTTGATAATAAAATCAAATTAAATTTAGTTTTCTTCAAACGGCGATAAAACGCGTCATTTTGTTACTAGTAGGAACTTAATTTCATAGCTATCGGTAATTTTTCGGAGGAGCAACTGTAAAGGACTTTGTCTGCCGTCTCAGACAATTATTTTATAGGGTAAATAACTATTTTATCTAGTATGGAGAAATAGGATATCATGGACTTTTTATGTCAGTATTAGCAAATCTTTAATAAATGAAGTTTCAACGATAAATAATTTAGATGGTGTCTCCTAAATATTAAACAGGTGAACCATTAATAAAGATATAATTCGTCTACAAAGAAACTTAATACTAATATGATCATGTCTAATGGATGTTGGAGTTTTTTTCTTTGAATTATTATAATTATTATTAAAACGGTAAACTATGGTCATTTTAAAAATGTATAATTGTATATTATAAAATATGGCAAAAGAAGTGGAATAAGGAGTTGTAGATATTGAAGAATGATTTCAATGATGAAAATATGAACTGAGGCAAAATTCTTAAAATGCATCAGAATAAACTTCTGCCAACATAGTTTGTCTGATTAATTTGGAAAGATTTAAAAGAGAAAGTAATAGAAATGAAACTTTTATGTAAAAATTATAAACTCGAACGAAAAATATTTTACCAAAGGTGGCGAAGGAGCTAATTTTATCGATTTTCAATTTCTAAGTTAGGTATTTGGAACGGGATATAAAATAAAATACAAAGTAATATGGGCAAATTTCAGAAATATAACAGGCACTGTACGGTGTTTTGCCTAGGGCCGTATGTTTATTCAGAAGCATGTGGTCGCTTTGGAATGCTTTTCATCCGAACTTGAGGCATAGTTACTGAATGCCACACTGTGCGGAATGTCATGTTCTGGTAAGGCACCCAACGTAGCGATCCTGTTAACTTCAAAAGGGTGATTCGCTTTACATGTACATATTGAAAAAGTGTTATTGAAGCTTGTTATAATTTAACATTGAAATTTAAAATATCTATTTACACTTGGAATTATAATACAATTTTAGAATTTTCCAATATCAAGATTATTTACAGAAAAACTTTATTAACTTACAACTTTATTACTTTCAACTTTCAATGGTCGATTTTCACATAAATTTTAAATTACATGTTTTTGTTTAATGTTTCCTTTATTTGTTGTAATAACTATTTGGTGAAAACGGGAACTTAATGTTTCTAGGTTGCTACCAAGAGTTTACTTATATAAAATTATCTTAACAGTATGAAGTTTCTCGACTTTACCTCGGAGATTACACGTTAAGGGCAAAGCTGAAGCTCTTAGTGCAATCTCTAATCCAGCAATCCCGGCCTGAGGTACATTGCGTGGAAACATTGATGCTGACCGCCCAGCTCAGATTACAATGGAATTTAATTTATTTTAAAATTGCACGCTTATTTCAAGATTAACAAAATTACGCTGAAAAAGCAATATTTAAAGGGACGTAGTAATTATTTACCTTCCCAACACTCGCATAATAGAAAACATTAATATCAAAATCTGTGAGATTAGAATTACAATTCTCACTACTAGGTTTACGTTTCTGGTGTGTCAGATATGCATGGGTCACTGAACAAAGTTGAAACTCAACGCTTTCTGATACATCTTTACGCTACTTACAAAGAAAACCTATTTCTTACATTTAATCGATTATAGAAAATATAAAGTGGGTTACACGTAAAATTATTATTCGCGTTATTAGATTGTTAATAATTTAAACTATGCTTCGATATAACAGATCAATTTGATTGAAAAATTTACTGCATTCGAATCGTAAGAAAAACGTGGATAAACATATTGAACCAAATTCACGTAGTATACCTATTGTAGTATAACTAAACGGAAAAACATTCACCTCTCTGAACTTAGCAGTTCAGAAGATAAGCGAGGAAAACCATTGTAATGTTATAATAATATTTCAGTTACTGAATTTTTGAATATATAATCCGTGTAACGCCTTAAAAATTTTTATTTTATTGCGAAATAATTAAGTTGGCACACTTTTATTAATTTACACGACGGCACACACACACCCCGCTTAGTAATAGTAATTTTTTTTATACATAAGATCGAAACATGAAAATAAAGTGAGCGCTACCGAATAAAATAAAAGGCAAGTACCACAACAATTCTTCCTTGGTAAACTTACTTATTGCTAATCCCTCACTAACAACTAAATAAAACCACTTTTTTGTAGTTCTGGCCAAGAAAAGAAAAGGTCACTTCAGGGTCCTGCGTTAGCAAGTATTTGAGCGAGTTAATATTTGTGGTTGACTTTCTTTTGTAGATGTATTTGACGATAGCGACCTAGAAAAATATAACATGCAAATGAGGAATTGAACCTAGAGCCGTTAATCAGATTTGATGTGTTGTCAATAGAATTTTTACTTTTGATTCTTGATGTTACTCGTTTGTTATTTATTATTTACATGCGTTGTAGTCATTAAAATACACGCAGATTCAGTTCCATTCGGTTCATCCTTTCTTGATTCCCTAATTTATTATATGTTGTGTTTGTCTAACTAATTTTGTTTTTTTTATTTATTTTACAACATATTACATAATAACATCAGTCAAGATGGTTACATATACATAGACAAGGTCACGATTGAAATTTAACCAAATAGATTTTTTAAATTTTGTAAAATTTATATTTTTAGGAAAGGGTTATAACCGGATAAGCATGCAAATCCTGCCGCCAGCGATTTTTAAAAATCTACATACACTGAGAAAACGATTTTTTATCTATAAACAAACGGATTTATTTGAAGTAATCGGGTTACTTTGTCCCACATTTGTGAAAATTTTTGTTTCATGTTATGCTAGCGAAAAACAAATAATGGAAATTGAGCAATTAAGGTCCTTTTTAGATAGTTCAAACCTTCCTCTAAAAAACTGTGGTACAAAAATCTACTTTTTATAGCCCTTTTATATATTTTTTATTTTGGGCTAAAGTAGCTCATTACTTTCGGGTAACTTTGTCCCACATCATATATTTCTATCTTATGGCACTGCAATACAATCTTGGGGCAATGTAACAATGGAAAAATTGCTTGCACACAAATTAAAACACAAACTTTATTTTATTATTTATTTAAACTGTTTCAAAAATAAATAATATAATAAATCGATTAAATGCTTTGCTATGCAATATTGAAAGAAAACTGTCCTCTTTCCAATAAATTTGAAGGTTAGATCACTTGTACGATATCGCACCAGTTGTAGAAAAGCATGTCTTTGAACAATAACTATCGATTATTATTATCGAAAGTCAATGGCAAACCACCGAGAGCAATATGCCAAGAAGAATCCTTAAAAGGCAAATCACCACCCCATTAACATTAACATTTCCCTAGTATAGCCTTCTTGGCTAAGTTGGGGGGATCGCCGTACATCCGAAATCGGATAGGGACCTAAAGAAGAAAATTATCGAAATAGCAAACGATAACATATTGCTCCATGTTTCAAACATAAAACGTCGTAATTTTCACACTTCGCCACGTCATTTACCACAACCATCTATGTTTAATCTGTCAAACTACAAATCTGTATGAGGTTTCCTTCCAAACAAAACTAGAGGTCCGTAGTAGATACATAATTAAAATTAAATTATAAATTAATGATTAAATACCTAAATAATTTTGATAAAATTTTGAAATCAGAATCGAAAAGGAATTTATTTTTAAGGAACGTGAAGATAAAAATTAAACATTGTTACGGTTGAAAACTAAATTAACAAAAATTTCGACAATATACCGGGTGTTTCAAAATAAATGTGTCTTAATATTAAAATGAATATTACAACTACCAAGCAATAAAGCAGATAGGAATTTAATTGTTTTAAAATCTGCATGTAAGTTAACTTATGTGTCCACTCTGAGATATGTTCAATGAGGAGTTCCACACTTTATGTAAAGACACTTTTAATGTAAGGCCAAACGGCGCTCTGCGTCGAATGGTCAAACAAATATTGTATATTTTAATTAATAAAAATCATTAAAACGTAAAACGGTTAACTCTTATTGCAACGTTCAAAGGATTCGTTAGGGGTTCGAATCTTGGTCAGGTTAAGAAAAATTTTTAATTTTCAAATTCACAAGAGTTCGATGCTACAACATATTTTAAGAGGGCACTGATAGAAAAATGTAATTAATATGATAAATAAAATATAAAATTCCCAAACTAAACTGTTGTCTTGGTGCATGTAAATTTAAGTTGGGTTTACTTTTGCGTCTGTTTGCCACAATAATTTACATTACAATTATTGGACAACTGTGATAGCATCTCTCAAGTTCTGTGTGTCATTTAACCCATTTGTTTACTATATGCGTTTTTTGAGTTTTCCCAAGCTACCAGTCTTTTTTTTCAGAAATCCACGGCCTGACCTCCGCACTTAATCAGGAGCCAGTATATTACCATCGTGGCCAAACAAACTGGGGAGGTCACCTCCGGATTGTGACAGATTCTGGTCTCTGTTTGGGTTAACCCTCTCATTAGGGGTTGCGATTCAGAAGGTAGTTTTTGTTGAAATTGAATCTTGTCATACAGCTTGATCTGTAAGTTTTGCATAAATTGTCCTTGTTAAAAATGATTACATTTTGTTGTTTGTATACTTGATTACCCAATACAATGAACAAAACGGAATTTATTTACTGCCTTAGCCTGGAAATAGCCCATATTATTCATTTAGAGAATTTCAGTACATTATCGAAGATGTTAATAATATATTTTGGTAGAAAATCAAGGTAAATAAGCCAAAAAGCGATGGAGGAATTAAATCAACAATAGAAAATGTTTAGGCTTGAAGAAATTACAGAAAATGATTTGGAAAAATTTTATTTACCCAATCGTATTAAAAGTGTTATGAAACGAAAAGAAGGAATTACGAGTTACTAATCTTTGAAACCATAATTAAATATTTGATTATATTATAATTATGTAGCAGGTATCTGTATTTATCCTCTAGATCTCTAGAACATGTTAAAAAATAAATTAAATGGATCAAATTGAAAATGTCTATAATATAAGTAATAAAGACAAATTAAATTATTGCATAATGCAGTTTAACCCTTTATTCTCAACTGATTTCTATTTAAAAAATTATAATACAGGGTGGACCACTAAGAAGATTTTAAAACGTTATTGCGATCGAACGGTATGTCGGAGCAGGACGCGAGTGCTGAGGATTCATGGGATTGGTTCATGGATATTTAGTCACGATGGAGTGCTTTATTGGTGAGCATCGTGCATTTTGTGTAAAACATGTTTACAAATAATACAGTAGCTAAATAAATATATTTAAATTAAAATAAATATTTGGGAAATTTAATGTTTAAAAATTACATCATCCAGATGTGAGCCAATTTTGAATGGTCTCATTCACCCATATGCAATCGAATATTTCTGAAAAGGGGATGGAGTAATAAAATAATTTTTCATTCATTTTAACGATACCATTTTCGACCTATGGTGCCATTTAAAATTCTGGAGTTCTGGAGTTTCTGGAACAAACTACTCGGGACGCCGACCTTTCGGAGAAATAACAATATCACTATTCGATTCTTTATTATGGCTTTTATAATAAATTTTTTTAACCCAACTTTCTACGACTAGCCGTTTTTGAAAAAAATTGCTGATACGGATGCTCTCATTCACCCTGTATATATTAAATTAAATTATATTTCAGTTTTAACAAGAGTTATTTAATTTTTAAATCATTTTGTGGTACATTTTAACACCCGACCGAGGTAAGCAGCTTTCTTCCATTGTGAAAAAGTGTTTACCCAAACAATTCAAAGTTTATTATACGTACAAAAGGGAGATTACAATATATTAAAATTAGTTTAATTTCTAATAAATAAATTTGATATAATCAAAAGAACGATTACAATGGCACAGAGGAGGAGCTTTCTAGTAAATGATGTGTCTCGTGTACGCTACGTCACATATTCCTCTCTAAGCTCACATAAATGAACAGTGCATTCCTCCAAGTCCATTACATGGAAATAGTGACGTCACACTATGATCATGTAATGAGCAACGTCATGTGAGCTTAGAGGAATTCAATGTCACGTGATGCACGTAACCTATTTAACAGTAAGGTCAATGGTTTTTAGAGTTTCTTGTTGTGCTTGTACTATTTGAAGAGTCGTAAAGGCCATTCGCAACAGATGATCATTGGAATCAGGTTCCTGTGGTGATTGTCTTTTTGAAGGGTTTAGTTCTTATGTCTCATTTGGAGAGCTCTTTATCGTCATCGCATTGAGCTTTTAAAGGTTATTTAAATTATATTTCTCCTGGTTTTCTTCACATTATTTTACGCCTTTTGATTAATTAGGTACCTTTACATTTATCGCATTTGTACAAAAGTATGGAGTCACAAATTTTTTATTTGCTATACTAGGTAAATAATTAAACTTTTACGTTTGCTAAAGATTTTGAAAATGTACAGCTGCCTTCATAAATTACTAAACATTTGTAGCGGGACCCCAATTGGAGATGTGTGGATGTCTCTCACTGCGAACGCTTCTTATTACACGTTACTGATCGGAGTTCTTATGTGATAGTGATAGTTCGGCGATATGTGGAGGTAGCCTAAGCTCATGCTTCGTGTGGACGCGGCTTAAGATTGAAAAAGTAGAGAGTCGTTCAAGGAAAATTCAATACAAAGAGTAAAGTACAAAAATATTGATAAAAATGTCTGTTCGTGTATTACTTATTTATAGAAATAATAGAATATAATGTAATTTTACTAGTACACAGTTCATACATCGCATAACATAGATTTAAATTAAGTTTAACTAATAAAGCGTAAATGTTCAAATTTTAATATTATCTATCTTTTTCAGATTACTACATAAATTCTCATTAATTCGATACTTTAAAAAATTGGTTCATTTTGTGTTTAATGTTTGAAATGTTTACTCTATTTGCAGCATTTCGTGTGTTAAATCAAGACTCTAAGATAGTCACTAACCTCTAGTGACTAAGGTCACTAAGCCCTGGGGACTAAGCACAGCAGTATTAGCTAAATAGCTCGTTATGAGGGGTTTATATTTCGACGTAAACACAAAGAAGGTCCAGAAAGAAGATTTTCGAAATGGGAAGAGTTTATAAAAAAAAACTTCAATAAAGTTTTAGAAATGCATAAATTCAATAAACTTTACAACATAGTACATAATTTTAAAAGTTAAACCTCCGACACGCCCTTGAGTATGTTGAAATAAATTTAATACAAAATATTTAATATTAGTGCCAGTTATACTACATATAAAATATAAATTCATTTTTAAAAACTGCTTTTGGAAACAAACTAATTCCGAAAATAAATTATTCTAATAAGCGCACAAAAGCTGGAGAATAATATTAAAAATAAATACAGCATTGTTTATGCTACCATAAAATATATAAATGCTAGACAATAAGTAAATAAAATGTAGAAATGAATCATAGTATTATAATAATTTTTATTTATATACGGGGTGTCCGTCCGGTTAAGGTGTAAAAGTGTACATTTAAAGTAGGTACGCCACCGCAATCAATTTTTCAAACGTTGAAATTCTTGCCTACTTATGCAATTTGACGTGGAAGTTAATAACGTTAAAATGCAAAATTCGAAGGTTTTACGTTACGAAACATATTATTTCTTTGCACTGTAAACTTTAATTCTATATGATTTCAATACCAGAACACTTTTTCATGCAAAACAGCCTAAGAGTTAGTAACTTCTTTTGCTCAACAGTTTACACAACAAAGTGTACAGAACAAGCGAAAAACATTTGTCAGTTTGGTGCGGCCCTTTTGATTAAAAATGTTGTCTTTTATTATTTACTTACGTAGCAATACGAGAAATTTGTATTAGAACTGTAGTGAATTCACGATGTTAATAGAACTTCAGCTATTCAAAATTGACAATAATAATTGTCTTCATTTTAAATCAGTGATATATGGATAGGGTCTAAATGATCATTATTAAAGTCTAATTTATCAAACTTAGATTAAAATAACTCATAACAGATATTAGTAAATAATCATTTTAATGAACATTATAACGTAAACTTTAATGTTAATTAAATGTAATTACATTTCCAAAAGGTTTTTGGCGGGTCTCGCGAATGTTTGCATTGATTTTTAAATCTGCCGCCGTATCATCCAGCTGACTTGGTAGAAAAACTAATCTATACTTATAAAAGGCAAAGTCCGCACTCACTCAGTCATCATTAATTCTTTCACTTCCCGTTTAGCTAGAAGTTCTCTAAGAAGTATCGCACACAACGAAGATTTTGCTACCTAATTTACAAATTAAGGGTAGCTGCAGTAGTTGATCTTGGGATAAACATATTTGTGATAATACTTTTCATAACCCCTAACCAAACATATTAATAAAAGCGGTTATCATTAATTTAACCAATTTAAGGCGTTTCAGCCAAAAAGTTTCTTATATTATACTCATGTATCTCATAAACAACTATGATTTCTTATTGTTTCAAAATTAACTTATAATTTATAAAGTTAAGTTCATTAATTGTAAAATGACCAGGTACTCAGTTCGAGCGGGCGAAGCACTTCATCTAATTACAATATGTACAGTCTCACTTTATTTGATAATAGATAAAGCTATTATGCACATAATTTTGTTAATTTCCTACTGTCGGTCTGTATTGCATAGCTTAAAATAAAAGCTTCTAGTAGGTAAATGATATTAGAAATAATTCAATAAAAAATATTCGTATTTTTATGCTGGGCACCTTTGCTTTGATATAGGGTAGAGTGGGGTCAATTGGAGCGGGGGACGATTGACCAACGCTAATATCTCAAAAACCAATAGAGATAGCGGAGGGCGTACAAGGAGAAAAAGACGCGGCTTTCGTGTCGGAACATGCCCGTCAATATTTAGTGTCACTTCGAGTCCATCATACGCGTACAAGAAGGCACATTGTGTTTTTTAGTGCAAAAGTAAGTATTTTTGTTGTTGTTATTTTGTTTTTTTATACAAAACTATACTAGTTACGGTACTAATGATAAACTAAAGTGTGTGATGACTATATTTTTATATTGAATTAAATTATTGTGGTGTGCTTTTTGAGGAGATAATAAACAGTGGCAGATACGACGAAGGAAATACCACAAGATTTTTCATTTGATTTTGATTTTGAAGGTAGCAGTTCGAAATCCGGGACTCGAGGGTATTATATTTATTTACGAAACCTCAACGGATTTAGACAGATTACATTAAAATGAAGCGATTTAGATACGGAGGAATGTCATATAGCGATTAGTTTAGCTAATAATCGATTTTAAAGTTTTTACTTTTCTCTCGAAAATCTCGAAAATCGAATATAGGTTCATTCCGTCGCCAGTCCGTGTGCTTTCAGTAGGTGTAATTCGAGGAGAGTGGGGATCGACGCGCCGACCTAGACCAGCCTCATATCTAGTGTGACCTTATCTGAGGGTCACACTAGATGGGGAGCTGAACTAATCATAGTCTGCTCAACATAAGCAACCAAAGACGTTAGCGAATTTTTGCTGGAGAGGAAATAAATTTTATTTTCGCTCAAGACGAATATAAAACTTTTTTCACCCCGAAGGCTGCTTAATGCAAATCGCGTTAACCCAGCAAAACTTCGAGCGCGTTCAGGCCTTGCGCTCATTCTCACTTACTACTATACTAACTACTATCATCCATGCGATGTTCTGTGATGTTGAAAGAGGTGATGGAGGCTTCGCCTCCACGAAACTCTGTAAACAAAGAAAAGCTGAGCTGAGCTGGGGATCGACGCAACCGAGTGCGACGAATTAACACCTATATTAATAGATTAATACGCGTAGTTTATGAACAAAAATGGCTCAACACCTTTTTCTTCATTTAATTTTGATTCAATAAAGACGTTGACTTTCTCTTGCTTACTTTATATTGTGAGTGAATGTGTATGCGAAGTTAGCATGATTCACATCATGTTAATTTCATTGAGTTAAAAATCGTGTGCCTCACTCACGGTTTTAATGCCCAAAAATGCTTCACATTTTTTTGCAGGTGGTCAGAGCTGAGGCGTTTACTAAATGTCTCGCCAAAGACCTAGATCAGCCCCGAAGAGGGGGCCACACGGGTTAGAGAGCAGCAACATACGTTCTGCGAACCAACTTCTCGAGGTACGACGTAGGAAAACCGAATTTTCCCTATTAATCTCTCGAAGGCTTATTACTGCCAATCGCATAATTACAGCAAAAATTCGTGCGTGCTGAGGCTGCTTGCTTGCACGAAACCATACATGCGATGTTCTAAGACGTTGAAAGAGGCTTCGCCTCCACGATACTCTGTAAACGAAGTGATGCTATGCTGTGCTATGGGGATCGACGCTCAAAGAGACGTTGCCTACCGCAAGAGTCCGGGACCAAGCATCGCATGCCTTTATCTCAAGAAAATTAAAAACAAAATGCGTCACAATTGGTTTTAAATTGCAAACTTAGTAAAAATCATTCAAGCCTCACATAATGATTAAAAATTCGGAAGTGGGTGAGGCTTTCACTCTCCGTGCGGATTATTGCCTCACTTGAGACGATGATTACCTCACGGAGACTCAATTCTTCTTCTTCAGGTGCCTATCCGATTTCGGACGTACGGCGATCCCCCCGACTTAGCCAAGAAGGCTATACCAGGGAAATGTTAATATGTTAATGGGGTGGTGGTTTGCCTTCCCCTTAGTCCACAGATCAATTTTGGAGTTATTTAAATCATTAACATTTTAAGGATTCTTCTTGGCATATTACTCTCGGTGGTTTGCCATTGCCTTCCGAGGGGAGACGGTCAGAATAAAGTTCTTACTTCACTCGGATTCGAACCGGGTATTTAGCGGTATTTTTTAAATAGAAAAAATAATTAACAGAGGATATAAATTTTGACGATATCCTTCAAGACTAACTTGGCAAATAAGAAGACAAGAAAATAAGCTTTTAAAAATCATTCAAAATAAAATTAAAAAAAAAGATATTTCATCAATTAGGAAATAGGGTTAAAAAAAGATAATTCAAAAACATTTTCAAGGAGGGGAGGGAGCCCAATTTTGGAACCACCCCGGGGGGCAAAAGTTATAGTTACGCAACTGTGTTTAAATTAAAAGTTTTATCATTTCCATATCAATAAAATACAATAAGCATTAAATTAGAAGCTACAAATAATAAAAAAAATTACATCAGATTTTGTCGTAATGTGCTATATTAAGTTACTGTTAGTTACAATGCACACTACAATATTTCAATGTTGGTATAGATTAAATAATAATCTCTTTAAATATGTCAGTGTATAAAACGCAATTCTAGTAAATTTTAATTATAAACGTAACCGTTCAACTTTTAATCAAATAACTTTAAGAAAATATTGGAAACCATGAATTTTAATGGGTTAATAGGAGAAAACTGTGCCCAAATTAACACCTTAGTGCAATTGACTCAGCACGTAACTCGAGATTTAGCATGTCAAGAGAGCATGAGTATTCCATTTAAGTCTGGACGAGAACAAAACGATTTATTTCCACCCCAATCTTTTCAATTAGATGGTAAATATGTGCATCAAAATTTTTGCCTTACACTGAGATATTTAATCAAACTTTTTAGATTTGATAGGTGAATTGAAAAACGAAGCACCATTAGCTGATTTTGCACAAAACCCATGGGAAACAGAATTTCAAACTCAGTTACAATCCGAAAACTTTCAGGTATTATTTTGTAGTGCCGTTTCCTTCGTTTTATTACAAATTAATTGCAGGTTAGGGAAGAAATTCAAGCAGAGATAAACGAAGAAATTCCATTCAATTATGGCATTTTTCAGAATTTTTCATCTCCTAATTTCCAGTGCCATGTACCGCAGAATTTTGATACATTTTATCTACAAACTGAATACGAATTACAAGTTCAACAGCAATGGGAAAAATTGGACCAAATTGAAGAGAGTTACGAAAAACCTCTAATAGTTGAAGCTGAATCTGAACAAAATACTAAAGGTAACTCTTACTTGGTCGGCTGTAAAAATTTACTGATAGTTGATAATTTTAGAAATATGCTGCCCACTTGAGCCAATAGTCGAATTTGATGATCCTCAAAAGTTCACCAAGTATCTAGAATTACGAGTAATGAAGTACCGAAGACAACAATGGGAAATAAAAAATCCAACAAAAAAATTTACAGATACATCAAAAGACATTTTAATAGACGATACGGTAAGTCTCCAACTTGACATGCTTATGTAATTGGGTATTGCTCATTGCGTGATCATGATGAGAAGTCACGGTTGACTTGGAGGAATGCAACTTCCAATCAGGTGAACTTAATAATATTTTAGATACGCTACTCGCATGTAGAAGATAATCCCTACAAAAACCATTCAAATCCGTACTTAGAAGGATATGCAGCATTAGAAGAAGAAGCCTGGATGAAAGCTGTTTTATGTTTTGATGAAGCCGTTCGGCAAAACAATATAGTTAATGAGCATTGGGCTGAGTTAAGCTATGCCCTACTTATGTGCGATAAAGTTCGTATTTCATAGATTTAATCAATTCGGAATCAATAGAAATAATCAATAATCAAAAGAAGGAGCTAATTAAATTTTATATTTCAGCCTGTCGTCTCATTGTTTGCCATCAAGGAACTTCTTAGATTAGACCCTGGTTCTGTTCGGGGGAATGTGATTGCTTCTCACATTTACAAACTGTTTGATTGTGATTATCAAGCGTGTCAATCAATATTCAATTGGTTCAAATATAACGCAGAATATAATTTTCTTATACCAGAGGATTTTGAAATGAATGCTCCTAGCGAAACAACCGAATTGGAAAGGTAATTTACAGATTTTCGGAATGTGTTGCTACCTTTAGATTTTTATGATAAAAGGAAGCAGTGGTAACTTACTATGTAATGGCAAGGGGACTTCCTAGTACTAGAAATTGAAATAAAAACTTTGAGAATTTCCTAATTTGATAGATGGCGTTAATGAAATAAATAAACTATGACATATGTTTCGCTTTTATATGATGCATTACTTATTTCACTTTAAATTCATCTAAAATAATTCACTTATATTATCAAAAGTTAAAAACTATAAATTAGTACATTGATTAATTCGATAGCTGTTACTTTCTATAATTTTTTTAGACATCAGTTTAAGGCAGTATTAAATTTATTTTGCAAAGCGGCTCAGCAAAATCCTACAGGAGATATCGACGAATTACTTCAAGCTATGATATCAAAGCTACTTGATTTACGAGGCGAGTTCGAAAAAGAAATAGATTGTATACGAACTACTCTATACGCCAACCCCATGGATGTTGGAAAATTTTTAGATTTAGGTTCTGCTTTATTTCAAAACGGTAATACCTACGAAGCGCTTGATGCTTACATGTCAGCATTCGCTTGTTTTAAATGTCGAGATAGAGATATATACACAATAATATCTATAAATAAAGCTTGCACAGGTTTAGGTTTAGTTCATATGTATCTGAAGAATTACAAGTAAGTCCGATTAACAACTAATTTTTGCATCCATATAACACCATTATACTTTTAGAGAGGCAAGTAATTGGTTTATGAGAGTGATAACAAGAAATTATTACTTTGAAATTGATGGAAGAGGCTCCTTAGAGGGTGAATACGATTTATGTTTACGTTTGTTCCTAGAAGTTACTGATATAGTAAAATAATATTTCCATCGTAGTGCGTGTTTTTAAATATTTCATTTCTCATTTGTTATTATTGCCATTATTTCTTTTAATAAACAAAAAAAAGTAGATACAGTTATTACAATTCAACTCACCCCTCTATTGCAATCTATCCTATTCCTCATTGCAATTCTTTGAGGAAGTAAATAATATGTATTACAATTATTATTAAATCACGTTTCGTCATCCACCACTTGAAATTATTTTTGCCTTGGATCAGGAGACACAATCTTGGTGTTTAATCTTGAGGTCTTTGCAGAATGTGGAGTCAAACAGAGAGGTCGATTAATTTTGATTGTGGTCGGAAGTAAAGTTTTATAAGATAATTTTGCTTATGAGTAGCGATAATCAGTGTAAGTATAAGTTGTTTGAGGTTTAACACATTAACATCGCAATATTTTTCTTTGAATAATTTTTGATGGATAAAACCCCCAAAAATAGTATAGTCGATTATTTTAATCAAGTGTTTGGTTCATCATCCATGTCTATGTACCACGTAATAAAATAACGTTTCCAATTACCCCGCTTGGTTTTCGAAGGAATTGGTCAGCCTAATAACTGATAAAAAGATTATTCATAAGTCATTTAAGAATACTTGTTGCTTAATCGATTACCTGAATTTTTCCAAACTGCGTAATAAAGCTAAGAAATTTAATTTGCTCCTCCACCAGAAGTATATTGAAAGGATGGAAGATACACTTGCTGTATCCTAATCTTTCTGGCGTAATGGTGAGGACTGCAAAAAATTTAGAGAGTATCCAGCTTGCATGTTTTATAGTTTTTGACAAAACACTCAAACACAAAAGGAAGCAGGCTTAGTAAAATTCAATAACAAAAAAACACACAAAAAATAGCAGGTTATGGACGTGATAAAATCTTTATACGTCAAACTCGTGTACTGGTAGGGGAGAGGTTTGCAGGTTGCCACCCATTAGCTTTTTTGCTCATAGCTCGTCACAAAATCAACATATTGTTGATATTATAATATTCGTTGGAAAGAGGAACTCAAAAGGCACAATCCTGACGTAGAAATTATTTGAATTTTCAAAAAATAAAAATTATACAGGAGTTTTTCAAAAGTACCTAAAATCGAGCTCTTGAAATTTAAGCTTGCAGGTTGCCACCCATCGAGAAATTGCTGAAAATGTAGAAAAGCGGAAAGAAAACCAACTGATTATTTATAAAATTTATGGGTTTTTATTGACACTCAGTGGTCGTAAACATAAAAAAATTAGTGTAAATTGGCATAAAAATTCAAAATTTGATTTTTCATGTTAATTTACATGATTCCATATTATCTTGCAAATTTAATTATTTAATGCAATAAAAACACTTCACTTTTGACTCAATAACAATTGTAAACATAAAAAAATAATAAAAACGGGCATATGAGTGTAAACAAGCGAAACACGATAGGTAGTAACCTGCAAATCGTAAAGGGTGGCAACCTGCATTCTAGCACTATTTTAGAATTATATCTGAAAAAAATTGATATTTCATGATATGTTTGAAATTTTGTTAGGATAATGTAAGTTGAATGTAAAAGCAATACAGAAAAAATATTTACCTTGATTTCTCGATTAAAATGTTCAATTTATGACCACAGAACAAAAACACAATTTTAATTTTTAAATTTTCACGATACAACTTTTCAAACTTTTGTCAACACACACTGTCTTAGTGGCTCTGTCCGCTCCAGAAATAGTTTAAAAGTTATCACACCTCCTTAGGTGTATATTCCAAACCTTTACCGCCGAAGCTATAAGTGATTTCATATTATATATATATATATATATATAAACAAAGCACTACAGGCCTAGAAGTCCCATGGCTTGGTTGGAAATTTTTGCCCAACTCTTCCTGTCCTTGGCTACCTCGTCCCATCTCTCCACGTGCATAGTATGCAGATCGTCCTTCACCTCTTGTTTCCATTGTGTACGTGGTCTACCTCTTCTTCTTTTTCCACCCATCTCCGCACTCCACACCTTATTTAGTATTCTTTCTTTATCCATTCTTATTACATGTCCCAACCATCTTATTCGTTGAGCTTTCATCACTCCGATGATATTTGCGCTGTCGTATAGTTGGTACACTTCATGGTTATTTCTTCTCTGCCATCTTCCGTTAACATTTATGCCACCAAAAATTCTTCTACGAATCTTCCGTTCCCAGATATTCAATCTTATTATATCTTGCTTTTTTAGTGTCCAAACGTCGCAGGCGTATGCTACCACCGGTCTTATCATCGTTTTGTACACTCTCAATTTTGTGGCTCTAGAGAACATCTTTCCCGTCAGTATTGGTTTCAATGCAAAAGCGCTTTTATTTCCTGCAGCAATTCTCGCCATTATTTCTCTACTACTATCTGGTTTCCTACCCACTACTGTACCTACCTAGGTATGTGAACGACTCCAGTTCTTCGAACTTGTACTTCTCATCCTGGCTTACTTTGACATGTAGGTGCCTGTCACCTTCAAATGGTTCATCGCTCCACACCATATATTTCGTTTTTTGTTCATTCACTATTAAACCTAGGTTCCGTGCCGCAATCATGATCTTAGCTACTACTTTTTGTAATTCTTGGTTTGTTCTTGCTAGTACTGTAATATCATCAGCGAAGGCGAGATATTGGTGCCGATTGTGTAATATGGTGGCCTGTCAATTAATTTCGCCATTTCGTAATGCCTTCTCAAGTGCCAAGTTGAATAGTACTGCCGAGAGTGGGTCTCCCTGCCTCAGTCCTTGCTTCACATCAAAATCTCTTGACAGCACCCCATTTATTCTTACTTCATTTTCTGTTTTTTGTAGCGTCATTTTTACCAGTCGTATCAATTTTGTAGGAATGCCAAAATTTTGTAGTGCCTGTAATAGTTGCCCTCTGTTTACGCTATCATAAGCTTGCTTGAAATCTATAAATAGCACATGAGTTTTCAGTTTGTGCTCGTGACTTGCCGCCTGTATTTCGTTAAGAACAAATAGTTGGTCTATCACCGACCTGCCTTTTCGGAAACCACACTGGTACTCTCCTAATATTTTTTCCGAGTATTTGCTTAGTTTGTCTTTTATGCATATAGCGAATATTTTATACATTACATTTAACAGTGATATGCCTCTATAGTTTTCACAATTTTCTTTCTTGCCCTTCTTGTGTAGTGGACATATTATTGCTTTCCTCCAATAATTTGGCATTACTTCCTTGTGGCATATCCCACTAATCAACTTGTGTATTACTCGTATCAGCTCGTCTCCGCCATATTTGATCATCTCGGCTTGGATTTCATCTTCTCCGGCACTTCGGTTGTTTTTTAAGCTCTTGATTATTTTTTCGATATCTTCGAGAATCGAGAGTAGGTGCTGGTAAATCTTGAACGTCTTCGTTTATTTCCTCAATCCTTGGTGCTTCACCGCTTATTTGCCTTGTATTTTTGTTCAGTAACTCCTCAAAATATTCCGCCCATCTCTCCAACACTTCCTCATGATCTCCAATCAAATTACCTTCCTTATCTTTAAACATCGTTGTTTTTGTCTGGTATCCCCTTTTTTCTCTTTTTACTCCCTGGTAAAAATTTTTCATTTATTTGCTTCTGTATTTCTCTTCGATTTCCTCCAAACTGTTTATCGTGTGTCTTCTTTTCTTTTCTCTGATTATATGTTTGCATCTTTTTTTTTGCTGACTGTGTCGACCTGTCGACGTCTACTTTCCTCTGTATTTGTATGTAGCATAATCTTCCTATATTTTTCCCGTTCATTCACTTCATATTCGCATTCTGAGTCATACCATTCTTTCCTCTTATGTTTTATATGAGTCGACTTCTGGGATACTACCTCCCTGATTATTATTGTAATCAAGAAGGCTTTTTCTTCTATATTTACAGATTTTTCTACTTCTCTTGTCTTCTCTTCGATCGCTCTTGCATAACTCTTTCTTATTGTTTTTTCGTGCAAATTGACATTTCTTAACTAACTTGTTAGTTTTTATTTTCTTCTGGTCCACCTTTGATGGTATGGTTTGTCTAAGTTTCGTCCCTACCATGAAGTGGTCTGTGTCGATATCTGGGCCCCTATATGTTCTTACATTTCTGATACTTGCTTCGTTTCTTCGTTGTACCAAAACATGATCGATTTGGTTTATCGTTCTTCCATCAGGTGCTAACCATGTCCCATTATGAATGTCTTTGTGCTGGTAGTGAGTACTCATTATCTTCATGTTATGCTCCACTGCAAAGTCAATCAGAAAGCCACCATTTTCATTAGATTCCTCATGTAAACTAAATTTTCCAATTGTTGGTTGAAACGCTTTCTCTCTACCTATTTTCGCATTACAATCACCAATTATCATCTTTATATCGTAACTTGGTATCTCTGCGTACTCCTTATCTAATGCATCATAGAAATCTTCTTTTTGTTCTATTTGTTTTTCTTCCGTTGGTGCATGTATATTAATGATACTTATTTTTTGACATTTGCCTTTTAGTCTTATGGAACACATTCTGTCTGATATTGGTTTAAAATTTATGACTTTTGACCTTAATCGTTGGCTTACAACAAATCCCGTACCCAGTCTCCTATTTGGCCCACTACTCATAAAAAACGTATAATTGCCTTCATCAAAATTACCTGACTCCCTATGTTTAGTTTCTTGCATTGCCAATAAATCTATTTTGTACTCTTTGATAATAATCTTTATTATTTGTTTTATCATACCTCCCTCATAAATCCCTCTCACATTCCAATTTGTAACAAATATATTATTCTTTGTATACTTTTCTCCTTTCAGCTTTTTTCTTTCCTTATCCAACTCAATTATTTCGTGTCTCGCTATTGTCATCATTGTTTGTTTCCGACCGGCATCGCTCTCTGCTAGTTTTTTCTCACAAAGCTTGCGTTGTGTTCAACTATTCCCTTCGTGCGTATATCCCAATTCCACCGTTCTCCATTGATAAGGAATTTCTTGTACGCCACTTTTGTTTCTTTGCCTTTAGCTTTTTCGGATTTTGCTATGGATCTCAACTCTGCCTGTATTGCTCTTTCTTCCTTGGTTAGGTCATCATCTATATATTTCTTTGTACCTCTAAGTTTATTCTTTCCCCTCATTACCTCCATCTTTTCCTGCCATGAATCCATTGTAGCAATAACAAAGAGTGGTGTATCCTTTGGTTTTATTATTTCAGTTTTGCTAATTTTAACGTTAACCTGCAATTCGGTCTTCAGGAAGTCTACTTGCGATAAATTATTATCTTTATTAAAATTTACCCCGTTTATTACAATGTTATTCTTCCTTCCGCGTGACTCTAAAGTGTGTATCTTCTTTTCCATAATCATCATCCGTTGTTTTAAATCATTGTTCTAGTTTTTAAGCAATTTAATTTCTTCTTCATATGTATTTTGACTTTTTCTTACTTCCTTGATTTCTCTCAGCATCTCACGTATCATATCCTTAATCTCCTCCATTTCTCGTGTGTTCTGTTTTTCGGCTTTTTTTGCTGGCGACCTAAATGTTCTCTTGCTTCTTGTGAATATCTCGAAACTGGCTTCTCTCTTTTTTCCAACCGGTTCCGACGTTGAGCCGTCACTATCGATTGGTGATGTGATGTGATGGTGAATTCATATTAGTATAAATAAATAAAGTTTATTTAGTATTATTTACCCCTAGATCACTGACCATTCGTCTCACATATCATATCAAGTATCATATACTATATAATATATTTAGCGAATATTTACAATAAATTGAATCGTATTTAGCATCCTTCAGGCCAAGCCTTGCGGTCCTCGGGAGTTCATTATCTTTTGGTCATTCTTCTGCCACGATAATTTTGGCCTTCCTCTTTTCCTTCTTGCTGCAGATACCCATTCCCATATTCTCTTTGGCCATCTGTAGTCCTTCATTCTTTGGAGGTGACCGTACCACATCATTCGTTTTTTATCTTTTATTGTTCCATTTGGCTTCATTCTCCGCCGTATTTCCACATTCCTTATGTGCTCGAGCTTAGATACACTACACTAGCGTCTCCAGTAGTCCATTTCCAGAGCTTTCAAAACGGTCTACATTTCTTTTTGTTAACTCCCACACTTCTGCTCCATACGTGCATATGCTTTCTACTATCACTGAATTGATTATGGATTTGGTTTTTCTCTTGACGTGTTTGTTCCACAGGACGGAGTTTAGCTGGCGTACGGCTCATTTTCCTTGAATAATCTTGTTACTGATATCTGCTTCGCTACTTCCTCTATTTGATAGAGTTACCCCCAGGTACTTGAAACTTTCGCATCCCCGAATCTCTTCTGGTCCCAATATTGTCACGTAATAATTCATAATAATAAAATATTACAATTCATCAAATATGTTATTTAAATTCCACACTGAAAAAGCGCCAAGTGACCTAGGCGGATGAACAGATCAAGTGTCAAGCAATAGACTTCTAAGTAATTCGAACTTGCAAGTTGTCGGTCAGCAATTTTAATGAAACATGTTAAAATGTTGTAATGTACACTTGCAAGACGATTACTTATGGATTTTATAGATCAGCACTTTTATGCAGACGCCAAGTGGTGTCAGCAAATTTAGTATTATAAAAAAGCACGACATTACAGATAAGTTGGTTGGTTGTGAACAAGTGGTTATATGTTTCTCATGGTAGTGCTTCGTTCACCATGCTGATCATTTTGGTCAGGTGAGTGCTAATTATTAATTGTGTATGTACGTACTATTTGTACATAAAATGCATGATTTTTATAATAAAAGCAAAACCCCGGTAACTCCTAATCGGTACAGCGCAAGAACGTCACCCAAAATCTAGAGAATAAAAACACAGCGCGTTAATATCAGGTCCTGTCCAGGTTTCCATTTGTTAGGTGCTCAGTTTTGGTGAAATTTATTTCAAGGCCCCACTTTTCATACTCTTCCTTTAGTTTTCTCACCATGTAATTCGGGTCCTGTCCGTCTGCTGCAAGGACTACTTGATCGTCAGCAAACAGGTATCATACATGCTAAAATTATTTTGGCGTTAGTTTACCAAAACATCTTGATGTACTTTTCAAACATGTAACTATAAAATAATTCAAAATGTACACAATAGGTTTGTTCGTTTGTATGAACTAACTTGAACTGTGTTTTCTTTCGAGACAAAATACTCGAACCACAAAAGTTAGATAGTGTTCTAACTTACACTGCCTGCTCCTCCTATGGAGGTCGAGCAAGAAATTCATGTTCGGTTATGAACTGAGCAGCCAAACGAACACAGTGCATTGCACTAACTTGAACCGAGCAAGTTAGTTCATACAAACGAACAAACCTTATTTTTTATGCAATATTCCAAAACGTCATTGTCGAAGCATTTAAAAAGGTTAAGAGAATAACATTTTGATCAACAATTTTCGGAAAATCGTGTATTATCAGGTTTGACAAATAAATGAATTCAAATAAGTGTACTAATTTTCTAAAATTCTAAATTTTCCGTAAGATCATGGTAATTAAAAATTTGGAATGCAAATTTTGATTTAATTTTGAAACTTATTATTAATGTAATGAATTATTCCAAAATTATATTACCGAAATGAGTTTAAGAGAAAAAATAATATAGATAAAAATTTGAATTTAAATAAATTGGCGGGTTACATTAATATGGCGTGCTTCCGTTTCTGGTTGTCACAAGCCAAAATACTTCTGGTAGTAGGCGGTAGTGGTTGCGGTTTGGTAATTGACGTGTGTGTTACGAAGTTATTATCAAATTTACTGTATAAGCGAATTGTAAGTATTCCTAAATTCTAAATTTGTTTTCGGGTTATTCTTGCGTATCATGTTGTAGTAAATTATAAATTTAGGAATCCAAATATTTCGAATTAATTAATAACTTATTACTACAATGTAATGGAAAATAAAAACTATTATTCCATGGATTGCTCCAAAGTTTTGGCCAAAAGAGCTTTAATTAAGTAGTAAAAAGAATACTCCTTATGGTTATTTTAACAGTTTAGATATGCAAAGGAAATTAATTAGGCCCAAATTGTGTTTGTATTAGGGCGAAGCGGATGTCCCTTGGTAAGAGCATCGCGTCGTGTTAGAATTCTAAGAAATTTTCAATATGAACGAATTCTACGGATTCAAATTTTTCTTCAGCAAATTATTCCGTGTCTAGTAAATTTTAAATTTGGAAGTCAAATTGTTTAATGGGGAAACCTATAACTTCAATCAAATGCAAAATAAATAGTACTTTTCATTACAAGGACGTAAAACGAGATTTTTCGTTCGAGGTACTTTTCGTACCTGAAATTGTGGACGAAAAGTGTACTTTTACGTACGGAATAACGAAAAAATATTATTGCCCAAAATATTCCAAAATTTTATTTCCTAGTTTAAGTGAGTTCAACTTTCTTAATGTTTTATGGTCTTCTATACTTGATATTGGATTTCGAACATATCATCCGCACCTTTTTGCGGTTACTATTTGTTATCTAAATAAAGCCATATCGATTTTTGAAAACAGTAATGACTGGAAAGAAACTTGGAAAGAAGCATGACGTCAAAGCTACTACTTCCAACCGGTCTTCTACTGTTTCTAATATAATTGATATGTTGAAGTAAGTGACCGGTCAACACTAGTTTTAAAATTGTAAATTTGTAGATCGAAGGAAGAGAAACAATGGCAAACTTGGAACATGACGTTTACAATTTGGTCGTGACCATTGGGTGGGTAAAATCGAAATCATTTTGAGGTTATATCAAATCATGCAGCATTAAGTGAAGTTGTAAAATTTGCAGGTACATAGGACCTTTGCTAGATAAAGCCGAATTTCATGAAGCCCTCCAGGAAGCGCCAAGAAACTTTGAGTATGCTAACTTGATCACTTATCTAACAAACCAGTTACATATTCTATATCAAACCGATGAAAGTGTCAATGTTCTTACATCGTTCGCTGACATAAATTCTTTTATCATGGAACTAACTTCGTTTTTAAACGAATTGGGTAAATATAACTATAATTTTTGTATGCTGATAAATGTTGCTTAAAAACTAAAAATTGTTTAGGATGCCCGTATAAATCATTAACACATGGACCCGTTTCCCAACGGCTGACTACTTCAAGAGACAATGCGTTTTTGATTGATTATTTAATAACGGAACTGATGACGGCAAGGATATTGAGAGTAAAGCATCCCAATGTTCCCATGAAACTGGAAGTGGTAGGTTTTACCGTGTTATATTTCAGAGGTTGACTAATTTAAAATATATTTGTAGAGTGAATCGCCCCAAGCTGCAGATTTGAGTGCCATTATGGAAACTTTGGGAATATCTCAACCGTCAACAAATATTACCGGAAAAATCTTGCTTGATAACGTACGTACTCGCATTGAAACTGTTACCAAGGATGCTCCTGACGTTATAGGAAAGCCAATATTTACAAAAACTTTAAATAATGCACAATGGAAGGCCGCAGCGAAGTTACAAGAAGACATTCATCAGGAGTATACCATGAGGCGTCAAATGATACTGACTCGTGTTGATTGCACAATTCAATCATTTGAGGTAAGTACAGCCTTCGTAGCATTGTGTCCAATATCTTCTAAACGAAAAGTTATTAATATTCTAATGTCACCCTTTAGTGGTCCGAAAGAGCTAAAAACAAGGAGGAATTGTTTAATGAAGCCTATTACAAGGAAAGACGATTGATGAAAGCTGAACCTGATCTAGATATGTCTGATTTTTTAATTGCCCGCACCGACTTGGCCATTATTGAGAAGACCAGCAGTTCATCGGTGCGCATGAACACTAAGTCAGCTGTAAATAGTGTTCTTATTGGACCGGTAAGTTTCATGTCATTTTTAAAATTTAAATTCTCAAAAGGTATGTTTTAGGTTCCTGACCGAGGAGGTCGAACTTCAGAACAAGCACCTCCTCCAATGGAAATGCCACCATGGCAAAAAAGAACTGAAGGGCCTCCAGGTGGAAGAGGTGGTGGAAATTTTCGAGGTTATCGAGGTAGAGGTTCAAATTTTCGAGGCAGAGGTGGTGGTAGATCAAATTACAACCGTAATAATTATTATTATTAGCTTATTTAGCTAGTACCTTTTCTTTCAATCCGTTTTTGTTGTGTGTTCTCAATCTGTTTCCAATTTGTTGTGATATTTATTTAATATAATAAAATTGTAATTGATCTGTAATAACATTACCTGAATCGTTCATAAATTAATGTTGAAGAGTTCTTAAAGTTTTATTTATAATTTACCAATTTCAATATTATTGAAATTTTATCCAGAATAACCTAAAAGATCAGATCGACGCCCCCAACGAAATCTATAGTAACTCAGAAATTACATTACAGTTCTGAGATAATTGTGATTTTATTCCGGAATATATAAATATATTTTGGGTTCTCTTCTTTATCAGCCTTTTCCGCCCACTGCTGAACATAAGCCTCTCCATATTATGGAGGTTTTTGGCCATAACTCACCACGCTGGCCAGACGGGTTGGTGAGTAGTTATTAAGAGTAGTTATTTTGGGTTATTAACTTCTAAAAACTATAAATCAAAGAAGTTTAAAAAAAACCGAGCCAAGATTCGAACTTGGGAATCCAATGCTTTGATGCCCCGTTGATGTTGCGGGTGGCTAGCTGAAGGGTTGGTCGCGCGTACGCGGTTCGTGGATTCATATACAGCTTACCTCACTCAGCGAAACAAGCTTATAATCACTGCTAACTAAGATAAAAGTTAAGGGCGCCAGTGAAGCTCAAATTAAAGAGGTAACTATATCTTTAATACTACACAAAATAGGAGGTTGATCAGATCAACCAAATTCACCATACTACTATTACAAAGAATACAAGTGAATCGTTTATTTGCAAAACAACACATCTCCATACGATTTGCGTTGGATATGTGTCGTTTTGCAAATAAACGATTCAAGTATGCCGTACTCGAAGTCCCAAACAGCAATGTTTACAGCTGAGGGCTACCAAAGAAAAATCCGCCTGGTAATGGGCGGTTACCCCAGCAATAGGCTGACTCCAAAATAGCAAAAGCAAACTCAATGGGTAGTGGCAATTGCCTCAATTGGCAATGAAACACAAGCACAATCATTCGGCAGGACTTCTTCCGTCCGAGATCTCTTTGGAAAGGTATCCAACCAGTGCCCGATGGTGATCAAAATTGCTAAAAATAAAATAAGCACACCTAGATCGTTAAATTTACAAAAATTCGATCCACGTCAAGGGCTAAAATAGAAAGCAAATTTAATTGGGAAAGAGAAATCCGAATGTCATACGACTGAGATGCTGGTAGTAAATGAAATAAGCAATTAATTGTTCCAACAGAGACGGTCGGAGCATGGTGGTCGAATAAGTTGACTATGAACGCTAAATGCCCGGTTCGAATCCTGGTGAAGTAAGAACTTTATTCTGGCCGTCTCTCTGGTCCTCCAGGTTGGGGGTTCTATGTCGGGCTTGCTCCTCGTCTAGGTAAAAAATTTAAAATGCTAACAAACCAAACACCAATTCGCAAGGTTGGTAGTTGGGCTCGTATAACGTTGTAATGCGTTTCAAAAACCGATTATATCACAATTGTTCCAAACAATAATTAATTAATAATTGTGATGATGCTATTGGCACAACAACAGCGAAGTCGATTCGCTACGTACTGGAACAAGCGTCGGCGTCGTTTCGACAAGGATATCTTCGGTGGACGCAAAAGGAAATTTGCTACGCTCGGAAGTGAGGTATGAATAAAGAAAAATCGAATCCTATTGTGGTGGATCTCTGTTGAAGTAAACGAGTAAACCCTATCCAAATCGACGATCAGCTGTTAATATTTAGGTCACCCAATGTTTACTTTTAGAGTTCCGATTGAACCCGCTAGATGGCATATTAGACAGCTCACCAATTATTCGAAATCTACCCTTATCGCACAAATACAGGTGCAACTTTTGTACTAAAATGTCGTGTCGTTCGAAAATACCCCTTGACGATAGAGTTTATGTATAATTATCGTAATAGGCGACTGGCACTCAAAACAATATTGGGTAAAGACGTTAATATTAACGTAATTAAATCGAGCACCAAAACTATCGATTGCCATTGATTAAATTATCGATTTAAAAAGCCTTGATTCGGCTTGACCAATCACGGGCGTCAATATTCGATAAACCCACATAAAATTTCGTACAGGGTGCGTCGTAACAAAAATGCAGATCTTATACATAATAATGCATAATTATAATGAATATGAAGCTGCGACGAATGTAAACTGTAAATTTGGGAATTCAAGCAATTTTATTAATTTTAATATCTTAAACTACTGCAATATAATTTAAAATTAAAGATATAATTTCAGAGTAAATTCTAAAATTTTATTACCAAGCTCCAAGTTAGTTTAAGCAAAAAAATATAACGCTACAAATTTGAATTGAAGAAAATTGGCGGGTTACAAATTATGGCGACGCGACGTTCCGTTTCCGGATGTCATACAAACCAAAATCATTCTGGTGTCAGGCAGCAGTAGTTGGGGTTTGGTGGATGTAGTTTGTGTTATCAAAGTTATTAATTAAAGGAGTTGTAAGTATTAAATTTTCCAAAATTCTTAGTTATCTGTTAAGTTAATTATACGGATCACATAAATTATAAATTTGGAATGACAACTATTTTGATTTAATTTGGGAAGGTAGTAATAAAACAGAATGTAAAATTCCGGCTATGTTTTCACTCGTTTTCCGTGACCGTTCGATTCGGGTCGGTTTTCTCAGTTTTCTACAAGCGGCAACCATCTTGTTTGTTTATTTTAAAACTATAATGTAAACAAACAAGTTTTTTCGTTTTCCGTGACCGTTCGATTCGGGTCGGACTACTTATAAGCGCCATCTAGCTTATAAGTAGTAAAAAACTATAATGTAACAAACAAGATGGTCGCCGCTTGTAGAAAACTGAGAAAACCGACCCAAATCGAACGGTCACGGAAACGAGTGAAAACATAGCCGGAGCCACAGACCTTGTCTTCTAGATCGTGCTACCAAGGATAATTCCAAATTTTAAATGTCCATGCACTGAGGCTTTAATTGTTATTATTTTAGAAATTTATTTGTAACGGAAGTTCATTGGGCTAAAATCGTTTTGGGTTAGGGAAAACGCGGATGCCCCGTATCGGGAACATGTGTGTTAGAAATAATATTAGATTCCCAATATAAATAAATTTGGGGGATTAAAATCTAAAAAATTTGTATTGCAATTTATTGTTTGTATTAAGGGGCTCAAAATGTTTGCCAAACTATAGCAAAAATTAGAAATTCAAAATAAAAATGTTTTTATTAATGGTCACGAAATTCTTGCAAAAAATTGCACATCCACCTGATGGCTTTCGTGTTTGCCATACGAAAAAAATGTAAGGGACCAATTTTGTGGTGCCCACGATTGTACCTTTACATAGAGAGAGTTTCCGTTTCCGGATGTCACAAAAATCAAAATAATTCTAGTGGTCGGCACAATTGAATAAATTTTGGCAAATGAAGTTTGTGTTAAGAATTATAATCAAAGTTATTTTGCCAATGAACGTAAATACTGCAAATTTTCAAAATTTTAGATTTTCCGTCCGGTAATTTTTGCTGGTTTGAAGCAAAATGTGAATTCTTGTAAATTATTGGGTTATACATAATCGTACGTATGGCATCTTTTTATTTTTGGATGTGACCCAAGCTAAAATTATTTTGGTGATAAGTAAAAATAATTGCGCTTTGGTAAATGAAGTTTTGTTAAGAAATAATGCCGATTTTAACAATACGC
The DNA here is from genome assembly GCA_958510855.1 of Rhagonycha lutea. NCBI lineage: Eukaryota > Metazoa > Arthropoda > Insecta > Coleoptera > Cantharidae > Rhagonycha > Rhagonycha lutea. The sequence goes on from OY294042.1 coordinate 8,441,250, forward strand.
GAATTTAGTATGAAAATTATTAAACTTTAATTAAACTAAGTACTTAGTTACTTTCTATATTATCATAGAAACTATAAAATTGGGAAACCAAATATTTTGATAAATTTTCAAAACTACAAAAAAAATTTAATAACTTCAAGCAATATTTTACAATTTGATCGCCGAAGTTTTAGGGAAATTTAAATAAATAATCAGTTTGTTTTCTTTTAACAGGTTACGAACGTTGAGAAACTCTTACTTATATAGGGTAAAATCATTTTCCTGTTAGGCAGAAGCATATGCCTCTCGACAACAGCTTTCTTTTGGATGTAATACAAAATTTACCAAAGAAGAGAATCGTAAGTATTAAAATTTTCCAAAATTCTAAATTTTCATTCAGGTTATCTTCTCGCATTATGCAAATTTAAAATTGAAATTCAAGCATTTTGATTTCTTTTAAAAATTTATAATAAGATCATAATACAAAATAGAAAATATTCAACCGAGGAATATTCCTTGGTTGAATATTTTCAATCAAGTTTTGTTATACAGAGTGGCCCTTTGAAAACGAAACAGACGGGATTGTGGTCAGCAGAATTTTTTTTTCAAGAAATTCAAAAATACGTCAATTTTATCATCGTGGGGGACAACTTTTGATATCAATGTCACTCCCGTATTGTTTCATCCCTTCGCTCTGTGATGACAACCCCTGAAATGTTAATAGGGATGATATGGTTAGTAACACCTTATTTGAAAGCTCTTGCTTCCCTGAATTCAGCGCAATAATTTTTTTGAAATTTTATCAATTATTCAACAACAAAATTGAAGTTGCAAAAATGCGAAATAAATCCGATATTTGAAGACATTTAAAAATAAAAAGTGAAAAACGCTTGGACAGGTTGATTTTAATTTCAAGGGGGCTACTTTTACTGCTATTCATAAACATTGACAGTTCAACCCTTAAGGTAAAAGACAAACCACCCTTGGAATTTTGAATAAAGGTTTGTTCAAAACGCCCTGATATTTTAAAGCATTTGTGGGGTTATCAGACGGCACTCCTGATTAAACTGATATTTTTATCAGACCCATCTTTCCTTCAAAATTCCAAGGGTGGTTTGCCCTTTACCTTAAGGGTTGAACTGTCAATGTTAATGAATAGCCCCCCTTGAAATTAAAATCAACATGTCCAAGCGTTTTTCACTTTTTTATTCTTAAATGTCTTGAAATATCGGATTTATTTCGTATTTTTGCAGCTTCAATTTTTTTTGAATAATTGATAAAACTTCAACAAAATTATTGCGCTGAATTCAGGGAAGTAAAACCTTTCAAATAAGGTGTCACTTGCCATATGATCCCTATTAACATTTCAGAGGTTGTCATCACAGCGCGAAGGGATGAAACAATACGGGAGTGACATTTTTCGCAATAGTTGTCCCCCTCGATGATAAAATTGACGTGTTTTTGCATTTCTTGAAAAAAAAATTCTGCTGGCCACAATCCCGTCTGTTTCGTTTTCAAAGGGCCACCCTGTATATAGCAAAACTTTATTGCCCAAGCTCTGAGTTTAAGGGAAAAATTGGATGGCTTTTTCTGGAGTCTCTCCATTTCTGGATGTCACACAAGCCAAAATCATTCTGGTGTTATGCACAATTGATTGCGGATTGGTAAATTAAGTTCGCGTTAAGAAATAATATCAAAATCATCTAAACTTTAATATTTTAAGTCAAATAATTTGATTTAATTCAGAAAACTTTTAAATGCAATATAATTCCAAACTCCTTTATGTCCCTTGGGGTAATTTTCCCTGGTATATTACTTACAAATTCAGTGTACTAAATATTTTAAGTAATTTAGATACGTGCATGAAAAATAGACACTAGTGTAGAACAAAGCAAAAGCCGATAGGCTATGAAGCTAAAAACTTCGGTTCTATGCCTGGTCAAATATGTGTAAAGCCCGTGTCTCACGGTCAATATTTCCATCAATATTTTGATGACAATTTTTATCAAAACCGTTTTGACTATGGGACAGGTCATTTTGATAAAAATTTATAACCTGTCAAACGATGCTTCTATTTTAATGACGTCACATCAATATGTTGACGGAATACGACCGTTTCTATAATTTTGATCATATTGATGAAACAATGGTTTTGATTGGTTGCTGTGCTTCGTTTGTGGTCGTTTTTGAACGAACAAGTTTTAACTTTTAACCTAACTTTTGATGATCTGTCATTCACAGCAGACTACTTTTATCAAAATATTGATGAAAATTTTGATCGTGTGACTTACCTATAAATTTTGATCAAAACATATTTAATGACGTCAGATCTATCAACATTATCATCAAAATATTGATGGAAATTTTGACCGTGGGACCCGGGCTTAATAAATATTTCCGACAATTGCACATTTATTAGTCATAAACTTTTTGCTTATTTTTTCTTTGTTTCAGTGTATGAATAAAAAAACTTATTTAAACGAAATTCGTGTTCATAATATAGGTTGAAATGGAATCCGTTTGTCAACAGCATCGTATTGCATAATATGATTATAAATTTTCCAATTAACGAATTCGGAATATATAATTTTCCACAATTCCAAATTTTCCATTACTTTATTTTGCGGAACAAGTAAAGTATCAAATTGGAAAGTTGCCTTAATTTGGAATAAATTTATAAACTTATACTACAATACAGTGCTGTCTTTAGGCATGGGCCCGAGGGGCCCGGGCCCAGGGCCCCGGATTCTTAGGGGCCCCCGCCGAAGTAAACTAATCAACTAATAATTATTCATGCTTTAATTTTGTAAAAAAAATAGACCTAAAATAATACTGAGTTACATACTTAGTTTCTTAAAGGGCCCCCTCATTAACTTGGGCCCGGGGCCCCGATCATATAAATGACGGCGCTGCTACAATATAAGGCATAATATAAATGTTATTCCAAGATATACTCAAAATTATTATCAAACCAAACCAATAGTTTTCTGTTATAAATAATATTAAAATTTTCAAATAAACAATTCCAAGATTTTTAAATTTTCAAGAATTCCAAATTTTCCTTCAGATTATTTTTCAGTCTCATAAAACTTTATTGAGAGTTAAGGCCGTGTGACATTTGTGTAAATTTTGTACAAAATTTAATACTAAATGAGATAACTCTCTCTTTTAAGAGAACAAAATTGTACAATTTATTCTCCCTCTCTCTCATTTAGTATTAAATTTTGTACAAAATTTACACAAGTGTCACACGGCCTTTAAAATCTTATAACTTATTATACAATAGAAAATTAAAGGTATTATTCCACAGCATAATATTCCAAATTTTGTTACCATACGAGCCTGATTTTAATAAAATAGCCCCACGCTTTTATATTGATGTTTTCAAGAAGCTCTGTTTATTCTTATTAAAATTATTTTTTATTTTTTAGTACACCTTTTTAATTTTAAATAAAAGGTTTCTTTAAAAATTTTTAATTTTCTTTTCAAGATAATTTCCTCGCAATGGAAAATTTTTCAAAAAGATTTTTAAACTTTTTAAAAAAAATTTGTTTTAACCGACCAAGAAGCCCAACAGAAGACGAAATGTCGATATAAACTTTTTCGAAAAACCGCAACGTTTAGCTTCAAATTACAATTTCCGGTACAAAGCTAAAAGAGCAGTGAATTTGAAATTTTTTTTTCAAAATTTACGTTCCGCTAAATTCCGGGCGAGGTGAGCGTTTCTCGGGAAAAAGTTGTACTTGTGAAAAGAAGGGGCACGGTGAGTGTTTTCAGTTGGCCCCTTTAATGCGCGAAAATTTTTTGCGGGCTCACCGTGGACGTCGTTTTTAAGTGAAAAATTTAAAAATTCTTCAAGTCGCCATGGCAACTTGCAGCTGCCGCGCAATCCGGGGTACCACAAAATTGAATCCGTGCATTTTTTGCGTATGTCGGACGTGAAAGCTGTAAGGCGGGTTTGAATTTTTTTAAAAAATTTCACGATCATTTATAGGGGGAAAATAATATATTTTTAAATTTCAGTTTTTTAAAAATTTTTTCGCGCAAACGCTTTCGGCCCTCCGACAGCAACAAATACTTGTAATAAAACATTTTCGCTAAGAGCTCGCTTGTTACTTTGACACCTCTATTAACATTTGAAAAAAAAAGAATTTTCCATAAATTAAGAATATTTCAAATTTTTTTTCGGCGACCCTTTGGAGGATCCGATAATAAACAATAACTAATAATAAACTTTTCTAATAGTAACTTATCATTTTTCAGAAAGTAACGATTTCAAAATAATTTCCTCACAAAATTTTTAAAAAAAAATTTTCATTTTTGCAAAAAATTTTGTTTTAACCGACCAAGAAGCCTAAAAGAAGACAAAATGTCGATATAAAATATTTCAAAAAAATTCAACGTTTAGATTCAAATTACAATTTTTGGTACAAAGCTAAAAGAGCAGTGATTTTGAAAAATTTTTTTAAAAAATTTACATTTCGCTAAATTCCGGGTGCGGTGAGCGTTTCTCGGGAAAAAGTTGTACTTGTGAAAAGACGGGGCACGGTGAGGGCTTTCAGTTGGCCCCTTTAATCTGTGAAAATTTTTTGCGGGCTCACCGTGGACGTCGTTTTTAAATGAAAAATTTAAAAATTCTTCAAGTCGCCATGGCAACTTTATTTACCGGCCGATTCTCAATTTCAAGACGGCAGCTACCGCACAATCCGGGGTACCACAAAATTGGATCTCTGCATTTTTTGCGTATCTGAAACGCGAAAGCCGTAAGGCTGGTTTGAAAATTTTTAAAAAAATTTCACATTTACCGGGGAAATTTTTTTTTTTTAAATTTCAATTTTTTAAAAATTTTTTCTCGCAAACCTTTTCGGCACCCTGACACAAACAAAAACTTGTAATAAAATGTTTTGCCCAGAGTTCGCGTGTTACTTTGAAACCTCTAACATTTGAAAAAAACGAATTTTCCATAAATTTTTAATTTTTCAATTTTTTTTTGGCGGAACCCATCGAGGACCCCATTACAAACAATAACTAATAATAACCTTTTCTCGTCACGTTGCCGCTTAAGGTTAGAATTCTTCTCATAGGTGTATCGGAGAGTATTCGTATAACCGTTTGATATGAAATTTGGCATCGGGTAGAAAAAATTCAAAAAATTTACCCCGATTATAAATAAGAGCATCAAATTACTCTAGCCGGCACCGTTTGGTAGAAAAATTGAAAGTATTTAAGACCATAAAAGTTTGTCGATAGCTTTCGAGAGATGCTCCGAAGTCAACTATTGCCAACGGGTTGCATATTACATCGATGCATTTTCGTGAAACTTTGCCAAAACCATGTTTGACCATCCAACTCGACGAAAGGAGAAGGTTTTTTCGTATTGTAGTCGATTTTTCTACTTTATGATGAAATTTGAGAAAAATGTTGTGTGTCGGTGTCGGATGAAATTATGCAAAAAAAAGCTTGCGACCCCATTTCTTGGGAAATTTTCGAATTTCGTCTTGCAAGACACGGCGTTACGAAGGTGTACCCAAGTAGCCGGTTGCGATTCACATCGTCTGGGCGTCGAAAATGAAAAAAAAAAAAAAAAAGAAATTAACTGAAAAATTAACCACATAACGTCTATCAAATTAATAAATAAAACATATTTTAAACACGAAATTAATCCGTAACACTGCTACAGGATGTCCCCCATGAACCGTGAAAGGATTACGTATAGTACTCTTGAAAACCACACAAATCGAAATTGTCCAATTTTTTGCTCACATATCCGATATTAACGACGATTACGTCGAAAGAAGAAGTATGAAGAAAGTATGAGTTTAGACGGAGAAAATTTGTCTTTGTCCCCAATTTTGGCGCAGAAGCGCTCAAAATAAGAAATCGAAAAATAGCCCAAAGTTCCTGATTTTCAAAACTGTGTCGGACGACCGCTCGCATCACAAGGAATAGTAGGTTTAATATGGTGGATTGAATGAAACTTTTATTACTTAACTCCAATTGAGGTTAGAAGAAAAAATGATATCAACACAAATTTGAATTTAAATAAATTGTCGGGTTACATTTTATGGCGATGTTCCGTATCCGAATGTCACACAAATCAAAATCATTCTTGTGTTAGGCAGTATAGTGGTTGTGGTTTGGTTTATGTAGTTCGTGCTATCAAAGTTATTAATTAAAGGATTTGTAAGTATCCAATTTTCCAAAATTCTTAGTTTTATGACAAGTTAATTATACGGATCACATTAATTTTAAATTTCGAATGACAATTATTTTGATTTAATTTGGGAACGTACTACTACTACAACACAATGTAAAATAATACAATATTCTTCGGATAACTCCAAATTTTAAATATCCATGCACTGGGGCAGTAATTGTTATTATTTTAAAAATTTATTTAAAGTTGAACTTTATTGGGCTAAAATCATTTTAGGTTTGGGTAAAAGCGGATGCCACTTATCGGGAGCATGGTGTTAGTTATAATATTAAATTCCCAATACAAACAAATTTGGTGCATTAAAATCTTTCCGAATTCAGTATTTTCCACACCATATTAACCTCAATTTTGAATTCAAACATTTTGGTTTCATTTAGAAACTTATATTATAAGTAACATAATAATCCAAGATACAAAATATTTTAACACGGAATATGGTAATAAGAAAATTTTATTACTAAACTCCAAATGAGGTTAAGAGAAAAAATTCTATCAACACAAATTTGAATTTAAGTAAATTGGCGGGTTACATTTTATGGCGATGTTCCGTTTCCGAATGTCACACAAACCAAAATCATTGTTGTGTCAGGCAGCAGTGGTGGTGGTTTGGTTTATGTAGTTCGTGCTATCAAAGTTATTAATTAAAGGATTTGTAAGTATCCAATTTTCCAAAATTCTCTTTTTTGTTTCAAGTTAATTATACGGATCACATAAATTATAAATTTCGAATGACAATTATTTAGATTTAATTTGAGAAAGTTGTCCTAAAACAGAATGTAAAATAACACAATAATCCACGGATAATTCCAAATTTTAAATATCTATGGACTGGGGCAGTAATTGTTATTATTTTAAAAATATATTTGTACTTCATTGGGCTAAAATCGTTTTAGGTTTGGGTAAAACCGGATGACCCGCATCGGGAGCATGGTGTTATCTTTAATATTAAATTCCCAATTTAAACAAATTTGGCGCATTAAAGTCTTTCAGAATTTTGAATTTTCCTCACCATGCAAACCTCAATTTTGAATTCAAACATTTTGATTTAATTTAGGAACTTATACTTAAGTAACATAATAAGTAATCCAAGATAAAAAATATTTTAACACGGAATATGGTAATAAGAAAATTTTATTACTAAACTCCAAATGAGGTTAAAAGAAAAAATTCTATCAACACAAATTTGAATTGAAGTAAATTGGCGGGTTACATTTTATGGCGATGTTCCGTTTCCGAATGTCACACAAACCAAAATCATTGTTGTGTCAGGCAGCAGTGGTGGTGGTTTGGTTTATGTAGTTCGTGCTATCAAAGTTATTAATTAAAGGATTTGTAAGTATCCAATTTTCCAAAATTCTTGGTTTTCTTTCAAGTTAATTATACGGATTACATAAATTATAAATTTCGAATGACAATTATTTAGATTTAATTTGGGAACGCAGTACTACTAAAACATAATGTAAAATAATACAATAATCTACGGATAATTCCAAATTTTAAATATCCATGCACTGGGGCAGTAATTGTTATTATTTTAAAATTTATTTGAAGTTGAAGTACATTGGGCTAAAATCGTTTTAGGTTTGGGTAAAACCGGATGACCCGTATCGGGAGCATGGTGTTAGCTTTAATATTAAATTTCCAATTTAACCAAATTTGGTGAATTAAAATCTTTCAGAATTCAGAATTTTCCACACCATATTAACCTCAATTTTGAATTCAAACATTTTGGTTTAATTTAGAAACTTATAAGTAACATAATAATCCAAGATAAAAAATATTTTAACACGGAATATGGTAATAAGAAAATTTTATTACTAAACTCCAAATGAGGTTAAAAGAAAAAATTCTACCAACACAAATTTGAATTTAAGTAAATTGGCGGGTTACATTTTATGGCGATGTTCCGTTTCCGAATGTCACACAAACCAAAATCATTCTTGTGTCAGGCTGCAGTAGTTGTGGTTTAGTTTATGTAGTTCGTGCTATCAAAGTTATTAATTAAAGGATTTGTAAGTATCCAATTTTCCAAAATTATTAGTTTTCTTTCAAGTTAATTATACGGATCACATAAATTATAAATTTTGAATGACAATTATTTTGATTTAATTTGGGAACGTAGTACTACTAAAACATAATGTAAAATAATACAATAATCTACGGATAATTCCAAATTTTAAATATCCATGCACTGGGGCAGTAATTGTTATTATTTTAAAATTTATTTGAAGTTGAAGTTCATTGGGCTAAAATCGTTTTAGGTTTGGGTAAAAGCGGATGCCCCTTATCGGCAGTATGGTGTTAGTTATAACAGTGCTGAGTTATAATATTAAATTCCCAATATAAACAAATTTGGTGCATTAAAATCTTTCAGAATTCAGAATTTTCCACACTATATTAACCTCAATTTTGAATTCAAACATTTTGGTTTAATTTAAAAACTTATAAGTAACATAATAATCCAAGATAAAAAATATTTTAACACGGAATATGGTAATAAGAAAATTTTATTACTAAACTCCAAATGAGGTTAAAAGAAAAAATTCTACCAACACAAATTTGAATTTAAGTAAATTGGCGGGTTACATTTTATGGCGATGTTCCGTTTCCGAATGTCACACAAACCAAAATCATTGTTGTGTCAAGCAGCAGTGGTGGTGGTTTGGTTTATGTAGTTCGTGCTATCAAAGTTATTAATTAAAGGATTTGTAAGTATCCAATTTTCCAAAATTCTTGGTTTTCTTTCAAGTTAATTAACGGATTACATAAATTATAAATTTCGAATGACAATTATTTTGATTTAATTCGAGAAAGTTGTCCTAAAACAGAATGTAAAATAACACAATTTGCAACGAATAATTCCAAATTTTAAATATCCATGGACTGGGGCAGTAATTGTTATTATTTTAAAAATATATTTGAAGAGGGACTTCATTGGGCTAAAATCGTTTTAGGTTTGGGTAAAACCGGATGACCCGTATCGGGAGCATGGTGTTAGCTTTAATATTAAATTTCCAATTTAACCAAATTTGGCGGATTAAAATCTTTCAAAATTGAGAATTTACCTCACCATGCAAACCTCAATTTTCAATTCAAACATTTTGGTTTATTTTAGAAACTTATAAGTAATATAATAATCCAAGATAAAAAATATTTTAAACGGAATATAGTAAAACGAAAATTTTATTACTAAACTCCAAATGAGGTTAAAAGAAAAAATTCTATCAACACAAATTTGAATTGAAGTAAATTGGCGGGTTACATTTTATGGCGATGTTCCGTTTCCGAATGTCACACAAACCAAAATCATTGTTGTGTCAGGCAGCAGTGGTGGTGGTTTGGTTTATGTAGTTCGTGCTATCAAAGTTATTAATTAAAGGATTTGTAAGTATCCAATTTTCCAAAATTCTTGGTTTTCTTTCAAGTTAATTATACGGATTACATAAATTATAAATTTCGAATAATAATTATTTTGATTTAATTTGGGAACGTAGTACTACTAAAACATAATGTAAAATAATATAATAATCTACGGATAATTCCAAATTTTAAATATCCATGCACTGGGGCAGTAATTGTTATTATTTTAAAATTTATTTGAAGTTGAAGTTCATTGGGCTAAAATCGTTTTAGGTTTGGGTAAAAGCGGATGCCCCTTATCGGCAGTATGGTGTTAGTTATAACAGTGCTGAGTTATAATATTAAATTCCCAATATAAACAAATTTGGTGCATTAAAATCTTTCAGAATTCAGAATTTTCCACACCATATTAACCTCAATTTTGAATTCAAACATTTTGGTTTAATTTAAAAACTTATAAGTAACATAATAATCCAAGATAAAAAATATTTTAACACGGAATATGGTAATAAGAAAATTTTATTACTAAACTCCAAATGAGGTTAAAAGAAAAAATTCTACCAACACAAATTTGAATTTAAGTAAATTGGCGGGTTACATTTTATGGCGATGTTCCGTTTCCGAATGTCACACAAACCAAAATCATTGTTGTGTCAAGCAGCAGTGGTGGTGGTTTGGTTTATGTAGTTCGTGCTATCAAAGTTATTAATTAAAGGATTTGTAAGTATCCAATTTTCCAAAATTCTTGGTTTTCTTTCAAGTTAATTAACGGATTACATAAATTATAAATTTCGAATGACAATTATTTTGATTTAATTCGAGAAAGTTGTCCTAAAACAGAATGTAAAATAACACAATTTGCAACGAATAATTCCAAATTTTAAATATCCATGGACTGGGGCAGTAATTGTTATTATTTTAAAAATATATTTGAAGAGGGACTTCATTGGGCTAAAATCGTTTTAGGTTTGGGTAAAACCGGATGACCCGTATCGGGAGCATGGTGTTAGCTTTAATATTAAATTTCCAATTTAACCAAATTTGGCGGATTAAAATCTTTCAAAATTGAGAATTTACCTCACCATGCAAACCTCAATTTTCAATTCAAACATTTTGGTTTATTTTAGAAACTTATAAGTAATATAATAATCCAAGATAAAAAATATTTTAAACGGAATATAGTAAAACGAAAATTTTATTACTAAACTCCAAATGAGGTTAAAAGAAAAAATTCTATCAACACAAATTTGAATTGAAGTAAATTGGCGGGTTACATTTTATGGCGATGTTCCGTTTCCGAATGTCACACAAACCAAAATCATTGTTGTGTCAGGCAGCAGTGGTGGTGGTTTGGTTTATGTAGTTCGTGCTATCAAAGTTATTAATTAAAGGATTTGTAAGTATCCAATTTTCCAAAATTCTTGGTTTTCTTTCAAGTTAATTAACGGATTACATAAATTATAAATTTCGAATGACAATTATTTTGATTTAATTCGAGAAAGTTGTCCTAAAACAGAATGTAAAATAACACAATTTGCAACGAATAATTCCAAATTTTAAATATCCATGGACTGGGGCAGTAATTGTTATTATTTTAAAAATATATTTGAAGAGGGACTTCATTGGGCTAAAATCGTTTTAGGTTTGGGTAAAACCGGATGACCCGTATCGGGAGCATGGTGTTAGCTTTAATATTAAATTTCCAATTTAACCAAATTTGGCGGATTAAAATCTTTCAAAATTGAGAATTTACCTCACCATGCAAACCTCAATTTTCAATTCAAACATTTTGGTTTATTTTAGAAACTTATAAGTAATATAATAATCCAAGATAAAAAATATTTTAAACGGAATATAGTAAAACGAAAATTTTATTACTAAACTCCAAATGAGGATAAAAGAAAAAATTCTATCAACACAAATTTGAATTGAAGTAAATTGGCGGGTTACATTTTATGGCGATGTTCCGTTTCCGAATGTCACACAAACCAAAATCATTGTTGTGGCAGGCAGCAGTGGTGGTGGTTTGGTTTATGTAGTTCGTGCTATCAAAGTTATTAATTAAAGGATTTGTAAGTATCCAATTTTCCAAAATTCTTGGTTTTCTTTCAAGTTAATTATACGGATTACATAAATTATAAATTTCGAATGATAATTATTTTGATTTAATTTGGGAACGTAGTACTACTAAAACATAATGTAAAATAATACAATAATCTACGGATAATTCCAAATTTTAAATATCCTTGCACTGGGGCAGTAATTGTTATTATTTTAAAATTTATTTGAAGTTGAAGTTCATTGGGCTAAAATCGTTTTAGGTTTGGGTAAAACCGGATGACCCGTATCGGGAGCATGGTGTTAGCTTTAATATTAAATTTCCAATTTAACCAAATTTGGTGAATTAAAATCTTTCAGAATTCAGAATTTTCCACACCATATTAACCTCAATTTTGAATTCAAACATTTTGGTTTAATTTAGAAACTTATAAGTAACATAATAATCCAAGATAAAAAATATTTTAACACGGAATATGGTAATAAGAAAATTTTATTACTAAACTCCAAATGAGGTTAAAAGAAAAAATTCTACCAACACAAATTTGAATTTAAGTAAATTGGCGGGTTACATTTTATGGCGATGTTCCGTTTCCGAATGTCACACAAACCAAAATCATTCTTGTGTCAGGCTGCAGTAGTTGTGGTTTAGTTTATGTAGTTCGTGCTATCAAAGTTATTAATTAAAGGATTTGTAAGTATCCAATTTTCCAAAATTCTTTTTTTCTTTCAAGTTAATTATACGGATCACATAATTTATAAATTTCGAATGACAATTATTTAGATTTAATTTGAGAAAGTTGTCCTAAAACAGAATGTAAAATAACACAATATTCCATGGATAATTCCAAATTTTAAATAAGTATCTATGGACTGGGCAGTAATTGTTATTATTTTAAAAATATATTTGAAGAGGGACTTCATTGGACTAAAATCGTTTTAGGTTTGGGTAAAACCGGATGACCCGCATCGGGAGCATGGTGTTAGCTTTAATATTAAATTCCCAATTTAAACAAATTTGGCGCATTAAAGTCTTTCAGAATTCAGAGTGTTCCTCACCATGCAAACCTCAATTTTGAATTCAAACATTTTGGTTTAATTTAGAAACTTATAAGGAACATATAATCCAAAAGATAAAAAATATTTATATTTTAACACATTTAATTTAATATTTTAACACGGAATATGGTAATAAGAAAATTTTATTACTAAACTCCAAATGAGGTTAAAAGCAAAAATTCTATCAACACAAATTTGAATTGAACTTAATTGGCGGGTTACATTTTATGGCGATGTTCCGTTTCCGAATGTCACACAAACCGAAATCATTCTTGTGTCAGGCAGCAGTGATTGTGGTGTGGTTTATGTCTATTAAAGTTATTAATTAAAGGATTTGTAAGTTTCCAATTTTCCAAAATTCTTAGTTTTTTTTCAAGTCAATTATGCGGATCATATAAATTATAAATTTCGAATGACAATTATTTAGATTTAATTTGAAAAAATTTGTCCTAAGACACAATGTAAACTAACACAATATTCCACGAATAATTCCAAATTTTAAATATCCATGGACTGGGGCAGTAATAAATGTTATTATTTTAAAATTATATTTGAAGAGGGAATTCATTGGGCTAAAATGGTTTTAGGTTTGGATAAAACCGGGTGACCCGCATCGGGAGCATGGTGTTAGCGTTAATATTAAATTCCCAATTTAAACAAATTTGGCGCATTAAAATCTTTCAGAATTCAGAATTTTCCTAACCATGCAAACCTCAATTTTGAATTCAAACATTTCGATTTAATTTAGAAACTTATAAGTAATATAATAATCCAAGATAAAAAATATTTTAAACGGAATATAGTAAAACGAAAATTTTATTACTAAACTCCAAATGAGGTTAAAAGAAAAAATTCTATCAACACAAATTTGAATTGAAGTAAATTGGCGGGTTACATTTTATGGCGATGTTCCGTTTCCGAATGTCACACAAACCAAAATCATTGTTGTGTCAGGCAGCAGTGGTGGTGGTTTGGTTTATGTAGTTCGTGCTATCAAAGTTATTAATTAAAGGATTTGTAAGTATCCAATTTTCCAAAATTCTTGGTTTTCTTTCAAGTTAATTAACGGATTACATAAATTATAAATTTCGAATGACAATTATTTTGATTTAATTCGAGAAAGTTGTCCTAAAACAGAATGTAAAATAACACAATTTGCAACGAATAATTCCAAATTTTAAATATCCATGGACTGGGGCAGTAATTGTTATTATTTTAAAAATATATTTGAAGAGGGACTTCATTAGGCTAAAATCGTTTTAGGTTTGGGTAAAACCGGATGACCCGTATCGGGAGCATGGTGTTAGCTTTAATATTAAATTTCCAATTTAACCAAATTTGGCGGATTAAAATCTTTCAAAATTGAGAATTTACCTCACCATGCAAACCTCAATTTTCAATTCAAACATTTTGGTTTATTTTAGAAACTTATAAGTAATATAATAATCCAAGATAAAAAATATTTTAAACGGAATATAGTAAAACGAAAATTTTATTACTAAACTCCAAATGAGGATAAAAGAAAAAATTCTATCAACACAAATTTGAATTGAAGTAAATTGGCGGGTTACATTTTATGGCGATGTTCCGTTTCCGAATGTCACACAAACCAAAATCATTGTTGTGGCAGGCAGCAGTGGTGGTGGTTTGGTTTATGTAGTTCGTGCTATCAAAGTTATTAATTAAAGGATTTGTAAGTATCCAATTTTCCAAAATTCTTGGTTTTCTTTCAAGTTAATTATACGGATTACATAAATTATAAATTTCGAATGATAATTATTTTGATTTAATTTGGGAACGTAGTACTACTAAAACATAATGTAAAATAATACAATAATCTACGGATAATTCCAAATTTTAAATATCCTTGCACTGGGGCAGTAATTGTTATTATTTTAAAATTTATTTGAAGTTGAAGTTCATTGGGCTAAAATCGTTTTAGGTTTGGGTAAAACCGGATGACCCGTATCGGGAGCATGGTGTTAGCTTTAATATTAAATTTCCAATTTAACCAAATTTGGTGAATTAAAATCTTTCAGAATTCAGAATTTTCCACACCATATTAACCTCAATTTTGAATTCAAACATTTTGGTTTAATTTAGAAACTTATAAGTAACATAATAATCCAAGATAAAAAATATTTTAACACGGAATATGGTAATAAGAAAATTTTATTACTAAACTCCAAATGAGGTTAAAAGAAAAAATTCTACCAACACAAATTTGAATTTAAGTAAATTGGCGGGTTACATTTTATGGCGATGTTCCGTTTCCGAATGTCACACAAACCAAAATCATTCTTGTGTCAGGCTGCAGTAGTTGTGGTTTAGTTTATGTAGTTCGTGCTATCAAAGTTATTAATTAAAGGATTTGTAAGTATCCAATTTTCCAAAATTCTTTTTTTCTTTCAAGTTAATTATACGGATCACATAATTTATAAATTTCGAATGACAATTATTTAGATTTAATTTGAGAAAGTTGTCCTAAAACAGAATGTAAAATAACACAATATTCCATGGATAATTCCAAATTTTAAATAAGTATCTATGGACTGGGCAGTAATTGTTATTATTTTAAAAATATATTTGAAGAGGGACTTCATTGGACTAAAATCGTTTTAGGTTTGGGTAAAACCGGATGACCCGCATCGGGAGCATGGTGTTAGCTTTAATATTAAATTCCCAATTTAAACAAATTTGGCGCATTAAAGTCTTTCAGAATTCAGAGTGTTCCTCACCATGCAAACCTCAATTTTGAATTCAAACATTTTGGTTTAATTTAGAAACTTATAAGGAACATATAATCCAAAAGATAAAAAATATTTATATTTTAACACATTTAATTTAATATTTTAACACGGAATATGGTAATAAGAAAATTTTATTACTAAACTCCAAATGAGGTTAAAAGCAAAAATTCTATCAACACAAATTTGAATTGAACTTAATTGGCGGGTTACATTTTATGGCGATGTTCCGTTTCCGAATGTCACACAAACCGAAATCATTCTTGTGTCAGGCAGCAGTGATTGTGGTGTGGTTTATGTCTATTAAAGTTATTAATTAAAGGATTTGTAAGTTTCCAATTTTCCAAAATTCTTAGTTTTTTTTCAAGTCAATTATGCGGATCATATAAATTATAAATTTCGAATGACAATTATTTAGATTTAA
Organism: Rhagonycha lutea; assembly: GCA_958510855.1. Lineage (NCBI taxonomy): Eukaryota > Metazoa > Arthropoda > Insecta > Coleoptera > Cantharidae > Rhagonycha > Rhagonycha lutea. The sequence goes on from OY294042.1 coordinate 8,457,094, forward strand.
TTTGAAAAAATTTGTCCTAAGACACAATGTAAACTAACACAATATTCCACGAATAATTCCAAATTTTAAATATCCATGGACTGGGGCAGTAATAAATGTTATTATTTTAAAATTATATTTGAAGAGGGAATTCATTGGGCTAAAATGGTTTTAGGTTTGGATAAAACCGGGTGACCCGCATCGGGAGCATGGTGTTAGCGTTAATATTAAATTCCCAATTTAAACAAATTTGGCGCATTAAAATCTTTCAGAATTCAGAATTTTCCTAACCATGCAAACCTCAATTTTGAATTCAAACATTTCGATTTAATTTAGAAACTTATAAGTAACATAATAATCCAAGATAAAAAATATTTTAACTCGGTATATGGTAATAAGAAAATTTTATTACTAAACTTCAAATGAGGTTGAAAGCAAAAATTCTACCAACACAAATTTGAATTGAAGTTAATTGGCGGGTTACATTTTATGGCGATGTTCCGTTTCCGAATGTCACACAAATCAAAATCATTGTTGTGTCAGGCAGCAGTGGTGGTGGTTTGGTTTATGTAGTTCGTGCTATCAAAGTTATTAATTAAAGGATTTGTAAGTATCCAATTTTCCAAAATTCTTGGTTTTCTTTCAAGTTAATTATACGGATTACATAAATTATAAATTTCGAATGACAATTAATATTAAGATTTAATTTGAGAAAGATGTACTAAAACAGAATGTAAAATAACTCAATATTCCACGGATAATTCCAAATTTTAAATATCCATGGACTGGAGCAGTAATTGTAATTGGGGCACATAAATAATAAATTTGGAATAACAAGTATTTTGATTTAATTTGGCAACGTATTACTACAATTGTATGTAAAATAAAACTATATTGCACGAATTATTCCAAATTTTATTTGTGCATGCACTGAGGAAGTATTTACTTATTATTATTTAAAAAATTTATATTTGAAGTAAAGTCATTGGGCTAAAATTGTATTGAGAGTTGAGTTAATGAAGTCATCTAATCGGCAAAGCCAGCATATTTTTGATTTTGCTCAAACTTTGTGGGAATATTCTTTGGGGTTCCAAAACCCAAAATCCGATTTAATTTTCTCTCTCTCCACTTCCTGTCCACATAAAATAAAGTAATTCAAAAGTAGAATGTTTATGCTTTGCGGTTTTAAATAAAATTACTTAAATTTTGATATTGCTTTTGGAAACTCCATCTTTTAACTTCAAAATGCCATCTTGTTCGATTAGATATCTCTACTAGAAAAATTTGTACAATAAAACTACAAAGCACAATAATATAATTACTTTATTTTGTGTGGGCCGGAAGTGGTAAGTGTGAAAATTAAATCCTATTGTATTTTGGTCTTTGGAATCTCCAAGAACATTCCCACAAAGTTTGAGCAAAATCTAATATAGTGCAGCAACAATTTTTATTTCTTTTCGATGATTTTATATGGACTGACACAGTTGGCAAAAGCGGGTGCCCCTGTCGGGAGCATGGTTTTAGAAATAATATTAAATTCCTAATATAAATTAATTTGGCGGATTAGAATCTTTCTGAATTGAAAATTTTCCTCATTATTCAAACCTTCATTTGGTATTCATATATTTTGGTTTATTTAGAAACTTATAACTTATAAGTAACGTAAACATTATATAAAAATTTTACAATGAAATCTTGTAATAACAAAATTTTATTACCAATCTCCAAATGTGTTTAACACAATTGGAATTGAATTGAAGTTATTATTTCCTGATGTCACACAAGCCAAACTCATTCTGGTATCAGGCAGCAACAGTAAAATTTTTGATATAAACGAATGCTACGGGTTCAAATTTTCCTATATTTAAGTATTTCCTAAAGTTTTTGTTACGGATCATTGTATAAGCTTTAATTTTGGAATTCAAATATTATTTAATTTAGAAACAAAGAAAAATCATATCAAATCAAATCAAATTAGAATTTGAATAAATTTACGGGTAACATAATATGGCGTCATTCCTTTTGTGGATGTCATATAAGTGTAAATCATTTTAGTGCTAGAAGAAGCGGTTGGGTGTTGGTCGAACTTGATTTTTCCTTAGTGGGTAGGGGACCCAAATATGTGTATTAGTTGTAGAGGAAGAACGCGTGACACCCAATTACACCCAATTCTACCAATCGACATAAACATAGACTCGAGATAGAGAATATTCATTTCTGCACATTAGATCCACCTACAGAAAAATCAAGGTTAATTGAAATAAGAAATATCAAAATTATTGAATAAACTAGTTTTAAGTATTCTTCTTCTGGTGCCTATCCGATTTCGGATGTTAGCGATCCTCCTGGCTAAGCCAAGAAGACTTTACTAGGGAAATGTTAATGGGGTGGTTTCCCGTTGCCTTCCCTATAGTCCACAGATCGATTTTAAACTTTTTAGATCACAGCACATATCCGTCGCAATCAGGATTACAACCGTGGTTTCCCTCTCTGTAATCTATTCAAGTATTGCAATTTTCAAAAATTTTTCAATCTTACAAATTTTGGAAATACATATTTTAATTAATTTAAGTACGCGTATGAAAATTATTTTACTTTAGATACTGCCAAATTTTATTGCTAAAATTTTAGGGAAGTTTAGCAATAAGTATTTTGTTTATTTTAACTTTTTACGAATGGAAAACAAACTTTTTAAGGCAAATTTGTGTTTATGTTAGCCTGAAGCCGATTCCGTTTAAACGGCGTCGAGTTATAAATGATAACAAATTTTCAAACAAATAAACGTACTATTCGAAATATGCATTTTTCAAGAATTTTTAATTTTTTTTAATATATTTTGCGGAACATGTAAAGGATCAATTTGGAAAGCCAAACACTTGGACTTAATTTATGAATTTATAAAAGGAATATAACACAAATTAAACAATATTATTCCAAGGACTACCTACTCAAAATTTGTATCGAATCTCTCAGTGAATATTAATTAATCAAACTCATATAGGTCAAAACTAAGTTTCTTTGAATTTAAGTGAACAAATAATATCGAATCAAATTTGAATTTGAATAAAGTGGCGGGTAACATAACGACGCCTTTCCGTATCCGTCTGTCACATTAGCTAAAGTCGCTTTGGGGCCAGGCGGAAGTAGTTGCGGTTTGGTCAATGAAATGTTTGTTAACAAATTATATCAAAATTATTGAATAAACGAATTGTAAGTATGTATTCCAATTTTCCAAAATTATAAATTTTCTTTTCTGTTTATTCTTCCCTCACATAATAATGTAAATTAAAATTTGGGGAGCTACATTATGTTAATTAATTTAGTAACGTGTAACTACTGGATAATCGAAAATGAAAAATATTTTCCATGAGACACTCCAAATTGTTATTGTCAAAATTTAACGGGTCACCTAAGTCGTCTTTCCGTTTTCAGGCGTCACGTTAGCTGAAATAATTTTGTTAGTAGGCATGCGGGTTTGCGATTTGGTAAAATAAGTTTGTGTTAAAAAATCATATCAAATTTTCTGAATAAATATTGAATTTTAATACAATATAAGTTTAAAGGAATTTTCCAAAAATTTTATCGTCAAAATTTGACTGTACCGGAAAAAATTAAAAATGAAACCGTTATAATTTTAAATTCAAATGCATAGGCGGCACCACTTGTACTTCCGATTTCCATAAATGCCGAACGTCACGTAGGCCAGAATCACGACGCCAAGCCGTGTGGTTGAAGTGGGTTTTCGTGGTGTCCTGTGGTCGGTTATTTTGCTTGGTGTTAGGAAAAACTAATTTAAGTGAATTATTTGTAAGTATTCTACTAAATATTTCTTAATTATGTTTTATGCAAATTCTTATGTATTATTATAATTCCAAATTATAACGTAAGTTGTTTAATTTTGGACGGTAAAAGTGTCATGGTGGTTTATCCCGTGTACCTAACTTGGAACTCTTAAATTTGCTGATGAGCAAATAAATTTGTTTCTAATAATTAAATAGTGCTTTTAATTATTTAATAACTAAAATTGGTGTTTTCTTTTTCAAGGATTTATTCGAGTTACCATGGCTGGGGCCAAAGGTGATGAACGGGCAGTGGAAGGAATCCCCGTGGAAGTAAAGTTCGATAATGGTGGCTATTATTCGGTAAGTTTTATTTATACTTAAATTTTATTACTTTTTGCTTTATTAATCGGAAACCAAATTCTGTAAACGGATACTTTTTAAAAACAAAATGGCTACCTAGTGTAGCGTGGGTATCCATTTTGGAGTTTAAAATTTGGCAGTTTTTTCTTAAATTAAAAATATTTAAAAGTTATTTTTTCAAAAAGATCCATGATTTTGCAAATACGTGTTAAATATTTTCGTTTTAAGTGTTATCAACAAAGAAATTTCAAAATTCTGCATTCTCCATTTTACATAATTGCGTAACCTACTTGTTTTATTTGAGTATTTATGCCAGTGATAACCTTGATATTAATATCGAATGGTACCGAATTTTAAAAATAATATCGGTAAATTTATCGTCAGTTTTATATAAATATTTTGCTTTAAAATGCAATTCAGTGCAATGCTATTTTGGTGTTACGGTTCTGATAAGATTTGTTATTAACATAAATTCCGTAATGATACCATTCAATGCGGTCGCACCTATAATAAAATATTTTGTTAATATTACTTCTTGTAATTTAATATTTCTGTTTTGTCTACATATTCGACATTGCATGATTTCAAGTGCTAAATTATTTATTAAATCCTTTTTTAATGTTATAGTGATTCAGCAAAGCTTTTAACTTTCTTTTGAAGTTACAGTTTTCTTTTTTGAAAACTGTGCTTAATTTTACTTTTATTATAACAAATTTTACTGCATTTGAACAAAGTTACACGTTTGCCAAGATTAGTATTACTTTTGAAAAAACATTCCGTTTAGACACCAAATTGTTTTAAAGTAGCAACTATTTTATGAGCACCATAAAATTAACCACACAAAATTTTATCTTTGGTTTTTAACAACTTACTGCACTACATCCATGTTTAATGTACTTTATGTGTAATTAATGTACACTACCACGCGCGTCGCATTCTTATTTAACGTTGACCATCCACAATTAATGTGTGCATGAAGTGGTTAAAGCACACCCAAAAATGTGAACGAAAGCAATTAAATCACGACGGCTAAGCACTTTCCAGGGGCCCCAAACATACAAAGAAAATTGTATTCAAAGTATTTTATGTAATAATTTTTTGGGTAAACCAATCGAGTATGAATGGCATCGACATTGCTCCAATTATAATCATAATGTGCAAGTCTACAAGAATATTACAGTGGTGTTCCGATTTGAATTGGGGTTAGAGTGGCGGCGGTTTAACTTGGCCGGGCGGAACCTAATTTCTTGCGTGATGTGGAGGGAGAACGATTCAGTGCCATCGTGTATATAATTTTCGTTTCTGCGCATTAGCCACACCCGCCCATGTAAAAACTGCCACAACTCTACGTTCAGACGCACATCGAAGCAATAAATATTTACTAACAACTTCTATTAGGATTTCATAGTAAATTTCCATTCAATGAAAAATTACTCGATTTATTTTGTATACCGGGTGACCGGCCGCCGGTGTGAACATGGGAAATTAACATAGGAAATTAATTTTTCTTTAATTCCTGCTTCCCATCAGAACGGATAAGAATGAAAAAGGTATCAATTGAAAGAGCTTTATTTTCCGCGTCTAAAGACACCCAACACTTGATGTTTTGTTCATTAATAATGTTAAAAATGTAGAATTAAAATAAGCGATTTTCTAAAAATCAGACCTGCTTCGGATGGTTGAACTGTCAAAACTTACGTTTAAAATTAGTTTTCAAACAAAAACAATTGCAATTTATTAAACAAGGCATCTAATATCTATTTAAAAGTGCTATTTTGTCATTTTATTTTGAGTATTTAACAATGATCAAAGAACAAACCATCAAGTGATTGGGTGTCTTTGGACGCGGAAAATAAACCTCTTTAAATTGATACTATTTTCATTCTAATCCGTTATAATGGGAAGCAGGAATTTAAAAAAAATCAATTTCCTATGTTATTTTCCTATGTTCACATCGGCGGCCGGTCACCCGGTATATGCAGGACTCAAATTGAATTATTTCGACGAAATTAAATTAGGGAATCGTCTCTGTCTCCATTTTAATCTCTCTTTAAATTATACTTAAGCTGGCCGTTTAGCGAGTGGGCGTATCAATGTTAATTATATGAGACATCTCGCTCATTTGTATTTACTAGAAGTGCTTCAATTTTCACTTTTAGGGAATTATTTTGTTATCATTTTAAAAATAAAACTTGGCTCTTGGACGTGATCTAATTTTTATTAAAATCGGATAATTAGAAATATTGAAAATTTTGCTGCAAAGTTACTCGATTTTTCAAGTAACTTTGCAGCAAAATTTTCAATATTTATAATTATCCGATTTTAATAAATATTAGATCACGTCCAAAAGCCAAGTTTTATCTTTAAAATGATAACAAAATAATTCCCTAAAAGTGAAAATTGAAGCACTTCTAGTAAATACAAATCAGCGGTCTGTCTCATATAATTAACATTGATACGCCCACTCGCTAAACGGCCACCTTAAACAATTTCAAATTGGGATTATTATTATTTTAAGAGACGGTCGGAGCATAATGGTCGAATAAGTTGACTATGAACGCTAAATGCCCGGTTCGAATCCGGGTGAAGTAAGAACTTTATTCTGGCCGTCTCTCTGGTCCTCCAGGTTGGGGGTTCTACGTCGGGCTTGCTCCTCGTCTAGGTAAAAAATGTCAAATGCTAACAAACCAAATGCCAATTCGCAAGGTTGATAGTTAGGTACATCGGATAACGTCGAAAGACGTTTCAAAACCGACTATATTATTATTATTATTAATTTTAAATTGTGACGATAGTCACATTCTTATAACAATGATAAGTTCCAAATATTAAATTCTAATTTGAAATTGATTAGTTTCAATTTGAAATTGTAGAGGTAAAAATGTTATTAGTTAAGATCCCGAGTACTTCCAAATTATTCGTGCCGTGGTTCGAAGTCCACGTTACGCAGTTCTTAAAACAGTTATCCCAAATGCAGTTATACAGTAAGAATTACATTATAATGCATAACATACAGGCACATGTATGTACAAAAATTGTCATTATGTACTACCTATGTGTATTTAATAAAGAAAAAAATGTCGACAATAAATTTTGTTTATCTATTTTTAAATTCTTGTGAAAACTTGTGTAGAATAAGCAAACTCGTAGTTTATTCAAGAACTTAATTACGATTAAAATGAGTACTGACAAAAAATACGCTGACAAAACGCATAATTAGCAGGCGTCTATGCAGAGATAACAAATATAAATTCAAATCAACCTACATGTAATTTAATATTCAAGTAAATTACAATAACAAAAACTTCCCCCATGAAAACATTCAATCTTTACTTCACCACTCTGAACTAAAATACAAAATTATTTTATAGGGTTTTCTGATGGACATTATCAACGATGAAGCGCTCATTCACTTTCCTTGCAAGTAAGTTTATCACCATATTATTTCAAATACTAATTATATTAAACTTATTATTTTGTTAATATAGTTGGATGCCCGAAACCTTGTATCCATTTTCTCATGTTCGTTTTCCGCCGACTGAAGGAAGCGAAGGAATTGCATTTGCAACCGGAATGCTTGTGGAAATCTTGACCCACAGAACCACTGGCCATTATCAAGCATGGTTTCCATGTATCATTAAGGTAAGCTACATTTTTTTTTAATTTTGCGACACTGCACACGCGCACATTTACCAGTAAATAGTACAGATTGAACTGAAACTTTTAAATATGCTATAGGTTGGGGTAACTTGAGCAAGAGTGTTATATTAAAAAGAAAAAACATAGAAAACTTGTTTAAAAGAAGGTCAGTTAAATTAACAATTACTGTATAAAAGCTTCACATTTCATACCTAGTTACATAAACGGCTATTATGTAACCAGTTGCGAAATAAGATAAAAGAAAAATTAATAAAAGAAAAAGATACTTGCGAAGGCGTAATCTTCTATATCTGCTACATTTTCTCATGCTAGATAAAGATGAATATAGAATCAAAAAATATAATAACATAATAAATTGTAAATAACTTCCATTGGAGTTAGGTATAGGTCTTGGACTTTTAACATCAACAGAGGTTTTTTACAATATTCAATTAACATCAACTTTGCTTGATAAACCTCATAAACTTTTGCTTTGTGTGTTTATGCTCATGATAAATTTTTTAAAAACTTTCAGTAACTTGTTTGGGAGCTCTAAAAATAGAAAATCAAATTGTTTCTTTCAAATTTTTGGTAGGACATTGAAAATCCTGGGCTAACTTAACCCAATAACCCAACTTATAGTACAGTACTGGTAAATGCATGCCAATGTATGAATTTAAAGCTTGGTAAAACCGAATAGATAATTATGTTTTTAATTCGAAATATAACTTACAAAAAAAGTGTATTAATAATTTGAACTACTATATTTAAACAGTTATTTTTTTGAAATTGGGTTTAATGCTTTTGTTTGATTTAGAATTATTCAGGCCAATTTAAACTTTAACCAATTAATATTTTAAGCAACCAAGAGTTGTAAAATTATCAAATTACAATAAATATCAATAACCAAGTGTTAAATTTCTGCTAGAATATAGAATATAATTGGGTATAAATTTTTGTTTATTGTGTAACATTTCACTATTAGCCTCAATATTAGTAATGTAAATGTTGAAATTTATGTTATTCCAAATATGTGTTTTTTATAGTTAATTGTTTTTGTTGAAGAAAAAGTAAGTATGACACTCAATTATTAATATTATTTATTTCACCAACCATATAAATTACAACTATTTAATATTTTTCACACCACATAAAAAATGATTAACTCCTCTGACCATGTAATGCGTGATTGATGTTGTTAGTTGGCTTTCATCCTCATTCAGATGGAATATTACTATACAAATTTATGCAAATTGTTGTTATTATACTGGAAAACATTAGTTTACAAAGCTCCGTATGAAACGTGTCACAATTGAACTTTTTATCCATTAAATTTGAATTAAATACAAATTGAGAAATAACTACAAACTAAGGATTAATTATTATGTCCAAAAGATTTCTGGCATGCATTTATGCGCCACGATCCTCTGACAATAAAACTCCAATAAAGAAAATTTTTCCTTTCATTATATTGCTAATCTTTAAGAAATAACAAACTTGGAGCATTTGCTTATATGCAGCTGCTTATTTTGTGAGATATTTAAATAGCAAAAGTTTTAGCCAAGTTGTTCAAGTACTTTAAATTTTATTATGTGAATTTTGCATAATGGGAAAATACGCTTACTAAATAATTACTGCATAATGTAAAATTATAATTCTCAGAATGTCACCTCATTGTCAATACAATTAGTCTATTTCACGGTTTATTCGTACTTATTAGCTATGGCATTAGCCTATTTAACCATTTGAATATATTAGGAATATTACTTTAGTCGTAGGTACTTATTGAATTACTTCATAATATTTAATCTTCTGTTTAATAACTGCTTATTTGTATGTTTTTGATAATTAACTTAAGGGGATGTCTCATACCAAAGCCAAAATTGTACTATTAATAAAAAATATTTTTAAATGATTCAAAAAGAATTAATTAGGTTAAACATAAAGATATTTTGGTAAAAGCTAAAAATTTTGAAATTAAAATTGATTTCTAAACGATAATGTTTCAAATAGTCATATTAAATTTGAAGCAATTATTGCCTTGAAATTAATTTTAATTATAAAGTTTTAACCTCATACCGAAATAATTGCATTATAGTATGTTTTACCTAATTAATTCTTTTTAAATCAATTAAAATTAGTACTTACTTAGTACAGGACAATCAAGACACTGCATTTAAGCTACAGTAGAACCGCCTTAAATTAATAGTACGAAATTCCAATAAAATACCAATGTTAAATTACATTTTTTTTTACATTTTCCTATATTAATGTTACCAAAATGGTCTACGTTCTTTCCCTTTACACCTCGTTATCCTTCGTTTCTTGGAACCATACTCTTCGTTGAAATGGACGCATGTCCTTGATTACAAACCCTTTTCAAAAGAACACATCATCATAATAAAGGCTTTCCTTTTTCTTCTATTTGTTTATTACTGTGTTAAATTATTATGTTTTATTATAATGTCTTTATGTAACTGTTGCTCCTTCTCATCGTCTCGCAGACGTGTGAGAGACGACCCTCATTTGGTCAAATATTTAAGTCGGAAAAAAATGTACTACTGTTGAAAGGTTAAAAGCAAGTTCTTCTGGTTAAAATGCACCCCCTAATTTCTATATTATCATAATATTATCTACTTTCAATATTTAAGATCATACATAAACGTGAGAAAACGCCGATAATTTCTTCCACATAGTGTAAAACCAAATATGAAAATACTTGCTATGAGTTACAAATTTGCAGCGGAACATTCTGTAAAAACTTTTTATTAGTTGCGCTCTCCATTCGTGAGTTTTTAGAGGAACATATAAACAAAATGCAACTTGTGCCGTATTTGCAAATTTTGTACTCGAATAAATTTGCCGTAAAATCAATAAGTGATGTGATAGTTGCTGTAGTTTAAAATCAAGCTTCAACAAGCACATGTGCACATGGCTAAATCGAGTATCCATAACGTAATAAAAAGAAATGCACAATAATTTTATGCTAATTTTGTGCTTTTTAATCCAACTCTTGCCGAAACTTATGGGCCAATAGTTTTTACAAAAATAATGATCACCAATAAAAAATGACGCGCATAAATACCCAGTTTCTTTTAGCAAATATCTCAATATGCATGGCGATCATAATAAGACTCTTAGCCATCGCATTAAAAAATTAAAGACGTGACCAAGTAGGACTAATTTTGTGCTAATTATGTAACATATTCACAAATTTTGCAATTAGTAATTGTGGCTTTACATCGGATATCTTTGAAGGCTTTTTAATCAACTTTCCTTGTTTTAGACAGCTGAAATTTCGTACAGGCCCCAATCTTTCTTTTCTCTTTCTCCAAAATTTGGAGCAGTAATAACATTTATTGCAAAAGATGTTTCTCATTTTCTAAATTTTACAATCTGAATATAAAAGCGTGAGGCTATTAATTATGCTATATGATTTTATATTGATGTTTTACATGTTAATAAAATAATTTTTTGATTTTCAATACAAAGTTTTTCTTTTAAATTTTTAAATTTCAAAATCGACGTTGCCAAACTCTTCTAATATTAAAAACTTCAATTTACTCATTCCTTAAATAACATACCACAAATATGAATCGACAGCAACTGAAGATCAAATGCATAATGTTTAATTAAAAATTTCCAGATATTTTACAACCACATCTTATTCCTTCAAATTTGTAAATAATCCGGTTTTTCATTGGATTGTGTTCAGAATTTTAAAAATGGTTTGTTACGTTTCTTAGTGAATTTTAAAAGTAGCTTTCAATTTTTATCACGTTTCTTTGTTGATTGCTAGTAGCAAAAAGTAAATAATCAATTTAAAAAAATATCTTTCTCGCGATTTACAGGTGGGCGGAGCAGGGTGATTTTTAAGTGTCAACCAAAGTAAGACTAACAATAATATTCTAATTGCAACTTTAATATTTTCTATTTTTCATCCGTCTGTAACCATTGCTTAATTTATTTTTGAACTTTTGAGTATGATACTGAATTTTTAAAAACGTTCACACAAAAACTGTAGGTATCTAAGTTTTGATACTAATAATAATACCAGCAAGTCTTTTTCTTGAAAAATTTATTTTATTTTCAAATTGCAGTTTAAGTTAACTACTACCTAGATTAGATGCATTTTTTTTTTAAATTTAAAACATCCAGCAATATTATTTGCGATTATAAGAGATAAGTTTGGGATAAAATCTTTTACCTAAAAGTGAAAGCTTAAAATGTCTGTCTATTCATAAGAAATTATTTGTCTTTGTATAACAAACCCATTTTAATTTTTGTCATTTGAGCAAAATTAATAAATCATTTTAATTTTGATTAGTTATTTACATCAATAGGAATAAATAATTTTTTATTTATTTATTACATAATAATATTACATCTGCCAATTTAACCTAAATCTTTGTAAGCTTTTCATTAAAATTTTATACAGACCCGCTCCTAGCGAACCGCATAGTAACTAATTAATAACGTTGACTTAACTCTGTCTCTGATTCCAATCAAGGCGTCACCCTCTGATTAATTGTTTGCAAAATACATTTCTATACAAGAAGTATAAACGCTTCTTGATTATTAACCAATTAATTTTTAATAAAATTACTCTACATATTATTATGTGTTCAATGCAAAGCTTCAAAAACGATTCATCCAGCTGTTTTTGACCGAAAGTGAGTTTGCACATATTTTTAATACGGTCCTGCATAATAAATAATTTTAAATGGAAGTATGTAGAAGGAAATAATTACCTCCATATTTTTTGTTTATTACATTTTCTTCTGTAGTGTGTATATAAATTCATTGTTGTAAATTTAAGCCAGTTGAGGTTGACCGGCGTAACGCTGTTTTCATAAAGGTATGGTTTCTTACCGCCTAAGGGCGCGAAAAAGCAAAGTCGTGAAATGTCGCCACCACCGACTATAGCGAACAATGATTATTCTTCATGTGACAAATTCATCTAACTTCATTTATTGTTGACTGCAGTTGGTCACGGCGACATGTCGCGACGCTGCTAGAAAACCATACTTTTAGATAAACATGGTATAAACTGTTTTACGTTATTGGGCATTATCAAGAACGTCTAACATTTTTAGATAGCCAGGTTAGAAACTCTCAGCTCCAGGATTGCTTTTGTGTTGTTCTTTCATATTTTCAAATGATTTTGTAGTCACAATTACGAGAGCTCGAGTATGACTCAATACAGAGCTTCTCTAATAAACGGAAAGAGGTGAAAAATATGAACGTTTGACGTTAACGCCGGACAATAACGTCAATGACCATACGTTTTGGGCGATGTTGACATTTAAAATTTCATATGTGGCTTTTACATCATTATACGGGCAATGACGTCTTTGTACATACAGAGTGGGCGATGATGAAACTACTATACTGCTGTGAGGAATATTGTATTGAAAAACTGATATAATTTCAATTTTCGGTTTTTTTTATTCGCCAGCAAGCAAATTTGCAATTCTAAGTGCCATGGATCACTGTCATGTCTTGGTACCACGGTTTTCCGTTTCCTAGCATTTCATGGTTGGTTGAGGGAGGTTAAAAACTTATTAACAATTTTTAATGGGGGAACCCAGTGTGAGCACTTGAAAATGAGGATCATTTTGTGGAATTTTTATGAAGAAAACTATTTTACCAAATATTTTACAAGTTTGGGGTTATATTTAGCATCGTTTTAAGATGTTCCAGAAAAAAATTCAGATAAAAATATTAAACTTTAATCGAGATATTGGTCATTTGTCAGGGCCGCATTCCATGGCCCAACTGCCGCAATTTTAAGTGACATCGGAATGTTTGAATTGAAAAACAAAAAAGGGGGTTAAACTAGATATGTTTTCCTATACCATGAACTAGAACAGGGGCGGCAACATTTTGTTGTACGGGGGCCAAATATTTTACTTTGGGATTAGTGCGGGCCGCATTTCTTGACAAATCAACTGAAAATTTGCTAAAAAGAGCTTTTTTTTTTTTTTTTAAAAAGGGGTCATTTATTTTAAGAGTCCGCGGGCCGCACCAATACCCTTCGGGGGCCGCGGGTTGCCGACCCATGAACTAGGATATTTGAAAATTAAAAGAATGGCGGTGTCTTGAAATATAAGTTTAAAATTTTACTTAAAAACAAGTCGGCTTTTTGTATTGCAAATTGGCATATTTAACGGATCGAAAAGATCCTCTAGTTGTCTAGTTCATGGTAGGACACAACATGTTGGGAGTATGTCCACAAAACTTCAAGTTAATTCTTTAATTTTTCGGTAGTTGCTTTTTCTTCAATTGGGCACAACTGCAGCAATTTTGAAAAATGTGGTCAAGAAAAACGCGTTTCAAGTTAAAGTTTAATTAGTTAATTAATGGGTTAATACATTATTAAGCTAATAGTTAATGGGTCTCGAGCAGGTATGGTACAGCACCCTGCCAATAATATTTCAGGATACGATTCTACAGATATTAAACTATCCGAAAATACAAATACAAATTTTTCTTTTTTGGAACTGTCACACTGGGTTCCCACCTTAAATCAGAAGACAATATTTTTTTATATTTTTCCTCAAATATCGTAACTATATTAACTAACCAAGATAGCGTAAAGTTCTCGCAAGGAATCGTGGCGGGGCGGAGCTAATGTGCAGAAACGAAAATTAATCTTCTTCTTCTTATTTTAGGACTACGTCCTGTATTTCCCAACATGGTACCTAGTTCTGTCGTTCCTGGGATATCGATGTCTAGCTTTCCGCGGTCTTCCCTGTGGTCTCCTCGTGTTTGGCTTTCCCAACATAGCCACTTTTGGTAGTCGGTCCTCCGCCATTCTCCTCACATGATCTCTCCATTCCTACCCCTTGTCCATCTTACTATATCCTCACATTCATCTCTTATTTCTTAGCTTCTCTTTCTATCGAATAATGTATAGTCAGCTCTTCATCTCCACTGTTCTCAAAAGTTGTTTTGTCTTCGTTGTCTCGGCCCTTGTCTCCTCGCTGTATGTCATAATGGGTCTTACGCATGTCTTGTATATTCTGACTTTGCTCCCCTTGCTCATATATTTGTTCCGCTATATAATATCTCTCAGGAATCCTGATATGACTGACGCTTTTTCCCCCTTTAAGTTTTGGAAACAAAATTAATACCATTTATAAAATCTTAAACCAACGCCATTCATCGAATTTGCAACCTCTATAAAATACTTGGAGGGTCGATGTCTAAGTTTTCTGTCTATTCTCCATTATTTTGAATTTCACAGTCGAGAATTATGTTGCTTCAAATATTAAGAGTCGACCAAAAGCCAACAACTCACAAGAACACTGCCTACAATAATTACAAAGCTTACTGCGTTTTGATGAGAAACTTCCACTGTGTGTTAACATTTACTAACAAGGAAACATCGTATTGAGTATAGCGGCCAATCGAGATACCAATTTTTTTGTTGATTCTAGGAGCGAAAAAAATTGTCACTTTCTCGTCGTTTATTCCATTGACCCTTCGTTTTTCAGTTGAGAATTTTTGAAAATACCATCCTGAGTTAACTGCTATTACTAAATTAGCAATTATTACAAGAAACCGTGGTGGTCTAACGGTTAAGTATTTGGAATGGTAATTAGTAGGTCGTTAATTTTTTTATTCCGATAATAAATTACATAATTTTCAAAAAAAAAGTTATCCGGTACTGGGATAGAATTCAGGATCTACGCATTGCAACTCTCATATTTTATGTTAAGCCTATGGTAAAACCTGTCTATTTTCAAAAATTCATAACTCAAAAATTGGAATCTCGATTGGCGATATACTCACTGTGATGTTCCCTTGTTAGTTTAACCTCATATTAAGTGAAGAAGGTTTACATACTTACAAAATCTATACCAGACTTTTTTTTAATTTATTTAGTATTTAATTTTAATTTTTATTTTGTAGGATCTAAAGTCTACCTTTTGCCAGTTCATGTATGCAGATACCAAAAAAACTGTCTATGATTTTGTCGACATATGCATGGTTCGTACACCAAACACGAATCCACATATTGCGATTGATATGTTTTATACGTACAGTATACCGATCCCGGAAGATATCCGTGAATAGTAAAGTTTACATAACATACCTTCAAGAATTTAAATAGTAACTTTAATTTTTATTTTAGCGCTCAAATGAACAATGTCCATAAAACATTAAAGGATGCTATTAAATCAGCTTTGGTTAATTATGATGCTGATACTGCAGAGCTAGTTATCATATCTCGTAATGCAGCTGACATAATATGTGCTGAAATCCTACAAAAGGCTCATTTAAGATCTCTCTCTCAGAGAACTCGTGTACTTAAAATAACAGGAAACCTATCTTCCCAATTGGATATTGCTAAACAGGGAGGGTGAGCTAATTATTTCAATAATAATTCTTTTGAGTGGTTGTTTCAAGTTTTTCTTTCAGATTTGTCGAGGACGTTGTAATTCCTCCTAATTTACTTGGAGTTGCTATTGGACGAGAAAAAATACATTACAATGCCGCAAAAACACTTGAGGGAATCTGGCTCATACACATCCACAGGAGGTTAAACAAGTTCGTGATATATGGAAAGGTAATTCTATTTGATAATGTGAAGTTAGCTATTTACGTTTTGTATTTTTAAGACCGCTGAAGCAGTAAAAGAAGCCCGATATATATTAGAAATTAGAACTGAGTTTTACCCTATCGCTGACAATTTCTTGAGTCAACTCGTTGGAAGAGAATCGGGCAATATTTACTCGATCATTGAATCGACAGGAGCTGTGAGCCTATGCCAGTTAATTTAAAACAAATAAAATGAACAATTTAATTTTAGATTGAGATACGTATTCCACCTGATGAAGACGTACCAGAATCCGACAGAATTGAAGGACATATTGCGCTTGCTATTCTTGGAAGTAATGAAGTCATCGAAAGAGTCAAAATTTTTTTGGAATTTCAGATAGACCATATCTATGTAAGTTATTTCTCTTTAAAAATTTGTAATTACTAAATCTATTAATTTAAGGAAGTACAAGATCTCCGTAAAAAACGAGTAGATATTAATGAGAAAGTGGCAGAATTTTTTCGAAACAGCCAGAAATGTGATGAGCAACTCCTTTCGACACAAGTTAACCTTACGGATCGTGATTCTGGGATGATACAACTTACGCAGGTATCACCTTCTGGTACAAATTTATCTAGCTTTAATATTGAAGAACTAGATGACCTTGAAGACTTGCTCCTGTCAGATGATGAAGATGACAAAATTGTTATTCTAGAAACTGGGAAACAATTAAATGTGTCTGGTGAAACTATTGAAATTAGTTCGTCGGAAAATATGAATACAATAATGACATTTACCGAAACAGATAATACATCTGAAGAATTTTCCGGTTTACAAGATTTACTTGGTAATTCTACTGACACCGAAGATAAATCAAAAGGTTTTGATTGTGATCGCAGTGAATCTACCTCAGATGATTCTGATGATGTTGTTTTGATAGAAGATAATTTATGCGAAAGTATAATTACTATAGCGACGGCGACAGAAACCGATAATATATCAGATGAAGCATCTGGTATACAGGAATTAACCTGTACTTCTGGTAAATCGAAAAATATTGCTCAAGAAAAACCAAAAGAGTTTGATGAGGAACAAACTCAATCTGTCGAAAAGGATTCGAAAGATAATGAAGAATCCACTTTAGAGGATGAGAAAAAGTTAAATGTATCCATAGAATCTACTGATTCGAATGATACCATTATTACAATTGCGGATACCACCCATACATCTGAAGAACTTTCCAGAGTGCAAGAAGCACTTTATCGTTCTTCTAGTTTACTGATTTTCCACGAAAAATCAACAGAGTTTGAGTGTGACAGCACTGAATTTATCGAAAAAGCGAATTCCTCAGAACTTGCCATAGTGGAAGAAGAACTTGACTGTTCTTTCAATTCACAGATCTCCCAGCAAAAATTAACAGAGTTTGATGGTGACAGCGAAGAGACCAATAAAAACTTACCTGAAAAAACACCAGAACCATTATTATTGGAGCAGATTACAACTTCTGGAGTTCTAAATTCCGACGATATTGCTGATCAAATTAATAGTATGCTTTTAGAAGCAGTCGATATTTCCAACAAATATCTTGAAGAAGAAAATCAACAAATAGATGATGCAGGTTTGGATGAACAAAAATCTAGTAGCTCGGAGTTTTATGATAGCATTGAAAATTCCGAAGGAGAGCATGAAAATCTATCTAGGAGTTTGGATTTACGTGCTAATCTCGCTTCATCAATTAACGAACAAATCGAATCCACTATTAAAGCACACACTGAAATGTTTAAGCAATTTAGCGTAGCTCAACAGAAATACGATCTAACTCAAACCGAAGAGTATACAAATAGCTTACAGAGATTATTAGATCTTCAGTTAAAGTTTGCAACGATATCAATGGAAATTTCTTCTGAAAATTTGGAGAAATCTTCTATCGCTGTAGGAACTGCTGATGAACAACTAAATACATCGAGATCTATTGCGACACAAATAGAAGAAGACTTGGAAAAAAAGTTGGATACAAAAACCATCGCGACACAAAGTGAAACTGAATCCAAAATTTTGGATTCAAAATCTGTTACTACAGGAAGTATTGAAGAACCATCTAGTACTCTATCCAAAATTGACAGAACCCTGATTCCGGCTGAAGAGCACGTTGCAACACCACGATCTATTGCAATCCAACCTATCACATTAAAGACTGTTTCTACAGAAATAGATAATTCAATGAAAATTCCGGCTGAAGAGCACGTTGCGACACCACGATCTATTGCAATCCAACCTATCACATTAAAGACTGTTTCTACAGAAATAGATAATTCAATGAAAATTCCGGCTGAAGAGCACGTTGCGACACCACGATCTATTGCAATCCAACCTATCACATTAAAGACTGTTTCTACAGAAATAGATAATTCAATGAAAATTCCGGCTGAAGAGCACGTTGCGACACCACGATCTATTGCAATCCAACCTATCACATTAAAGACTGTTTCTACAGAAATAGATAATTCAATGAAAATCATAGAAAAAAATCCTTCTAAAATGTTGCCACCACCGAAACCCATTACAGTCCAAACCAAAACTTTACCTTCTTCCGAAAGTAGAGTAGCTGCGACTATGACTAAAATACCAGCAGTACGAAAAAGGAAGTGGAGGAAACTAGATCAAACTTGCTTAAAAAGTACTGATGGTACCGAAAATGTAGGAGGAGGCATTGCTAAACCAGCACCCCCGATAGCTATCAAAATGGTCACCAAAGCTTCTTCTGCAGAAGTTAGTCGTACCGTGATTCCTACCAAAAAATATGTCGAAGTATTAAAGTCTATTCCAGTCAATATGGATACTTTTAAAAAACCTGTCGTAAAGGAACAGACTCGCCGAGTCATTGAAATACAAAGAAAACCTCCAGCTAATTTAACCCCACCCGAAATTACGATTACACAGCTTCTTCCGCCACCAGGATATGTTACACCCCAACCTATGACGCCTAAAGTAACTTCTACAGTTACCAAAGAATTATCTGCAGCATATGTTGTAACACCAAAGGCTGTTAAAGCCATCCCGAAAAGAATGCCTGAAATTAAACCAAATGTAAAAGCAAATATTACCGAACGTCCTTCTAAAGTCAACGAAGTAGAAATTAAAACCAGTGCTTCGTCAAAACTTGACCCAGTCCAGATGAAAACAATTATTGAAACACCACGACCTACTACAGCCAAAGCAATAGAGCCTAAAATTATTTCCACGGAACATAGCGGCGCTGTAAAAAGCGCAGAAAATAGTACGACTACAACTGAAGCATCGCCTCCATACATAGAAGTTACGTATAAAAAGAAACATTCAGCCGCTTCAAAAATTAGTCGCGCCACAGCTATGCCTAAAGGGCAAGAAAATATAAAACAGCGTCCACCATTAACGAAAGGAAAACATGAAACGACAGGTATGACTCGAGTTCAAGATAAAGTAAAATTCCTTACACCAGTAGAACATAAAGAGAAAACCTCTAAAAAGGTGGATGAATCTGTTTCTCCGTCAAAGTTTTCTACCCCTGCAGGACGTCGACCCAATATAATGGCAGGATGTATGGATCTAAAGTCCAAACAACAAGTTTCAGATCGGAGTTCTTCGTCGTCTTCTCAAAGACAATCCGCAACGTCTACTCCAGAAACGGTTATTTTCGATAGCGACTTATCTATGGAGAAAAAGACCCTTCCGTCCTTTATAGCTGACTCATTTCAAACACTCAATGAATTCTCAAAGGCATCTCCGCATACGTCCAAATATCAGGTATCGCAATTTATGAGTCGCGATAGTAACATTAACTCGCCAATAGATGCTTCAGGAGACACTGGTGCTAAATGGCACGATAGTACCATCCCACCCACGGGGAGTAAAAAGTAAGTACTGCTATTGGTTTTGAAAGTATGTTTAATTTGATTTTAAAATTGTTTATAGAGTTTGTACTGAGCAGCAAACGAATAAATCTCGACTCATAGATTTGCTATGGAGAATTGGGTAATTATTATATTAAATTTTATAAATGTCTCATATTTATTGGCTTCTTTTTAGATACAAAGGACCTTTGCTCGGCGAGGAGGTATTCAAGTCGGCGTTGAAAGGAGGTCTGGAAAGCCTTGAATTTAATGTCCTCGTCGTATATTTAACTGAAAGATTGCATGGTTTCCTGGAACTACAGGAGCACATTACTCCTATGTTGAATGAAATAAATTCGGACATATTTACTGTTGAACTTGGAGAATTCCTGAGGCAGATCAGTACGTATTTACTTTATTTGTATTGTTCAGAGTCCAAAGCGGTGTAAGGATGTGTCTGTGTCATGTATGGCAGTGAAAGTGGCAAATCCTCACTCTGGACTTTTAGTTTCACTCTAGTTCAATTATTTTCGATTTTTAATACATTTATACGTTCCTTCTTGTTTAGGATGCCCATATGAAGATTTAGTTAACACGGACGTGAATGAACGCCTTAAGAAGAGACAACACAGAAGATTATTAATAAAATTCTTGGCATCAGAGGTTATTTGCAATAACTTACTACACAACGACTTCCAATGCAAGGAATTGCAGAAGTACCTGGTAAATAATTACAATATTTTATATAATTGCTTTAAATTTATCCTTGGAATTTTAGAATAGGAATTATTCCCTACTCAACCGGGATACCATGATAGATATTCTGAATTTGCCTGTACTCCCTACAGAAAATACTGTGCGAGCTTTAGAGGAGCGATTCAATCGTTACAACGATTCCGAATCAAGTAGCGATGATGTAAGTATGCTACACGATTAGAATTTTTATAAGAAATCAATTATTAAGCAATTAAAACTTAAGGCAGTCATAATATCGTTAATCCATTCATGCGCGCCACTTAAAGTAATTTAAAATAATGAATTGCTTAAGTTTTAACTAATTTAACTCATTGTAATCATTGAATAATCAGTCATACCGGATGTCGAATAAATCTGTTTTCAATTAAATACCTCCGGTAACTGAAAAGTTAAAAATGTCATTATGGCATGCACCCGAAAATCTCAAATTATATATTTTCAAATATATATTTGTTTTTGTTGAAGCGGAATTTGATTAATTTTATTATTATTTACAGGGTTCTAGAGCCAGAACATCTACCAAGAAGGATAATTAAATGCTACTTCAAGTTGGCATTAAATTTAGATTTTAAGTTTTCGTAGTTCTTATTTGTTAATTTGTTATTGAATTTAGGAGTAGGTACTTCATTGGGAAGTAAGGTGTCCGTTCCTGTTACAGTTTTATTTTCTTAGTATAAATAATGGAGTATCCAATGAAGTACTCATATTTTAGTGTACCTGTAGTGACAAATTGTATGCCAGTTCCTAAGATACTTTTCCCGTTACTATTAACAGTGTTTTGAATTACTTCCTCTGATAGTTACGTTGAGCCAAACATGGTGTTATCGTTACCAAAAATGGGAAAAATTATTAATGTGGTTTTCTAAGAAAATGCAACTTGTTATTTCTGAACTCTACTTACATTAATAATCTTTGTTGTATTAAGGTTCCTATTCCTATTCATATAGTTTTTAAAAGTAGTTACTAATATTTTGGTTGAGTCAAAATGTGGTGCTGTATAGTTAGTTAGCCATTGTTGATGTCCGTTTTTAAGTGAAACATTTGACTCACAAGTAGGTACATCTTACAAATATATTTATAATTTCTGTTTGATTAATGTTCCTTTTAAAATAGTTTGTAATTTGTTGCTGATATTTTGGTTGAGTCAAAATTTGATGCTGTTGATGTTATCCACATCAATGATGATCAACCATTATTGATGCCCATTTCTAAATGTAACAATAACATGTACATTATGTTGTACAACTTACAGATATAATTTATATTTAATTCCTCTTTTTGTTAAAATAGTTTTTGTAAACTGTTGACCATTTGTTTAAGTCAAAATTTGGTGCTGTTGTCAACAATTATTAATATCAATTTTTATTGTAGATTTTTATTCTTAGTACATCGTACAGATTTTTTAATCATTTTTTTAATTCAGTAATATTCCTATCCATATTATAACAGTTTTTGTAAATTATGGCCATCATTTTAGTTAATTCAAAATTTGGTGTTGAGGTCGACAATTATTGATGTCAATTTTTAAGTATAGCCTTTGACTATTAAGTAAATCTAAGATATCATATAAATAAATTTTATATATTTACCTGATATTGTACAAATTATATTTGTAAGTTATGAAAGATATTTTGGTGAAATCAGAATTTCTTTCAAATTATTATAACAAATGTAAACTTTCCGTATTAAATTAAAATAAATGTGAAAAAAGTAACACTCGCATTTTATTACAAATATTTGAATTATCAATTATGAATAAATAATAACACTTTATATGTAGCGATATTTTAGTAAAGATATTTGTTTATATTGAAAAACGGATGAAACGTAGCGACAATAATGGTAAAGCAAATAACTTTATAATGGAGATATATCCGCACCCTAATAACGTTTTCATTTTAAAAAATCAATTGAAAACACCGTGCAAATGTTATTTAATTTAGTTTTCCAAGTTGGTAATAAATAATATTTAAAGTATAAATATAAAATATTATCGACATCGAAAAAGAGAGAAAAAAAAACGAGAAAGTGGACTGCAAATTGTTTAATTGTGTTACTACTAAACGTAGGGTTGGATTGAATGATTGCTCGCATATTTTTGAAAAATTCAAAACAATTCAAAAGTTTATTTCGAATTTTACAAGCATGCTACCTTATTTTGGGGTGTTTCACGGTCTATCTAGAGAGATCTAGTGCGACCGATTGTGATCATTGTATCAATAGTAGATCAAATTTCTTTGCATCCGGCTTGAAGTTGCTACCCTAATAATTTTAAAAGTAAGATTTCAAATTATAAGGAGTTTTGATCTCATATCAATTCTATTTCACATTAATTTTATTGACTTAAAAATACACATTGTCGTGATAGTTTCAGTGATCCTGAGTGGGGGTCAAGTAAAGTTTTTTTTTTTTTACTTGAAACTGTTACCAGGTAATAGCTTGTTACTGAACCGTTATATTTATATCAGTACCCATGGCTTTTGAAATTTGTACATACAATTTGAGTTATAATAAAGTTCAAAGTTGAAGCTTTTCCAATTTTTTGATCTGCCATAGAAAAGTACTTAGAAGTCTTGATGGAAGCCTACTAATTGGAGGTTAAAGAAAATTAGAAATACAAGAGAAGAATTTAATAATAAATTAAATAAGCGATATTTAGGGATAAATCACCTCTTTTATAATGAAAGATTAAATAAAATAAAAATTTAATTTTAATGATCAAATTAAAAATTACTGATGCTGTAATACAAATTAATAAACGTAGAGTTGAGTGGAATATTCATGAATAAAAATTGTGAACTTCGCTTATAAATCAATTTTTATTTTTCAATTTAATTAGAAAATTACAATTAGTTCAATTATAACAATAAAATAATTAGGTGAACCAGTAAATTGTAAAATTTAAAATCGATCCGGAGATTGAAGAAGTTTTTAATTATATCCAATTATAATTTTAATATATCACTTTTTGTTATTGTACACAATTATTTAATTTAAATTCTTCTCTGATCTTTGTTTCTATTAAATTCAATCTATTTTGTGAGCTGTTATTATAGGCTGCATAGCTTTTAACACTTTACAAAAAAATTTAATTTTTGATTTTCGTTAAAATTTTAAATTTGTTAATATTTGGATCAAGTAATCAAGGTTTGGGAATATGGTAAATATAAAAGGCCAACACGCTCCTCCTCCAGCATGTTATTTTTTTTAGAACAAGCGATGTGAGTACGTGGTCGTTGTCAAACATAAAGTAAAAGAAAATCCAAAAGCAAAATATACTATAGCAAGGCAAAAACACAACATCACAAAAGTAAAGCCAAAACAACACAAAAAATGCAAAGAAACCCTAAACAACATCATACATATAAAAGGCCAGCACGATCCTCCTCCTCCATCGTCTTATTTTTAGGACAAGCGTAGATCCAACAAAACAATAATCAAAAACCAAAACAAAACCCAAAAGCAAACAAAAGCGAAGCAAAGGAAAGCAAAGCAATTCGAAGCAAAAACAAAATAAAAGTAAAGCCAAAAGCAAAACAAGAACACAATACAAAGTAAAATAAAACTTTAAATAATATCCACAATAATAAATAATAGTATAACTTTACATAAATAATTTTCGTCCTTTATATGTGCTTGTTGCTGTCCCCTCCCTCAAATTTAATTTTGGGGTGAATATGGTGTCGAACGTTTGAGCCTCAATGAGCTTCCGAATTTTTTCTTTGAGTCGTAACCATCGCAGAGTTATTCACGAATTACTTGGGGAGGGGACTATAGACAAGCTGCCCTCAAATAGAATTTTGAGATGACTTTGGTATGAAACGTTTGAACATAGTTTGAGCCTCCATGCGAGCTTCCAAATATTTTGTTTGAGCATCAACCGTCCCGGTGTTTTCTATTTTTGTTCTTATTTCGAATTTGTTTGTGAAATCTATGTCTACCAATAGAGCTTTAAATAAGCATAGAATCTCCTCCAGCAATAATGTATGGAAATAGGAATCGCAGGATTTTGGATACGCAATAGAAACCAAATAAATTGTCGGTCGACGTTTCGGCTTTATTAATTAATAGCCATCCTCAGGACTACAAGAGAAAAAAATAATCATATAGAAACGTTATAAATATCAAGTGTCACTCTCACCTAATAATTACATATGGAATGCGTTTCGGCGTAACAAATATGGATGGAAACAATGGCGATGGAAACAACTAAGAGATATGGTTGAAGATGTTGCCCAATCTGCCATTGTTTCCATCCATATTTGTTACGCCGAAACATATTCCATCTGTGGGAGGGTACTTCCTAGAAAGAGAATAACGTCAAAATTATCTTTTAGGTCAGAAGAGGCAATGTATGGGTGTGAAGGAGAAGTATAAAGTATCAACTGTTCTAAATGATCTCACAATATTTGGATTACACGCCAAATGAAAACATTCTAGTCATGGTCGCTGTTTATCCAATCACAGATAAACAATTAGTTCAAATGCTCAGTTTAAGTTTAAAAAGATCTCCATGTAATGAATAGCCAATTCTGAGTCAGATCGGTTGAAAACCAGCAACCTATCATTGGCGTCTGATGTTTTGGAGTGTAATACAAAAATTTGTTACAATAGAAAGTAGCTCATCTTGTGTTTATATTTTAGTTTGCTTTTAATTAGTTGGGTTGACAGATTTTCAAATGATTTTGTTTATGAAACATTGCTATAGATTACTAATAGATCAGATTCCAATAAATAAGTGCGATATGATTTTAAACACTTTTAGGACTTTTTTACTTTGTTTGTAATAGTAATTGTTACTTTATGGTGAGGCTTGAGTATATTTACGTTCTTAATATGGTTTTTTAAAGATAACAATTGACTGATAACAATTTTGCCTGCCTCGACAGGTTATAGAATTCGACTTCTGCTCATTCCATAAACTACATAGCTCATTGTAGCGGAAATACATATGCATAAGTTTGGTCAATTGGTGGGAAACAAATGAAAAAATGAAATATATGTATCATTAGGTATGATTAGGCAGCTAGTTTGGTGTAGTGGTTAAGGAGTAGAGCTATAGATATAAAGGTCATAAGTTCGAATCCCAATCGCTCCCAAATTATCTGTGCCAAAAATAAAATTATTACTGAACACAACTTAATTATTTTGATAATATCAAAACCTACGTATAATATTGAATTTTAAATATTTTATTTAATTTCTTTCCCCAAAAAAAATAGCGTGAAAGTACATAAGACATTCATTTTTAATAATTGAATTTGCCACAAAAACTTCCAACTATAAAAATCAGCAAGATACCATTACCTAATAATTTTCATTTAGTAAAATATTTTTATATAGATTAAAAGCATTCTCCATTAAATTAAATTTGTAGGCGTGCAAATTGTAGGCAATTAACCTATATTAAAAAATGTCGTATTAATGACTTATGATAAATTTATATTATAGATTTTTCAACAGATAGTAGGTGTAAATTGAGTAACAAATCGAAAATGAATAATATATTATATTTGTTAATTAATTATTCATTAAATTTATTATAATTATTACAATAAATTATTAAATTAAAGTCGATACCATTTAGAAAATAATTAAAATAAAATGCTAAGATAAATAATCAAATACATAGGCACAAACACCAAAATCGCTCATTGCGCGAAAAGAACCGACCAAAACGCGTTCTGAGCTATATCAATTAACAAGAATATGAAATTTCTCGTAGTGATCGTTTCAAATCAGGTATAATGCGTCCTGGAGTAATAAAAACTATCAAAACACGAAATGTATGTTGCGTTTATTTACAATACATACAAGTTATGTCAGTTCAATATTTTCTACAACACATTTTAGCTATGTAATAACTATGCAAACAAAAATGCTATATGCCTGGTCGGTGGACTAACTTAATAGTCACTGCAGGCAAAAATGCTAAATTCAATGCTAAGTTTGTTATCCATAACATAACAGTTGAGAACGCGTTATGGCTGTTCTAAAATGCGTTTTGGTTGTTTATTTTCTTCAATCAGAGATTTACGGTAGAAACACAGTGGAAGCTGGTAATATAATAATTAATACATGAATTAATGTAATCGAAGACAAACGAAGCTCGTATTTCAATAAAAACATTCAAGCGGGTAAGCAGGTTTCGGCGACCAGCTTCCACTGTGTTTCTACCGTTAGATATTTGCACCTAACCAATACCAATACTGCTGAGTATTTACTGACTTAAGATTGAATTTTGTCTGTTTTGACTTTCCTAATATCTACTGAAGAATATCAATTGGAATCTCATTAATTTCATCCCGGATTAGTAAGTAAGGCCCGATTATTCTCACCTTGGAAACCCCACACCAAACCTTACCTTATTACTGTAGAAAGGCTGTTGGTGTAATTCTCTTGGGTTTTAGTTAGTCCAATAACATCAATACTGCTTGTTCAGGTTCTCTTCTTCTTTTTCTCTTCTTCTTCAGCCCATCCTAGTCCACTCCTAGACCATTGGCCTCTCTAGTAATAGAGGTTTTTGCCATAACTCACCACGCTGGCTAGACGGGTTGGTGAGTAGTCCGCATATCGATTTTTGGACTATAGTTGTTTTACATCCAGTAGCAGCTTGCTAGGCTAACCTTCAGATGTGCCTATAGCCCTGTTTTTTGTTAACGGTGGCAATTCGTCAACTTAGGGGGACCGCCGGCTTAACGTGCCCTCCAAAGCACGGAGACTTGGTCATAAGAAAGTTTGACTCTCCCCAGGTTTGAACCTGGTACCCTTCATTCGCATCCAACTGCGTTAGCTGCAAGGCAATGACCGTCTCCGCTTGTTCAGGTCTCTGCTTGTTCAAGTTATCCAAGTGAAAATAAACCTCGTCTGACATTATAAGAAACGCGTTTTCTTCTTCTAAAATCTCCAACTTATGCTGGCTAAGCTGAAGTCTTTGTCGACAGTCTGTTGGGAGCAGCTTCTGAACAACCACGATTTTGTACGGGTGGAATTTCAAGTCTTTGTTGAGAATTCTTTGCAGACTCCGACGTGATATCCCAAGAGCTAGAGCACGGCGCCGCGGCGTTTGGTTGGGCGTTTTGGGCTTGCAATAACATTTCGTTTGACACGCTCTACATTCTCAGGTGTGCGGACCGTAATTACCGTTCCGTAATTACGCCACCTTTATATTAAATATATGTTTTGTTTTAATTTAAAAGATGCAAGGTGCAAAATAAAAGATAACTTTGCATTTCCATTCATTTAATTTAAAAAATTGATTATTAATATAAAATTAAGCTGTTGTTTCAAAATTAATAAAATTTTATGATAAGTCCTTTTTAATGAAGTGCGCTTATAATGAGCTAATATTATAATCCCTTTGCGTGCTTGTTATAAACGGACTCTCACAATTTAAACATTTTCAGAAGGATTATCATCAAAATCAATTTTTAGTTCCAATTTTAAAATTTACAGATTAAAATGAGAAAATTCTTTACCATCATCAGAGCCGTCGCGCTCTGGACGCCACACATAAACGGCGAAAATTGGAGGCGGCTAAAATTCCAAAAATAGTAGTTAAAGGAATAAATTTAGGAAATTATGTTAAAAACCGAAAAAGTCGGCTACATAAGGGCGGCTAAATTAAACTTTGCACACGAGCGGAAGTACCCGTAGCGACGGTTCTGACCATCATGGTAATCGTAATATTATAAAATTAGAAAGTTATGGCGGCCTACCGCCAATATAGTACTAGAAGTTCTTACACTTTTTTACGATCAATTCAAATCAAATCAATAGTTCTAAATAACGTTATGAGGAGACAGACAGACAGACAGGATTTTCTACGACATTCATATTATATTTACTTTGAATCAATTTCTACAATTAGAAATGTTAAATCTTTATAAATTTTACACTGCGATATAAATTTTATTTACTCAGAATTGGAAAATGCAATTACAGATAAAAGCTAAGATTTAATCATATTATATCGGCGTTTTTACAACTTTGTATCTATTTAATTGTTGTTTTAACTTAACTACCAAAAGAAGTGGATATTTTACTTAAGTTGTATATTATATTTTCTTTGTTTAATACTGAAGATGTTCACTGATTGATATCTTTTTTTATCCATGAGTAACCATTTCATGAGTTACATGATACGTGCTACTATGACGCGTATGAATGGACCAGCAAGATTACTATTGAAATATTGAACCGATTTTGATCACAATGTCACTGATTAGTAAAAAAGCTAAATTGACACAAACATCAGTATGCATGAATATAAAGAAAAGTACTTGTTAAGAGCTCTGGTAAGTTTACATGATTAAGGTGCCAGTCGCTTCCTTCCAATCGCTTTCCAACGTGAAACTTCAAGAAATGAAAAATGGTGATCTTGTTTCAAAATATCAGGTTGCACTTGCCTGTTAATACGCGAAACATAAATCAACACTGCCCGGAGATTGTGGTATTGGAACCATCGAGATAGTAGTTGCAATGGAACGAAGTAAAAATATCAAGCAATCCAGATATGAGAGTAATCTGTAGAGCAGTGATTCTCAACCTTTTTTTTTGTTGCGGCACGCTTTTAATGATTTCAAAAATTTGGCGGCACACTTTTAGAATTTCGCGGCACAGTGGTTGAGAATCACTGCTCTAGAGCAACAAAGCTCATAAACGTCGCTAACACAGTAGGGTAGGATATGGTCATCAAAACTTGCGCACTATAATAATGTAGGGCTTGTGCATTGAAAAATAGTTTCCCGGATGAAGAAATGTTGACTCCACTCCAGATGTACTCAAGTGTAAAAAAATGAGTTTTCTTCTTCTTTTTCAACTTAGTTTAAGCCTTAAGGCTTGTTATTTCCAACATCTGCTTCGTTTCCTTGGAAGTGTTAGTTCCATGGGCATATAAATAGTTCACATCCATTAGGTAGCTTGCTAGACTTGCCTTCAGATGTGCTTTCAGATTAAAATGAAGATAGGGTCGGACTGAGGAAATTCACTAAAGATTAATTTAAAAAAAAAACAGATAAACAAATGAAAAAATTTGTTATAAAATAAAAATGTCAATTTCTTGACAGGAATCGATAGAAATACATGTGGATCTTTTATTATTTCAGCAAGTTTTCTACATCGTGCGCTGTTTCTCGCAACCAATGTGCAATTTTCTCCTGTCATGGACGTCTTCTAGGACCAGCCGTCTACTTTGCATGGCTTTTCCAACAACTTGTGCCCACGTCCTTCGGGGTCGTCCTCTTCTTTGTCTTACTGCAGGAGTCCATTCCCATACTTTTCTCGGCCATCTATCTTCCTCCATACGATTTAGGTTGCCATACCATATCAGCATTTACTTCTTAATTCGATGTATGATGTCGCTATCCTTGTTAATATAACTTCTCTCAATAAGTTGGTCACGTAATTAGTTGGAGAACAAAAGATTGATAATATGGTATTAAGTTGGAGGTATAGCTACAGGCGCGAAATGATCTAGTTTAGTTAATTAATTGGATAGTAATGGTATATGGTAATCACGGTTGCAGATGGTAAGGTGTTAAACAACAAATCACTAAGCAAGTGATCTAACCATGGAATTCCAATAATACGATAAATATCAGAGTTTTGAATTAATTCAAGGAAATTTTATATATTTTGCAGTTAGGATTGGTAACAAATGTGTTATTTAGCAATTAGTTTGCATTTTGTATTAAATCGAAGTTAATAGTACCTATAGGTTTGAATTTGATTTGTAACAAAATTATTCCATAAATTTAAAATCTGAAATGATACTTGAACGTTATTTTCTTGGATCTGAAATTTTATTGTTATGTTATTATTTCTTGCAATTATTGTACTTAATCTTGGATTAAGTACAGAGGACCAATTAGTAGTCTTTTTTTATCCGATTATCGTAATTTTATATTTTATAAATAAATAAAAATGTTTTCAAAGATTGATTTCCTAATATTATGAAAAAACAGCGACATTTAAAGTAATACAATATTAAAAGGGATTACTTGTACTTAGGTTGTAGAAAAAAATTAAAGAAATGGTGTAATTTTTTTAGTAAATGCAAAACATTATTATAATATGAAATAATTTATTATTAACTACAATTTGGAAATGTTGAAAACACATTTTTCTGTTGTACAATTTTCCGAGGTTTTTTTCAAGTATTTAGTAAATGCTTCGATAAGCAATTTGTCCTAGGATCTATATAACTCCAACATCTGATAATACTCAGCAAAAAAATTTCACAAAAATTGTTTAAAAATATTTTTATTCGATTTTATTGTTTTACTAAATTTACTGTTGAAAAATCCATAAAATTAATTTATCTGATGTCATTAATTAGATAGCTTTTCTTTTATCGGAAAACTATTTACATGTGATTAAAGTTAAATAGGTATATTTAAGGAATCCTTGTGATGTTTCTAGGTTAAATAAATTTCGATTTTTATTGTTAGGATCACAAAATAAAATACATTATAGTAGCTTTAGTATTATATATATAGTCGGTTTTGAAACGTCTTGCGACGTTATCCGATACCTAACTACCAACCTTGCGAATTGGCATTTGGTTTGTTTAGCATTTTACATTTTTTACCTAGACGAGGAGCAAGCCCGACGTAGAACCCCCAACCTGGAGGACCAGAAAGTTTTTAACTTTAGTATTAAACATCATTAAAGTTTAAAGGACACCGCACCTCAGGCATTTTCATGAAAAACTGTGGTTTCAACTGTTTTTTGGAAGTTGGTTAATTGGGTGTAGCTGCTATCGATGTATTTGATTAGTAGGTACATCTACAGCAGCATCAGTACATCAGCAGCGCTCGAGTCCATTAGTTGGAACAGCAACGAAATAACATAACTCGGATGCCAATATTTTAGAATTCCGTATTTCAATAGTTTTTGTATTAATAATTATTCTCATTAATGCGAGGAATTAATTATTAACGGTGCCACAAATGATTTAATCTTAGTCTATATTATATGTTCGGTTTTCTAGTTACAGTTTACTTGCAATCTGGAGGAATAACCATAAATATTCCAGAAGGAATCGGAAGGATTAATATCAATAGCTTTTTTGTCTTGTACCTGATTTTGGATATCAAACATAATATCAATATCAGTTTGAGCTTTTGTTTGCTGAATAAAACCATCTCTTATTTCATTTATCAGACATGCACCCGAGTTAGATTCCTGCTCTTGACGCTCGAAATAAAGGCCAGTCGTCCTTAATATGAGACAGTAATAAGTAAAATTGCTGTTATTCTAAACAAATTTATTAAATATTTTTAAAATTTCGTTTTTAAAACAATAAACTGAGTTTTTTAAATACGTATTTATGAAAAAAATTAATTTGTTTTGGATATTTATTTAGTAGGTTAATTTGTAATACAAATGTAGGCATTTTAGGAATTCAATAATTCGTTAAAAGTTTCTGAATATATTATTTGCAAATTATTATAAATGAAATAATTACATCCAATTAAAAGTAACTTCCTCAAATGTTCATTGTCGTATACTAAACAGCGTGCTAAATTTTGCTTTGAAATTTTAGTAAAAATTTACTAACAATGATTTAAAATCACAAGTTTGTTACGTAACATGAACTAAGAGGAATTCAACTTTAACTTTATAAAGTTTAAATGAGAGAGAATTATTAGAAGATTATCCAAGCTTTAGCCGACCTATTTTTATAATTATCATGAAAATTTGACCAATTCGTAATAATGAATTGGATATTCAATTAAATTTTGTAGCTAAACTAAGTCATTTTTTAATTAATTATAATCAAAGGACACATAAAAAATATTGGTTTTATAAGTTTAGTTCACCCTTTCAGCAACTTACAGTTTAATAATTTGATACAAAGCTGTAATTCTCTTTGCTACTTGTAATATTATACATTTTAATCATCAGTGATGTAATTAAAACATTTTCTCTTCGACAAAAAAATAATATTGTAATATAATTATACTTCAAAATTAACAAATTAAAAACACATTTACATTTAAAATATATCACAGGCTTTAAGATTTCTTCAGATTTTTCAAATTTTAATAATTAAGTTATGGCCATAATCACGAACTAATCTCTCTTAAATGGTGTAAAGTATTTATATCTTTATATTATTACTATCTAAGGAGCTTAAATGAGAGCGAAACAATATTGTCATACTATATATTTTCATTGATTTAATTTTCCGATAACTTGATACAAGTTAGGTATTACATATAGAAGTAATTCATTGCATATTAGAGTTACTATAAAAAAATTGGGGAGGGTTGCACTCAAACTTACATAGCTATCACTACAATTTATCACAGAAATATTTACGACTTAACTATTCAAGCTATTTATATGTATGCTGTAATGGACTTCTTTGTAGGAAAGTAAAACTATCTATAGAGAGGCGGTCGGAGCATAGCGGTCACGCGAGTTGACTATGAACGCTAATCACCCGGTTCGAATCCGAGTGAAGTAAGAACTTTATTTCTGACCGTCTCTCCCCTCGGAAGGCAATGGCAAACCACCGGGGTGTAATCTGCCATGAACGCCTTTAACAAGCATTGTTAAAGGTCACGACGCTTCTGTCAAGAAGCAATACGACGGAGAAGGAGAAGAAGAAAACTATCTATAATAATATTATTATTTTAAATACAAATGTTTAATTTTTCCGTTTATAAAATGATCTCAGTAAATATTACACTATCTTATCTTACATTGAACGGCAGTAAGCGTTAATAATTCTCGTACATTGTTGGTTTCAAGTAATTGAAAAGCTGTAATGGTTACATGAACGCAGTTGTTGCACCAACAATACATTTGTATGTACAAAGCGACTTATCAATTAAAAAGTGAGGTAAACTAGAAAGCTGGTTGGGCATGAGAAATTTAAATTAATTATATTGCTGTTTCCCACGTTTCCATTTCTGTAATGGGCAGTAAATATTGTTCAGCTAGGTTTTGGATTATCCTGATGCCAATTGAGACAAGGCTCAAGTAACCTGACGAACTGTACAATGGTGTAATATCTATTAATGTAATTTTCGTTAATTTTTTTTAACTATTGTGGCACCCTAAAAATTATTTAATTTTTACCGACCAAGTAGTACTAAAGC
This sequence comes from Rhagonycha lutea, assembly GCA_958510855.1. Classification (NCBI taxonomy): domain Eukaryota; kingdom Metazoa; phylum Arthropoda; class Insecta; order Coleoptera; family Cantharidae; genus Rhagonycha; species Rhagonycha lutea. The sequence continues at coordinate 8,491,139 of OY294042.1, forward strand.
TGATATAAAAAAAAGTACCATCCATCTATCTACTGAAACAAACACAACAAAGAAAGTGAATCGAAATAATTGCAGCTTTTATTTAAAAAGCAAATAAAGTCGTAACGTCATCCTTTTGAGGAACTTAATTGACTTTTATGAACAAAATTTTAATTTGTTTCCTTTTTTGATTTTTGTTTTTAAACTAAAAGTATTTCAAAAGATTTAGAAAACTTTCTTCATAGACTTGAACATTTGTTCGACAATTTTCTGTTAAAATCTTCTTATTTCTAGAAATCCAAAACCCGCAACATATCAATTTTCTTTAAATTTTTTTAAAGGAGTCAGTTAAATACTACAAACAAAGATTTTATCACAGTGAAGTTGACGCAGATCCGTTGTCACTCTTCCAAGTTCTAGAGAGTTAAATTATTTGAAAAGTTGAGTAATACCATAATCCATAATGCATATAAGTTCACTTGCTACGGTTTGGAAAAAGTAATAAATTGTCACGTTATTTATTGCCATATCTCGAATTTGCAAGGGATGCATTTTTGTACACAGCTAATCACGGTTTTTAATATGTTGGCTTTAGGAACATCGTTGCTGGCACCATCTAGAATATTTAGTTTAAAGTAAATGCAGACTTCTATACCTAAAGGATAATTCAGGATAAATAAGATGGAAATATACCTACATATTAATAATGCTCCTTAATATTATTAATTATTATAAAATAATATGAAATATAATACTTTATTCAATTTATAAACCATTTTATTCTAGATTACTTCCCATACAAGAGTTTGGTAAAAAATCAATATCGTCCTTCGTATATGCAGGTTCCTTTTTTGACATAATTTTACTCTTACTAAAAATTCAAAATAAATTTATAATATGAGTAAAAACAACATTATAATATATTCAGAAACAATAAAATATAGTACCTACATGTAAATTATGTAAAGAAATAAACTTTTTACACAGATCAATCTATTTGAAAATCCATTATTTGAAATTTGCTATTTTTTTTGCTTTTAAAATCTAATTAGTTTTTGTTTTGAATTTTTTATTTCATTTAATATTAAAGGTGTTAAAATTTTATTTATATTGTATTTGCTATTATATACCATATGCTATTACTATAGCAAAGCTATATTAATTTCGTATAGTAAACTAAAAAGATATTTTATGAAAAAAAGTTCAAAAACAGAAATTCTTTCAGTTATTAAATTTTTAAAAATGTACAAATTGTTTTATAATACTATAATGTATATTATTATACTAAAGAGCGCGCCAGATGTTCCTTTCAGTAAAATCACAACAAAGTAGAGACCTTCTAGCACTCTTGCCAGTAGAGAGCTCTTTTAGAAAATTCTCATTTTCAATTTCACAAGGTGGCACATCCATATTGTCGATGGTGTAAAATTATCGTGAAAATTATAATTTACAACAAATCACTGAAAATTGTAGTATGGGAGAGCGGCATCACTTTAAATTGACAAGGTGGTAGCCAATTTCTTGCTCAGTGGATATGAAGGAAATCGTTCCCGTGCCGTCGTGCATTTAATATTTGTTTATGCACATTACCGTACAATGTAATTCTGTTTCATTATCGCAATGGAAAATATCCATTAATTTACTCTACAAGCTGACACAGACGGCCTCTTAACCATCTAGTTTCAGGTGCATGGTTGTTATGGTTATTTGGACTTACTTACTAAATGCGACCATATGTGTAGGCTAGGCATGTGCGTCGATATCATGCAACGAAATCTCGAATCACCTAAACAATTCGAAATCCCTCATACACAGTATGACTGGTAAGTTTGCGTGTGTGGGTGACCCTGATAGAAAAACTAGCTCTACCATTATTCGGAGGCAAGGTGAGGATTCGGTTAGCAACTTGTCGAGGCAAATAAAACCATGTCGGAAAACAAACGTTACGGAAAACGGTCAGGAGTACTGACACAATAATCACACACAAAAGAGCATCCGTCGAATTATTAAACTTAAACAAGGTCAAATGGCTTAAGAAGGTACCTGGAAGTACCTGAGCAGATCCTAAACGGTCTAAAATTAAACAAAACACTCGCAATACAGTGGATAAACTCACCTCAGATCTTTCGGTGCTCATACAATTTACTTTATTCATATAGCTCAAAATGGTAAAAAAAAGGTATTCCACGGTCCTCTTTTTGCCATTTCAAACGAACAATATCTCTTGGTATACAGATTGCTTAGCAGGAAGTTGGTAATGTTGGCCTCGATGATACCAATTGAGTCAAGATCATCCGGCAGATGTGGGGACCCACAAGTTTACGATTTGTATACCCAAAATACAAAAGTATAAGAATAAAAAAAAACACTGTACTGCCCTTCGAGGTCCACGTTAAAACTTTGTAGTAATTTCGATCTAAGGTGATACTGATAAGGAATTAGAACCGGAAATGATGGTAAAAGTTACTTACAACGTGGTAGCCTAAGCTGGATCAAGTCAATAAAACGGAAAATCCGCAATCGAGCGCCGGCGCCGCGTCGTCAATGTAACCCAGGAGCAAAGAACAAGTGCCTGTCTCCTAATTTTAGCTATATCTAACTGAACGTAAACAAAAAAAAAACGTTAAAAACAGCTTTCTAACACTCACCAATGGCTCTTCCAAAAATGACTGACTGTAGTGCACAACGCCACCGCTATTCCCATATGCGTAGCATACGAGTAAAGTGAGTAAAAATCCATAGGCGTGCGCAGCAACAACGTCAAATGACGATTTTATGTTACAATCATAGGAAGTACATTTTTTAGGTTGTCAACATTGTTTGTTTGTTGATAAATTACTCAAGGAGCCAACCAGGGGTACCTGTATTAATGACATGAAGGAGAAGGAAAGAGCTTTCTAGAAAATTATTACATTGGATATAACATAGTTCTAAAGGTCTAAAAGGCCGCTGACCAGTGGCGGTTTTAGAACTTATGATGCCCCAAACGCAATTTCATTTTGAGGCCCCCCTCTAAGTATTTTTACTAATAGTACACTCCCCAAAACAATTGATTTGAACCCCTGGTGCCCGAGGGCATCCATAAGCACCGCAGACGATTTATTTTTTTAATACTTTTTTTTTTACTAAAATTGCACTGAAATCAAAATAACTGCAAATTCAAGCCATCTTAGGACTTAGAATTTTTTTGTTATTTTTTCTGTGTTTTAAATTTTAGCCATTCACTTTCATTCTTGTTGACTTTAGAAGGAAAAGACCGTTTTTCCAGATTTCTTCGGCTCTCCTCAACTAAAAGATGTTCGAAAAATTTCAAAAAGTTTTGAAAAATCAAAACTATCCCAGAAAAACATTAAAGCAATTTTTTTGACATTTTTAAATTAAATTTAAAAATTTATTAGCATTCAGAAAAATTCGACCTGACTGTGCTTTGGAGTTCCTTTAACAAGGGGACCTTGTCGATGACTTTTCCACGATTTGCACAATTTTTAACATACCTTTTAGGCAATAATCTGTTATACTTCAGGTTAAAATTGCAGGACCTGGATTTGAATAAATTTTGATTAAATCGATTTTAAAAATCGAATAAATTGGTATTATAAATTAGGTCTAATGAGAAGAATGAGAAGTAAAATACAAGTAAAATACGAAGGCTTCCGATGAATTTGACACTTTGACATAACCTCGCATTTCGTAACAACTACATATTAAAAATTAATTAATTTAAAGAAATTTTAACCAGATACAAACAATCAATTAAACTACGATGAGCAAAAAAACCAAATTGCATAAATATCAGGTTAGTCTCGACTTGAAAAGACGAATTTTGAAACAACAACCCACAAAAAATACATTCATGTACATGGTTGAAATTTTCTGTAATTATACGGTAAGAAATAAGAAGAAATAAGTTTATACGTAGATTCATTTAGATAATTTTTATATAGGTTGTATTGACGTATTAACAACTGTCCATTGCACTCGTTTCCGAACATCAATAATTATCGAATTCTCAACAATATTTTTATAGTAATTGATTATAATATAATTTAATAAATAATTAATAGTATATTGTTGTGATATTTCAATATTTAAGTAATCTAAATGAATTATTAAGGTGATAAATTGAAAATTCTTTAGTTAAATTCAATAATCAGTTAATTTGGCTGATAGAAAAAACTTTTGCATCATATTAATAACAAACCACCACATGTAACAATTTACACATAAAACAATACAAATTTGAAGTGAATTATGTAATACAAATATTTTGCAACATCCTGTGAATGTTATTAAACTTTTAAAGCGACGACAGTTTCTTGTAAAATAAAAATTTAGTGAACAAACAATTATAAACATCATGTTACCTATAAATAAGTGCGACATTAGTGATCAAAAATATCGATTCCCACCATAAAATCCAAATTTCGAACTTTGTAAAACGAAAAACGGCGAGCAAGTAAGAACTCCTAAAACTTCTCATTGATCCGAGGGTCAGGGAAGTGTAATTTCGCGGATTCACTAAGAAGTGAATAATTTGCGGAAGTCGAGTCTTCGCGTAATTGCTAATTACGACTTATAATTAGTGAACGGTTGTGTATTTCTGACGAATTGAGGTATTAGTAAATTGAATACCTACAACAGAAAATTGATTATAAAATTGTACGCACATGTGTGAAATTTGGAGGTTACTTCCACGTTTACTGGAAAATTGTAATTGATTACGGATAAGTTACTTACCGGAAGCGCTGTCTCAGGTAGCAGTTATTCAATCAACAATTAGTAAGAAGATTGAATGGAAAATTAGCGATTTTATCAGGAATTGGATGCAGATGAATACGGGAGCAACACACTGGAACGCATATGGTTCTCTACTACACGGTTGGTAATGCAGATGTTGACGATCGACAAAACAGTGGCGCACAAAAACTTAAAGAAGTTTATCATTTATAAGGTAAATGAATTTGATTAAAATTAATGAACTCAAATAAAACAATGATTTCTGTTAATAGTGAGTTTATTAATGAAAATTGTATTTACTGTTTTTATAAAATTACACCCATTACATGAATGGACAGATTTACACGTACAGTGTTAAAATTTAAAACGTTAAATGTTACGTGCATGTCTGAGCCATTACACCTAAATACTAGTGGTTTGAGACAAACTTATTGTCCTCATAAAAATTTGATGCAAATTGTTTATAAAAATTTTACGTTCAATTAATAAATTATGCTTGTTACGAATTTTCACCCTTTTATTTCGTTTATCGAACTCATCGACTCTGAGGAAGAGAAAAACCCATCTCCGGCGAAAAACTAGTTTTTGGGGCTTTAGTTACAGTTCGTTTGACGAAAAGATCATAACAATATATAGCAATTTATTACAATTCTCTGTTCTAGTTATACATAAATACATATTTAAAAAAAAATTATTATAATAATTCCTTTGTCGACACCAACGAACAGTAAGTACTAGGTAGCCCTAGTTGTACGTAGTTGCACGTAGACTTTAGTTTGCATTCTTCTTCAAGTGCCTATCCGATTTCGGATGTTAGCGATCCTCCTGGCTAAGCCAAGAAGACTTTATTAATGTTAATGGGGTGGTTTCCCGTTGCCTTCCTCATAGTCCACAGTTCGATTTTGGACTTGTTAGATCACAGCACATATCCGACGCAATCAGGATTAGAACCGCGGCTTCTCGCTCTGTAGTCTATTCGTGTTTGATTTACGCCAGACTGCTGGTAGTTAGCATTATGAAGATACAATTTAAGTGTGTCGTTTAACACATTGCATGCCACGTCCTACACATGAATGACAATTGTACTGAAGTATTTATTGCCATGTCCTGTTCAATGAGAGCATTGTCATCTGCACATACTGTTGGGCCTTTCCTATTTGCTGGGAGGTCGTTGATGTAAACCACACCGATTTCTAATACTCTACTAATGTAACATTGTAAATCGTTTCTAACGAAGAGAAGCAAATAGCTGAGCGTTAACATTCTGAACTTCTTTCAATATTCCCTGTGTATTAAAATGTTTTTACTGTTTTAAATTAACTATATTAATTATTATCTTACCGTGTAATTACAGAAAATTTCAACCATGTACATGAACGTATTTTTTGTGGGTTGTTACAAAATTTGTCTTTTCAAGTCAAGACTAACCTGATATTTATGCAATTTGGTTTTTTTGCTCATCGTAGTTTAATTGATTGTTTGTATCTGGTTAAAATTTCTTTAAATTAATTAATTTTTAATATGTAGTTGTTACGAAATGCGAGGTTATGTCAAAGTGTCAAATTCATCGGAAGCCTTCGTATTTTACTTGTATTTTACTTCTCATTCTTCTCATTAGACCTAATTTATAATACCAATTTATTCGATTTTTAAAATCGATTTAATCAAAATTTATTCAAATCCGGGTCCTGCAATTTTAACCTGAAGTATAACAGATTATTGCCTAAAAGGTATGTTAAAAATTGTGCAAATCGTGGAAAAGTCGTCGACAAGGTCCCCTTGTAAGATAGAAAAAAATAAGTCTCAAAATTCAGAATTTTCACGTTATTCAATAGAACTTCATACAACAATCGCGTTTTGAAGTTCTGAGACGATTGACCACATCTAGAATTACATTGCAAGCTGTCAGAATGCTATAAGTTATTGCAATTCCTTTACTAACTTCAACTATGTCTGCTTTTCAACGATGTTTTATGATTTGAAATTAATTTAAATATCATCTTGTGTATTTTTACATGCATCGATAAAAATAAAAGCTAAGTGTTTTTTTAACATGACACCTTTATAAATTACCGAATAACTTCTTTATTTTGTTACTATTTAACTATTGATTCAATAAAATATTTTTCCGAACAAACCATATTTATTATGTACCTGACGAAGAACCGGGTATTTAGTGTACATAATCAACTCGCTTCTTTTTCATCACTGTAACTGTTGATGACTCCATTCACTTCTTCAAATATAACTCCGGATTCCTAAAAAGACATTGAGGATTGACAGTATAATCGATGTAGCATTTATACATTTACACATCATCGTAACATTTCCATCTTCATCCATCATTTGGCTAGATAGGACATAGCTTGAGATAGTTGGTAAAACCAGTGAAGAACATCTTCAGTTGCTGATCAGTTAATTTTGGGAAATCAAGAAGTTTAGCTGATGTTAATTACTGAAATTAAATCTTCCGGCAGTTCCAGTAATCAACTTCTGCTTCCTGCGCCAAGAAATACTACACATTACGTCTATATAGACTTCATCTGCTCAATTACTTCATCTTGGATGCCAACATTGAAGTTCAATATTTTTCCGAAACTATATTGTTCAACGTATGATGGAGGAGTTTATATAGCATTTCTAGCCAAGAATGACAAGAAGAGCCTCAACTATCCAACGAACGGTCGTCACACATCGGACTTATCCAATAGCATTGTTATAATTTCAGCATCTTTCTGATTCCGTAAAATGGACCCTACATCTCAACAAAGTCGAAAAGCCCACAAACTAAAAGATATTAATTGTAGAAGATAATGAAGAACCGAAAGATGAAAAATGAAAATTTGATAGTACTAGCAGAAATTTTAAATCAAATATAAACCATTGAGGTTACTGTTACTTTTTTTGAACATGTTACCGATTTTACGGACATAAAAAGCTACATACTGTTACCCACCAAATAAGATAAGCTAAGAAAACTGGAATATTAAAATAAAATCAATGGTGTTTAATACTTTGCTGTGCAATCTCGTATGTAATTAATAATAAAGAGAAGTGTGTTATCGAAAATAGATTAATAAAGTTTATACTTTCAATATATGAAATTTAATACTTTTTTACATTTTAAATTTCATACTTAGTATTTTTATATTGAGACTTAAAATGTATTAGATTCTCGTGTTAAAATTGGCTAACATAAACTTGAGAAAGGAGGTAACGCGCATGAATGGGTTAACAAGATTTTACTAAGTCGTAATAAAATTAAGTGCTTGTATTATTTGTTCACAATTGTAATAATATTTACTAAAACTTTATGTCAAGTTTATAATTAAATTACTATTATGTGTAAAGTTAGGATGGTTTAGGGCAAAGAGGTAAAACAAAATTTGATAATTTCAATTACATACGTAGCCTTATTTCCTCTTCCTAAATAGTTTGACTTAATTTTTTTCATATTATTAGCTGTTTTTGTTCGATTTAGTAGTTTAAATAGTTTCTAATTATTAAACAAGCGGTAGCTAAATTAAGTTTTATTGAGCGATAAAATTGAATGAAAAATTATTTTGATTAATGCTTGAAATACGGTTATCTTGCAAACTGTCTAACTAAATTAATTTATGTTTACGCAAAAAATTTATTGTAATTTAAATAATTATTGTTAATTTCAAGTTCTAAAATAATTTTCGTATTAATAGATTCTATCCAAATTGCTTTTAGGATTGCATTCATTTAAGCATATTGTGTTAAGATTATATAATTAATTAATTTAATCTTATTTCATTATTTGTATTTGTTTTCCAAGATGATCTTGATTACTTGAGCTATTATAATATACTCAGTGAGAAAGGTTCTTCAACTTATTCTATTCTCCGAGAAAATTGCGGACTACTACATCCTGATATTTTGCCTTACTGTGCTACAGCACTAATCAAATTTTTTAGTATCAGTTTATATAAATTAACCAATTTGAAAACTACAATTCTTTTTGTGTTTGTTTAAAATTAAGTGAAAACCATTTATAATATATATATTACGCTAAAGTGGATGAGTTTTTGGAAAGATCGGTTAGCCATATGCTTCGCAACCCACCTTAGCTTGATTTTCTATGAGTTAAGCCTCGGCGCCACTTTTGGAAACTTGGAATACTATGTAAGTTGGGAAGAACTTAATAAATTTAGATTTTGCAAAAGTTAGGCAGCTAATACCGAGGTTGCAGGCCTTTAATGAGGCTACTCTAATATTTAGTACAAATCACGCATATGAATCTTCTTGAATAAGGGTCACCCGCAACGTTAGTTATATGATTAGGTGTACTATTGCAGTTAAAACCCGCGCATAGTCATAGGGAGTTGAAACCCCACGCAGCGATATTACTTAATATAATATAAGATTAATATTTGGTAATTAATTTTCTGTCTTAAAGATTTCACCTGAAGCTGTGCATGTAAATTGATTGCTTTATTAGGACATGCAATGAATCTTTTCTGTATCCCCAAATTTTGCTGGCAATACTTCTGAAATACATATCTTTTTACTTATGAATTCTTATGTGTTCTTAAATCGATCACCACACGTACCCACCCAAGTGCACGCTTTTAGCAACCTTGCTGTACTCTCGTGATTTAGATGAAAACGAATATTTGCATTCGACTATCCAATTATATCCCGTTATTTTAGAATGTTTAAAAAGTTTAAGATCTTGTCTAGAAAGCATGCTTACAAGGGGTCACTACAGTGAGTATGTCGCCAATCGAGATCCCAATTTTTTTGGTGATTCTAGTTGCTAAAAAAATTATCACTTTTTCGAATTTTAGTCGATTGGCCCTTAGTTCTTCAGTGAGTATACTCACTGTAGTGACCCATTGTTAGTAAATGAACCAGCGGTCACACCAACATAAAAATAAAAGAGTACGGATTTACGTACAAAGTTTATTAGTAATATTCTCTAGTGCTTGGTTTGCAGCACGAATGTATGTAATCTAATAAATTTATTTATAAAAATAAATAACACGCTATTAAGGTTTACTGTATTAATGTAAATTTAACTCTATAAAATCAAATTTTACTTTAGTTATTAAATAATTAGTACTAACATTTTCAGAAGTTTAACTTTACAGTGTTCATGCAATTAAAGTACATATATCAGTAAAATAATTAAGTTTCTGTTCAAAATTTTAATTAACTGTTATACATAATTATATAGTACGCGTAACAGGGTATACCACAGTAAGTGTGCAGTTATTTTAAGTAATAAAATTAATCAATCAGCAACAAACAAGTCTTGTCTTAACTAAATTTATATTCTTATCACGTGTAGTTAACATGTTGTCGTATTTTTTTTGAGCCCCAATTGACAATAAGATTGGATGGGGAAAATGTTGTACAAATTTATAGTTGGTATTGTTAAAAATGAGAGATAAAGAGGACTCGCACTTTGACCGCCGTGCGGGCAGGTTGCGAATTTTGGTTAATTATATTGAAAAGAGTAAATTTTTGAATAATTGTGAAAGAAAAATAAATACTGTTGATTTGAAAAGTGTTTTTATTTTAGAGATCATTAATTTGAAGAAATTATTATTTGAAAGTGGAATTTGTTTAATATTATTAGAAGGTCACGCGTAAAGTGGTGATAAAAATTTTGGAACCGACGAGCAAGCCGCGGCGTATGTTCGGAAGATAATTCAGCGGCTCGATTAAATTATTTTTGAAAAGTTTTTGAATAAAAGTCGGGGGCTGGATTATTTTACGTCAATATGTTACAAAGTCGGTTAATCCAGCAATTTATACAATATACCTAGGTATTATACCATACGTTACTTTCAAACCGATTCACCCTAAATATTAGTCAAATTAAAATTTTAGCTTTTCTTTTAGTGACTTAATAAAACGACTTCTTTCTTTCCCTTGAGTTTTATTGAATTACTTGGCGCCCAACAACATCGGTATTTGGTATCCACAGTTGGTTGCTAGACAACTGCCTGGTTTGAAAGAATTTACGAAGCCCAGCTGTTACGACGATATTCGTCTAAGGGCCGTTATATTCTTTAGTATAGATCTTTTTACGCCTAAATGATAGGCAACAATTATCGTTTCCTCGTATAGTGCTGAATTATTCTTGTTAAGACGAATCACGTGACCAGGTTTAATTTCACATAAACCAACTTTAATTGTAAGTAAACCACCAATGGTAAGCGAGCAAAGGTAAAGCTTACACTCCCCCTGAGAATCTCATACTCGACTTCTGAGCCACCTGAGTGCGTGTTTCTTCCATTAAGGAGAGCGTATCACTCCTCCCAGGACTTTTGAAAGGTATAGCTAGGATCAAAGATGCAAAGATTATAAACAAGTTGACACTATGATGGGTGAGAATGTAGCCATTTATTGTGTTGTGTTGTGCCAAACAAAATTTAGTGTTTGAAATTCCTTACACCTAATAACCACAATTATTATACATGAGAACTGTTAAATAAAACACATCGTTGTTCCTTTTAAACCATTTCAACGATCCCAGATGAAGCATTTAATGTGAACAACCGATTAAAGGCTCCTTAAATCAACAGATCTCCAACAGATAAAGATATAAAATGATTCTGATTGGTAAGAAATCACAGTTAATCTGACGTCCGGGTAATAGCGGAGCTAGATCATAAGGCGACTTGCTATAAATAATATTATGGATAGAAGTCTAAAAAGAGAAATTGATGTTATAGCTGGTAGTAGCTTCAAGCAGGATATTAATTTCCAAAATTATTACGATTTTATTTACTTTTTAACAATTAATTTCCAAAAATTTTTTTTTACCCCTTCCTTAAGTTAAATTTTAACGAGGCATATGGGATTTGCTAAAGGGGGTTACGAACATTCAGAAAAGAGGATTTAATTCATTTCAAGTGACTAAACCTATAGTACTATTTATTTTAAAGCACAAATAAGCAAATATGTATAGTTACTGGACGGTTTATATAGTTCTGGTTCAGTGGTAGCACAGGATTAAAGATGACCAGAAACATTTCCTCTCAATGAAAATTATATTTATTTAAAACACAATCTAATTTTTAAGGTTTATGTGTGCAATGTCCAATATCTATAATGTGTCCAGTAACTATATGGTTTACCCTATTCAAGTAACAAAAATTTGTTTGTTAGAATATTTCTATTACATATTATGTAGTGTAGATTGTAATTAATAAAACTCCAAGTGGCAAAAGGCACACAGTGCTGACGGATGATTACATCAGAATAAAGAGGCCTGTATGAGTTCAAAATACCTCTGAGGTTGAAATTTAATTTTAAATTAGTGATGTTGATGTGAGAGATAAAGAGATCAGGACAACCGAAAAAGTTTCAAGACACCGAATTACAAGGGTTATTGGACGAAGATGAAGACGCATTAAATGCTGATCAACCAACAATTTCGAGATTTAACATCCCATGGGAAAGATTTAAAATTCGGGAAGTATTGTCTGAGAGATAAGTAGAAAGTCGAAAAACGACCATTGAAATGTTGCTTCAACGACACGAAAAGAAAGTCCTTTGCACCAAATTGTGACTGGTGATGAAAAATTGATTTATTTTAAAAATTTAATTTAAAAAGATAATGGGTTGATCCAGGCCAACCATCAACATCTACTGAACAACCAGATCGATTTGGAAAGAAGAGAATGCTTTATATTTGATGGAATGATAAAGGTGTGCTGTACCTAGTGCAACCGTAAATTCTGATCACTACCGACAACAAATGATCAATTTTAACAATGCTTTGATCGAAAAATGACCAGAATGGGTTAGAAAAGACGGCAAAATAATTTTACTCCATGATAACTTTCAGCCTATGTTGAAATCAATTGCGCTTTACCGACCGCTTTCCTATCGTCAGTTTCTGTAGCTAGTCTATATGTGATATATTGTTGTGATATTTCTTAATTTAGGGGTGCAGGCGGATGAATAAGGTAGTAATTTAATTTCATTTGCATTAAAATCAGTAGCCAGTTAATTCAACTGGTATAAAAAGCGATATTTGCATCAGTTTAACAAAAACCATCAATTTGTGACAGAACCACACATAAAACTAACACATTGAGTTTGTTTGCAAAGTACAAAATTTGTGCCGCGTCCTGTGTATAATTTTCTACATGCTGAATAGTGCCAGAGTCCTAAAAAACAAAGCATTAATAATATTTCAATGCGTGTGCCAGTGAGGGCTTTATGCAAAGAAGAGTCGATTTCGCTCATAAGAATAAGTAAAAATTCCCACTTCAAAAAACCAAATTTGAATATGGGGGAACGAGGCCAGCAAGAAAAAGGAGAAGAGCAGGCAGTTCTTTGGTGGATCTCAAATTGGGAACTCGTGCGAGGTCTCTTGATCCAAAACTCAGAGAGAAAAATTTGCGAATTCACATAAGTGAATAATTTAGCGAGAGTCTTGTAATTACGTAGTAATTAACTACGTACGGCGTGTAATTAGTGAGAATTGTGTAACGCGAATGCAACGAAGTATTTGCCAATCAAATACCTGTAAGAAAATTAATTAAAAATCGTACACGTGTGCTTTGAACATTTGAGGTTAGGCGCATGTTTGGTGTCCAAAGCGAGATTGATAATTAAGAGATCACTTACCTGGGTGTTGTCTAGAACTATTGTTTAATTAACAATTAAAACGAAGATTTGGTCTGAAGAGGAAAACGAACTGAATCGACTTTTTTACACGATTATTTGTAACGGAATACCGGCGACATTTATAGCAAATCCAGACTCCATAGAAATGAAAACATGGTTGCCATCGCACAGTAGCATAATTTCCAGTGGCGTACCGAATCGAGTTCAGATTTACGAGTTTGAAAATTTACAAGGTAGAATTTTGATTTATTCTAATAAACTCAAAACAAAACGACAAATTGTGTCTTAAATGAATTTATTAGAAAATTTTGTATAATTGTTTTGAATGTTACACATTATTTACACGAATAATTGAATATCCAGGTTCAGCTTCTGTTTATGAAGAAATTACATGTCGCTTGGATTATCAATTATTACATTATTTCACACATTTGGTTCGTGGCAGATTTGTTGCCAATTACAAATTGATGCAAAGTTTCGCAATTGGGTATTTTATTTAATAAATAATGTTGACTTCAAATTGCTGCATTGTTATTTCGTCTGTTTGAATCCACTGGCCCTTGAGAAAGAGAGGAACTCAGGGTGGTAGGTAAGTAACCTCAGCTCGGATTTTTAAAATTTCCACTGTCAAGAATCATTAAAAACGGTACAAAAAGCTATTATAAAACAAAATATTTGCGAACCATTGTAAATAGGGCTCTAAAAGTCAAATTTTCAAAATTTGTATTGTCCGATGCAGTCTTACGAGTTAGAAACGGTTTAGAACATTCCATTGGCTGCCGAAACCCCGCCTCTAACATATCCCACCAAAAGCTTATATAAGGTGTGTACTTCATAAAATGCTCTCAGTACATACTGGCGATCACAACAATGTGTCGTGTGTTGAGCGTTAAAAAACAGTTCTTTTTAGGGCCAAAAATACTTAGAAAGGGTTACGGTTTTAACGACGTTGAATCTCGCTTTTTTTTGAAACTCTGGCGGGGGTGGTTGTGTTGCCGAAATGGGCCTTTCGCGCGCTACGCTGCGCTACGCTGCGCTCCGCACGCTACAGACCCATTTTTCGGCAACACTAAACTCATTAAAAACATCCCTCTAGGGTGACCCAACTCGGCACATTGTGCTATTAGCAAGGGGTAAATCTCGCTTTTGTTATGCATCTCTGGCGGGTGTGTTTGTGTTGCCGAAATGGGCCTTTCGCGCGCTACGCTGCGCTCCGCACGCTACAGACCCATTTTTCGGCAACACTAAACTCATTAAAAACATCCCCCGAGGGTGATCCAACTCGGCAAATTGTGCTATTAGCAAGAGGTGAATCTCGCTTTTTTTTGCTGCAAATTTAAGCCAAAAATACGTTGAAAATGTGAATTTACCTCGACATTAACTGTACGATGAATTTCCCCGTGTTTTTTAGTCAAAAATACCCCTAAAAAGTGAAATTATGTCGATGTTAACTGCGCGACGGACTAGGTACTACTGGGTGCGTAAGCGAGCTCCGGTACACATACATACATACATAGCATCTCTGAGTTAGAGCGTCTTGGAACCGCAGGTTCCCTGAGCTCTTTAAACATCTCTGGACCGTCACGTTGATAACGAACAGGCCGGCTGATTAACAGCCGGCGAGCGGTGATCGAGCGCAAGGCCTGAACGCGCTCGAAGTTTTGCTGAAAAACGCGAGTGGCATTAATTTCAGCCTTCGGGGGGCGAGCTCCGGTTTTTCCAAGTGTTAGAGTAACTCACACCACACGGACTGACAACAGAATGACTGTGAAGTTTGAAAATCGAGCTAAAATTGGCAACTTTAAAATCGATTATTGGCCAAACTAATCGATATACGACTTTCATCCTCACCTTAATCGCTTCGTCTATATTTTTTCTATCTAAATCCGTCGAGTTTTTTTTAATAAATTTAATATTCTCGAGCTGAGCCTACTTACCTGCTACCGAACTCAGCTACCGGCGTGAAACTAGTACAGCGGCCTTTGAGGTAGTTTTTGATATTAAAAATCATAACAATATATATAGAGCTCTCCAGTGCAACTGATTTACTATCCATAAAAGGCGGAATCGGTAAGCCGAAACAAATTGTATCATATTTTCATATTCCAAATAATTAATGAAGAAACTTCTTTTACCCTCAGGTAAAAACCAAATGAAAATCGATTGAGTTGCGATTCTAACCACATTTAATAAAAAAATTGACTCAAAAAGTACGTGCTCCTAATTATCCAGGACCATACAGAATTTATACAGCTCAAAGTTTCGATCATTCACCAAAATAACAATCGATGATCATCTAATATTAGAAAATGTGGTAACTTTTTCCAATAGTCGACCGAATTTTCGAATTTTCACCATGAGGTCGTAGTGTCTCAAATCTCAAAATTCGCTTATTATTCAACTTTATAAACTTCTCGTCTATAGGAATAACACCACAGAATCACTCTCTTAATTCCAGAATTTAGTTTGATTCAAGAAAATCTCAAATATTCGCAAACTAAAGACGGACAAAAATCAGAACGTCCACCTTCCAAGATGGTTTCCACCGGAAGCCTCGCTGAAAATGAAAAATTTCCCCTTATAATTCCTCGCTGGTAAATTTAAATTGCACTATTTTACACCTTCACATTTCAATTTACTCTAGGTACCGGAACAAGAGAAAAATCTATCGCAACAATTAATACTTCAATTGCTTAAAATTTACAGAAGCGTCAACCATTCAATTTTAATCAAATAATCTGTCGATGATGGAGCCTCAACAACATTGAAACTTGAATTTAGAAAAATACTTCTTCAAATAAAATAAATTAAAATTTCAGAGGCTCCGCTTAGGATGGATATCTACCGATGTTTATCACAGAAAATTGAAGACGACAATATATTGTCATGTATCATTTTGGATGCAGAAGTGTAGACTTAGATGTTTTATTTTGAAAATATTAAAATTTGAAAAGCGCGTTTAATCGAGGTCGCTGCGGAGCGAAAGTTCAGGCGCAAAGAATATGGTGACTTGCGTGCGGCGTCCAAGTTGTGGACGGCCGTCTTTGATTTTTGTGCAGAATTTGAATTTGAAAAATAAAAGAAGTGAAACAGTAGACAGTGTTTTTTTTATGATTTTAGAAAAAATTTGACGAGACAATCCGATTAATTATAAAGTAGCAAAGTGGAAACTTTTGTTATTGAATTTATATAGTATTGAAAGTATCGAAGGTCAATAATTGATAAGGCCGGCTCTGATAAAAATTCGTAACCGACTTGAACTAGCGGGAAAGAAGAGGATTTTCCGCCCGATTTGAAGGTAAATGAAGGAGTTGAATTTAATTTACCCTGATAAAACGAAGGAGTTCTTCTTGGGGAGTTTCAGGGTGGAAAATTACACTTCAATATAATTATATAGAATGGTAGGTATATCAAACTCTTTCATCCATTAATAAATTATAGAAAATACTTAAATGTATACAAGCTTTCAATTCAATAAATTACAATTTCAGCCATTTGAACTTACTAAAAATGATAACGAATACCTGTGCTTTTGACAGTATTTTGCAGTGCTTTCTAACGATGTCTTTCGATGGGAAAGATTTTTTAATTTCCACTTCCCATCATAACGGATAAGAATGAAAATGGTATCAATTTGAAGAGATTTTTATTCCGCTTCTAAAGATAATACAGTCTTTGATCTAAAAGGTAACTAGCCTTTGTATCCAGTTCTTAGAGCCAGGGATCGGATCAATCACATGATATTCGTTATCTAATCCGTTTGAGTCTATAACCGGGGTTAATCTTGAGAATCAATACTTGCGATAGCATAATTCTAGCTATGCATTTCTAGATTTTGAAGATCTATTAAGGTTAGAAGTATATCGCAATCTATAACCATTTACCCATAAAAACAGCGTGATTTTTGAAACTGGCGCGGTGAGACAGCGCTGATCTTGATATTTTTCCGATTACCTGATATCTTTCGGTGCAGCTACTCTTATTAATATATTGAACTTTTGAGTGCTTACCATAAAGAGCAACTAACATGAGCTACCTTCTATAGCTAGCTTATAGATGGTAGGAATCGAACGACACTAGCGCGCGTCTCTTCTGTTTCAAGCTCTGCATTGGAAATTCGGAAGAGTAGTAGAATTACATCTTGGTTCCTACGAAAAAATTCGTGTGGTAGTAGCTTACTCAAGATAGCAGTTGTTGAAATAAAACAATTTGTAGCAAATAATATTTTAAGTTTTATGTTAAAAGTTCATAAAATTCGACTTCAGGCAATATTGTAAAAGTACCCATAAAATCTACTTTGCTACTTTTGTCTGTTTCGCAACAAAAGTAGTACATTTAGCAGTAATTACTGATTTAACATCTGAAGCTTTCATAGCAGTATTAAAAGATTTTGTTTTTCACGTGATGTGTATGAATTTTATTCTGATAATATTATCAATTTTACTAAAATAAATTTCGACTAAAAGGTTTGTTCGAATTACATAAGAATAAACTGTTTAAATACTTTAGATATCAAGTGAATATTTCTTACATCTAAATGTTCACATTTTGGAGGCTTGTGGGAAGCATCCGTAATATCATTCAAATTACATGTAAAACGCACTGTTTTCTTACTTATAATAAATTTATAAGTTTGTCACACTTTAAAGTATCTTTAAAAGTGTAAGGTTAATTTGAATATATTTAAAAGTATAAAATAAATTTCAAAGTCCTTCAGTTTAAAGGAAGAAATTTGTTTTACGTTTATTAAACTTAGAAAACTGCAAAGTTTCAGTTGCAAATATGTGGAATAGGATTGAAATCTACACATAGAAAATAATACTACACCTTTCCTTCTAAGGGTATCATCATGAATTGTATATAGAGAAATGCCGAATCCTTTGCAACCTTTGATGTAATATAAAAGTAAGGATAACTTTCACGTTTTGACATTCGCATCATGAAGGGTTGTACAGTATGTGATAAATATACACGAATGACGAACATTCTACTAATACACGCATCTTGTGGAAGCGGCTTGAGAAGCACAGAGCAACTGGCATTTAGATGACATAGGTAAGATTTACAATTTCTTTCTTCTACCCAATATTTTATTGACAACTTATGTAATTAGTCTGAATAGCGTTATTCAACAAGGTTTTAAACTTTTATTTAAGGATGTTTATCAAAACTAATTTGAAAGTGTTGTCTATAAAATAGGTATTCTTTGTGATTGGTTCTTATTCGGGCCGTATGTGGCGGCCGATTTGAGAACAATGAACACTAAACTCGGAGTCCATCAGAGCTATTGCACACAAGGGAAATTCGGCATTCATGATGTGATTCGCGCTAGTTGCCGGCATCAATAACTGTATGGCGGGTGCTAGGCACGCTGTGCTTTCACTGCAATCATTCCCTGCCAACGATATGTACGTACTAATGCCCAAAGGAGTCACTATATTCATGCTTTGCAACTATTGTATTATTATAAATAATATCCTTGATGAATCTACTGCGACACTTTAACTAGTTTAACCTAACTTGATCAACTAATTTTAGTTATTAATATTAACAAAAGTAGGAAACTTTCCTAAGAAAAATATTTTAAAATTATAATGCTATCATTAAACACTATCAGATTCCACATATTATATTAGTCTAAATACATCTTTTATTGCAATCTTCCAATCTAAAGTTTGGAACAAGAAATAACATTTACTTTATTATATCAGCCAGCTTCACGAATCACTTCCCTTTAATAATATTCAACTTGTGTTAATTAGTTGTTTTCAATTACCGTAGCTAATTCTCCTCTTAGTACCTGTCAATTGTTTAACGTTTCAATCTAGTACACGCATATAATAATTTAATGTGGTAATTACCATTTCAAAAATATAATACATTTCGAACAACTATAAATGTAACACTAAAACTTACTGCAAATTAAATTAATAGCAGAAAATGCAAAATAAATTAATATAATTTATTATGGAAGCACAAGATAAGGACAGCTGAATAGACATAATTGAAAAATTAGAGGTTACATTTCACACCATTTAAATAAACGAAAGGGGATGTAAGTAAACCGTAATACCTAGTTTAGGAATCTGGAGTATCAGGCCTGGTCAACAAAACGGTTAGGCCTGTATTTAGAAAGGTCTATTTAGAAAGTGGGGGACACATAATTTTGCAAGTCCTTATTATGCAAGCGTGTACTGTTAACTCCATGCCCTTGATCCGTTGTTCATATTTACACACATTGTCGGTTTACAAGCACATAAAGTACATAGCCAAAACTATCCTACCAATTAACATATTATTATATAAATATCAAAAAACTTCCTTAGTAAGGATACATCATATTCTACGTTACGATCCTTGCTCGATGAGGCATTTTGAAAAGCGCAGAGGAACAAATTTCCGTCCCAATGCAGTCGCGCGATTCAATGTAAGCTTGTATTGCATTCCACTATTGCGCGTATCAAAACGTGCGTAAAACGCCTCATCTGGACAGGATCTACGTCACACTGCCAACCACAACCCCTAGGGTGCTATCAATCCATCGGTGTTACGTGAGGTAAACTCATCTGGTTAAACTATTTTAAACTAAAATTGAGACAAAATTTTCCCACTTCAATTCAAACAGGACCTACATAATATTACAGCGTGTCAACAACTGTCATAATTCCTTTTACACTGGTAAATTCTTTATATGCTTTTGCACGGAGAAAGAAATTGGCGGTAATGTCAGATTTCAGATTTTCAGATCTTCCCCTCCATGGTTGCATCTCTTCTGGTCTTTTTGGGACTTTTTCTTTTGATACGCTGGAGTCTTTACTTCTTCACAAGAAGGCACCAACTTCCAGCTTTATGTCCATCTAGTCCGCACACTACGCAGTGCGCTTCCTTTTTCTGGACATAGGAATGTTGGCAGACTCTACATCACCGTCAGCACTTAGCTTCACTGGTGTTGTTTGCTTGACCAACCTATCCTAGCCCGTGGCCTCTCTAACCTCCTGGTCGATGGACCAGCATCTCTTGAAAGTTTTTATTATCCTAACTAGCTAGAAAGTCTTCTACACATCTCCAGTCAAGGTCCTACAGACGTCTGCGTACTTTCGCGCGCAGTTCTGGAGATCTGGGAAGCATGAGGGCATTATTGCTTCCTGGCGAGAAAATGCCAGCTCCAAAACGAATACCATAATATAAGCTTTCTAAGCCATCTCAACCCTACACAACCCCTTCAACACTTGGCCAATCTCTACTCTGTTACTCCCACCACACTGGGGTTCTTTTATACAGTCACTACTGGCTTTTGCACTGTCTAACCTCTTGAACGGAGGACCAACATCTCTTGGAAGTTGTAATCCAGCTAGGAAGTACTTCTCCTAGGTCTCCAGTCCAGATCTACCGTAGACACATGAGTACCTTCGCTTGTGGTTTACCTTGCATTTAAATATCGGTCCGGATATCAGTTTCGTTTATCATGGTTACATTAATTAACAGTGGGGGGAGATGAGCAGGTAAGCCTCTGCTGGTAAACTTGCCTCCATTTTGGAAGTTACCTAATGTTACTCCGCCATTATTGGTATCTATTATTTCATGAAAGAAAGGGGGAGGCGCCAAGATTAGATTTGTTTTCATGAGGGGTGTAGTAACATGAAGTTTAGAAGCCACATTTTTGAGGGGGGTAAAACAGCAAAAATGATGTTTGAAATTTTTTAAACTATAGGGTGTTTTTTTAGCTGCATGAGAACTTCAAAATGAAATAAAACATTAAAAACCTGACGGAATGTTTTGGTTATAATTTTTTTATGAAAGTACAGTTAAAGGCATTTATGATTTGAACATGACTTCCGGCATGTGACCACCACGACTAATGGTTACGAAGCGCATCCGTTCAGTCCAATTTTTGACCACTTTTTCCAATATTTCTGGCTTTATTTCATAAATGGCTTGCTGAATATTAGCATCCAATGCTTCTAGAGTTGTTGGTTTGTTAGCATAAACCATGGATTTAACATACCCCCACAGAAAATAATCTGGAGGTGTCAAATCACACGATCTTGGAGGCCAATTGATAGGACCACGTTTTGAAATAATGTTGTCACCAAATTGTCCTTTCAATAAATTGATGGTTTCGTTGGCTGTGTGGCACGTAGCACCATCCTGTTGGAACCATAAGTTGTCAATGTTTAGCTCTTGAAGTTTTGGAAACAAAAATGTATTGAGCATGTGTCGATATCTCACACCATTCACCGTAACGGTAGCTCCTTCCTCATTTCGAAAGACATATGGACCAATGATGCCGTTGGCGTGTATTCCACACCAAACAGTCAATTTTAATGGATGCAATGGAGTCTCAAGATAATGTCCCGGATTGGTCTCACTCCATATACGGCAATTTTGTTTGTTCACATACCCATTTAACCAGAAATGTGCCTCGTCACTGAACAAAATTTTACGGTAAAAAAATGGATCCACTTCCAATTGGTTGTGAGCCCAATTTGGTAGCGTTGTTCAATGGTCAATCTATGCATTAACAAATGCCAAATCTTGCTAAACACAATGTCAAAAAACTGTTTCCATAGCAATCTTGATTCAATTGTTATCCCTATTGAAAGTTCTCATGCAGCTAAAAAAACACCCTATATATGTAGATTTATTAATTTAAAATTTGTGAATACTTCAAAAATAATGAAAAAGTTCTAAACCAAAACGGGTGATTTTTAATGATTAGTAAAAACAATTAGTAAAACAATAACAATTTTGTTGAAAATTTTTAAAACTGTAAATATTGTCGTATACCATTTGACACAATTAGCAGTACCATAATATACCTTGGGCGATGCTACTGAAAATTCTAACTTGTTTCTTCTCATTTATCTCTGGTGATCTATCATGGTTCTTATTTAGTTGCACTCCCAATACGTGAACTTTTCTACTTCTTCGAACTTATAGTTGTTTTCAATTTCTTGATCTTTCTGTCGTATGCTGTCTTTTCTCTTAAATGTCATGTATTTGGTTTTACCTTCATGTATCCTCAGTCCCATTTCTCTCGCATATTTTTCTATTTCTTTGAAGATCTGGATCATTGTTTTCCTTGATCTAACTATAATCGCGATATCGTCTGCATGAGCCATTTTTGCCATTCCTTCGTTGTTATCATTGCTCTAGTTCGCAATTTTCTTACTATCTACTCGATCACCTACTTTAAAATTTAAATTTTAAAGGGTCTGGCCGGTTAAGTATTTTAAAAATGCCTTTTTTGAATTTCACGATGGCAATTTTTTTCAAAGTTTGTTATGTAAAAAGACAGTCATGTACAAAATTTTAGCTTTTCAATTTACTTCCTGTGGATTTTAGAAGAAAAAAACTGCTTTTTCACATTTCTTCATTTTTCTTGTACTAAAAGATATCCGAAAAATCTCAAAAAATTCAGAAAAATCAAAAATCACGTAAGAAATATGAAAATAATTTTTGGAATTCCTTCACAGTTAAAATCAACGAAATACGAATTTATCAACTTTAAAAAAAATTATTTAACCATGGGGGAATTTTCCGACTAGAACAAGAAAATTTGACAAAATTCTACTTTGGAATCCCTACAAATTAAAAAAAAAATCATCTCAAAATTCCACCTGCAACACTATCAAAATTGCAAAATTCTCTTCAAATTCAATTTCGCAAATTAACATCAGCTGAAATTCTCGATTTCCCAGAATTACCAGATCAGTAATTGAAGATTCTCTTCACTGGTTCCTTCCAACTACCCCAAGCTGTATCCTATCTGATCGAAATGATGGATGAAGATGAAAATATTATCATGAGTTATTTAAAAAAACTTGAAAAATGAGAGTAATTCCATCATTCAGATTCTCGTGAGGTCGAGACATATCAATAGCAAGACATATAAATGCTACATCGATTATGCTCGGAATTCACAAGGTCTTTCAGGAATCCGGTGTTACGTTTGTGATTGTCCAAATAGTCAACACACTGTCGGATGCTGCTCGCAAATCGTAGCCGTGATTTTTTATTTAGCAAATTCTCGATATTTATCCAGAATTATAAGGCCAGTCGCGATTCTCACAAGACTGTTTGGTGTGGAAGAAGTGAATGCAGTCATTAACAGTGACAATGAAGAAGATTAATGTGGATTGGGCTTCAATTAAAAGGCTATGCAATGACTGAATCCTCAAAGTTGGAAACCACACTTTTCCAATTCGCTTTTATTTTGATTGTTACTTAAAAAATTGCACAAAACTTTTTCTTTCGCAAAAACAATGCGGTCTGTGTCCAATTTTGCATTTTTGATAGTGTTGCAAGTGGAATTTTGAGAATTTTTTTTTTAACTTGTAGAGGGATTCCAAAGTAGAATTTTGTCAAATTTTCTTGTTCTAATCGGAAAATTCTACCATGGTTAAATAATTTTTTTTAAAGTTGATAAATTCGTATTTCGTTGAATTTAACTGTGAAGGAATTCCAAAAATTATTTTCATATTTCTTACGTGATTTTTGATTTTTCTGAATTTTTTGAGATTTTTCGGTATCTTTTAGTACAAGAAAAATGAACAAATGTGAAAAAGCAGTTTTTTCCTTCTAAAATCCACAGGAAGTAAATTGAAAAGCTGAAATTTTGTACATGACTGTCTTTTTACATAACAAATTTTGAAAAAAATTGCCATCATGAAATTCAAAAAAGGCATTTTTAACATACTTAACCGGCCAGACCCTTTAACTTAAATTTTTTTAATCTGTCAAAGTAGCTCATTGCAAACTATTGGTTTTCACGCAAAAACAATGGCATAAAATCTAAACAAGGCAACTAAAATTTTTTAAATTTGGGTTATTTTGCATTTTATTATTGAGTTTCTAACAGTAATTAAAGAACAAAATATCAAGTGTTAGGTATCTTCAGAAGCGCAATAAAAATATCTTTAAATTGATACCATTTTCATTATTATCCGTTATGATGTGAAGCAGGAATTAAAAAAAATCAATTTCCTATGTTAATTTCCTATGTTCGCTCGGCGGCCGGTCACCCGGTATGTATATGAGCCAATAGAATCTTTTACGCCACTTGTAAAAGTTACTCCTCTGTAGTTCCGGCAGTTTTCCATATCTTCCTTCTGTCAATATCGTTTCCACCTCATTGAATGTTGGTTCCATCACTGTTTCTCCTTAATTTCTTTATCCCGTTCCTTCTGTAACATTTACTTTGTTATACTGATTAGCAGCTTTTGAAAGTGTCTCTTCCATATATTTGTTTTCACTTCTTCCGCATTGTTTTCCTGTCGTCCGTTCTCGTCCTTCATGGTTCTAGTCTTTACGCTGCCTTGTTTTTGCTGTTGATTCAAAGGTAGAATATTTTATTGTTATTTCTTTTGCAATCTTCTTCTATTTCATTCATCATTATCATTTTACAGATTCTCTCTTTCTCTCACTGTATATATTCTGGTCTTCTTCCCTTTTCGTTTTCGGCCATATATATCAATCTCGCGTTTCTCTTGCTTTCTGGTTTATCTCCATATTCTTCATCAAACCACTTTTTAGCGTTGGTTCGTTTTTTGAATCCCACTGTTCTCTTAAGCCGGAATTCCACTGAGGCAGTGTTGCCGAACGAAATGAGGCATGCTACATTAATTTAATTAACTTAATTAACTTAATTATTTAATTTATCATTATTTATTCGATTATCTTTATAAATACTTATTCTATTGTTCCAAATTACCAAATTACCAAATTATGGTATTCTTCTATAAATGAAGCTGTTATCTCATTATTTCACCCCATTGATAACACGAGAAAACAAGTAGCATGCCTCATGTCGTTCAGTGTTGCCTCAGTGGAATTGCGCCTTTAGCAGTTGTCTGCAATACCATTTTATAATATTCTCCAATTCTTCGTACATGTTTTGCTCTACTTCTATGTTAACAATTGATCTGTTCATTTCTTTTACATATTAGCCTTTAATCTTCAAGTTAGCAAGTTTTTCTAGTAATAATTTTTATTGCTTTTTTCTCTTTTTTTGTATAACCTTCGTGGGCTACTCTTGCGATTACTAGGTAGTGGTTAGAGTCTATATTTGTTCCGAGGAAAATTCTCACATCTTTTATAGCTGTTTCTCGTTTTCTTGATATACATTACATACATATTCTATCTGATTTCCTTCCTGATAGTTGTTTGTGCTCGGTTTCATCCCTATTATTTTGTGCATAAATTTTTGTGGTTAAACTTTGTACTGCTTATACTCATATTAAAAGATGTTACTATGTTGCACAGTCGATGTCTATTGTCATTAGTTTTATTCTGGATGGAAAAGCCTGCCATTCCACCCAGCTAATCCGTTCTTCCTATGTGGGCGTTGAAGTCTCCCAAGATTATCAGCGTATCATGCATGTGTATAGCTTCCATTATCTTTTTCAGTTCGTAGTAAAATTGTTCTTTTATATCATCGCTTTTATCTTCAGTTGATGCATATTTATTTATTATGCTCATATTAAATTGTTTTGAACTTATTCTTATGTATGCGATTCTTCTATTATTTATTGGTTTGAATTGTATTATGTATCCCCTCAGATAATTTCTTACAAGGATACCCACCCCGTTTGCTCTTTGCTTCTCTTCTCCCGAGCATAGGAGGGTATATTCCCCTACATCTTCATACTTCTCCACTATCACTCCATCTCGTTTCCTGGACGGCTGCTATATTGATTTGGTATTTCTCTAACTCTCTTGCTGTTTCCTACAGTTTTCCTTTATTTAGCATCGTTCTAACATTCCACGAGCCCACTCTCCATATTCCAGATCCTCTTTCCTTCTCTGTCTCGCAGTTTTCTCGCTATTTTCATTTAATTTCCTATTCATTATTCTTTTCTCTCCCTGGTACGTACCATACGTATATATTGATCGCGTTCGAGCATTACGGAGCCGGAGCAATCGGAGCAGAAAGTCGGGTCAGCATCAGTGCCATGTAACGGATTTTTGTTGAAACAAAAAAATGTTGGAAAATATAACCTTAAATTTAAAAATTATTGACAGTCTAAAAATGAATATGCAAGCAATTACGAACCCGAGCATACCCGAGTCATTCGAAGCAGAAAGTCGGGTCAGCATCAGTGCCCTCTAACCGTTTTTTGTCGAAACAAATAATGTTGGAAAATATAGCCTCAAATTTAAAAATTATTGACAGTCTAAAAGTGAGTATGCAAGCAATACGTAAAATGTATTATTATTTATTACTTTTTAGTAAACAAAAGCTTATGCATTATTGAAAAAATTTCTTTAAATTTAAATAAATAAATCACCTCAGTAATATAATTTTAACATAAAAGAGCGGATAAAATAATTCAAATAAGTAGGTTTTAAAATTAAACGCAAGAGCACGAAACGCACCAATCTGTTTCAACAAAAATCCGTTATATGGCACTGATGCTGACCCGACTTTCTGCTCCGATTGCTCCGGCTCCGTACACTGAGAAAAAGGTTTGTTAACTATTAAGCAGTAGATTTATTTGAGGTAGTTTATTTAATATAACATTCGGTATAATAATATTAAACGCGATAAGTTTATTATAAAATTTTTAGTAAATTTGTCTCAACATTATGCTTTATTTGATTATTTGGGCACATTGTGTTAATATTAACAAATATTCTTTTGGCAAGCAAATGATTTGTTAACTATGAATAATACTTGTATTGGGTACTAATTATAATCCAGGTATTAGTAAAGTATATACCTGGGTAGTATACCTGGATCGTATACCTGCACAGGGTGTACTTTGTGTCATTTTACATACACACCTCCATAGGTGTGTGGTTACGATGGTTAGTCTCGCGCAACGTTCAAATAACATTCGTCACGGGTTCGAATCTTGGTCAGATCAGAAATTTTTAATTTTCAGATTCACAAGAGTTGATGCTACAATATTCTGAAGAAGGGCACTGATAGGAAAATATGATTAAAATAATTAAAATGATAAATAAAAAAAAATAATCCCAATCTAAAAGAAAGAGTCGAATAATATAATATGTTGAAATAATATTTTGTTTCTCTAACAATCCCATAAGTTAATAGTTAATAAATATAAATTTATATTTAATAAATATTTTGTTTCTGTAACACTCCCAAAACTTAATATTTAATAAATATAAATTTACTGTAAAGATATTGGTCAAACAAATGCTTTGTTTATATTAAACAAATATTTATTTCTCTCATTCCAAATCTACCATTTATTTACTCCAAATAAATTTTATTTATTACAAAGAAACCTTTTTCTCAGTGTAATGCTCGAACGCGACCATCCTGTTTTGCATATTTTGTTAGTTTTTTTATACCTCTTGCAGGTACCCGTTCTCTCTGTTCCATTTCATTATCTTTCCTTCACACATCATTTTCTGGTAGCTCATTTGTACCCTTTTTCCTGTTTTTCTTAGTCCTTCAGCGTGCTTTCTTATTTCAGACTGTACCTAGGCTGAGGCTAAGCTTCCTCTCTGTTGTTAAATCGCTGTCTATATATACCTTCTTGTCGACTACCATTACTTCTATCTTTGATTCAAACTTATCCACTTCCACCACCAAATTTTCCTTACTTATTTTGTATGCCGTTAACAATCTCTACGGCTATTTTTTGCTTTATAAATTCTTTGATATTTTCTTATAGTGTACTATTCTTGTCCGCTAACATATTCGTTCCCGTTATTACTAATTTAATTTCTTCTTTTTAGTCCCTCCTGCGACTCCATTTTAAGTTCCATTGCATTTAGTTTATTTTCAAGTGTTTACATTTTCTCACTGGTTCTTTCTCATTCTTATTTCCAGTTGGATTCAACTTGTTTCAAATGGTCTCTCAGCATTTTTATTTCTTCTGACTGCATTTCAATCTATTCATGAATTTTCTTAAAGTTTTCTCGCATTTCGTGTTTAACATCAGTTTTTTGATTTTCACTTGTTTTATATCCCTGCTTATATTCTCTATGAATTTTATGATTTCCTCCGTCTCGTCTTTAATCAGTTTGATAATTGTCTACCTGATTTTTCAATTTCTACTTCTTCTGGTCTTCTCCTTTCGATGTAATTGTCCAAACTTCTTGCGCTGTTTGCTTTTTGACGATTTTCTTCTTTCAGTTTTTCTCTTCTTCGTTTGTCTTTGCCACTCATTTAATATGTCTGGGTTATTATTATTTTATTATTGTTTGCTATTCACTTCATCGCCAATTGCTCTGTTGTGCTTCTGTTTCTCAGATTACCGCACTGAGAAAAAGGTTTCTTTGTAATAAATAAAATTTATTTGGAGTAAATAAATGGTAGATTTGGAATGAGAGAAATAAATATTTGTTTAATATAAACAAAGCATTTGTTTGACCAATATCTTTACAGTAAATTTATATTTATTAAATATTAAGTTTTGGGAGTGTTACAGAAACAAAATATTTATTAAATATAAATTTATATTTATTAACTATTAACTTATGGGATTGTTAGAGAAACAAAATATTATTTCAACATATTATATTATTCAACTCTTTCTTTTAGATTGGGATTATTTTTTTTTATTTATCATTTATCATTTTAATTATTTTAATTATATTTTCCTATCAGTGCCCTTCTTCAGAATATTGTAGCATCAAACTCTTGTGAATCTGAAAATTAAAAATTTCTGATCTGACCAAGATTCGAACCCGTGACGAATGTTTTGAACGTTGCGCGAGACTAACCATCGTAACCACACACCTATGGAGGTGTGTATGTAAAATGGCACAGGTACACCCTGTGCAGGTATACGATCCAGGTATACTAACCAGGTATATACTTTACTAATACCTGCATTATAATTAGTACCCAATACAAGTATTATTCATAGTTAACAAATCATTTGCTTGCCAAAAGAATATTTGTTAATATTAACACAATGTGCCCAAATAATCAAATAAAGCATAATGTTGAGACAAATTTACTAAAAATTTTATAATAAACTTATCGCGTTTAATATTATTATACCGAATGTTATATTAAATAAACTACCTCAAATAAATCTACTGCTTAATAGTTAACAAACCTTTTTCTCAGTGCGTCGCAGGTCTTCTTCGGACTTTTTGTTTCTCTCTTTTACACCTTTAATTTCACTTATGAAACGTGCCTATTTGTAAACAAATAATGCTCTTATACGCTATCGATACCAAAAGACATCGATTTATTAAGGTATCAAAAACAATTTATTTTATGTGATTGAAATTTTTTAAAAATGAATTATTTTGTAAATGCAATAAGCGGAGAACGATTTTTGAAATTAAAAGTCTCATTGCATAAACGAGAGAAAGCGGTCAATCGGAACTTGTAATTGCTGACATTTCAACAATGGTATAAATAATCTGTTGGGTCGTGTTAAGACAACATCTTTTTACGGAATAAAATATTGAAACTGTCAATAAGAATTTTATTGAAGAGTAAGTTTATTGCATCGCTCGGCGTATTTTATTGAGATACATTTTTTTGATTAAAAGTGCTCGTCAGTATATTCGCTGAAGTATTAAGAGAATAAAAGAGTCATAGCTAGCCGGAGCAACTATACAGTGTCTTTGCTGATCGTTCCTTTTTTTATCAATTCCTTTGATAATTCTCTGATAATTCTCTTCTCCTGATAATTCCCCGATTATCAATATTCAATATCAAATTATGTAAAAAATACGATTAGTAAAGTACAATACATTACTATTAAACATGTAAACACTTAAAAAATAGTGATAAAATTCAAAGCGCTTATTAAGGGTGGCTAGAAGCAAAGTGTGCGATAAAAAATTTGTTAAATATTTATGTAATTTGGTAAATACGAATTAATGATAAACTTGTGAATACCACAAAAATTGTGAAAAAATTGTTATTAAAAATTGGATAGCTTGAGGGGATTAAATTGTAACATTTTGTATAAAATTTTTGAAACTATGTATAGGGTGTTTTTTTTAGCTGCATGAGAACTTTCAATAGGGATAACAATTGAATCAAGATTGCTATGGAAACACTTTTTTGACATTTGTGTTTAGCAAGGTTTGGCATTTGATAATGCATAGATTGACCATTGAACAACGCTACCAAATTGGGCTCACAACTAATTGGAAGTGGATCCATTTTTTTTACCGTAAAATTTTGTTCAGTGACGAGGCACATATCTGGTTAAATGGGTATGTGAACAAACAAAATTGCCGTATATGGAGTGAGACCAATCCGGGACATTATCTTGAGACTCCATTGCATCCATTAAAATTGATTGTTTGGTGTGGAATACACGCCAACGGCATCATTGGTCCATATGTCTTTCGAAATGAGGAAGGAGCTACCGTTACGGTGAATGGTGTGAGATATCGACACATGCTCAATACATTTTTGTTTCCAAATCTTCAAGAGCTAAACATTGACAACTTATGGTTCCAACAGGATGGTGCTACGTGCCACACAGCCAACGAAACCATCAATTTATTGAAAGGACAATTTGGTGACAACATTATTTCAAAACGATGTCCTATCAATTGGCCTCCAAGATCGTGTGATTTGACACCTCCAGATTATTTTCTGTGGGGGTATGTTAAATCCATGGTTTATGCTAACAAACCAACAACTCTAGAAGCATTGGAGGCTAATATTCAGCAAGCCATTTATGAAATAAAGCCAGAAATATTGGAAAAAGTGGTCAAAAATTGGACTGAACGGATGCGCTTCGTAACCATTAGTCGTGGTGGTCACATGCCGGAAGTCATGTTCAAATCATAAATGCCTTTAACTGTACTTTCATAAAAAAATTATAACCAAAACATTCCGTCAGGTTTTTAATGTTTTATTTCATTTTGAAGTTCTCATGCAGCTAAAAAAACACCCTATACTATGTAAATGTGAATAATGAAAACATCTATTCGCAAAGAGGTGATTTTTGAGGGGGGTAATATTAACATTTTAAAAACAAATAATATTAAATTAATAATATAATCTGTATTTTCAACAGGCAAACTCAATAATAGGAAAAATAACAAGAAAACAAAAGCCACAAGGGAGAAAGCAAGAGATTGCAATAAAACAAAATTATGTGAAGTGCAATCAACTTCATTTACAAAGTAGTGTAATATATAATATATTACAAAATTCATTTAGGATTGTTCTGTATGCTATAGTAGCATTTTTGATAACTTGCAGCTTCTTTATATGAATATTGCATAAATGTGATAGTACTGGCGTTGTTTCGCATTAGTATAATCGGGCTCTTGGCATGTACCATGTACGTTAGTTCTGCTGATAACTAGGTAAAATAGCTTGTTATTTCGACCATATCTTCTTTGATTCGCGAAGTTGATTTTGTTGCGGATTGTGGTGCAAGTAATTTGTATAAAAGTACAATGGATCCGTTATACTTTCGATATTTAAGCGATATAAACTTAAATGAGTTAAGTAGCACATTTTGATCGATTCCTCTTTTCGGATATGTTCCGCAATGAAAAGACTTGGCCATTGACTTGCAGTTCACGCGATCAACTGCGCATGCGAGGTACAGGGTTCATATCCGTGGAAGGATCAAACTTCCTTATGATTAATCTCCGTGCTTCGGAAGGCACGTTAAGCCGATGGTCCTCCTGGGTTAATGAATTGCCATCATTAACTTAAAAAACCAGGATATAGGCACATCTGAAGGTCAGTCTAGCAAGCTACCTAATGGATGTAAAATATTTATATGTTTCATAGTTCTCATAGTTTCTAACACTGCCAAGGAAACGACGCAGATGTTGGAAAATAAGAGGCCTTAAGGCCTAAACTAAAAGAGAAATTTCTAGAAAATTGCGTCTAGAAAAGGAAGAAGGAGAAGAAGATATTTTAAAAATTGTCTTTGTACTTTTTTCAGCTTAAGGAAGTGAGTAATATTAGATGCCAAACAAGGGATCCGTACTCCAAAGTACTTCTAATGTAATTAACTCTACGAATCGTTCAGAACCGTAAAGTTTGGTTTCCACCTATAATATTACGGGATTACCAATTTATTGTATTTAATTATTGAGTGTAAATCAAACTTTATTTTAAAACTTTTATAAAATGCTTTCCAAACATACAAAATAATTGTTTTATTTTAGACTTGTACTATAAGTTAAATAGTCAATATAACACCAGGCTCCGACAGGAAGGCCATTATACACATCCACTTTTAACTGCCTTAAGAAATCCTACCAGCTATATGGGATAAGCATTTACTTATATTGATTAATGGTACATACATATTATATATTATATCAAAGATTTAAAAATAATTCTTTTGTTCCTACATTTCATGATATAAAATACCAGAATAGAATAATAAGAGAATTGCAGTTAAATTTACGATATCGTTTTAAAAAATTCTAAAAATTTAGAAAAGCAATACACTAAAGTTCTTTAACCATAACATACTTATCTTTTCAGACATAAAACTTACTTTTTTATATTCTTTCTATGAGGACGTATGAACACGTACATGATGAGCATATAAAAATTTTTAAGTTAGCAAATTGTAAATCTATACTTACAGTACTTTTATTTCAAGCTGAGCCAAAATAATGGTTATTTTTTCATAATTAGTAATTTAAAAAGAAAATTATTCTAGCAATAATAAAAAATAAGTGTTACATTTAGTAATAGTAAATCAATATATTATTTCACAAGTTAATAACTTAAAATATATTAATTTATATGTATAACAGCCATATGATTAAAAATAAAATTATTGTCAAAAACAAATTTGCGTTTTACAAAAATATAATTTAAATCGATGTTACGAAATAAAGCGTTCGTCAACAATATTATTAAAAAAAAATTGAGTTTGAAAAGATTTATAAATAGAAAATCTGTAAAAAACGTAATTTATAAGAATAATCATGCAAATATGAATGATTTACAAAATGACTTTGTGAACGTCTTAAATCAATTATCAAGGCGCACAATTGAGCGAACAATCAACGCCTCAGAAAAGAGAACACAAATGTGCGTTAATGAAAACGGTGCTTTATTCGAGCATTTATTTTAAAAAAAGATAAATTACAGTTAATATTTATGAGTTACTTAAATATTCTGATTTTATTTTGTTTTATTTGGTTGATATATTAGTACACCTAATTAATACATACATAATAATTGATTACTTTTAATTAAATTTTAACTAAAATTTTTATTTTAAGTTTCAATTAATTAAGTTATAGTAATTTTGTTAAATTGTTATCACTGGTTAATTTATTTTTCCGAGTCACTTTCTAGTAAAACTCGCATATCTGGAAAATTATAGGAGCGTTCGTTTTTCTATTTTATAGCATTTCCGATTGGATTTTGCATTACTGCGAATTTATTAGCAGGATAATAATTATAATATATTATTACGTATTATTAATTCAAGTTTAAGTTAACTAGACTATCGTTTACAAATTGGTTATTACTTGACATGCACAAGAGTGTAATTAAATATTTTCACCTACATACTTTTATGACATTTAAAAATAAATTGAACTGATATTATGACATGTGTAACATTTCCTACTAGTTTACTTTGCAATTTAGCGCTTATTGAAACATTAATTTTAATTATCATCGACGGTGTGGAGTGATGTGATCGCTGGTTGAGTTACGGAGCGGAAATTCTGGGTTCAAGTCGCGGACTTGGCAGAATTTCTTAGCCCGGCCTTCCGGTGGACATCCACACGCTGTGGTGAAAAGTTGTAGTAAAACGAGTAGAAAAAGAGGATTAATCCACCTCGTGAAATGGATTTTAAAGACTTCAATAGAAGTGGCAATATTCCGACAGGAATGGAAAAGCCTTTGATCATTGATCATCGACAAATTTGATAGATTAGTTTAATTTGCGAGGTAATACTAGGCGTTAAGTTTATTTAAATTCAAGGTATTACTCTAGCGAAAAGCATTCAGTCAGCAACGCCACAAAATTATCGAACACGAGTTGGTCATTAGCAATGGCGGTGAACTTGATGTGTTAATTATTACCCAAGTAACACAAAACCGTCAAAAATGTACATATTCGGTACATATTTTTTCGTGACGATATTGTGACTTTTTGCCCATTTTGTCATAACTAAAATGAATGCATCGTTTATGTTCATATAGGTTACATAAATTTTCGTAACGATTTCGTAACGTAACGGCATTGATTTTATGTACATATTCTGTACATATTTTTTCGTGAAGATATTGTGACGATATTGTGACTTTTTGCCCATTTTTTCATTACTAAAATTTAGGCATCGATTATGTACATATAGGTTACATAAATTTTCGTAACGTTTCAGCATTGATTTTTCTGTTACTGTGTTGGTGCATCGTTTATGTACAGATTATGTATTGATATTTTATTATTACTTTTAAAAATTTTTAAGAATAAAAAAAAATTTAATTTCTGTAATTTCTTATTTAGATGCGATATACTTTTTACAGCCAATTTATTTAACATAATAATTATTATTAAATTATCAGTTTTAATTTAATCCATTTGTTTGCCATGCGCCCAGTGTATCTGAAAAATATCGTTAAATAATTATACTTATGTACTTACTAGAAAAATCCAGCCGAGGTGGGGTTTGAACCTAGGTTACCTTGATTGTGTCAGCGCCGTAGGCGTCGAGTTAACCTTCAGACCTACCTAGAGGTTACTACTATACATTTTATAGAATGCAATGTTTTGACAATTTTAAATTTTTTAATTTCGTAGTTTAAAATATCATTGTAAAATTAAAATAAATAAAATATTTTTAGTTTTAACATATGAAAATTATTAGTACCTATTTGAATTTAAAAAAAAATTGTTACGAAATGCAGAAAATGGAAGAACACGTGTGTCATAAATATTTTATTAGTATTATTCATCAATGAATTAATATGTTTTTAAATAATTCAATAAAAACGCGGTTAGTATAAAAATGAGGTGCCTAATCCGTACAAGATATGCAAATATTTTTTAGTTAATAAAATTTCAATGCATTTTAGATCATAATCGGTAAAGCGTCCACATCGTGTTACCGAAATTTGTTCCATTTATAAGAAAAACGTACAATCTTTTAATTATTATTACTTCAATATCATAATTATCAAATTATTTAAGTTAAAATTAGTATTATTCATCAACGAATTAATATATTTTTAAATAATTCAATAAAAACGCGGTTAGTATAAAAATGAGGTGCCTAATCCGTACAAGATATGCAAATATTTTTTAGTTAATAAAATTTCAATGCATTTTAGATCATAATCGGTAAAGCGTCCACATCGTGTTACCGAAATTTGTTCCATTTATAAGAAAAACGTACAATCTTTTAATTATTATTACTTCAATATCATAATTATCAAATTATTTAAGTTAAAATTAGTATTATTCATCAACGAATTAATATATTTTTAAATAATTCAATAAAAACGCGGTTAGTATAAAAATGAGGTGCCTAATCCGTACAAGATATGCAAATATTTTTTAGTTAATAAAATTTCAATGCATTTTAGATCATAATCGGTAAAGCGTCCACATCGTGTTACCGAAATTTGTTCCATTTATAAGAAAAACGTACAATCTTTTAATTATTATTACTTCAATATCATAATTATCAAATTATTTAAGTTAAAATTAGTATTATTCATCAATGAATTAATATATTTTTAAATAATTCAATAAAAACGCGGTTAGTATAAAAACGAGGTGCCTAATCCGCATACGATATGCAAATATTTTTTAGTTAATAAAATTTCAATGCATTTTAGATCATAATCGGTAAAGCGTCCACATCGTGTTACCAAAATTTGTTCCATTTATAAGAAAAACGTACAATCTTTTAATTATTATTACTTCAATATCATAATTATCAAATTATTTAAGTTAAAATTAGTATTATTCATCAATGAATTAATATATTTTTAAATAATTCAATAAAAACGCGGTTAGTATAAAAACGAGGTGCCTAATCCGCATACGATATGCAAATATTTTTTAGTTAATAAAATTTCAATGCATTTTAGATCATAATCGGTAAAGCGTCCACATCGTGTTACCAAAATTTGTTCCATTTATAAGAAAAACGTACAATCTTTTAATTATTATTACTTCAATATCATAATTATCAAATTATTTAAGTTAAAATTAGTATTATTCATCAATGAATTAATATATTTTTAAATAATTCAATAAAAACGCGGTTAGTATAAAAACGAGGTGCCTAATCCGCACACGATATGCAAATATTTTTTACTTAATAAAATTTCAATGCATTTTAGATCATAATCGGTAAAATAAAATAAAATAAAATTAAATATCATAAATAATTTTTATAATTAAAGTAAATTTATAAATTATAATATGCTGATATTGTAAATACTAATATGCATCAAATCGGTGAAGTGAAAATCGTACCCTGCAACTAATAAAATACCTGTACATATTGGACAATGAAATTATAGTAACAAAATTGTAATATTTTTACAGCACCGAAACGATACCATATAATCAAATATTATTTAGTTAATAAAATTTCAATGCTGATTCGTTACAGTAATTTGCTTCAAAAAAACGGTATGAAAATATATGCATTGAAACTGTACATAAATAGTACGGTGCAAATATGAACTAAAAGTTATGTGCCACTAAGGTACCATTTTGGTACATATTTTTCAGTTATGAAAAAATATGTACATATTCGTCATAAATCAATACTAAACTGGCACAAAACGGACATTGGTGTTACTTGGGTATGGAATATTAATGTGCCATTGGGATGCTTATTTGTCTAATTAAATGCCTTAATAAACCTTAAAAAATATATTTTACTCCCGACAATAACTTCGTACAGCTTTAATGGCTTAATATGTTGCTGATTAACTACAGATTATCTTTTTGCCTGAACAAGATATAAGGTATTATTATGAAGATATTCTAATGTCATTTTCAATTGGTAAAATTGAAACAGAATAGCCGTTACTAGAGCATAGTGGTTTGATATGTATTTTTTATGCAAGTTAATTTTGGAAAAGCTTTTTCAGCCTCACAGCTCGTTACTGGTAGGGGATCATATCTTTAATATCGTAGCTAGGTTTGAAAACACGTCTATCAAATTTCTTTAGTATATTAAATTTAACATCGTGCAACATTTTACTTGCTCTTTTTATAAGTTATATAAGTTATAATTATAAAATATTCTTTAGTGTTTGCAATGTTTCTTAATTCTGCACCTGTATGATTGCAGTAAAACTAAATATGAACTTCATGCTGCGATTGTGAATATCTGAGTCGAGTCGTTTCAAAAGTACCCGAACTACCAAATAAAGTTAATTTTCTTTTTTTTTTAATTAGGTAGCTGTTTGTTTGATTTTAGTTAGTAAGTAATATCTAATTATTCATTCCAATCCTGTAGTATTCGTGTGTTACCAGAATTTTAGGATTAAAATGCAATATTTAAGATATTAAACTTGCATTATAAATTGATATCCTCTTATGTTTAGGGATGACGCGCACTGCTCCTGAATTTGTTAATTCAAAATTACCCTTACTGTACTCATACTGTAATATCTTTAAGTTTATTTTCGTAAATTAATTGAAAACTAATAAATGTAATTTAAAAGTTGCTAATAAAGAAACGGCTGTAGAAATAAAAGATTAGCTTTTCAATATTACCAAACACCCACTACGACATTTCTATTTAAAAACACTTCCCTGTCAACTTTTTCAAATACACAAAGGAAATAAAGATCTTTATTGCGTTTTAAATATTAAATTTGAATTTCAAAATTAACTTGTTCAAGTTTTCCCCCAAAATGTTTCTAATAATGAAACTAATGAATTTATGTATTACCTAAATATTAAATTAAACCTACTGCACACCTCTTGAAGATGCCAAATTTCACATAAAATAAATTAAACCTAAGGCTAATAATTAATTCTAAAATCTACTGCTAGGTTATTAAAACCGGCCCAACAAGTGACTGGGGATTTGAACCTGTAACTACTTATTCGTAGTCGCTTACGTTATCGTAATGCGATTCTAACATCTTGGTTAATTGAAAGGATTCAAAAAATGTATTATTCTATTGCTGAAGATCAAAATGCGATGATTATGATGATCTGAGATATCCACCAGCATCATTTTGGAAAATTACAACAGGAAGCTGGCCTTTGCTATAAGACGACGCGACGCACC
Organism: Rhagonycha lutea; assembly: GCA_958510855.1. Lineage (NCBI taxonomy): Eukaryota > Metazoa > Arthropoda > Insecta > Coleoptera > Cantharidae > Rhagonycha > Rhagonycha lutea. Next base: position 8,529,641 of record OY294042.1, read on the forward strand.
CAGTCCACCGTATCGTACAGGCAAAACTGCATCCCGCATCAGACATTCAGACCCGTGGGACTTCTCATTGTTCTTTAAACTCAAAGTTTAAATACTTTTCTATTCATATTCCACTCATACTTTTCTTTTCTATATATTATACACAATTTATATACCATAAAGTATACATAAGGTTCCATATACTAAAGATTGCATCAGTCGAATAGCTACCTTGGTAGGCTGCTTCCAGAGGTATCTGGAAAGTTCACCGAAATTACAATTCACCCATAACACATTTAGACCTAATAAAAAAATAGATCAGCTTAGGACACTTACATTAAAAGAACCCGCGCCCGAAAAGAAAAGCAAAAGAACTTACAAAACACCGCACCGACCAGAAACAATAAAAATACTGAAAATAGGCGAGAAAGAAAAATGGACGAAATTAAAGAATTCATGCAAACCATAAGTATGGACGTAAAACAGATGAGAGCTGAGAACGCTGAAATAAAACAAGAAATTAGAGAAAATAATAAAAAGATACAAGAACAAATATAAACACAAGCGAAGGAAATGAAAATGATGAGAGAGGATATGAGAAAGACAAACAATGAATGGGAACATGATAAGTTAATGAAAGAGGCGAAGATAGAGAAACTTGAAAATAAACTGGAGACAACCAAACACAGAATAGAACTACAAGAGAGAAAAGAGAAGAAGCAAATTGTTGATTACAGGATTGTAATCACAATGGAAAAGAAAATGGAGGAATTTATGAGGAAAATCGTAGAGATAGAAGTGAAAGAGCTCCTATAATATAGGAGGCTAGAGGAATGTGATCGAGGTGGAAAATTGGAAAAGAAACTCGAAATAATGAGAAATAAATATAAACTGAGGCGACTGACAGGAGAGAAGATATTTATAGATAACGATTTAACGGTTAACGAAATAAAAATACAGGCACAAATAAGAGAAAATGCGGAAGAACTAAGAAGGGCTGGAAAGAGGGTCAAGATGGGCTACCAGAAACTGCAATACGATGATATAATGCTAAGATGGAAAAGAAAAGATAATTGCCTAAAGGAAGTACCAAAAACCTGATCGGGCAGGTAGCACAGTACAATGAACAGGATGAACGTGTGTCAAAACGGCGAGAAAATAAAATAAACAATTTCGAAAAGGCGAAGATATGGAAATTTGCGACATGGAATGTGTGAGGATTGAAAGGAAAGGAGGCAGAATTGCTATATGAATTTGATGAGAATGGACTCGATATACTAACACTAACTGAAAGAAAGAAAAAAGACATAGGAGAGACTATGCTGGGTGAACATCTGTTGATAGGTATATGGAAGAGTACCTGTGGAGGAGAGAGCTGATGCCGGTGTCGGATGTGTAATAAGAAGGAATGTAATAAATCACATTAGGAAGTGGGAAGCCCTAACCAAGAGGATACTGACAGTGGAACTGAAAAATGAGAAAGTCGAAGTAAATACTATAATTGCTGCGTACAGACCAAATGAAGACGAAAAAGTAGAGATGAAGAATAAGTTCTGGGATGAACTAGATATAGCGATCTTCTTCTTCTTCTTTTTCTTTAGGTATCTAATCCGATTCCCGATGTTGGCGATCCTCCTGGCTAAGCCAACAAACCAGGGATGGAGAGCTATACAAGCACTAAATAGTGTATGGTGGAGTAATGGAATTCGGAATACCATAAAGAAAAGGATATATCCGACAATAGTTGAGGGTATTGCTTTATATAATTGAGAGGTGTGGGATGTCTCAGTGAGAAATTGCCTAAAGTTACATGCCTTGGAAACGGATGCTCTCAGACGTAGCTGTAGAATATCAAAGTTGCAGCATATCCCAAATACTCCGATAATGGAGAAAATGAAGGTGGATAGCGACATCATAGATTGAATCGAGAAGAAAAAGATGATGGTATGGCTACCTAAATCGTATGGAGGAAGATAGATGGCCGAGAAAAGTATGGGAATGGACTCCTGGAAGAAGACAATGAAGAGGACGACCCCGAAGGACGTGGGCTCAAGGTGTAGGAGAAGCTCTGCAGAGTAGACGGCTGGTCCTAGAAGACGTCCATGACAGGAGCAAATGGCGCATTGGTTGCGAGAAACGGCGCACGCTGTAAAAAACTTGCTGAAATAATAAAAATTACAAATAAAGATGAAAATGGAAAAATGGAGAAAATTCTTACAAAATAGAACAGAGAATGCCTACGAACAATACAAGAAACAGAGAAGAAAGGTTAGAGATATTAAAGAAACGGCGAAGAAGAGATATTGGAGCGAATTTGGAGAAAGAATTGAAACAGAACTTGTTTTACAGAATTATGAAAAATATAAGAACTGAAAAAAGAAATCAAACGATAACAATAAGAGATGGAAAAGAAACCATACTGACGGAAGAAAGACAAATAATATAAAGATGGAAGTATTTCATGAAGTTACTAAACCGTACAGAGCCCCAAACGACATGAATGGGGAAAAATCAACTTCTGGAGAAAATAGAAGAAACAGAAGAACATGAGAAAGAGATAACAATGGAAGAGGTGAATCAAGCTCTTATGTCAATGAAAAATGGTAAAGCCCCTGGACATGACAGAGGGACAGTAGAGATGATGAAGAATATTGGAGTAGAAGGAATTAAACTGTTTTGGGAGATTTGTAACACAGTATGGAAAGAAGAAGTAGTCCCAGAGGATAGCCTAACAGGGGTAATAGTACCCATACACAAGAAGAATAACGTAAGGGTATCCTATATCCTTTCTAAAATGTTGTCTTTTTATAACATAATATCTAAATTTTTTAGACACAAAAAATGTATTAGACACTTTTAGCACTAAAAATATAAAATTGGCACAGATGTAAATATACAGAACCTTTCTGTTTAGTCACCTGAAGATGTTACAGTGTAACGAAATCGATTGTGAATAATAATTATACTTTCAGTATATTTACATCTGTGCCAATTTTATATTTTTAGTGCTAAAAGTGTCTAATACATTTTTAGTGTGTCTAAAACATTATGATATGTTTACTATCAAGTTGCACTATTCGGACCACGCTACTATAGATTATTGTCTTATTGTAGTTTCTGTTTTGTTTAACATATCCTTCCAACATATTTTTTCGATTTTGCCTAATTAGACTTTATATTTTTTATAATTTTTCTGCTTGTTTTCACAAATTTTATTTTTTTAATATTTTATAATTTTTTAAAAAGTTTCTGTAGGTTTCCGCTATTTCATTTTGTCACGATTTTCTATTTGCTACTTTTATTCTGGTTAATTCATAACGTTGAGTCCTTGAATAACTTTATAAGTACTATTATAATCCTAACTTATACACTTTATAATATCTTATGGAGAATATAGCACAAGCCACGCCACGTCACATCGGGGTATCATTTTAAGTTAGTTTTTAATATTTCTTAAATTTATAATCCTTTCAGTACCTTTTAAACCTCTTAAATTTATAATCCTTACAGTAAATTTGAATTTTTTCAAATTTATTTTTCAAAGTTTAAGTTGGCACCGCGTGTCACTAATAAACATTGGTAACGCTGTTTGTAACAGTTTTTATGAAATTTTTATTTTATTAACCTTTTACTTTCATTTTAAACTTCAAGTGCGAAGGTGAATCAAATTATATTTTTTATTCTGTTGGTAAGCTTTTCATTTTTTTCCTTTTTTTAAAATTGTTTTAATTTTTTCCGTTTGCGACTAATTTTTCAATTAATTTTTCATCTTTTCTTTCATTTTTTCTGGCCTGACACGCCTGATGATCGACAGAATCGTGAAACATCGATGTAGGGTATTTACCTTGCTATCTTCATTAATTGTACTATATTTTTCAACTTTTACAAAAAAAAACACCACGTTTTTGATCCCCCCTATTTACAGTTTTCTCATTTTTTCAAATATTCTGTTTGTACCTTGTCACAAAAAGGTTAAAAATGTTTTTCAACGTGTTTCTAAATAAAATTTTCTTGTATTATAATGTTGTTCTATAATTACAGTTAAAATCTAATATTTTAACATTTAGTTAAATTTATCTTTCAGTAGTACCTATTATGTTACCAAAAAAGATTTTCATTTTCACAAATTAATAATTTTCTTCACTTTTTAAAAAAATTTCAAAAATTACCCAACACTCATTTTATCTTATTTGGATGATTCCAGTAAAAAATGAAATCAACTCATATTTGCTACAATTACTCAAAAAATAGAACTTTGAAAAGCTTTACGATTGGTCAGAAAATGTTGGATTGAAATGTTTTTATTACGACAATTTAACGGGAAAATATCTAGGCATCTTTTCGATAAATTTATTTGAAAACTGAAAACTAATAAAAACAAAAATAAACTTAAAAAAAAGTGAACTAATTGAATGATGATGGAAACAAATTATAGGAAGAGCGGTCCTGATCAATATCAAGACCATATTATACTACATACCAATATAAAGAATTTGATGGTGGTAACGCATGGTTGGTAGATACAGTTACGGATTGTAGAAAATTTGCAAAATACCATTTTTTGATCGACCGACATCTTGAAATTATTGTTTTATCCAATCGGTGGATCCGGGAAAAGTGGTAAACCCCAGAGCCATGTCCACTAGCATAGCCTAAAAGCAAGAGCTGTCAATTTTATTATACTGTTACTAAATTAAACCGCTTCGGATGCCCAAAAGTCATGCTTTGAAAATTCGCAGACTAATAGATATTTTTTGGAAATGATCTCCTTCGACATGTGGGACTTTGGTAAAAATAACTTTCTAAAACTGTTTGATTGTATTAATTTAACGACTTAATTTTGCCGGCAGGCTTGCGGTGGTCTTGACGTAATGTACGCCGGTAGTTGGGAATCAATTCCAATAAAAAATAAATAATTGCGTTAATTTGAACATGTCTTTTGATTTTTTGATATTGCTAATAGTACTCGTAAATTGTTTTTCTATTGTAGCAAATTTAGGTTAATTTGATTAAGTGCAATCAGATCGAGTTTCGCCAATATCTGCGCAAATATTAAATCGCAAAGTTTTGTATGTATTAGAACTGAAGAAAATTTTGCAAAATAGTTAAATTTTTAGACAATACCTTTTTGGTAGGACAATTTAATGAGTATAGTAAACCATTTATAAATAATAAATGCTTCAATTTTCTACTTTAAATCGGATTAATTCAAGTTTATGAAGTACTCAAAAACCTGATTTACTATGGATTTCACGACGTTCGCCCGAAGTCTGTAAATGACAGATTTGTATTCACAAGGCAATTTGCTTTAGCATTAAGGTGGACGTCATTATACGTATTTCCACTGTGTCATGGAAAAATGTTACCACTAGGATTGTGGTATTCTATAGCAGTGATATTGGCAAGTAAACGTGAAAATGTAAAATTTACAATTACATGCAATAGAATTAGACATCCTTAAGGTATATATTTTACAAGTAGCCAGTGCACATTAGTTGACAGCTAGCCATATAAAAAGTACGATGAAGCATGGAAACTCCATTACTGAAAAGCTATACTCGTAAATCTGCACGTTGTCTGCGGCTGTTTCTTACGCTAGCCGAGAGCGGTCTTCTGCGATCGTGAACCTCTGGAATCAACGTTCTCTAGTGATCCATTGGTAGTTTTCATTGCAGTCATCAGTTTGCCCGATTAATAGATATCATTAATGTCCTCGAGAGTTTCTGGAGTGATCTAATGCTTGTTTAAACTTTCTTATTCGTGTATAAGTGAACGAAGGGTGAAGTCCTATTAGGAAATTGATATACAAATTAAAGGGCGCGTTAGGGCTATCTTATCAACTGATTAACTTTGAAACCAACTAGTGCAAAGAGCATCTTAGCCGCAATTAACAAGTATTTAACTGGAGGTGGTAGTTAAAAGAAGAGCCGCATGCGCCACTCTGAAGGGATTTTGAAACGCGTTTTCAACACAGCATCCAGTTGTCGTAATATTTTGCTCGATTTCAGAAGCGCGCCTGTTTGCTCTTTAAGGACCGCGTGACAGACGTAACATCGCCACTTTATAAACATTGAATGTGAGTAATTTTTTTTATCCAAATTGCAAGCGTTAATATTTTTAAATGTCATGAAATATCAAATAAAATTTATATTTCAAAAATTGGACCAACAAAAAAAGTTTGTAAGAAGTTTTTACATGGTGTTTCTCGTTTTTGCAATTGGAGCTACTAGGATATATTAATGAAATTATGGTGGAGTTAGCTTTTACTACATTGTATTATATTTATGTACATAGTTTTTGTCAAGAAAGTTCCACCCCAATTATACATCTACAGCGGTGCCTTAACTGAATGCCATTGTGCGGAACGTCATTACTTTATTAAAACTTTTTTTATTTAAACCAGAAAGCAAAATAATTTTAAACTCAATTAAGGATTAGTCTTTTTCAACTAAGAACTTTAAATTATATTTTTTTGGTATTAATTCTTCCTGTTAACATTGTTGAAACTTTAAAAGTCATGCATTTATCCAGTAATTTAGTCACACGCGCGGATGTGTAGCAAAGTTTCCCCAGAGTGCGTTAGAAAAGCCCCAGACTCTTTTGTTGTCATCTTTGATGGTTTTTATATTCTTTTAACGAATTCGACAGTATTATTCTTAACTTGAAATTATATTCAAAAACATATTCTGTATTCAAAACGAATTTTAAAAGTTATTTATTTTGTTTTACTTCATTTTTCTTTTTATTAAAACTGTCGAACCAATAATACAAAATTCCACCATCGATTTCATTCAATTGACATTTTAATACCACATTTTTACTTAAAAAACAATAATGAGAAATTTTAGTAATACTGTTTGGAACGAAGCCCTGCTGCTTATTCTTTTATTATTTTCGAAATAATATAAGAATTTAATTTTTACTAGTGAAACAAGCGCATTTTTGTGAAAAATGTAAGAATTGTAAAATTTCGCTCTCTCATAATTAACGTTCGTTATCATGAAGTTTTTCTTGCGTAAAATATTTTCTCTATTAGCTAGCTCAAAGAATAATCGCATACCGTCATTAGAAGTTGCCCTTGCTGCTAAAATTGCTGGACCATAGCTTCCTCTTTTATGCAATCACCTACACCACATTTCATTGCTAAATCAAATACCAATGCAATTTTGATTATACTCATGTTGACGTTTCATAGTTCCATGCCAAATAATGGTAAAAAGAAAGAGTTTGAACTTCCAATTATAACTTTGTTTGCATCCATTTTTGTAATAATTCAAGTTTTTTTTACATCTACCAGTAATTTATGATCGATATAAAATCTTGAAAATCGTTTAAAAAACAAGAGAGGAGAAACCGTAACACATTTTCAATTATGGCGATAAATATTTGTACTTTGAATTAAATACAAAGAAAGCTCTAAAATTAAAATTAAATTAGCATGATTTAAAAATTAAAATATATATTTAATAAGTTGCAGATTTTCATACCATTTTTCGCCGTTATCTATGAAATTAGGAAATTTATTTAAAGAAAACTAATTTTAAATCTAGTAATATGGTAGGTATAATTGTAATATCAGTAATGAAATTAATATTGTTTTAAGTATAATTAGTAATTATATATTATACAAATTGGGAGATGTACTAAGTTATTGTGTTATTCTATTTAATTAAAATAATAAGTAGTACAAAGAATAATTTTAACTAATATGTATTGAATTTATTTAGCAGATTTGATTTCTCGGTTAGAGATAACCATATTTAAGTTTTCATGGTAACTAATTCTGCGTGATGAAATTTTTTTATATGTATAATATTATATAAGTAATTGCAATAATGCTATATTATTTTGCGTGATATGAGAAAACTTCCAGCAAAATACTAACTAAATAACCCATAATAATAATATACTTAATTTTAACAAATATGTTCAATTACTAAAGGAAAAAACAATATTAGTAGTCCGTCTATATTTGATATTGGTTTTAAAGCTGGTAATTTTATTATGGTAAAATCAAACCTTTAAAATATTTCTGATCAATAAATATTTTTTGTACTAATTAATATTATAAAATTTCCAATATGCTTCAAAATAACGTTTAAAATTCGATCAACTATGCTTCATTGTTGAATTGTGCCAAAAAGTGGAATATTATGTAGCAGGCCCGAATGTCAAACATAAGTAACTTTTTCAAATTATCTTCCTAATTATTTGGATGTTAAAATCCAATCTGAAAAGCTTTAATGAAATTAAAGAAAATTACTCAGATAATTTAACTTGTTTTTTAAAAAATACACATTGACTTCACAAATGAAGTAAATTATAATTAACCACAAACTGGACTAATTAGTCACAATAAAATTTGATAAAGTTAAATTTCAACAGGTAGTGGAGGGATGAGTTATGTTTTTCCCACGGTTTAAGCAGATGTAATATTGAATATCTAAATATCAGGTGCTACATATTCATACGTATCTTGAATTTCAATACCTGAACGGCAAATAAATTGATTACATAATAAGTTAGGCACCCTTAAGAACAGTGGTGAAAATGTGTGTTGATGTGTGAACCATCGACATCAATAACTCGCGTTTCCCAGCATAAAACGTTGATGCCAATTTCTTTGATAGTCGATATATCATGTTCTTTGATGTTATCTAGATGATACTCGTACACGCTGTCCTCAACAAAACAAGATAATATGAAGTCTGGATAATATTCAAGATTTACGCATTTAATCAATTTTCTGAATATATTTTAATTCCATTATGAGTTATTCCTAATTCATCCGTACATTCAAAAGTCTCGTTATAACGTTAAAAACCTTCGAAATATACAAATTTTTCCAAATTTTCCAAATTTAATCTATTATCAATTGATCTAATTTCCATGAGTGATCTTAAGAGTAATTTGGGATCCGTGTAAGCTATTTTATGAATTAATTAATGATTAAAGTGCTACACAAAGTAACACAGCACAATATACCTACTATAATTATTATTAAAGCATTACATAATAATTTTGAATTAATATAATAAAAATAACTAAATTTTAACATATTATCAAAAATTTATAATAATATATTAAATTGATTTTCATAATTCGGTATTTTCTATTTTGTTTCCTCTTTTATTTTAAATTAAACTTTAAAATATTTATTGATATACGCTTAAAATATTTTAATTTGGTTAATTGTTAATAATAAATTAAATGGTATTTTTAAATAATTTTACGAGTTCTTATTCTGACATTATTATTACATTATTCTGATGAAGAGTGCGTACACATTATTTTTAGAATTTCTAACTGTTGACGTATTTTTAAGCAGAACTTGAGAGATAACTTACGTATGAAGGACTCTCTCATGTTTCTCGTCCTTCCTCGACGTGGTTGCAATAATTTAACATGGCCTCAAAGTAGCCATGTAAACTAACACCAAAAATTGAAAATAAAAATAATCTATTGTGCTATGTTGACCAGGTAGTAATGTTTGAACAAAAATAATTATATTCCAATAATAATTATTGAACACCTGTCGGAGCAATGCAGTACATAGATATGGTCAAAACAAATCACAGTGTAGTAATAACAATTTATTTTGCTTACCATAACTTTATATTTAGTTTATCCATATTTTTATTTTCAAAGTTTTAATTAAATGTAAACAAAACTGCGTATTTAAAATCCAAAACAAATAAACATTAAACTAGCAAATTATCAATATTGAAAATTGATTTTGAAAACTTCAAGATTTTCTTTCACCTTCGTGCATCGGAGTGCCGAGCTAAGAAAACTGATTCATTTTTAATTTTGGCTTCTAGAAAGAATGGTTAAAATCCATTAAATGTTTCAAATTTTAATAATATATTTTGAAAATAAAAATTATTTTTTAAAAGTGGAGCAATTTGACTATAAATAAACTTCAATGAATAAACGAGCTACATAAGCTAGGGTAGTTTTCCATTTTTCTCAAATTTTGTTTTAATTGAGTGGATAGATCCTCAAAAGAATTTGAACTACGAAACCACTTTCCTTTGCTAGGAACTCTAAAATCGGATGAATAAACTTAATGATCTGTGTGAAATTTCATTCTCACATAAAAACGTTTTCAGAACTGAGCTTAATTACCTTAAACTACTGGACCTTAATGCTTAAACGAATTAATCTAATAAACGAAATTTTTAGTATTTTTATTTTAAATTTTTTGCTTTGGTGTAAATAAATTCATTAATATGTAAATTGATACAATGAAAATGACGAAAATGCTGAAGATTAATTAATTAAATCAATTATTTTAAGAGGTTAGTAAATATAAAACACTTTCTTAAAGAAATAGTCGAATTTCCATTCGAAATTCAAAGGATAATAGCAAAATTGTAAATAATATTAACGAGTTCACTAGAATATCTATTATCACCATCAGCCACTTCATCACGAAGACAGAACCGCAATGTTTCATCCTTCCAATTTACTGTAACACTTAATAAACCACCTTATATTTTAGCAAAATATAATCTTAGGATTTAAAGGTTTTATTGCTATTTTTCACGTGTGATTTTAATAAAGCTACAATAAAAGTCAAATATTTTATAATTTATTTCCGTATAAAATACAACAAAGAAGTTTTTTATTTTATAATAAACCTGCACTTATATCAATAAAACCTTATTACTAACTAAAATAAAAACAATTTATACTATATAATATAATTTTAATTTATTTAACTTAAATTTTCATATTTTACTAATTTATTTTAATTTAAACAATATTCATTATAACTAAAGTCTTGATATCGGAAATGTAATTAATATTCATACCCTGCATAATAATAATTATTGCATTTAACTTACACGAGTATGATATCATAATTAGCACTCGTTTAAGTTGCAATTTTAAGAATAATTTTGAATTACCGTTCAACAATAATTAATTATCGCTTCATTATTTCAAATAATCTTTTGAAATTTTCGTGGGCTGCTAGATATGAAAGCAATCATCCAATATTTAGTCCATCACCATTTTTTGTTAGTCTTAGAATGGAAATGCGCTTCGATTGAAAATTATCAATAATAAATTTAAAAGGATTACCATTAGGTTTGACCTAGATGTTGAAAATAATTTCAGTTAAATGTGAAATTGTGTGCCGTTAATCTAAACCGGCGAAGTTTATATCCTTATCTCCTCATTATCTTCTTTATCAAAGGAAAACTCAGTCCACGTTCTACCGAAGATAGTAGATTCAAAAATTCAGCAGTTTCGGTTATTTTTTAACGCAGGACCAATTACCTGATGGATGGAAATATGTGAAGGCAGAGGACAGTAGAATTCAATGAAGATGTAATTGAAATCAAGACACAAGAAAAATATGCTTTTGAACCGTATACCTTCAATTCGCAATTGCTACCAAAATATTTATGCCATGCTTAAATTCCACGTTAAATTGTATGTCCTTGTTAAGTTGTACCCATAAAGCTCCTGATATTGTTATTCGGTCTGACTGTTTCCCATTAGAAAATCCAGTGCAAGCTTGTAACCCAAACGTTGCAATTGGTTTTTTAATTATGCAACTAGTTGGTTTTGCCGAAATTATATTAAGGTCAACTATACTCCATTTAATATTTTTGGAAGAAATTCTTCTTAAACGGTTGATTGACACCGACTTGTTAGGGGATCTGATAAAGTTGTTGTATCCAAAAGTCAATTAATGAGGCCCTGGAATGATTTGTTATAAATTTCAAACCTGTCAATTGAAAGACAGAAAATTGAGAGCAATTTTAAGGATGTAAAAGTGATATCATGTTGCCTTCAACACGTTCATTTACACATTTTGTTTGATTGTCAATGTTTGGTGCACTGGTGATGCTTGTACGAGCAATAAGTGATTTATCTGCAAGAACAAGAAAACTTGAAATTCGAATAAATAGCGCCTATAAATCGGAAACTTACATTGGTTATAAAAATTTGTATGGGCAGTGTTGGGAGGTGATTTTACGTCGCTGAGAACGGGCGAGCCGTTTTTAAGAAGACGCTCGCAGGTCTCACCAGAGAGTGGTCGATTTTACAAAATTATTGTAAAATTTCGACAATTTTTAGTTTGAGGGCTTCTGATCCTCTCAGAAGCGAATTTAAGAGTTATTTAAAAGTGTTTGCGAGTGTTTTGAACCGCGTAAGTTGCAAAAATCATCATTTTTACAACAATTTAGTGGCTGCGAGCGATTATCGACCATATCGATAAAATTTGGTTTTTACGTACTAAGGTACCTGAAATAATTACGAAAGCGTTATTCTGGTAATTTTTGTAAATCATAGATTTGATTTACGTTACATTTCAAGGCGGATGATTGAAATTTTCTGCGATTTTATCTGCACATTGTACGATTTTGAGGTTAGTTTGGACCATATGTGTTCAAGCATCTGTTTCTTTGGACAAGTTGGAAATTCGTTCTAACTGACACTTGTGGGGTGTATAACACAGCACTGGAAATTTTCCGTTCGAGGTTTCATTCAAATTATTTGGAAAAGCGAGAATTTTGTTTCGACAGGTGTCATCATTGCCACTACATTTGCTACTGGAGAAGCCATCTTGGATCATGTGCATGCATCAACAACTCAAATTTCATATGAATACCGGGTGTAATCAAATAATTGAACTACGTAAGTTTATGAACAATTTATTATAATAACAAAATTTGTAAAATTTTCATAATTGTCACACCAATTAACAGCAGCAAGTAAACGTGTAGCTGTTATTTTAAAAGTAAATGATACGCTTTACTTGAGGTTGCACACTTTACACTAAATTATTTAGCTCTTGACGTTTGTGTCAGCAACATCCAAAATTGCTCTCGTATTTGATTTTATTCAAGCAAATAAATTACTTTTTGATTTATCCGACTCTTTAATTGATTTTATTGGTGCAATAAGCATTTTTATTGACGTCCACGACCCTTCAATTAAATTCCCTGAACCGACTAACTGTAGAGCTGTGGTCTCAATAGGGTTCTCCATGATACAGCTTCCGGGAACTCAAAATTGTCACTTTGTTTCGGTGGATGTCGACTACCCCAAGCGTTCGATTTAGGATCTGGGAAGTCAGGACCATTTTGAAACACGACAATACTTATACATCAATACGAATTTTAAAAACAATATTGCCATATAACAATGCCATCCAATAGTGAATATAACTTATAGAACTCTGGAAATCAGCCAGATCTGCTCAGCAGCCTCCACAGACATAATACGGTCTAGGACTTTGAATGTCCGTTTGAACTCAAGGAAGTTTAAACAGGGACAATTTAATGAAACCAACTAAAATTTTCCTTGATTTAATATGCCTAATTAAATAACACAAGAAGTCAAAATCTAGGATTATACCTTAATAAAAAATCAACACAAAAGAGCCATACTACCATGCTAAGGAAGATTCCGATCTGCAAATGCCGCAGAAAGTAGTTGAAAAATAAAACGTAATTTTGAAATTAATGTGGCTTTATCATTCCGTGTATAGTGAAATGTCTAATATTTTATCATTATGCTATTAAAAATTATGTAAAAGTGGAAACATCTCAGAATCGGTAATTTGCAAACCGACCTCTCTTCCTTAGCACGCAGCATATCAAGAAATACCAAAACGCAATGGACATAAAAATTAATCAAATGTATTGGTTGCTAGGAAAAGAATCAATACTTTTTATAGGAAATAAAGTACTTTTGCACAAAGCCATCACTAAATCTACATGGAAGTACGAAATGGAGCTATGGATATGCACTAGAAACTAGATAATCGAACATCAAAGTGATACAAATATTCTAATGTAAAGCTCTCCAGATGATGGTTGATGGCATGTCAACAATCAAAATCTTCACAAGGACTTGTACATTACTTATATGCTGCAACTGCAAGATTATTCAAATTCTAGTACTAGTCTGAGCATAAAGTGGGCTAGGGACTTACTTACATAAAGGAAGTGAAAGCGGGTACAGCTACTGGACGAATTCCCTATACACGTGGCCATTAAATCTCTTGCTAATTTTACAAATAAATTGTTCACGGTTAAAAATTATTTACAATAAAATCATCAACAAAAAAAACAAATTTTTACTATATTGAAACTAATTCACTGCTTACAGACATTTTTTTATATAAATGGGTAGGTGGAATTCAAATTCGTAGCTTGAGAGCCGCCTACTAGCAGCGACAAGGTTACACTACTACCCCCGCTAAAATCAATTTCAATATTTAACTCTAAAAATAAAAATATTAAATTTAATAAAGATTAAATAATGGTTATTATGGTGCACCGTTTTACTTTTTATTGTGACATTTAAATTTTTTTTCTTTTATTTATTTTTAAATAACTAGGACTATGCTGGATGTTACGAAAGCCAGTCGTAAGAATTAAATCGAATTTTAAAACACTCAAAGCAAAAACATTTTAAATATTGAAGTATTATTTTCCGGCCCTAAATTTTCCAAATATAATTTTTTATCCAAATCTGGCCGGACTATCCACTTCACATTCCCAGCTTGCTCAGTGGGTTTTTCTACTCATATGTCTCCCACTATCGGGCGACCTTGCAAATTTTCCTTTACAAACCAAATTTATAACGTGTAATTTTCGAATATTGAATATCTATTACATCATCTTCGCTCTAAAATCATTAGTAAAAAAAATACACTTTAACTTTTACTTTCATTTATTTAATCGACTTCAATGTAAAAACAATCTTACCGGATTTTCGAACATCAAATCAAAAACGCACTCGCACAGCCATCGTATCACACCTCGTCCACCCCACCTCGGCTATCTTAAACCAGAAGTATCCTAAAAATTTACAAAATTTACAAAATGTTATCAAAGAATAAACATTACAATTAATTATGTTTACATATAAAAAAATACGGCAATATTTTAACACTATAAATCTGAAGAAAGGCTTAAACTGTAACCTGTCCAAAAGGTTAACTTTTAAATTAAATTTAAATTTTCTAGAACTATTAAATCGATTTAAAAAAATAAGCAAAACTAGTGAAATCTTTGTGGTTTGCAAGAAATTTTAATTTTAAATAAAAAATTTCATATGAATTTTGAAGAAAAATAAATAAATGATTATATTTTAACCCCCATGTAAGGAAAAATACAGAGAGAATTAAATAATATAACAAACATACCGGGTTTAAACCAACAAAGCTAAACATAGATAATTACATTGTTTTGTACATTTACATAAATTAGTTTGAAAAATGGAAATTTTAATCTTATAACCAGTAATGTACGATAATTTTAGCTTTGTATTGACACTATTATTATTTGCATAGATTACCCTTACTGTGCAGTAATATATCTAAACGTTCAAATCATGTGTAATTCCCTATGGCCAGCTTTGATGGTTTGCACCCGGTATAAATTCCAATTAATTTTAAAACTACATATTTTGATTTTAGCGTCGATTGCAATATTCTTTTAAAATATGAATGTTTTAAAATTCAAAAAATGTTTTAATTCTCTATTAGAGGTTAGTTTGGTTTTATATTAATCTGTAAGTTCATTACGGGAAGACTTGTGGATTCGGATATAGGTGAATCGATAATGAAAGTCCACATTTCTGGTGGCGCCCTCTTGATCTTTGACTAATTCTCGATGTTGTTTTTCGTTCGTCTCCTTGTTCAGTGCCCTTGGATTTGAACCACGCCGTCTCCACTGTTTTAGCTGGCCGGCCATTGATCTAAAGGTAAGTGCAGAGTAAAAGCGGGTAGCCAGCAAGCTCATTTCAGCGAGCTTATTACCAGTAAGCCGATAGCTTGTTCCGAGCAGAGTAAACGCCGGTTTTGCCCGCTTACATTAACTGTTATTTAAATATAACAAGCATCGTAGCATCTATCTTTGTTTTTGCTGCGTATTAAAGAAGTTAAATTGTAACACGTTCGTTGTGAATCTATTACATACAAATGCAACGTTTATTTCTGTAATTGAATACTTTTCATCAGCGCCAGCAGACAGACGGGCGCCGTGCCGCGCCTCCGCCAAAGACGACAACTACTGCACGTGCACCTACGCATACTTGTAATCTAATTTTGTAATCTCATTTTGAACACATGCATTTCGTTATCCAAGTTTATTAACACTTTTTATGATTATTTAATTTTTATATAAATTTGGAAATAAATTACATTATTATTATGTAGATACTTAAAATTGATACGGTTTTTGATGTTTATTTAAAATTTAGTGCATACTAATTAGCGATGCAAATCAATTACATCTTAATTTATTAGAAGTGGAAAATATTCAATCAATAATTTTTACTTAAAAAATATTAGTAATTTGCATGCCTATTAAGATACCGCTTGCTCTCTCGTTTGCCGACCAGGTCGTAGATTTAACTTATGTCTTTTCAAATTGTGTTAAATTTTAGGAAAAAGTAATTTGCAAATTATTGAAAATACCTACTAGTAGAAATTGAAACACTTATCGAATTTGTACTAATAATTATTATTGCACCTGTCACATGAAAATGATTTTTTTTATTTATTTCGGGTTTTTATAAAATAGTAACAATAAATTAATATACGGTGTAGATAATGTACATATTATTACATATAAAGTTTCAAAATCAAATATTGAATTAATTTATTTAACGATTGAAAGCAACAAAGCGGGTACCTGCTAGCAAACAATGAACAAATCATTCTTTTAAATATAGGCAAGCAGGCTACCAGCGAGATTCGACCTTGCTTATAACCACGTGATCACTCCCATCTCTTTACATTGAATTATGAGCAAAAGTCGGCGCTTATACAAAAACCGCGTTTACTATGCGCACTGTATTCCGACAAACAAGCAAGCTGGTTCGAGAAACCCGTTCCGATATATCTGATTACACTGTGAGCACTTGCATTTAATTACTACGTGGGATTGTTGGTAGCGATAATCTGAAACCGGCAACCCGCTTTTACTCTGCACGTACCTTAAGGTAAGAAGGACCGATCCCCGGTTTTGACTTATTGTAAGACAAATTATTTCCGTTATATGATTTCTACTGAGAGAGTTGGGATCTTTCTTTACCTGGCCCTGCGATAGTTTAATTTTGCGATTATTCACCCCTGCCAACTGGCCTCAGCCACAAACTGTCCTATGCGACTATTTGCCCAAAGATAAATTTGATCTTGATTTAAGATTATTATCACAAAGCAATTTATTACTTTTAAAACTTTCTCAATTTAAAAAGTACCTAAGTGAGACACCCAAAAATATTTTTATTGACTTTCAAATATGCTACAATTGTTCTGAGGCCAACAGTAGAGGCCAGTTGTCGTTAAGACCAATTATTACGAGTGTTGAATAATCGTAGGGCCAACTTCCTTGTAATGTTCGTCTTATCGATCGCTTCTATGCCTAGACAGTGGTAAATATTTACAATTGCCTCCACCATATGGTTACAATTAACCAAGTTATTATTTATCAGCAATAATTATTGTAAGCCAATAAACAGCAAGTTTAACCTTTGTTTGATATAAATAATATAAGAAACCCAGGAAAATATTTACAATTGGCTAAGCATTGGCCCAACTGTGCTTGACGATTGGCCTAACATTGGTAGTTTGATTGGCAGTGCTTCTCCAAGGGTTGCGTTGGTCAACCACCGTATGCCGATCTTCAAGCTAAGCATCGGCAAAGAAATGGTAAAATCATTGGCCCAAGCTTGGGGCCAGCGATGAGTGGCAACGGTCGGTTTGCCAGTGCCGGCCCAAGAGTCGGCCGTATTATAAACGTCGGCAATAATTATTACAATATTTCCTGGGAAGATGTGAAAGAAATCCTGACGGGCGAATTTCCCTATACATAGTGAGTAGCACTATAATTTCAAGCATGGTACAGCAAATTATAAGGTATGATCGGTACCTGTTCTAAACCCGTTCAGTTTTGCACTGGTAATAACAATACCTGCGCTAGGTTACGTACAGAGTAAACGATGGTTGCCGAAACAGGCTTACTTGCTTGGATATTTACATTGAAATATACGGTTACCAGCTTAGTTTGTCCTTGTTTATGTTAGTTAATGTTAATTAATGTAACCGAGCACAATCGAAGCTGGAAACACCAGATATTTCAATGCAAAAGTCCAAGCAGGTAAGCCGTTTAGGCAACCAGCGCTTACTCTGTACGTAGACTTAGGCTGCTTACAGAGTGGAGACCGGTTTACCAGTGTCGACATACCTGCTTATTTTCCTCCAATGTTCTCTTTTTCTTCTTCTTCTTGTTCTTTTTCTTCTTCTTCTTCTTCTTCACTTTTTAGAAGCAATTCTAAGAGAATCTTCTTCTAGTAGGCTAAAGCCTGTATCATCAGGTAGCTTGCTAGACTTTTCTGTCAGATGTTCCTTGTATCCTGGCTTTGTATTCTGGCTTAACGTTCCTTTTGAAGCAGGGAAACTAGCCAGAAGAAATTATATGACTCTCCACAGCTAACGATCGCGTTAGCTGCAAGGAAATGACCGTCTCTCCCTCCATATTAATTAATGTAAGCGAGGACAAACGAAGCTAATACCAGAATAGATATTTAAATTCAAATATCCAAGTAGGTAAGCCGGTTTCGGAAACTAGCGTTTACTATATTCGTAGCCTCTTTAGTTATTATAACATGGATTTCAAGTTTACAATTCTTTGAAGTGCAAAATAGTTTATCGGTATTTTTATTATTCTATAAAAAAATTGGAAATGGAACTTTGTGGTAAAATAAATATATGTGTACGTAGTATGATAAAAGTAAACGTTAACCCAGAATGGGAATATAAATCCACAAAATACGTCATTTTAAAGTTAAGACAGCATTGTGATGTGTTGGTGTGCGTAAACTTGGCATGTAAATGTGTGAAACATAAGCAATTTATCTGTTTCTGTGACAATTTTGTTATTATTCCTGAGAAAATTTTTTTAAACTACCTTTAGTGACACATTTTTATCGTATAATATGAATTATATAAATGTAATGCTATGTGAAGCTATAAGTCCGTAATCTTAAAATGAAAATAAATTGTAAGTGATGGTGTTACACAATCATATGGAATAATATATTTTGTAAAAAAATTTTCATGCCTACTGCTGGTATATTTCTAACATAAATTATAATATTATACTTGCAGCAATTTGTATTTACTATATTGACTATACTTTGCTATCATTTTCAATATAGATTACGTTAGAATGATCAGATTATTATTTGATATCAATAAATATTGAATATATTCTATCCAAAATGCAATTGTAATTTTATAAAATTATTCACAGAGTACAAAGAGCAAGCCTTAGTTTGTAGTGACTGTGTACCATAGTGTCCAATATTGACATTGCTATATTATTGGTATTGACTATAATTAACTAGGTAAACCTTATAATGAACTGAATTGCGTTATAAAGAACCAAATCATCTTGGTTAGGATACTTTCGACTGATCAAGGATTACTTGTAACAAAGTTTGGATTTCACGTTGAACTATAGGTCTAAGAAAGAGGTAGAAGTGAGTCAAATATCCACTGCACCCACACATTTGAATGGTTGGACACGGAAGTTTTAGTAGTAGATGTATTATATCAGATATAATAATAATTTTTTTAATTCCTAATAAATAATGAGCCAATTAGTGCGGCGACACGACAAATGAAACAAAATCTAGAGCAATTATTTAATGTTTTGTACGTATCGAATTCAATGACCAACAATAATGTGACAAATGAGTTACATACAGGGTAACTAATTGAAGTTTACTCGTATGTAAAAAAAACTGTAAGCAAAAAGTTGCTTCAGGAGCTAATATAACATTTATAATTAAATTAACTTACAAAGAAGTCCTATATAAAAAGAAAACCTTCATTTATGCAGGTAATGAACAATATCATATTGTGTGACCTAATTTTTATTTCTTATTAAATTTGAAAATGCACCTATTTGCAATTAAGGAAATTTAACATTATTTAAAACTTGCGATCCACAAAACCTAATAAATTATGGATAGAAAAATTTCAAAATGAGATATTACTACGACTTGATCCTGACTGAATTCCAGTACAAAAGCCCTGACAACGAATATCCCGACATGGAATGTTGGATATTGGGACTTCATCTATCGGGATTTTGACTGTAAAAATTTATGATGACACCCCAATTTTCTGAACAACAGGCATTCTAAAAATATACAAAAAATAAGGTATTACAATTTCAAAATGAGGGGGGGGGGTTAGAATTTAAAAATCATTTCAAAATTATGCCTCACACAATTTATGGTTTCGATGTTATTAAAATCTCAGCGGACATATTATATCAATAATAAAGTACAATAATGATTGTATTATTTAATTATACAATAAATTATAAAAAGAAATAACAGGAAACTGTTTTAAAAATATAATGATGAGTTATGGTGAGTATAGATTGAAAAGCTTAATTTACTTCACAAGTGTTGCTTACACAACGAACTAAACTACCCCTAAATTTTAGTTTCGGCGCATTGAAACTTCTATTATGTAAACATTTTCGAATAGTGGATCTACTTACTCGCAGATCAGGGTATAGATCAGTTTTCCCGGTCAATGTGCGGTGTAAACATCAACTGCCTTCCACTAAAGAATAGATTTAATCATGCAGAAGCCTGCGTACACGTGAAAGTTGGTATCCGATCCGGTTTACTAGCTTCGATCTTTGTATTGAAATATCTGTCCCGTTACCAGCTTCGTCTACCCTCGGTTACATTAATTATCAATGAAGGGAGATGAACAGGTAAGCCGGCGCGGGTAAACCTGCCTCCACTCTGGCAGCAACACCCCAACAACTCTTGAAACTGTTCAAACTCCAGGTTAAATGCTCGTAAATTCTGTAAAATTTAATACAAATAAATCGGATATTAAGATGCAAAAACCTAAAAGTTTTATAGTTTTTCATTTTCTGAATTTCTGGTTTTATTTCAAAAAGTTACAAAACAGTCAAAAAAATCTGACATTTGATTAGCAATGTAAGAACGCATAAACATAAGTTTCATTTTTTTGAATTTTTAAAATTAAAACTTGATTAAAATCTATGCAAAATACATAAAAAATAAATATTAATCAAAATTTTCGAGTTAATTCAATACAATAAAAATCAAATATATTATATGAACTTGTATCTAATAATTTTGTACCTTTTTAAAATTTTAAATAAAATATCATTTAATTCAGCAGTTAAAAAGTTATATTGCTTTATTCCAAAATGAACAAATTTCTAACATTTATGCTATTTATAATATAACATTATATTATGTACCTACACTGCATTTCTTTTCGTAAATTTTGATTGATGTATTGTAGCATTAAATAATAATACATTTATTAACGCTTGAAACATTTTGTTTTTAAACAAAGTAAACTAAATAAAAATTTAAAAAAATTATACTTGATGTACTTGAAGATTCAGAATATTTTTCGGATGTAATGTAACCTTGTAACTTTTTTTCCACGCTTTAACTATTCAAAATAAATATTTGCTCTTGCGGACTGTTTGTCTATAGTTTTGTTTTGTTATGGTTTTCATAACCTTTCTAATGTAAAGTTGCGCCGAGTAAATTACCACTTTTTTAATTTTACAAAAATATTTTACAATTTTCGAAAAAATAAGAGAAATTTTGAACATGTTGCGCATCTGGTAAGTGTTTAAAAAGTATTTTACAAGATAAACTCACAAACATCAAAAGCAAGTTAAATAAAGACCCATAAAATATCGATGAACTCAAAAAACCTTTGACTACGGACAAAAGAATCTCGTTTATTGATTGATGCGCGTCATTAATTCTAGTCGCGTTGTGCCCAGCTTAACAGGAATTTCTCTAAAATTAACCGATTAGGTCAAGTATCAGGGAATAAAACTTGACAAAAGCTGTCCTGGGGAAAACGTTCACAAATGAAAGACGAAAAAGCAAAGCTGGCCTTCTGGCCGTGTCAGGGAGCAATGGGACGGTCATTGGACCAGTCCCCAAGGATCACCCTCTGGATTTATATGTACATATGTATACAACAAAAACTTTTTAATCCAGTATAGTGAAAAATATATCGCAATACATATTGGCATATTGTAAAATAGAGGTCCAATTGAGACGAGAAAAGCTTCAGCTCAAGCTCAAAGAAAAATAATAAAATCCTTAATCGGGCTAAAAATAATGTTTGTAAATAATATTGTAATAAAGTTAAAACAGGTGAGAATTACATAATAAAGGTCAAAATTTTGTTTACATAATTAGATAGTTCCTCGAGAGGAAAATTGACACTTTCAAGTTAAAACATAAGCAATCTGTGCACGATAAAAGGTTGAAAATCAAATATCTACTGAAAGCAAGTCGTTTTGAATTGTTTAGTATTAAGTCATTCCATTAGAAATCATCCAATGCTGTATATAAGTCATTAACAAAATTGCGAATAAATTGATTTTGGACCTCCCGTTTGTTCTTCGTGACCATTTTTATATCTTCTTTTGCACTCAAATCCGGAGAATAAGCATCTGCAGAAAAACTTATAACTTAAGACCTAAAAAAAGTTCGAGATGTAAATCAAAAAACTTTTCTAAAATGGTCGAGTTTCCAATTTATTTCTTATCGAAGAAACTTATCGAGGAACCAAAATAAAATATAAGTCATTTGTACAAATTATCCACCAAATTGGTGATATTTGTGAAGTTGATTTACGTCCAGTGCAGAAAGGAAGAGCTGTAAGCTTTCTGGCTGTGCAAAGCCACTACGATGGACCAAAGAATATGGCACTCAGATATTTTGCCAGTGATTTTTGTTAAGATATGTAATCAACCATTATTGATCCTCAGAGTACAATTTCCAGTGCCAATTATGTTGATAACCGACGAAGTAATAAAAAATTGTGCCGGATTATTATAAGGACAACATATAAAATTTGTTACAACACATGTTGGTGAAGTTTATGGTTGTTGAAAATAATTGAACATTAATTCACAACAGATTTTAATATTATTCTTCAATTAATAATTTAGTACGATTATGGAATTTCAAAAATTTGAGGTTATAATTTTATCTCGGGTGTAACTATTTAGCATTCAATATTTAATTACACGTTTTTAGATAGCGAACAGTTTTATGATTAAAGTTTTTGTAAACAATTCGATAAATAATTGAAAATTTGAACAATATGCGACAAATTTTTTGCGATTGCAAATAACAGCTTTGACAGTGAGCGTATAATATCATTCAGTGACGTACTATTGGGAAGTTTTGCTTTGTATGAAATCAATTTTGACTTATACACAAATACTCAATGTTAGAAATTATTACTTCATTAAAAGTACCTTGTCAATTTGTTCAGTAAAATATTTACAAAGGCTACGACATTCAAAATTTTCAACCTGATGAACTTGAAGGCGTCAGCTTTGATTCAATATTTGTAAATACAACAATTTTTGTTTTAGTTTTAATCTGTTTTAGTAAAATATTTGGTAAAAAGAAGTGTACCTAATGCGATTTTATTATTCCTTCTGAATCCAACAACGGACAGAATATTTTCCACGATAGGTAAAGAAAACCTCAATCATACCGACCGACCATATTAGTTACATTAAGTTTTCTTTAGTTTGCAGGAACCTTATTTTAAAATTTTTAAGATCAGGATGACGTAAGTGCTAATTTATTTTGATTGTACTATAATATAAGCAAATAACAATTTTGCAAGCCTCAGTGTTCTCCAAGGTAAAAAAATAGCCATAATCAAATGGATTATTGTCAACCATTTGAGAGAAATTAAAATATTTTCAACGGATAAATGTCATCCTTCACACCCGAATGAATTATAGGAAAAGTGGGAAGAGTTGTCGGTGACATTAAATGAAGAACCAGGTCGTGCAAGCAAAGCTGCTACCTGTACCTGAAAAGACATAAAAAATACCGAAAATATTATTTTTGATGTATAAATTATAGCAGGAATTATTCATTGAATACAATTGTTTAATTTCACTTAAGCACTAATGTTTAAATTGAATTGAATTGAAATGAAAATTAATTCCAATTCGGTCTATGCTAACAAGATTGATATTAAAGATTTCACAACTTTCAATTTGATAATTGTATAGCAATGGCATAACAAGCACTAAAATATTTTTTAAATTGGACTAAATTATGTCAAATAACCATATTGTTACAAAATATTCGAATTGTTACCATAACAAAGATGTTATTTCAAATCAGAATCGTACGAAATATTTAATAAGGTGGTGGCAGCGCAGGAAAGGGGGGATAACTGCAATCTCGTTAACCTCATCTTGCGCGTCACTCGAAATAATTAAACCATGCAGTCTCTCGGCTGCAAATAAAAATCTCAACCAAAATATATTCTAATTTGAGTTTCATACCACTCGTGAGGTAATATTTTCCATTGAAAGTATTAATTAAATAGTAGGTAATTATTATACATACATCAATCTGTAAAATTTTATAGCTTATTAAAATATCTTTAGCTGCAAAACTATCAAGAATAACTATTAGGCTAAGGTGATTAAGAATTTAGTAACCAATTTTATATTACCTATTGTGCTTTAATATCTTGGTTTTGGGGTGTTTAAACATATGTCGTATGAAACTTCTCATTTGTCATTTCCCCAGTTCAGAAATGAAATACTACTTTAATGACGTTACGCAATAAGTTAAGCGATTATATTTGGGGTACTATGACTACGTCCTTAGGCTAGTTTCAGACCGAAACTATAAAATAAATATCCTGGTTATTATACTCTAATTACTCAAAATACTAACTCAAGTAATTAAATTATAAAAATAAATGATTCAAATGTGATGTTCATTTTTATACTCGTAAATTGAACAGTTAAAGCGACAACTTTTTTTTGTTAATATCGTTAGTACGTTTAATAACATTTAATAAGATTGTAGAAAATGGATGTAGGAATAAAAAAATTGCAATTGTCTAATGGTATTTTATTTTAACTTGTATTAGTAAAATAGATGGCAATTTTGATTAAATCTGTAAAATTATTATCTACTATATAATTTAAAAATTATTATATGCTTTACAGCATATAAAATTTCTTACGTGATTTCTCAAACTATTTAAGACGTGTGTGGTTCTTGTTAAATGGGAGTTATCATTTTACCTCCACCTGCGGTATGCATCACAAAACTTAACACAGTTTACTAGTTGAAATGTTATATTATCAGAAAATAGAGAAACTTCTGTAAGATTATGTGAAGTCAGACTATTATTTTAGCAGTTGTTATTTTAACTTGGTTTTTAAAGCGAAAGTAACAATACAATGTAACGATTTAAGTTCATCAATCAAAGTCACACTTAATTTGTCTTACTTTTAGTTAATTTCACTTTTTAATTCGAAAAGTATGCACGAACTGCATGAAAATTAACAAAGATTTAATCACCTGCTGCACTGTTACTTCCTTGCATCAAAAGGAATAGGTATATGTAACAGCTATTTAAACTCGCGATTACAAAAATTATGTAACTTTTCTGTGTACTAATCAAGCATAACATTGAAAAAAATCAGTATCGAGTAGAACCTGTAAATTTTTTGCGGGCGAGCGATTGTTTACTGCTAACTATTGCATTTTTATCAACTTGTATAACGATCAAAACGTATAAAGATTGACAAAACTAAATTAAATATTATTGCAAAATTTAAATTAAATCGGGTATGAAAATAATATCCAAAAAAAAAAGAGTTAGGAGCTTTAATGAAACAAATTGAAATAAAATTATAAAAACATTAAAACATTAAATTTCAAAATTATAAATTTAAATAATAAACATTTTTAAAGCGATGCTAGCATAGGCTAGTTCGGTGCTTTGCTTCGGGATAATTTATTCAACTATTTTAGAACATCATTTAAATACTTTTCTTTTGAAAAGAAAATTCAATATTTACAACCAATTCTTTCACGTTCACACAAATTTTGAAATCAAAATACCAATAAAAATTCTAAATAGAAACTACACAAAGCAATTAAACAATCTGGAATAACTGCAATAAAATTTCTTGTTTAGCTTACTCAAAATTTGCACCTGCAAATTAAATTTATTAGTTAAACCCGAATATTTCATTTATTTGAACAGTTGCAAATATTTTGTTAAGCACTCTAATTGAAATTCCTAATGCAAATATGTAGTTTTTTATTCTAGTCGGTTGTGAAAATAAAAGCGGTTTTAGCTACAAAAAATCTTCGATATTCTGTACTCAATAGAGCTTATAATACTCGCATCCCCAACTTAAAAATTAATACCCGTTGAAATTATATTCTAAAACTTTATAGCCATATTTATGGATTTATATTATTTCAAAATATTTCTGATGATCCTGTTATTCTACCATTTAATATTTTAATGAATATTCTTAACCCCTTTTTATTTTAAATTTTGTTTTTATACAGTAAACTTTTTATCGACAATTTTAATTAATAATTTACAAACAGAATGAAACTGAACTGCCCAATAAAATTTAAATTTCGACAGGATTTTTCCTCTTATCGACGAGGAACAATCAACGCTAATATTATTCTAAAACCCGCCTAAAATAAACCAATGTTTTGCGTTTGGCTGTAAAAAAAACGTACGGCTGTAGAACTCGCTTAAACGTGTTTCGACAGTGATGGCAAGTTTCCGGCGCCGGCTTACCAGCTTATCGTTTCCCAATGTTAATCACTGTAACTACACACAATCGAAAGATCGAAGTTGGTAAACTGGATTAGAAACCTGCGTTTACTGTGTATGTAGACTGTGTATATCCGGTTACATTAAAATTTTATGAAGTAATTTAATCAGTAGTTTATTGATAAAATCAGATCCATAAGTAATATTAAGTATGCGCTAATTGCAACTTGAAACCCAAAATATAAAAATTTGAATTGCAACTCAACCGTTAGCTTTAAAGTTTAAAGATCTCATTATTTGATCAAACTGACGAATTAATACTCTTTGGAACAAAGAAAATTTTCATTTTAAGAGCAAAGTTCTCATTTGATAACTGGCGTGTATTGAATTACTTGTAATATTTATCAACTTTAAAATAGATTTCTTTATGTAATCGTAATTTTGAGTAAATAATTAGTTTGGAATGTCGATAAATAACCAAAATAAGTTAGTGTTTATACTGCAAAAATTAAAAATTCTTACTTAAAGTTTTGAAAAAAAAGGTTATTTTTTAAAAATTAAAAATTCAATTTGTAGAGTTTCTTTGACATGCGATGAACACACTTTTTGCTCCGCTATGGTAATCACATACTCACTGCCACACGAAATCCCATGAGCTTGATGTTAAAATACATATTCTGCGGTTTGAATTAAATGAGCCAATGCTAAATTTTAGAGAAATTGAATTAATAGTTGAATTTGACTAACTCAAATGCAATACAAGAACATACTTGAACCTGTTATGAAATTAATACAATCTGATTTGTAGACATTTTACTTGAATTATTACAATTTCTTTCAGATTTAAACATCTTGCAATAAATATATTTTTCTTTTGTTCGCAAAATCACTTCAGATTTAGAAACTCTTCATATTGCAAAAACTTCAAATTACTCTATAATGGAAAACAATAAATTTGTAAAACTGATAACGATTAATATCAGAAAATTCTTTCCTTTGCTAGTGAAGAAGTAGAGTTTATATCGATAAACGTGTTATGAGTTTAAAAACGCGTAGTAATATAACAATAATATTACGTTAGCCTTTCACAAGCACCCGATTGATTTGTAACCCTTTGCTATGCCCTAAAAATTACCAATTTTACAGAATAAATACTAATAAGAGAATGTGTTTAATAAATTGTTGAATAACGTCTATTACTTTGATATGGTTTTCTTTCTATATCTAAGCAGTTAACCTTGATTATCCCGGTTTTTCCATTCAGGGTCGTGGAATTATACAACAATTAACATGCCCCGTTTGGCATGTAAGTAATAGAGCAAAATTAATATTGATTAAAATTAATAACTAATAGTTATTATTACCCCAGGTCTAATTGTCCATGTGATGCAATTCTATACTAAATAATTGAGTTACACTGGGGACTGCCGTCGATTGACGCTAACGTTTTCCTTCGATCTCACGTGGATGTAAATTGATATCCTTCAGTAGACTTTCTAGTAGCTCGGCTGCTTAAAATAGTAATGCAACCAGTTTCCTTTAATAAAATGGCATTGCTTTAATTGCAGATTTATCGTATCACCAACTCGTAGTTAGTGATAAAGATGATCTACACCTAAATTCAACTCAACCTTGCGACTCCACAACCGCAACTAACCTATAATAATTTTGGCTCATCGCCCTTATATCTCTTTCAACTAACAAGGGATGGGCACCTTCTTTGTGGTTCTCTTGACCACCCCAATTCCAATAAATGGAAATGTCTTTCCCCGAATTGATCTATAAATGTTTTTAATATTTTTAAACACCCTACACTCTTTGTTCAAGTGTCCTAGCAACCCACACCAAAGACACAATCCATCGTGTATCAAACGCAATATTTTTGCCTCTCTACTCAGGTTTTTTCCTTTTCACGTATTAGCTGTTCAAGGTGAAGTTTAATTAGTTCTTTTTCTCGCGCACGTTCACTAATCGTAAATTTTACATTCATCGATAATAATAAAACTTATTATTTTTAAATATTTACTCTAACCTATATTATTATTTTATCATATTATTATTTTAAAAATCACACACATGAATCTTCGTTAGAGGCTACCCGCAGAGTTATGAGTCTGTATAGTTAGGGTTACGACCAACGCTGTATTATAGAGGTGGAAATCCCATGCATAGACATAATATTTCATATATAAAGTTAACATTCAACGGTAAACCGCTGTTATAATTTTTAAGCTACGCAGAGAAGTTAGCATTAATATTAGAATAATTTGTGTTTAAGAAGAATTATATTATTAAATATATTAAATAGCAAATCGAGTCGTTTTGTTCATTTTAAGGTTATAAAGAACTTACAAACCATCCTGGCGTAAGTATTCAAACACAAAAGAATTATTATACAACGGAACCATTCGAATTCAGAAATAAATTCAACTTTTATTACAACAATAATAAACAACAATATTAAAGTGAGGCGGTTACAAGTAAGGTAAAATTTATTTTCTTACCATTGTTTTTTTGAAGTAAGCAATTTTAGTTTATTATAATAAATATCTTGCTTTCATTGAAATACAAAAATTTTTTTAGCTTACCTGTGGTTTTGTTTAATTTTCATATTTTTTCTCATTCAAATATATTACAAATCATAACACCTCCGCCACCTCTTCGAGAAAAAAAATGACTTCTTACAAGGGCACGATTTAGAGGAAATTGTGTTAACTTTAAGTGCGAAGTGAAACGAAATTTTTTTTAACTTCAAGCATCAGAATTAATGCAACAGAACTGCCACACAAAATAAAGCCAAATAGTACTCAAAAAACCTTGTAAATAAATTCACTTGCCGCATTTAACTCTGATTGTGATATTTTTCCTTAACGTTTGAAATTCTTATATCTCTTTTAATTTACCAAAAAAAGTCAGACTTATATTTATTACGTCTTCAAATAGAACTTAATACTTCTCAATTAAAACATAACATACAAAATTTTGAATTTATAAGAACTGAGAAACAATTAATTGAAATTAAACTCCAAATCTTTAGAAAATTGCCGAAAGCGATTTGAAATAGTCCGTTGCATTGGAATCTTAAACTGCATTTTTAATGAAAAATGATTTTCTTACTACAAGATGAGTGACGACAATAAATGGAGCAATCTTCTTGTGTTAACTGACAAAGATTTTAATGTATACGACGTGGTCGACTTTTTTTTTGCAAAAATTTAACATTGAGATATCCATTAATTATTATTTAAAACTTATTTATATTTTCATTATAACCTTAACCAATGAAATGGTTTGATATCACCTTAGATTTTTATAAGGTCTTTTGCAGAAAAGGTGTCCTTATTTTAGTGTCGTGTTATGCTACAAAATGGTATATTTTGTCTATATGGCAAAAAAAACAATTTCTAAAGGTTTGTGCTGGTTCCTTTGACTTCAAACCAAATTTTCTAAACCAAATATAGCAGTAATTCAAGTTTTCGGAATAACCTCGGGGTTAACATGATGAATTCGGTTAAAGGCTTAAATCAAATGAACGGTGAATATTTTCATTTTATTCTGTTAATTGAAAAAAAATATTTAACTGTTTACAATAATGAATACAAAAGGAAACTATTTTGTTCACAGCATTGTCTTCACGTTTTGAGTTAATTGTTTAATAAAAATTCTATGAATGAACAAGATCTTTTCTAATATGAACTAAGCGTAGATATAAATAGGAGCTATTTATAAGACTTTTGCTTTACATAATAAAAGTAGTTTTAATTAGTAATGAAAACCCTCTGAGGGCATAATAGTCAACAATATGAGAATCTCTTGGAATCTACTAGTTAGTATGCGGTTATTAAACTCGCAATCATCAATAAAGTGAATTAAAATGTTTGTAATATTTAATGTACGCCTTTAGGGTGTATTTAATATAAATTAGAATTTGTAATTCAGTTCAAATTTAAATCGTAAATTTTGTAACATAAGCTCCATATTTTATTTAATAAGCATTTAAAAACTACTACAGGGTGATTCTTTACGGTAAATATTTTTCATACCTTTCCTTTCCATAAATTTTTTATTATGTTATATATTTACTATACAACATTTTTTATACTTTATGACTGCATTTAACCACAGAGATAAACTAAAAATGCCATAACCATAACCTAGATAGCTAACTACCTAGGTAATTCAACTCAGGACAAGTAGGAGGATATTTCTAGCAAATTAGTTTATTGCGTAGCTTTTAGGTAAATTAATGATTTTGTAAAGCCTTCACTCTTTATCGTACTTATTACTTTTTTAATTTTTAGAATAACAATACTTCAGGTTGATGTTTAATTAACCTTTAATTAGTGACGTGAAACTTTCCTTATTACATTTCAATGAGGAATATTGCCTCGGAGGCGCCCAAGTTAGAAATTAAAGGTTAAAGATAATTTTCCTTCTTTTAATTTTTTGTAGTTTTGAATATGAATTTCATTTATTTAGTTATTTACATGTTAAATGTTTATTATAATTTTATATTAGTTACATCAAATTGTTCTAATATTTTACAATATTAATAACAATAGGAATATTTTACAATATTAATCATAATAGGAATTTTTTACAATATTAATATCAATAGGATTCCGCTCGCTATTCGAATATATTATTGTACAATCTGTGTTCCTTAATTAAATTAGTTCAGTTCTTAAATTTTTATTTTATTAGTAGTTGTAATTTACTAATTTATAAATCGATGCATTCCCGCGTTTCTATAATAATTATATTTATTAAGGTTATCAAATTTGTACATACTGTCCCACTTCTCTATTGTCATAAACTTTTTAATCTCTTTATTAATCTTTAATTTACAACTTTATTTCTAATTACATGCTCATCTTTTTTCCAAAAAACCTCCCGTTATCATTCATTATTATTCAACCCAAAAACAAAACTCAAACTGCTACCTTGTCACTCGATTCTTTTTTTTATTCCCAAATTTCACTTTTTTCCCACGACATTTATCCCCTCCAAAATTTTGACAAAAAGAAATTTCCATTTCTTTTTAATAAATTTTTATCTTTAATCCCTCTTCCTACTTCTTCAACATATCCAACTATAACTTTTCTTCCACTCATCACTCTTCACCACCACCTATCTCTTATTTACTTCATTATTTCAACCCCTATACTCTTCAACTTTTCTTAATAATTCTTCACAATGCCAACTTAACTTTTCTTCCACTCTTCACCCTAACCTATTTCTTCTTTACTTCATTATTTCCACTCTTGTACTCTTCAACTAGTTCTTAATAATTCTTCGCCATGCCAACTTAGCTTTTCTTCACTCTTCACCATACTCCATTTCTTCTTTATACTTCCTCACCACACAAACCTTAACTCTTATTTCTACCAATTCTTATTCACCTTTACCCATATCTTCTTAAATTCATCATTTTTATTTAACATAATTACTTCCTTTCAAATACTCTTGACCATTTATTCATAATTTCTTCCCATGCAACACAAACCTTTTTACTCTTCAACATAAACTTCTTAACTTAATTACTATTTAACATTACCCATTACCATTTCCAATTTTCTTGCAGTCTTCATATAAATTAATCAATTTTTTCTTTATTGTATTATTGTTGGGAGTTGGTGTCTTCAGCGCCTTTCCATCTTGCACGACGGTATTGCCATTTTTGTCCGGCGTCTACTCTCATATGGCGAACCACCTCCATCTTCTTCTGAACAATACATTTTTTCTTCCTATAAGTGCCATACAAACATTTTATTTTCTTCCTTTTGGTTTTCTTCTTGTCTTTACTCTTCTCCATTTTTAACAACCTTATCAATTTGTACGATGACCTTCCATCCTCATCTTCTTCAATCTCTGGGTTTACCTTAGAGGAGGTAACTTTTATTTTAACTTTTCTTTCCATTTGAATTTTCCATTTTTCATCATTTCTTTGTAGACCCAAATATTCTTTCTTGTAATATTCTACTGGTAAAATCACTTGTTTATCCGTATTTTATTTGCTATCTCTTTCTTCTCCATTAACATCTTTTCCAATTGGAATAATTTCTTCTCCATTGACATCATGCATTTCTTCTCGAACAGGCGTTTTTGATTCTTCTTCTCAAAACCCTCTTCTAATTTCGTTCCATTTTCATCTTTTATGTACGCTGGCTCAGTACCACCGGCCGTGTCAACACTAATAATCCCGCTTACATCTTTTTTTTCCATCTGAGTCTTTAGAGCATCTACCTTTTTATTTATGTGAACTACACTTTGCTTCATTTTTGTTATTCTTATTTTATTTCCTTTCACTTGCTCGTCTATTTTCTTAACTGATTTTATTCCTTCTTCATATCTCGTCTTCTGTCGCGCATTCTCTTCATTCAAATTTTTTACACCCTTGGCATATTCATCAACCTTCCTCCGCATTCCTTCCGTTATGATCTTAGTGTCTTCTCTCATTTTTTTCATTTTCTCTTCCACGCACGCAAACCGTTCATTCATTCGTCATTCATTTTCAGCAAATTTTTTATCCAATTTGTCATTCATTCCACTAATATCTGCCTTGTTTTCACTAAATTGCTCATTCCTCTCTACCTTGTCCTCTTCCATTTTCTGCATCATCTGCATAAATAATTTTTGTATGTATAAATCTTTTCCCCCCTTTTTCTCCTGTGTGACCACTACTTCAGTCTCAGCCTCACTTTCTTCCACCACCTCGACATTCTTTGCCTCACCCACTACTTTCTTGCTTCTTGTATCCATTTCCTATTTTATTTAAAATCCCAAATTTTTATTTCTGACGTTTAAACTTGTCAATTATTTTTTTCTTTCCCGTAGGTTCGACGATTTTCTCGTCTTGTTCTCAGCCCCACACGTTGCTGCGCCAAAATGTCATAAACTTTTTAATCTCTTTATGAATATTTAATTTACAACTTTATTTCTAATTACATGCTCATCTTTTTTCCAAAAAACCTCCCGTTATCATTCATTACACTGGTCAACAGTGTTTTTGGTGCCAGGGCATTTGGAGCTGATTTCATATGAATTTGATGCCCTGAGTTCAAATATGGCATTAGTTTTTGCCTAGCAGCTCAAATTTCTAAGATATAACGTTATTGTTAAATATTTGTTAAGTCTTCTTTGTCGGCCATCTTTAATTATTTTCACTAATTTTGTGACAAATTACAAGACTGTCTTCTTGAGAGACGGCAAATATACAGGAATCAATTCTTGTATTATATGATTTACAACTGTACAGAATGTTATTAGAGGTACACATTTCGCCATATCACGTGATTTTAAAGAAAAAAAATATCTAAAAAAGTAGAGCTGATAGAAAAAATCTGATTTTATATTTTGATTCAGACGGCAAATATATAGGAAAAAATCCTTTCATTATTAATTTAAAACTGCACAAAATAGTGTTAGAACTGGTTAAAAATGCACATTTCGTGCAGATTTTCAGATTAAAAATTTATTATCTACAAAAGTAGAGCTGATAGAGAAAAACTAATTTGATATTTAGATTCAGCGCCCCAAATATAGCTAAAATCAGTTTTAAAATCTTAGGCACCAACGCAAAAACTTTTTTTTGTTGACCTGTGTTATTATTCAACCCAAAAACAAAACTCAAACTGCTACCTTGTCACTCGATTCTTTTTTTTATTCTCAAATTTCACTTTTTTCCCACGACACTATATATAGCGAAATTCTCTTGTATCTTTCTTCTTTTTCTTAATTATTAAACTTATTAATTTTTCACTCTCTTCATTCTTTACCATCTTCTTAAATTACTCTTCACTATCCGTAAAATGCAATGAAGGCACGAAAATAAATAAAGATCAAATATTCTTGAAGCTAATTATCTTATTCTATTTCACAAATAAAGAATTGAATCAGTGACTATGAAACTGTCATGTAATTTGAAAATTTAAAAATTTTTTGTCATTATTAATGTACAAAAACTCCATCTGTATCTCTCTCTCTCTCGCATTGCTGATTAGTCCTTCATTCATTACCAACTGAAAACTTTTATGTGCCTCTGATTAGTAGCACAATAATCTTGTTCCAACTAAATCACTCATATAAGTTATGGGCAGCCATCCTAACCGTTTAGTTACAGATAGTTTAACTTGCAATCCTAACCACGGCGCTAATAATTTGGGAGTTACTGGGAATCTAACCTATATGATTGTAGCAACTTTAGTACAAATGTTTATACACACAAGAATACTAAAATTTTGTTAATAACTTAATGAAAATTAAAAATTGAATGCAGTTGTAATTGCAACACCCTAAATTGGACAGTCAGTTGCTTTATAATAACCAAGCTCTATTAAGTCTTTAATTATGTGTAACTGACATATGAGGCATTTAGAATAATAATGAATCAAGTCCATCTGAAATTTACATGAAATTTTGAGTTTTAAAGTTAAATTGCGTAAACTGCCATCATTCGATTGTTTTCTGTTATCAATATGATGTCAAATTGAAAGCTTTACTAGATTGATTCATTTACTAAATAGACAGTAGTTTAAGCTACCCCCGAGCTACTAAAAACAACGAGTAGGGAAAATTGGTAGGTGATTCATTATTATTCTGAGCGCCTCAAATCTTAATAAAAATGAATCGAACTTGTATTGAACTATCATTTCCCAGTTTAAATTTATTTATTTCCATTTTCTCCTTTAAAGTATACATATTTTTTTTAAGTTTATTATTTCAATTATATACCACCTAAATATTCAATTACCAAACAAATTTTGAGATCAGTAATTAATGAAACGAACACATTTCGATAGTGCATATTGATTCTTCAATCTTTACGATAAAAATTTAAAAAGGGATATCATGTTTAATATAACATATTTTAATTTTTATATATTCAACTGTTTGATATGATTGAAAAGTAGTAGCGATTAAACAACTCTTCGGTCATCGAAAGGATACAAGAAGCAAGCAGTAAGGAAAAAATTGGGAAAAATTACATAATAATGTATATATCTATTTATCTTTCACTTACCTTAAATTACGGACTATTAAGCAATTGGAAGTTGTTGATTGCTTTAATGGTAAACCAATTCCGATTTTGAGATGCCATTTGAGAATCAACCAATCTGAAGACTCTTGACTTTATATCAATTGTTAATATAATTAATTAAAAGATGTTAAGTACTTACAGATCATTTATTTTCAACTGAGATATATGGTCGGGTGAGCACTAGGTTGCACTTCGGTTGCATTTGTAATGATTTTAATTTCTTTATTAACTTAAATAAAATTCTTGTAGTAATCTAAATATCAATTTAATTATAAGTATTATAGGATATACCAGCAGTGTGGCGTTAAGCATAATATACTGATCGGCTAGCGAGCGGAATTCCGCGGTTCTATTCCTAGTCGCGCCACATACTGCTGAGAAATCTGTACAGGATCAGATATTTGTGTCGACGTCAGTACCGTAACTTTCATATTTTTACATTTTGTACCATAGAAAACATACTCAAAATTCAACGTTATCAATAAAAATATTTGAAGTATATTTTTGAAAGTATTTGTCAACATAGATACTTAATTTTATTTTGATTTATTTGAAGTCATATTTTATTATCATTGTTAAAAATCATAAAATCAGAAGTAAATTGCTAAGGAGCACAATTATAAAAGAAAAGTAGCAATTTAAATACTCAAAGTAATATTTTGTGTGTACATCAGTCAGATTTATTTATTTTCGTCTGAAAAGTTGACGCTTATTATTTTGTTTCATTTATGTTTACAAATTGTTCGATATTACAGTTTACAGGGTTACATCTGAATTTTATAGAGTTTTTTGTGAAGTTAAATTTGTTTGTATAAATCTAAACAATATTAACTTCTACATTACTTATACTTATAATTATATAATTTTTGAATAATAATAAAGGTGAGCTTCTTTTTATTAAAAAACAAAATTAATTGTTAATTTAAAAGAGAAGTGAAGAATGTAGTTAACCTATAGTACATAATATAATTTAGGAGAAATAAAATAATAGGAAAACCACCCGTATAGGAAATAAAATTTTGCCGGATTGATAAATACCCAATAAATAATTAATAAAGTACGGCAGTAATGAAGGGAAATTTTGTTTTAGTAATTAAATTGACCCTTATTACTGATGCTTTATTAATTACAGAGCAGCGTCTTCCTGCAGGCTACATTTCAATAATTTAAAGTTATTTAAAACGAATCGCGCTATTTTTTATTCTATTAATTTTAAATTTACTGCATATTTCTTTATTTTTGAAGTAATTTTGTATTGTTTAGTTTTTATTTACATATTATATTAGCGTTACACGATTGCAATTGAAAACATAAACTTTCTATAATCTGTTTTTCGAAATAAAGAGTAATGTTACTTTGAGATTCAGCTCGTAAATTATTCTCTAGTTATCTGTGAGTTCCTGCTTTCATGGAATACTGTTCTGTTCGTTCAGTTTATGGCATTAAATTTGCGAACCTCGTTACGTACTTTTTAACGTACCAGTATCTGACTAGTTCTTATCGGATTTTTGTTTCAATGTGAAACTTTTTTAGGGCAAATTGATTGATTAACTCAGTGGTGACCAAACTTTTTTATTAATAAATTTTATTTATTGTCCAACACCGTTTCTGAAATGACCGATATTTTAAGTTTAAATCTAAAAGTTAGCAGCAAAATTAAACCAAAAATTTTAAATTAATCTAAGTTATTCCGTAGAAAGTAACAACCGAATTAATTTATTACAAACTCACCACAATTATATTTATATAATTATATATTTAATACAATAGTTACTAAAATATTACTAATAATACAATACCACTACTTGTCTTCCTTGTCTTGATTTCCTCCATCCTCTGTTAAACCATCGCTAATATTACTATTTAGAATTTGATATCGTCTTATAAGGGAATTACTGCTGCCAAATCTAATTTTGATATTAGTAATGGTTTTCAAACAAAGACAAAATTGTGCACAGTTCCATTATGGTTAAGGGTTTAGTTAAATTATACATAAGAAAAATATATAGGGTGTTCTATTTAATACCATCCAATAGAGCATGCAGAGCAATTCACTCTCGTCAGATTACAAATGTCAAGCAACGTTGCTAACGGACACTTGAATGGACGATATCTTGGAAACGATTATTTCAAGATATTTTTCAAAATCGTAAAAGTGCCATATTGAAGTATGTACCTACCTTACACCCGGAACATAAATTGCGTAAATTAATTAATTATTTTATTGTTTTAATAGAAAATTTTAATTCTTTCTGAATTGAAAATAAATTTCTATTGTCTTTCTTGATAAAGTTGTATAAAAAATTGTATACGATATTGCCTTTCTGTGAGGAGCTGAAAACCGTTTATAAAAATACTACTATATCCAGTATATCTATATAGTATATTTTTTATTTACGGAAATAAATTTAGTTAAATTTAGGAGCGATCGGGATGAAAGGGTTGCATTACGGGCAATTCTGTTTATCAAACGATTGTATGCTTGAATGTGGAAAACCACAGCGCTCCTCGTATTTCTAGGAGGAACACGAAGGGCAATATGCGCAATCAAGAGAACCCCCAGTCAGTTTAGATAAAAACTTATCATACGTTAATACACTTATCTCCATAAGTAGCGCGAGGGAGAGCCGCTGAAGCAAATAGTCATATCCGACTTAGTGAATGGGAAACTTGTAACTTAAAAGCTACATATTTTAAAAATATCCCCTGTACCCTCTCAAGTTTATCTACATTAACCTGGTGCTATAGATAGAACACAAGGTGCGTAATTCAGATGCAACCTTACAAGTGAGTTATATAAAATCTTTAATGCGGCAAGATCGTAAAAATTGCCTGTGTGCTACCGCAGATGATTGCAATATGAGTACTGAAGTTCATCTTCTAATCAATGGTGACCCCGAGATCGCGAATACTATTTATTGTCGGCAAAGATGGCTTATTAACTGCATACGTGCCATGTGAAGCGCTAGAGTGCCAACTGAAACGGATGTACTTGCACTTTACTGTGTTACGGGCAAACATTTTTCTCACACATCAAAAACGTAATCTATTTAGGACCGACTGTACCTATGCAGCAGACGTATTCTCGCAAATCTTCTCAAAAACCTTCATGTCATCAGCACAAAGTAGGAATCGACAATGAATACTGTCATTTATGAAAATGATAAACAACAGCGGTCCAATATGGGAATCCTGAGGAACGCCTGATATGGCTATTAAAGTATTCGATCGCAAAATTTGTAACTGGACCTATCACAATTCTATCAATGAGATAAGCACATGCAAAGCCACGGACCCCCCCCCCCGCAATTTCAACTGCCACCAACTTGGACATCAATAACAGCAACAGCTCTATTTCTATCTGTTATAGCGGCGTTACAGTCATATCGAAACATCATATAATTATCGTCAGTGCACAACTCGCCACTAAGAATTTCGGGCATTAGCCAAGTTCCCACAGATCGTAATCCACCAAAGAAGTTGATAATCTATCTATAATTATTAATAAAACAATTTCAACATAAACTACCCTCTGAGACGCGAAGCCTAATGTCCTAATGAGAGAGTTGACAAAATAATAGGCCAGAGTCTATCTCAAACTAGAGAGAACCTCTTCAATTTGTGTAGCCACGATGTTATAGATGAGCCCTTGATTCATCTCGGAAGCGAGGCCATGGATTTTGAAATAAAAAAGTTGTTTGGGGGAACTCCAATAAAATGCAGGTGATGGTAGATCGCTTTAATTGACAAAAATCATTTAGAAATACAGTAAAAATTCCAATAATTACAATGTAAAATGACTGTGCAAAACAATGAATAGAGTACAAATGAAAATATGGTGTCACAGTCAAAACAAAACTTACTTGAACTCTTATAACTTTATAACTTAAATACCGACATGTACTCCCTTCCAATCAAAGACAACGTGCGGCTTTTCAGGTAAAATACTGGAAATATTGTCACTAACCAAGAGACGACACTTGTGAGACAGTTGATGATGTAGTAGGAAGCAATACTGATACGGATCAGGAGTGCAAGGGCACTAGAATTTGATGTTACCAAAAAGGACAGAAGTGATGATGAGGTTATGTTGTTGTTGATGTTGGAATAAAAATACCCATATACTTTGCTAACGGAGTGAAATTGGTTCTTATCATACAACTAGCGCACCAAAAACTACGTAGTAGTTCGCGCATATGAAAGAGTAACCCAATTGTCAAAATCGACACCAGAAATCATTGTAGCGAAACAAACGTACGCCCGCTAATTATCTATAATTTATTGATCTCCTAGTTTAGTGATCAAACGCCAAACGTTCTGATAATAAACCGAAAATGATTTACGCACGAAAACTTATATTTTCTCCATTATACAATACTGTCAGGCCAGAATTGCTGGGAGTTCACCCGTTCGTATTATTTTGCTTTAATACGCTCAAACCTTGAAAGATCTCGGCCTTCTCACAGTGTTAAACTGATTGATCATCACATCATTATCCAAATTTCAATCACATCCAGAACGGATATTGTTATACGATACCAGAACTTTGGTACAGCATGTAATACGAATTTTTGCACTTTGTTATGTGGTACCACTTTCTCATTTCATTTCAATATTTCTAAGTACGGGCATGTATTTTATTTAAATGCAATCGTTGAATTCAGTGCATTTTTTGCAACCTTTTGCGTATGAGTACCTGGGTCTTAAGTCTCGCGAGCTCGACGATAG
Organism: Rhagonycha lutea; assembly: GCA_958510855.1. NCBI lineage: Eukaryota > Metazoa > Arthropoda > Insecta > Coleoptera > Cantharidae > Rhagonycha > Rhagonycha lutea. The sequence continues at coordinate 8,570,041 of OY294042.1, forward strand.
TGAGCGTACATAATTTCAGAGCGACTTTGGTAATTTCCAATATTTGTTTGGACAAAAATATTTTTTTGGTGCATTGTCACCATTTTTGTCGTGGAATAAGTATCTTAGCTGACCTGTAGTGTCTATAGCTCCTGTTTATAACATCTTTTCGAGCAAAAGTGATACGAGAGGCTCTTAATGCGCAACTTACTACGCAGCTTTGGTGCGCAAGTTGTAGAACCATTTTAGATTTCCTCAAATTTGTAGCGTCCTAGTGTTGTAGTTTTGAATGGTGCCTGGGGAATTATTCGAATCTTATTGACATCTCCAGCACCATCTCTCACTGGTCCAGTTCCAGCTACAGATGTGCAAGCAATGTTTTAGTGTCGCGAACGCCGATCAAGTGTTTTCCTGTGTAAATTAATAAGTTACAGATTTTCATCTTTTAAGCAGTACTTTGGACAGCGATTGGAAACGAACACCTGTCACCATGATATTGTAAACTTACATAAGGCGCTGGAGTAAATAAATTTTATTTTTTCCAATTCATATGAATCGACGTATTTCTTGGCTTTTGTGTTCAATTTTGAGTAACCGTTAGAGGTTACTGGTTTTATTGGGTATTTGTTTATATTTAAACTGGGTGCACTTTTTCATCGTTAATATCATTGGTTACTGTGTCTATGTTTTGCACACACATTGCAATTATTTGAACTGTGATAGCATCTCTCAAGTTCTGTGTGTCAATTAAAACATTTGATTACTATTTGCGTTTTGTTTTGAGTTGCCCCAAGCTACTGGTCTTATTTTCAAAATCGGCAACCTGCGCCTTCACATGAATAAGGAGCTGTTCTATTAATATCGTGGCAAATAAACTGGATAGGTCCTCTCCGGATTGTGACGGAATCTAGTCTTTGTTTGGGTTAACTCTCTCATTAGGGGTTGCGATTCAGAGAGTAGCTTTTGTTGCAATCAGTCAACAATGTCACTCCAGATGGTAGAGCACAGCCCGTATTAAATTTCGTTAGGCTCCGGCCGATAGCAGGGTGCCTGAGAGCAGTCGGATCAGAATTACTATTTACTAATTTTTTATTACTATTAAGGTAATCCGTAGATTAATAATAATTTCGTGAAGAATTAAAATTTATTAAAATTAGACTTTACTTAGAAGAAGATTCAAATTTATCGATTAATCGTCGAATTAAAATTTTTTAAATTCTGTGTCTGGACTTATATACCTAATTGATATTCAAGCAATTTTCATTATATTCAATTTAACAAAAAAATTTTAAAAAACTCCAGACTTATTAATTTCAAATTTTGTACTAGACTTTTAATTTTATAATCAGAAAAAGATTGAAACTGGGAGGGTGCGGGAATAAGTAGCACAAATGAAATTATATATAATTTTACCGATATTTTTATCCCAAACACCACGGAATTACACTGATAAATTCCACAATAATTATAATTATTCTTAAATATTAATTAAATATTTGTAAGCGTTACCCAAAATAATTGCGATAAATAAAATAATTTTCCATTTACTACCATTTATTCAGTTTATTACTTTATTTCTGTTCGTTTTTGTATTCCGGTGTGTTATAACCACGCTAGTAATGCCGACTTGGGGGTGGGTTGGCATTACCTGATCACACTTCATTTTTAAATTACTAGTCAGGGCCGTACTTTATTAATGTCATATACAGGTCCGGGCTTAGGTTGTATGGTTTAGTACTCCTCGCTTATTCTAACATATTTAAGAACCCCCAAAAACTGCCACTATGTCGTTTTACTCGAATATGTCATTTTGGAGCAGTATTCTTAACTTTTTGCGTAAATTCCACAAAAAATTTAAAAATGTAATATTTTCTGTTTCTAATATTAAATACATTTAAAAAAATAAAATCGGTTGGTCCATCTAATTATCCATTTACATCCAATTAGGTCGCTTATTTCATCTGCAATATAAATGCAACTTATACAAATTGCTCTGTTCAATAATATTTCTTTAAAATATGGATTGCAATATTACTTACTTTCTAAATCAAATATTCGTTATCCGATAGTCCCATAAGGAACTAATCAAACTATTCCCTAGTTAGTGTTTTCGTTTTTCTAGGTTTATATGGTCTACTTCTTCTTTTTCGAGATGATATTAACTTAGGAAAATTGCTGATATTGATGTTATGTTTGTTCTTTCAGCATTGAATAATATCTCAAAAACTGAAAGCACATGAGACTCTATAATTTCGATTTATCGTAAAATCTTACCAGCCAAAGCATTTTTTAGTACTTTGTTTTCGTTTTTTTTTTTTAGTATTTAAAATAGTTTTCTATTTTATTCGCAGTATACCGCAAATTAAATGTTTCATCCAGCTAATATATTTTTTGAGATTTCGTGGATGCGCTTTAAATGTAGTACATATTTAACCCTTATAGAGCCATACCTAGTACCCGGGTACTATTTTGACTTTAAAACAACACAACTTTTTTTCTACCGAGCCGATTTTTTTGAGCTTCGGTGGCATCTCTACAAAAACGGTTCTCTGCACACAAAAAATTATAAAACGGAAAAATTGTGATATTAAGTCAAAATTTTTTGAAATTTTTTAAAACTATACATAATCCGGCTATACATAGTGCCACCATTACATTTATATGGGATATAAATACTACAGAATAGCTCCATTCTTTCAAAATTGTTATAATATTTATTAATAACAATTTCACATAGTATGATGTGTTAAAATATAACTTCTTTCACATTTTACTTGAAATTAACTTTAGAATAGAAGCAATTTTAAATAAAAAATAAATCAAGTTATATTTTATTATACGTATTATTATGCTCTACAAATTTTTTAGCGACATTAATATGAGGTCACGCAGGTATCTGATATTTGTGGCAACTTTTTCGGGCCTTTGTTTTTTTTGTTTGCCTTTTCGAACCATTTAATAAACATAAAAAGCAGTATCATGTTACATTCATGTGGCTAGTAAAGTCTAGGTTCTACGTTTATGTCAATGCGGAAGTAGAATTACTGGTGAAAAAAAATCACGAATTGCACCAAATAACAAATTATTAAGATTCACTGCTACTTTAAATTTATTAGCATTTATTATGTTATTGAAAAACCACCTACTGCAATCGAGTCGGTAACATCTACACTTGACTAATGAGCGTTACTTGAGAATATTGCTTACAATTTAATAAAATTTTGCCAAAAAACCATGAGTCACAATCACATTATGCATAAATGTAACTCGATATAAATATAATTGTTATTAAAAACACTTATAAGAATATTAAAAATCCGCTTAAAGACTGGGCATTACAGGAATTGCATATAAATATATGGTAGTGCCCGGGTACTACGTATGGCCGATATAAGGTGTAAATTTGTATGGCTCCATAAGGGTTAATGAAGGGAAGTTAACCTGATTGGCTAATTGTCGTAAGATTTACGCACCAAAACTGCGTAGAGCTTGCGCTCATAAAAGAGCCTGTCTAAATTTTTATTATAAATGTAAATTTGCTCACCAAAAATTGTGTCGTAGTTAACGCATATAAAAGAGCCTCCCTATTGCTTAACAGATGTTTCACAGGAGATAAAACCATAAGCGAGAGCTGGACCACTTATTACAAACGACCTAGCACGAAAAACAGAAATCGTCGGAACCAAAACTATTTGTCAACGCAAACTAAATCGGCACCCAGAAAATCGTTGTCCCCAAGCAAAATTACGTACATACGGTACCAATGTACAAAATTATTATTAATTTTTTTAGTAAAGTAAATCATTGTTCAAAAAATAAATTGCACAATAGATGTAATGTTTGTTGTTTTTATTTGTTAGGATTGATACTATTTCGAGATTATAATTTAACAATTGGTTGTGATACGGTTTTTTCTTATTGGCATTTCAAAATTGCTTTAAAGCAGTTCTCGAATGCTTTCACGAGTTACAGGTGTTTTAACCGTGCTCCCGATGGAAGATGCTTTAATAGCTGCATGGTATTAAAAATCGACATACTTTCGTTGCTTTAGCTACAACAGAGTCCCAAGTTAAACTAAATTATTTTATTGCTTTAAATTTTACATTGTTGTAACTTAAAATTAAATAGACGCATTTCATTAGCTCTTTTTCTGTTTTAAATTTTAACAAAAAATACATATTAATTGATCGTATCTAACTGCGTTTTCATTTTTTGTTTTGTATAGATTTCTCTTTTGTAGTATTTCTTTTCTTCAAGAAATATTCCTTTACAAATGAATACAGATTTTTAAATTTTCAGAAATTTACAATACGTAGTCACAATGAAAAATACTTGTGCATACTTGACAGACCCTAAGTAGACAGATACTTTGCAAAAATATAATTTTTTAAATGATAGTCTGATATTGGCATATTCGTAGAAATATTAAAATCTAGTTTTCTTACGATTGATTTCATATTATTATGATATATCTGTATATAAAAGTAGACACTACGTAAAATACTTTATTTCTTTTAAAATAAATCGTTCAAACGTTTGTAGTAGCATATTTATTCCAATAATACTCTTTGAAGATTTGAAAGAGAAAATTTTAAATAGTTGTCTTACTCTATACTAAGTCGTTTGTTTTTCAAACAGTTTAGTCGTCCCATTAAATATATAAAAAAACCTTCAATTCCACTTACTATATCATAAACATTTTAGAGAATCATTTCGAATATAATATGAGTTTTTCTCTGGTAAATTAGTACACTTGAAACTTCTACTAGCAAAGTAACCCCATTTCGGTTTCCTCATGACTTAAACGAAATCTCTAAGCAATCCAGCTATTTTTGACAAGAGCAAGCTCACTTAAATATAAACCGGATTCGGTGAGATGGACTTAGTTCATCTTATCATTTAATAATTATATCATCTCGTTTTCGCCCATGATGATTTATATTTTTATGAATTAATCCAACTACTAAGGTGAAATTTTCTTCCTGATAAAACTATGTTATAGTTAATTGGATTAATTAAAGGATTGGTCAACTGATTATGTACTAATAATATTTATTTACACTAAAACAGCAATTCATAATACATCGTCTAATATTATTTAGATTGTTACACCAATTAATAAACCATAAAAACCCTTATATGTTCTATTAATTATTCGTTAAGTTGCCGGTCATCGTATTGCCAACTCATTCGTTTAGCAAGCACTCCATTGCATTTGAATGAGCACTGCTATTAACCATTCCGATTACGCATTTCTACTTCTTTGGGAAGGTGGTAAATTTAAAATATCCGGAGGTGCTCCATGTCCGAACGTGCCGCACTCTACCATACACCATAATTTGACCAAGATGTTATCTTAATGTATTTTGGACGAGGCCCCAAGTATAGAGTTTAATTAGATTAATCATTAGAAGGTCAAATTATGAATAATATTTATTTACATCGTTAAATTGTTTACAGATAATCGTTAAAATGCGAAATCCATTATGGGCGCATCGTCACCTATAGAATTTACCTCGTTAATTCGAATTAGTAAAATATTACATCAAAATAATTTATTTTACTAATTATTCGTTAGATTCGCATATGGCACTGTTAATGATCTATCTTATTCGTTCGTTCAACACCATTTCGTCGTTATGCATCTTTAGACTTGTACCCGGCATAACTCACTAAGAAACATTCAATTAATGCATAAATGTGGAAGCAAAAATAACTACCATAGAATCATAGGTTAGGTTAAAGCTGTTATTATTAGTGTGGATTTAATAATTACTTAGTGTAACGTGGTATCACTTTAAAAATACTTCGAAATTGTACTCTTAAGACTTAATAATAATTTAATTAGAACGATTAAGAGCTATTATTTATTACAAATAAACTAATACATCAACTTCTATAATCTGCCAAAAGATTAAAGCTGGAAACATTGCTAAAAATTTCTTCTAATTGGTAATCGATCAAAGAAGTAATACTTGACGTAAGTATAGGTATAAATAATAGTGAAAATTGTAAAATTTTACGAACCCATAAACTTTAAATTTATTATTAAAGCTTTAATAAAAAATTTTAACAGTGACTTAATTTATGAGACTTATTTAAGTCATTGTTTATTTCAAGCTTCGTAAGCAGAAAAATTTAATTTAAGATTAAACGCTTTCAATTTTCTATAATAAGGCTTTACTAAATACGTGAGAACTTACGTTATCTACACAAATTAAATCCGATAACTTAAGAGACACCTGTTAGAAATAAATACATTCTCAATCGATGCAATGCGGCGGCTGAGTAGGGTTACGTCCAAAATCAGATTATTCTCAAGTGTCAACTCAATTATTGGCATAGGTATTTATACAATCTCACTTTTAAGGTTTCAACATGCATTTGCATAAATGTGATTATTTGGAACCAATTATACTTTACATTAATTTTCATAATTAAATTTAAAATGCCTTTTCTTTCAATTAAAAAGGTATGAAACGGCAACAATGTATATTTAAGTCGTATTATAAAAATGATATTGCAATTTAGATCATATCAGTGGTATGGTGTGATCTTGGTTCGGTTGCAATGAGGTAACACCAGGAAAAGCCTTGGATTAAACAAATTTCTATATTAATATAATTATCTATAAGACTCAACTGCTAATGATGTGAGAATTAACGTACAACATTTGGTTATCTTTATTATACTTGCAAAACTTTTGTTATAAACGTATGTTAAATTCACAAATCATATTTTAACTGCCAAAATTTTGATTCTAACCTTAAAAACTTAGATGTTTCTCGTTTTACTATAATAGAAACTTTTATTATTTTTATTTACATAACTTGTTAGTTAAAGTCAAACTCAAAACTGTTATATCGGACATCGAATAGAGACTCTTTGAGTCTCTGACGTATGTATAATATTTATTATATTAGTACTCGAGGTAATTAACGAAAAGTCGAGTTAAAGCTGTAATACAATTTCTGTCGGGTAGTTTGTACAACTTAAATCTCTTTCTATCTCTTATATCTCTTTATTAGCTTTTTATATCAGCTGCGGTGTATTTTAATAAAGGAATTTAAGTTCCAATGTTTATTCATACAAATTTTTATAATTACACTGTAAATTGCAGTTAAAGCAAAGTTAAAGCAAGTAAAGTTTATTGGAAGCTTTGTAAATTTTTTAATAATTAAATTTGTGGTGAAAAAGTTAATTATATCCGAAACCTCAAAAATGTTATTCATTAATTATAAATTCTATAATTTTAGTTGAGGAATTAGTGAGAATAATATGCTACAAAGTTGATATGTTTCTAACATACCTAATATTCGTAGCAGTCTACAGAAGCAAGAATCGCAGGTTATAATATTACCATGGTTTGGATTCCACGTTTTATGGTTTACTCAGTAACAGAAAATTTAATTTTTTAATTTTAAAACTAGAAAGAATATTAAAACATAAAATAGTTTGTATGTCTCCCAAAATCTCCTACGTCGTTTGACTATTTAGAAGAACCATATCTAATTCATACTTTTATCTTATTACTTAAAATGATTAAGTGATTTTAAAAATTTACTTGAATTTGTTTCTTTGAATTTTTTACTGCTGATGTTGGTTGATAAATTGACTTCCACCTAGGAGAGTAATTACAAGGGTAGGGAAGTTAAAACAACTATAAAGTAATTAAATCTGTGAAAATATATTGAACCTCATTTCAAAATATTTCTTAAAATACATTAAACTAGAGAATGCTACAAATATATAATACAGCCCAAATAAATCCTTTGTAACCAAAAACTCGCAATATAGAGAAGATCTAACTAAATATTTCACCATCATGAAAATTGTATGTAATATTTCAAAAAGTTTTAATAAGTCTGAATGTAATTCTATAATGAAAATAACGAAACTATACGAAAACTAATAATATTTGAATAGAAATTCAATTATGCATTTAGCAGAGCTCAGCATAGCATAACTTCAATTATATATACAGTGTGTTCTTTTCAGATGGAAACACTAAATATCTTTGTACAATTATTTCCACTCGAATAATTACTTTAGTTCTATGCTAAAGGAAAGAATCAATAATTTGAACTCTCCTGTAGCTTTTCGTTCCTGCTGTAATGAAATATAATTGAATATTTAGTTGTAGACAATATTGGATGCACAGCAGAGTTTTTCTGAAATTATTGGATGTTTGAGTATTATACAATGAAGCCCTAGATCCTAATTTCGTACGTCCATATTGACTTCAGAATGGTATTCCGTAATATCTTGCCCTCGATGGAAAACTGAATATTCCGACTCATGAGCCAGATTTTATCTATAAAAATATTATCTATTGGGTTTTCGTTTACTTAAAGAATCTTAGGAGAATAGCTTTCTTGCAAAGTTATTGAATTTGAAATGCAGATTTTGTAATTGCGAATATATTAATAAGCTACTAATCCAGTTTCAACGTTAACTGTGTTAATTTCTTCTTCTTAGTTTCTAAACCGACAGTTCGTATGTATCTATGTAGTTGGAATTTCAACTCACTGCATATTAATAGAAAGCAAATAGGTTTCCTGCTTCTGACTGCCAGCGCCGAATTTTGAATGTGAATATCGTTTCGATTACTTACTTCCTATATGATTCGTTACACTTATTAACATTATGTAGATTTTCTGCGCTTGTAACCAGAAACAGGCTGTATGCTCCAATTATTGCATTGGAACCGTCGCACATGCGACCTTGAATTACGACTTACATTTGATAAAAATTATTTATTTACGAATTTAAATTGCCGGAGCCAACGTAAAGTTCACGTTGCTCGCTTGAAACCATACATTAAACCATACATAGCCAATGCCGATGAAAATACAAAAGGAGACATGGTCCAAGTTAGCTGTGGGTGTTCATTGGCGTTGACTATCATCTGTATATAATATAATTTATGATGAAACGAAACTTACTTAATAATAATTAACAAGAGGGTGACTAAACACCCAACGCAAATATTACAATACGCAATTTGGAAAATTCCCAGTTGTGTCTAGACTAAAAATATGTACAAAAAATAGAAAAGTACAAATAATCCCTTGGCATAGACTTACAGTAATACGTCAAAGGAATATGTACATTCATTCAAAGAAATAATTAAATATTTTGGCTCAAAGGGAACATAGGCAACCTTGTTTCATTTCTTTTATGTGCCAGAAGCCATGTTAACCTCTGAAACTTTTCAGTTGGTAATACTGAGTGTATAAGTTTGTAATTATTTAGTTAACAAATTATTATTAATAAAATAATATTAATTAATTTTTAAATTAAAATGAACAAATAACCCAATTCCATTTAAAAGTAACTTGAAAGTAAGAATAATACCGAGTGTAAGTTATTATACCTAATTTAAAAATACAGCTCCTATACCTATTTTATAACTTCATAAAACTCAAACTAGTAAAAGTTAACAATGGAAGTGTTAGAACTATTAATGTTTTTGAAATGAAGATTTACGGAAAAGCTAAAAACATTACGATATCTTTGACAATGTGCGCAATAAGAAATATTTTATTAAGAAAATAAAATTATAAAAGAAAATAGTTTTTCAGTAAAATTATATTACCTTAGTTGATATGCGCATTTTCAATTAATTGGTGATTATCATAAACGCTTTTAAAATTTATTCATGTAATAAAACCAATTAATATTTTTAAAGATATTAAAATTAGAATAAAAGAAATTGACAGTTCACATTGAACGTATTTTTTGAATAATATTTTTTAATTGTCTCAATATAAATCATATAGGTATAAAAATTGAACAAGAAAATCTTTTAAAAACGAGAGAAATACGTCTTTCAGGTCCATTCACACTTAATCAAATCGAGTAAATTGAACAAAAGGAAAGCGATAAATTAGTGTAAGTAGGACTTGTTAGCAAAAAATCCGTACTATTTTAGAAGTTTGATGTATTTCTTTGGGGCTAACATTTTTTTGATAGATTAATTTGCTTAATTTCACAGAGACTCTCATCCAGTGGCAACTCTCGGTACTGATCATTTTACGATTACCGTAATCGATTACAATTTCCTTTACCGTGATTCTGATTATATTACATTCAAGTTTTAGGAAATTCGTTTTTCTTACAATGCTTGCAAGTTTCCAGCTTAATTATAAAAAAAATATGATATATTAATTCCCTTTTTATTTTGGATACAAGTTTTTGCTCATATCGGCACAAATTACTGTAACCACAAAGTGCTTCTATGCATCAACCAAAATACTGAGCGGTATAGAAACTCAATGAAATCCGATAGTCGTTCTCGTAATTCCACTCTATACTCCGCCAAAATCACAAGTCACTATATTGTGGTCATTATCGTTAATGATGAAAGAACAAAGGATTTTAACACAAAATACAATTAGACTGATGAACTTCGATTATTGTCACTACCAAAAATTCAAACTACCATTTAAAAAACTGATTAGTAAATAAACAGAGTTGATTAACCACAAATTAGCCAACTATGAAATTGATATAAATAATAGCATTGCATATAATAGGAGTTTGGCAAGCTCCATTCCAGAGGGAAAATCTCCGTTCTTGTCAGATCACGAACGTCAAGCAACGTAAATTTGGTTGGGTAACCGTTCAAAGAACTTGGTGCTAACGAACCACTTTTTATGTGGTTAAAGTGGACCGGTAATATGAAAAACCATTTAAGAAATACTTTCTTAAATCAATATCGTAATTTAATTGGTATATTATTTACCTACAAAAAAGTTAGCTTAAATTTGCACTTCAATAAATACCATCCACTTTTTTGCAATAAAAAATAAATTTTACAAAATAAAAAACAACTAATTATTAAATCACTCGGTAAATTAATTAATAACATTGTGTTAATTATTAAACCTTTCTTGTCGTCTTTATGCCAACCAACAATAGAAAACACTCGATAGCTTTTAAACTTACAAAATTAATTAACGACTTTCTCTTACCTTTCTACAACCTTTTAAAAGGTAAAAAGAAATTAAAAAACACTTTGAAAGTTTCTTATCCTAACTTTATTATAAAGCATATTTTAACTAGATAATATTTTTAAATTATTAACTCCGCGACTTTATAACTTGATTTACTGAGAACTTTATTATTAATAATTACATTAACCCTAATTATACACTTAAATCTTAAATATTATAATATTATTATTGATTAACTGGTTAATTAGTTGACTATCCATTTGACTCTGGTGTGATATTAATTAGTAGGGGAAAGTGGTTAATAAAGAAAACAAAATCGGTTTTTCCGACAGTTTAGTGAAATGTTTGTCTTGATGGGCATTTCTCAATCGGTTTTTATCTAGTCTGACTGACCGCTATTGAATTATTCCTTATCTTTATGTGGCGTTTCTTATTCGTTTTGTGTATTTGAATTTTATTTAATTTTCCATTCTTACTACAAACTTAAGATAATTAATTTAGCATAAATTCGTCAAGGTTTTTATTACATTTTTTTAAAACATGTTACCGATTTTACAAACATAATCACGGCGGAATGGATGCAATTACGTTGGAAATTTATATTCACTAGGAACTCTGTAAAACTTCGGTACCTATCAATTCATAAAATTGTGTATATTTATATTTACAGTAAAAAACGTTAATTAGGAACTACTCAGGTATTTTTAATGTATTAGTAAAACTTGAGCAGCCTGGAATCACTTTAACATGCAGATGCTTTTGGAATAAATATTTTTTAATAAATTTTGTTTTATGGAACTTATTAAGTATATAAACTACAAAGCATCAAGCAACAATAGAAGGGAGGATCAAGTAAATTTGTAGAGCATAACTATAGAAATGAATGAATACATGAAAACCTCCGCAATAAGCATACACAACAATAGTAATAATTATTGTCCTTACCATAAACATATTAAACCGTTTTTGATATGAAGTGGTTTATCCTTTAATAATAATATTTTGATGAAATGATAATTTAAACGAAACATTTTAAAGTTTCAATAAGTTTTAGAAATTACAGTTATTTAGTAACTGTTCAAATTTAAATTTATTTGTAAATTATTTGAAAAAATTATTTACAATACATTCCAAAGTATTAATACAATTAAATAATGCTCGAAATTTTATTCGAACAAATTCAAACATAGATGGATTTAGCATCAATTGATAACAATACAATTTAAAATAAATTTACAAAATTAATTATTGAAGATAAACAAAGGAGCGAATATCAACAAAATCTATTAGCACAAATTAATTAAATATTAAATTGATTAAACAAGAAAATAAAGAAACTAATAAAAGATTATAATAATTGTGACGTGATTACAGAAAATAAAATAGAGTAAACTAATCCAATAGCATAATTACTTATAATAAACTTAAGATTTAGATTGCGAATAGAAACCTAACAAAGTTCCTATGTTTTAGGTTATGTTTATTATAGTTAGATATACATAATATATTATGTTAAGTTAGGTTATGTTACAGTTTTAATCTTAATAATGGATAATAAAATAGATCACCAAAACATGTAGAACCGGTGAAGCATAGCGATTGTAAAGCATCAAATCAACTTTTAGTAACGTGACTTACTTAGTTATTCTATTTCACGGTGGAAAACCTTACGAGCTATTTCCTAAGACGGTTCTTACATCTGAGTTCATTAATACAATCGTTTCTTTATATTGATAACTAAATAATAATTAAATTAGAGCGTAGAAAATTAAATAATAGTATACACAACAAGCATTGATACGTATAATTTAACCTCGAAAAATAAGTAGTAAGTACAAATAATAATGTTCAATTTATGCGTGCACTGATTATTGTAACATCATCATCACTTCATTATATGAACGAACTTAATGAACTTAATAGAATTTTGGTTAATTTAGAATTTTACAAATGGAAAATATTTTAACCTTTTCCACAATACACTGCAAAATTTTCATACGGTGCTCGTAGTCAGATGTGAATAGAATTTTAATTAACTTTACAGCAAAAATAATATACTACTATGAAGCACAGTATAGTTCCTTTTAATATACTAAAATCTACTTATTCATGCAAATTGTATTTCATACTGTTTAGTATTTTTTAATGATAGAAAATTTTATTCCAATCTTGTGATTTTATTATTCCAAATTATTTGAAGTGGTTATTAGCAATACGTTATGGAATCCTGCCTACCATGGAAGCCTAATGTCTATAAACAGTATAATAGAACTTTTATTCAAAGTCAATAAGAGAACTAGTGAACCATGATAAAGCTAAAGTTGCAAGTATAATTTCTGAAGTAACAAGTGGTAGAGTTTCAGTTGATGGCCTTAAAGTATAGCGGACCATGGGAGGCTTCCCAAGAGAAATCACATTCTCAAACATTAATTTTAACTGATGATGTTCTTATATGTAGGATTATGTCTTCAGTGCTTTGCATAATTTGTTTAAGGAACGTACAATACAGTTTTGGAAAGGAGTATTAGGTGCATGGAGATAAGTTGAAATCAACAATTTGGAGATGCGATAACAACTTAACAAGCAATTAAACGTTAACAAGTTTGAACTCCTTACAATAGAAAAATTCAATGTGTGTATTTTCTCTAAAAGAGGTATATCTATGTTTCATTTTCTTTTTCTTCTGTATAGCCTTAAATTTAGTATTATTTCCTTATAAATATAAAAAACAATCAAACGTTTATCGTAAAATAAAATATCGAAGCATCGTAAAAAGTTATCATGTAGTTATATGCAACTTGCCTCGAAACGTTCATAATGTATTGAGTAATAAATTATATTGGCTATGGGTTCTCGATGCAAAAATTATATGAAACTTTGTAACAAATTTTTGCATTTGTTATTTAGTTCCTCCTTAAATAGCAATTTCACAATATTCCTTGATCCGGTACTGCATTTTAATTCAAATTAAAGATTTTATTGCATGCATTTCAGGAAGCGTTAAATTCAGTTTCTGATAACTATAGACGTTACACAACGATTTTCCGGGTGCCGACTTAGTTTGCGTCAACAAACATTTTTGGGTTCGACGATTTCTGTGTTTCGTGCCAGATCGTTTGCTTCATATGGTTTTGGTTCCTGTAAAACATTTGTTGAGCATTGGGGAAATTCGGTCTTTAGATATTGTTGTTTTGACAACCAGATCCTAACGTAGAAACTTCATTCTCCGTTGGAAGACGGATCACTTGGTGAAAATTTTCCATTATCTGGATGGTCCAGTTTCGCTTCGGATCACCCACAGCTCTCTCACTAGTCAAGGCACATCTCTCTCTACAAGCAGTATTCCTTGTGTTCGTGGTAACAGCGGTCAAGTGTTGCCTATTAATTTGGAACGAGTTGACCAATCATCACCTTCAAAGCCGCACGCCACCATTCAATTTGTAAGGAGCGTTTGTCACCGTTAAGTTTGTAAACTTTTCAGAGCTCGACTTACATAAGTATTACTATATTCCTTTCCAATTCGTGCATACTGACAACGTGAGAGTCTTCTAAAACTGATTTTGTTTTAAGATTTTATTGACAAGATTTTGTTGTTACGCTTGGAACTTTCATAACTCGAATGATTCCCAGATTTCAATTTCTATTTTAAATAATGATTTGTTACTGCTTTCTAAATATATTGTTATCTATCCATAATTAGTATGTTTCTATTATCCGAACAATTCAGACAGAATTTTAAGTAGCAACAAAGCGTGTAGGAGGAGAGGGACAAAGGGGCAATTAATTAAAAATCCTAATTGCCGGTTGCATATTACACTAACTCTGTTTCAAACTAACTCTGGAATTTGAGGGGTCATCTATAACGGACATCCGCAATTCTTTCCAAATTTTTGACGACCTGCCACTTTGTCGCAGTTTGGTCATAATATTTTCCGCTTCCCCCCGGAACGTCAGATACTAATAACAAATCAAAGACCCCTCTCTAATTTCCTTAACATCATCATACAGTTCGGTTTTCTTCTTAACAGAAGCGTCGTGACCCTCGAATGTTGGTGGGGGTGGTTACCCTTGCCCATAGTCCACACATCAATTTTGGACTTTTTAGTTCATTATCATTTAATTCTCTTGGCATATTACTCTCGGTGGGTTGCCATTGCCTTCCGAGGGGAGAACGGTCAGAATAAAGTTCTTTCTTTACTCGGATTCGAACCGCGTATTTAGCGTTCATTGTCAACTCGCGTGACGTAGGCGATGATTAGGGACTTTACTAGGATTTCCCTAGGTTTACTAGGGAAATGTTAATGGGGTGGTTTCCCTTTGCCTTCCCCATAGTCTACAGATTGATTTTGGACTTTTTAGATCATAGCATATAAAAATCCGACTTAATCAGGATTAGAACCACGGTTTCCCGGTTCCCGCGTAAATCTTGATTTACGCCAGACTGCTGGTCTTACGTTATATTACGTTATAAAATATTATTCGCGATATATGCAATGTAAAATTACCTGCATTTTTAGTTTTTCTAAATCAATTTTTGCCGAATTTGTAAAAAGAAAATTATTGAAGTACAATTTTCTTACAAATCCCAGAATTGGTATTTTTATGAGGACTTCAAATTTGGCTGGCAACCTAAAAGCGGCTGCGTCATACATGTAAGTTTCTGGCACAGATTAAACATAAATATATCTGGTTGAGAATAGGAAGATGTGGGCTAGTATAGCCAAACAAGCGATGAGTCCACAGGGCCTGCAGTGCTATAATATAATTAAAAAAAAATGTTTTTAATAAAAATCAATTCTTTTGAATGGACAACAGGAATCTCATGAATCCATTCATGTGCGTCTTTAATTTTAGAAGCGCTTTTGTGAACTTGAAAGGGGCCAAGAAATCTTGTTTGTTCGCTTCGTTTCCTTCAACGGCGTAACCTTCTTTTCGATGTCCATGCAAAATAATCACAAAACTGAAAAGTAAACCAAAAATATTAAATTGGTTTTTTCATTAGATTAATTTTCAAACCATTCGTTAATCAATTGAAATAACTTGCAAAGTAATTTATTTACGAGAAAAGGCCAAAGCACTAGTAATCACAAACTAAATGCAGGCGAGTTTAAATAAGAAATTAGATTGAATCGAAAGTAAATTTTCTTGATAATTCTAATAGAACAAAAAAACATTACTGATTACTTTTAAATAAGTAATTAATTTTTTAACTCTAACTGTTCATAACTTTCGTTTCCTGTCCCTTCAGATTCGAGTTAGGGAGGTTCCACTGTACTTTGTGCTGTATTTAATTTTTCTTGATGCCCATAACATCAGAAACTTATAAGAAAATAAACATATGTTCGCTTTCTTCCGGCAAATAAACACTTAAGATGTATTTTCACGAGGCATGAAAGTTAACCAAAAGTAACCGGTTAACTTTTATGTCATTTTTGGATTTTTGAACGGTTGGACGGGAGAAAGTTACCCAACCAATGACGACCGCTAAAAATCAGTGGTTACTTTGCGGTTGCGTTTGCTTGTACAAATGTGTGCCACAATTTAAAGCTGGAAGTGGTTCTAAAGTGGTTTGAGCTTATGTTACGTTAAAAAGTTAAACTATTGTTATAAATTAATTTTAGAAATTATAAAATACTCTGGATTATTTTTATTACTTAATAGAAATACTACTTTCATAGACAGTATTTTGACGTCAACACTAATGGAGTATATCTTAGACCAGGCCCGTCCAGCATACGGCCTCCGGGCCACAATATGTGGCCCGCATAAGTCTTTCTTCCGGCCCGCGACGACATCAAAGATGTCAGTCATCTCATTTGGTTTTAACTAAGCTGAGATAATTAGTAAAACTGAGGCTTTTTTGTAATAAATCATCCATAATGGAACATATTAGGCATTCCTTTTGGCCCGCTACGGTTACAAAAATACCAAACCTAGCCCTCCACAAAATTATGTTGGACACCCCTGTCTTAGACCATTTAAATATCTAGACACGGATTCAGTTTCGGACAGTGAAGCAAACATAATGACGTCACACGTGGGTTAAATGCTACTATACACCTTCTTCTTAGTGTGCCATATCTATCTTTAGACGTATCTATCTTTAGGCTAAGCCAGGAAGACTTTACTAGGAAAATGTTAATGGGGTGGTTTCCCGTTGCCTTCCCCATAGTCCACAGATCGATTTCGGACTTTTTAGATCACAGCACAAATCCGACGTAATCAGGATTAGAAGCGCGGTTTCCCGCTCTGTAGTCTACCTGTGTTTGATTTACGCCAGACTGCTGGTCTATGATAATATACACTTGTATAATAAAAATTATTAGCGAGACATGTGTGACGTCACACATGTTTGCTTCACTTTATTTTCAATGAGAATTAGAAAGGGGAGGTGTATGTCTATAAGATTAAATAATCTAGGGCTTTTAGACCAAGGATGACAACCTTAAAACATGGTTGAAAATTGCAAGTTAATTATTTTGATATGAAAGCAAACAGGCTATTAGGTATAATATTTAAAAAAATAACTATAAAATTTGTAAGTTTTGTCATTTCGTTCCGTTTCGAGTGTCTAATTTAAATTTTACTTAATTACTAAGTTGATAATAACTCATGTAACTTGCATATAATACCGGATTTTTGGAACAAGTCCTACCAACTACTGCTGATAAATAAAATTAGCAACTAGAGACAAACTGTCAGAAGCGCTAGGAATTTCAACCAAAAGCAATAAGACCATCATTAGTAGTAATATATTTACTGATAATTTGTCAGTAGGTAGTTTGAATTAATCTCTAGTCACATTAAAAATAGGGTATAATCCTATAATCCCCAACAAAAGTTGGAATCACGGGAGTTTAAATTTATAATGCAAAATAATGAAAGAAAGCAAAATTGGCATTAAAATATAGAGAAATATGCAAAATTAATCATAAATAAAATACGACTTTAAATAACATAGTTGAGACCTGTTCTGAAAATGCTTTAAGTTGCAAGAAAAACTTTCTTGTTCATTTCGACTCAATTCTAGTAGGAAAATTAAAATAGTAAGGTGGTATTTACTTAATAACTTTTTGTTCGAATAATAGCATCTTTAGTCCTAATTATTTTAACAAGATATTTTTAAACGATTTATTTATCTGCTAAAGTAGGCATTGAAATATATTTACTGATAGCCAGCTCCATTTGTTGATTTTAACGGAATACTCTCTGATTCTCTTTATGATATTCTCGTTCTACTATCTTATAATGCAAAATGAAGTAGCAAAGTTTACAGTAAGGATTAAATAAATAATATCTACACCATGTTTGCTTTAATTTTCATTTTCTTAGATTACAGTTAAGATATGAACAAAATGTAGCTTAGAAGCTACTTTATAATTAAAAGCAGCTTAAAGCTACAAGTGGCTTAAAGTATTTTTACTGTGGAAAAATTAGCTTTGAGTTGTAGTTTCGGGATCATCGTCGAAAGTAACTTACAGTTGAGCTACTTTTAAAGAGTAGCTAATAATAATAATTATTATTATAAAGAGTAATTTAATCATTGAAGTCACCTCGAATTTCACAGACGGCAATCGACAGTTTCGTCACCTTTAAAAACTCAACAAAAAATAATTAAGTTTTAAAATTATTTCAGAACCAAAGGTAAAACAGAAATACCAATAGTCTAACCTAGAATATATCTAATAATATTAACTTGATCTTATGATCGTCAAATAACAATGAGCAATGCTGTAAATACTGTACAGTTTATTGTGGAAAATTTTTCCTAGAGGGTCACCCACTCGTGTACTAAACACACCGCATATTGATTGAGGGAAATCATTTAATAGTTAATTTATTTCTAAATATAACTAAGTAATTATATGTTTGATTAGGCAGAAAAAATTGCATTAATTGTCACACCCATCATAGGTGCCATTACACTATGGTTGAGAACCACTTCTTTAAAGAATAAAATTATAATTTCACTATAATACAATTTTATTTTCGTTTGATGTAAACAATCATTACATGAATGTGCGATTTTTTTGAAATAGAAAGCAATTTAGCGTTTTCAGTATTACGTTTCAAAATTTTCACGCAGAACTCGTCGATTTGTATGAGGATAGAATTCAAATTAACTTAAGCGGTGAACATCTAAATTTGAGAGACATTCTTAGAAAAGTGATAAAATAAGAAATAAAGCAACTTAATTTGCTAAAACATTTTTAAATGTAATAATCGCATGCATACACTTCACTTTGTCACTTCCAAAGTATTAGATTTTAAATAAATAAGTTAGTTAATTATTATCATTGTAATAATAGACTGATAAATATATCATAATTATTAAAGCAGTGAAACTACTATATTTTAAAGTCTATCGCAGAGTCTATGGAGAAACGCAATGTTTAAAAGTCACATAAGCAATCAAAATTGAAATGCAAAAAAAAACAAGTTCAATTCCCAACAAGGCCCAAAACACACATACTTAATGGTAGACAGGCTAGCTAAGGAATTACACCCCCTGTCCTGTACCAGAGTTTGGATTGGGCGTACGCGTTTCGCGGGTTCTTCACGTTTCAATTAACTAAGGAAAAGCAATTCGGGCGCCATTCTACTAAATAAAACGCAGAAGTAATAGAAGAGTTGGTTTTATTACAAAAACTAAAATTAAGACTTAGGTGGAGTTGACAATGTTTGATTCCAAAACTTCAGTGTATAAGACACATAACAACAAATCAAGTCAAATTCAAGTCAAATCACATAACCACACCCAAGACCTGAGTGCGAGATTGTCGCAACAACGATATATGCTCGACTATTTTTATTAAATCAGAATTAAATTTATTAGCCCGAACTTATTCTCTTAATTAGTCTTAATTAGTCTTAGTCTCCCTGAGTTTGAAGAGTTTCAATTATTGCTTACCGGCAGCAAAGCTACCGAACCTTTAGCTTGTTGGTGTTTTTTAACACTGCAATAGATGAAAAAATGGACCTGATTTTATTCCTTAAGAACATCCTGTATTTCCTGGTTCATCTGCAAATTTCCACCATTTTTCTTTAAACTTCTGTTAATTAGATTTAAATAATTTTATATTCCTATTTGCAATTTTGCTTTCTATTTGTTAATTTTAATCCTATAATGCTATTTAAACAGTAAAAAATCCATAATGAATTAATTCGCGTGCTATCACTTTCTAATAATCGTCTCACATTTCATATTTCAATATTCCTTCTTTTTACTTTTATATTTTCATAAAATTTTATGTACAAAATCGTCTTTTTCAAAAGTTGTAAAGCTTTGAAATTGGTGTTAAAATGTTTGAAAACTTATTGTATACGTTCAAAACGGTATTATACATTTTTATAAAATATGTTTCACTTTCTGAATATTTTCAAAATAAAATTTAACGTTATTACGCATTCAAGTTAACTTTAACTGCAGTCTTAATATCGAATCATATTTTAAATAATTGTAAAATATTACGTATTTTATTTAAATTTTTTCATTTTAATCCTTAATTTAATTCTTAATCGGTACCTAACGATTTAAAGTGTACTTTTAACCTGGAATAAAAAAGTTTTATGTTTTATATAATAAGTAAACAGTAAATCTTATAAGTTATCAAAATTTTCAAGGATTTATGATAGCGTAATTTTAAGTTAAAGTTTTATCGGATAAAATATCTAATTTAGCGCATTCTACGTGCAGATTTTAAAGTACTGTAGTAATCGTTAATTATTATGAATATTATAAGCAAATATTAATTATATTACCTACTATTGAAAATATTTCCAAATTATACAGTATTGCCAAATTTACAAAAATTAAGTAATTTAAAATTCTCATACTTTAAACATATCTTTTGCATAAAAAAGCGTTTTCAATTAATAAAACTTCCACTTGTGGGAAATCATTTATAGAGATGAATAAAATCTTTGAAAATATAATTAGGAAAGAATTGTTTGCATATTTGCTTTATAGGTCATTGTTATAAAGGCGACTATCAAGAATTGTACTAGATTTATACCACAGCCCCACGTTGGGCGCCATTTGTTTGTTGTTGTTACCAAAATGCTCCTCTTGTTTACTAATATTTCCATATTTTAAAGAATTAAGAATAATTACACCAAAATTTTATTGTGCAATGCATCATGAACCAAAGCGAAGACAAAATATGGTGATATTATTTAGAACTTACTGGAGAGAAAGGATAAACAATTTTTACCACAAGGTAAAATTTTGTACAAAATCTTTTTCTTTTCACGGTTTTAACACTTAAAGCATATCACAAGATTTGGTCTTATTGACCCGAAACTAATCGCTAAAACTAATAAATAATCATAAATGTCATTTTGATAAGGTTGGTTTTCAAAATTGCCAAGTAGTATAAAATAATTCTTTAAAAATTATTAATTTTGAAAAAGCAAGTATCAATTGGAAAATAGAATTTATATTTTACAACTCGAAAAATTTAAAACATTTTAGTGGTTCTATTACATCCAGTATAAATTTTGTTCATTTAATGGTTTCGGCTGACAATATCATAGCAAGACGAAATCGCTTATGAATTCTTTACAGTGTATTTTATAGGTTCAATTTTGTGCATGTTGGCTCTGAAGGTTTTTATGCATTTTTTGAAAAATTCCGAATATTCTATTCGTATTGCAAGCAAATCGATTACTTTCATGATATTATAAAATACGGAGTTTTCTCTTTTTAAGCGCATTAGCGAAGAGTAATCTACTACAATAGAAATAAAAATTATTTGAGAATGTTTCACGACACTAGTAGAATTTTACAAGTTCATGATACAATGCTCATTCATTAACGGATGACCCTTTTCACACGGGACTTCGGTGACATATTATGCAAAAGACCATCCATCCGTTGATGAATGAGCATTTCTCGTATAGAAAATTTTATTGTGTAAACATCCATCAATTCTAGCTGATGAGCTTCAAAAATAGCAAAATACGAAATAAGAGTTAACCAATTTTTAAAATCTGATTGGCTGATTAAGAGTTTCGTCCTTTGTAACAGTTAAAATGTTTTGTTGTATTATTCAACATTTAAAATAAAAAATCAAAATTTAGGTTCTAGTTTACGTGTAGAAGTGTAATGTAGTATAACGTATATGACTTATTCTATCCTCTGGTATAAACACTTTTCATTTCCACCTTGGTAACCTTTCAAAATGAGGTGGATGTTGTTTCAGATAACTTGAAAGATTCAAGTGAAGATACCGAGGTATATAGTTGAAAGTTACTTAAAGTATCACACCTTACTATCTTTTTTGCAGTTACCATCTCTTTGTTGGATATATAATTTCATGTATTAGAAACTTGAACTGCACATTAAATTCTTCTGATATTTAGATATAAAATCGTTAAACTTAAATTGCATTTACATTTTTTATTTATTTTAATAAATTTGATAATTAAAATAATAAAGGTAATTGTAATAACTAACTAAAAGACAGTTATTGAAACACATCGCTAAGACTACAGCCGACCATACGAGGAGAGATCCGTAAGTTCGGTATAAATGGTATAAGGAAAGGAGGAGAAAATCCCGAAAGTTGTTTGTGACAAAATCAAATAAGAGGCCTGGTTTCAAAAATTAAATCGATGCAAACAACTGTTAGATTTTTATTCAATTATTAATAGTAGCTCATTTTAAAATTTTGTTACTGGCTTTTCCGCAAAACAAACATTAATTTACCCACCTATAACAAAAGGTAAGGTGCCGACTTTGCTAGCGAGGGGTCGTGGATAGATGGTAAATTTGAAACAATTAAATGCTATATAATCTTTTGCGCGCTTCACTGAACAAGTTCGGTACTTAATTCAAGGGCGCCAGAGTCGATTTCATGGCACCACACGTGATCCTCTCGTGCTCAATCAGAATCAATCGAAGCACATACACGATTAATAGTCATTAAACGTAAACACATACAAACCTACCATTATACTTTGATCCTTTAGCTCCTTGTTAACATATAGTAGTATATCTGGAACAAAACATACACAGTCCACAACTAAATAGTTGAGCAAGAAAGACATCGGTAGTTTCGATATAAATGTTTCGAATCCTAAAACGTAATTCCCTAAAGTGAAAGATTGATAAACCGTAATGATACTTAAAATTTACATTAACCTAAACAAATATAGACAAGGACAATGACGTTTCCCAAATGTTAAATTCTACTGTCATCAAACTGACAGGTATACGGAAAACTATTTAACCAACATTAAATATACTGTCGTGAAACGAAATTAAAAACAGCTTTGCAATAATAATTTGTCTTAAATTAAGCGATGTTTTATCCGAAATAACATGGTCGAGCAAGGTTTTGTGAATGAAGGTCGATTTATGTTACCACTGACACAAGCACACCATTATTGTTGAATGTTAGTGAAATCTAGTGATTATAAAGTTTTTGTGGCGATTTAAACCTAAAAAGGAACAAATTTAATTATTTACATTTGAATTTTAACCGCGAAAATTTACCTATTTTGACGTGCAAAGTGGCTTAAAATTTCGATTTTCGGTTGGTAATTTGAAGTTTTTAAACATTGAAGGTAGAGAATGTTGGCGAGAGAGCGTTGGCTGGCGACTGTGAGGCCAACTGGAAGTGTTTTTGGTGAGGTCCACCATAAGTGACCAATTTTCGAGGTTTCTTGGTAACCCAAGTGTTTTTCAAGTTGAGAAGTAGTGCGAAGTGTCGTCTAAAGTAGACGAGTGTTTTTAGATTGATTTGGAAGTAGAATCTTCAAGTTGCAGCGTTTTGGAAACGCACATTTGGAAAGTTTGGTATCACACATGTGGATGCCAACAAACTATTATACTATTGCCGATCGTCCTTATCTGGATATTTTGAGAAGAATTGCGAAGATTTGATGCTCCAATTCGATATTTCCACAACACAGAAATTAACATGTTGCCGAATGACAGGTGTCGAGGTGTGAAAGCAAGAAAACAGCGGTTCTAAAACGTCGACAACAAGTGCCGCATAACTGGTAAATAAATAAACTTTGAATTTTATCACACCATTTATTATTGTAAATTTATATGTCACACAATTACATTTTAATAGAAGCCTAGAGTATTTTGAGTTCGATTTGCAAGTAAATGCAAATACGAAGGGTTTCTATAACTAAAATTTACAAGCACTATGGCACTATGGGTTACCAGTAATTACAATACAAAAGGTAAAAATGCACATCGGTTAGACGAGTAAGAAAGAATTAATTTACTTACATAAAACGTTCTCGTAAGTTTACAACTTATCTGGTGACAAACGTCTCCTTCTATTCGACATACGACGGCTGACTTAGAAGAGATGGAAATGTGTAACTTGTCAATTTACACAGGAAAACATTTGATCGACATTCGCGAAACTAAAACACTGCTTGCAGATCTGTAGCTGAAACTGGACCAGTGAGAGATGGTGTGGACCATCCAGATTATCAAGAAATTCCCCAGGTGATCTGTTTTCCCACGAAAAACGAAATAGGTTGGTTAGGATTGGGTTGTCAACAACAACACAAAAGTCGCTCCTAACCATAAAGAATCGGAAACGATCGTACAACTTGCATACCAGAACTACGTAGTATATTGCCATATTGAGTTACCCAATTACAGCCAGATGTTTTCAGTGGCCCCAAAAACAAAAACAAAAAAAAATGAAACTGGTACGAAAACGGAAGTAGTTAAACCAAAAACATGCGTAAACACACACCAAATCGGCATTCAGAAAATTATTCATCTCCGCTATTTTGTCCTCAGGTAACTGATATTAAGTACTACGCCAAAATGTTGCTAGAAATTCAAGCGCCAAAAGATCACGCCATCCACAATCTGATTGCAAAATGTATTGAATTCAAAGATGACATTTAAATAAAACGTATGGGCCGTACTTGAAATTATATGAAAAGTAGAGCCCGTAACAAATTGCAAAAATTCGTTACACACTTCACAAGTACAAAATTTTACAGGTTGCTATTAAGATGTGTGGCTTCGAAGAAATAAATCACCCACCTTATAGTTCAGACCTGACCTCTAGCAATTATTTTCTATACCCAAATTTAAAGAATTAATCTCTTAATTAATTAAGAGATGAAATTTAATACCAATGAAGAGCTAATGTATGTGGTGGATAGCTGTTTTGAAAGGCAATTGTAACAAATTTTTTTTTCTTCAAGGTGATTAAGTCAAAAAATAAAATTTATTTAATTAAAAAAGTATTGATTCCTTATACCGTTTTAACCAAATTTATTGATTTGCCCTTGTAACTTATATCCTTGTATCGTAACATTTTAGTTACGATAGCCCTAACACAAAAACCAATAAGTAATGGTTATATCCGTATTTAAAATTAGTGTAAATCTAGAAATTATCAAGGTAATATATTAAATCCTTAATAAATTACATCGTTATTCGAAAATAATTTACGTTCTATATTATTTAAAATAAAAAACTTAAAAATTTAATTCTATTTTTTCGAAAAAAGTTCACTCGAAACGAAAACATGTACTACAGTTCTGTTCAGGAACTCGTGAATATTATTACATAATTAGAATTGTAGAAGGAAGTGTAGCTGTTCAATGTGTTAACATGGGTTTCTCGCTTACTATAACACTATAAGTTAGCAGGGATCAATTTTTCTTGAAGGAACAGACGAGTAAAATAATGCCAGGATAAACATTTTAAATTTTAGTTTTCGGTTTGTTTCTAACGTTTTTACCAGTATCGTAAAACAAATTTCAAGACATTTTTTATTTTATTATTTATTTTTTATATTTCGTTATAAATTAAAATTTTACAAGATGCCAGTTGTAATAGAACATCATTAGGTCACTACGTTTCATACGACAAGATATATTCTGTCCCATATCAATAACATAATATTATTTTTTGAATTTAAAATACCATGCAAAATAATTCAAATTAAAACATAAAAAAAATTTAATATAAGGGTGAATCAATATAGCTGAAACTTGCTCCAATAGTTTCATTAAAAATACTGCTCGAGATAGAGTAGATCCGCTAATATGTTATAAAATGTTTGTAATTTTTTAATTACTAATTATAAAAATTCGAAAATAAGTCAATTATAACCAAACCACAACAACGACAGACATGTTTCGATCTTGTTAGATCTCATCAGCGACGTACAGTTATGGATTTGGTTATAATTGACTTTAAGTTTTTACCTATATAGCATTTTGTCGACAAGATTAATTGAATTATCCGATAATCCAAAAAATGACATCAACAATTCGCGCAATGCTAATAAGTATAAAACGACCCGTTTATATAATAAAATAAACACACGGATGTGATGTGGAAGCACTTTTCCGAGAGGTCGTGAAGACATGTCATTACGACAGTACTAAATATGTTGAGGATAAACCTTCAATCAAGACCCTTCGCGAGGTCAAAATGGCGCAACTTAACCAGTTGCCAAGAATTGTAAAAATTCGAAAATAAGTCAATTATAACCAAACCACTAATTACTAATTACCAAATTACTAATTATAATTAAAAATCTAATGTTACTTTAATCTACTCTGGATGGTCAGTAGGATTTTTGGGATCACAAACAATTTTTATTTTGATATTACATACTAGGTATATAACTTATTTTATAATTATTTAGATAATAATCTCATGATCCCCACCCCACAGAAAATTTACAATTTAACTACAGGATTTGTACAATCAAAGAAATAATTGTATTACCATATTTTTTTTAACTACACTCATTATAAATACCGCTTTTCCTTTAAGTGTGAATTTCATATGCAATGTATTTTTGAGCTCAAATGATAAAGCACTTTAATTTATTGTTTAATTCAAGATAGAAACTAATTAGTAAAGCAACAAAAGGTAATGAACGCAATTAAAATTTACTTTTCATGATCCCGTTTAAAACAAAGAAGAAAATATTAGAATTAACCACATTTTTATAATCCCTTTTATATTTAAAGCAATTAGGATATAGTTTTCTTATGTTAATTTCATTTATATTTTCTAATTTGCATAAAGTTCTGGACTTTGATTATAATTTGTATTAATTGCTGGTTATTATCGTATAGTTTCTTGTCATCAAAGCATCGCAACGATGCAGATGTAAGTTAGTTATAGTTCCCGACAAAATTTTCATAAATTTCATTTAGTAGACAAAATGTTTGCAAAACAAATTCAATAGTGTTAATTCAAGAATCTCGTACGAACTTTCGACCATATAAGTAAATAAACTTCATTTACGGCAACACTATTTACACAAACTTTACTTTGAGAAAATATAAAACAATACTCGTGATCCAAAATGTAACATTAACAGTCATCTGAAAGCACCAATAGATCCAAATTATCGCGTTATTGTAGAACACTGTCCAAATGACGGCGTATAGAAGCTTTGCTAAGCTAATTTATCCTGCAAGCATATTTCTGGTACCTAGATTGAAAACAAAAGCAGCAAATCTGAGCAATTTGTCAAATTATTCATAATTTTGAACATTAACAATTAAATCTGATGTACGTACATATTATATAGATCCAAAAGCTCCTCAATGAGCTTCCATTTTATTCTTGAAATTTTGAAGGGGCATACGGTGCTTCCCCAAGTCAAATTTATGTTTAAGTATCGTATGAGTTACATATTTTTCCATATTCTTCGTTTGAGCCTCAAAGATCAATTCGCAATGAAAGTCATTCTCAAGTTCTTGGGCAGAGAAAGTAGAAAAATGCTAAAATACCTATTGGGAAAACTATCAATTAATTTAAATTATGCGCCCTCTACACTCGCATTGCTTATTTTATCGTCGCCCCTCCCCCCAGAATACTGCTACCGTTCGAGCTATACTTAACTTTGCAGAAGATCGCAATTGAAATTCCAATATCAGCTTTTAGCGATTTGCAGAATTTTTACGAATGTCCTCCTAAGTAGCAGTTTCCCAACAGTAATTTGTGAGTAAACATTTTCTTAAGGCAAGTTCAAACTTGTATTCCCATGTGAAAAATAATAAGATGGCCCACATGGAAAAAAGGTTGTGCATCACTTTCAAAAAGGATAGAAGCAAATACTTAAATCTAATTGGCGCTTGCCAGCTTTCTACCAAAGCAAGGCAAGACCCCACTTCATTGCGAACGCCGCTTAAGAATCAATTATCGCCGTCGGCCCTCGGCAGGCAATGGCAAACCACCGTGGTGTAAGCTGCCATGAAAAGCCTTTGTTAAAACGGTTCACCACACCCTGCAGAATGGTAATGGATTGAAGAAAGAGATCACTTTCATAGAGCTTCCATTCTCATAATTTTGGTTTCAATTTTAATTGATCAAAATGTTATGAAAAGGTATTGAATCCATAGCCACAGCAGTGGAGTGATGTGATAGCTGGTAGAGTTACAGAGCGGAAATTTTAGGTTCAAATTGCGGACTTTACATAATTTCTTAGCTCTGACTTCCACACGGTGGACACAGTGGACATCCACACGCTGTGGTGAAATCGCAGGTAGTACAAGAGCCCGATTAAATGCCCCGGAAGATTTATTGTATCGAGAAGTGATTTTTTTCTAGATTTTAACGGATTAACATTCCTTAAGGTCTCACGAGTTTAAAGATACCAAACATCAATAAATTAACCGAATTTTGTGTGTGAATAAGAAGTGAGTGAATAAGAAGTTAACAATAAAATTTCGTATTTAGTACTTTCCTATTGAGTCCTACAACTGATTAGATTTTCGTTGCAATCGGTTCCCGTAAACTTGAGAAAGGGAGTGACGCGCACGAATGGATTGATACGATTCTACAGTTTCTTTTCACAATCATTATTTTATTTTTTAAATTTAGGGGACATGGAGGCACTGTATTATGCCACTATTGGGCGCAGGATCTTCGGGGCGAATTTTGGGTTCTCCAGAACTTTAAAAATCCATAATTTTGTAAAAATTTAAACCAAAATACCGGCAATGGTAGCTCAATATGAACTGAAACGAATCTTTCAAAATATTTGTGATTTACATTACAGTTGGTGGCGCCATCATCAATAACAAAATACGTCCAATTTTTAGTTTGAAATTATTCCGTTGGTGGCGTTTTGTTAATTTAAATCGCGAATACAGTGAAATTATTATTGTAAAAGCAAACACATTGTATGACAACATTTTTCACTGTAAATGTTTTCTATACAATTTCTTTTCGTGTCGAATGGCCTACTCGTACATCAAAAGGACAATTAAAGTGGAACTCCAATATTCTATAATCCGTTCTGAAAGGAGGACGAATATCAAACGAATTATTACAGAATTGTATTTATTTAAAAAACTAACTGTAAAAACTAGTAAATTAATATTACAAAATCATATCAAATCTACCATCGAAGGTGGGACGAATATTCAACGAAAAACAGGACGAATTTCAAAATAGGTAAATATTGTTATCTATAAAATTAATTAATAAAATATTTTAAAATAGAAAGTTAACAACAAATGCTGATATTTTATGCTGATAGTTTAACGTGTAATCTTAAACACGGCACAGATAAATTTGGAAACGATTTAGATCCTTAACCACTACACCAAACTACTTGTACAACACTTGGAAATGTGTGGAAAGTTGACTTTATTATTTTTTTTTTACAACTTTATTAGTTGAAAAATAATTACTAATTTAATACTTTTATTCACAAATTCGCTGAATTTACAATTTTGAAGTTTCTTGCAAGTACTGTTTATTTCCGTTTTAATTGCAAGAAAGTATAATAGTCGTTTTGCTATAAATGATTCATAATAATTATTTGAGTTCAATATTTGACCTAGATAATTTTTAAGCACTTTGCAAATCTAAATTGTTATAAATAGTAATAAATTAAAATATGCAATTTTGTATACAA
Organism: Rhagonycha lutea; assembly: GCA_958510855.1. Classification (NCBI taxonomy): domain Eukaryota; kingdom Metazoa; phylum Arthropoda; class Insecta; order Coleoptera; family Cantharidae; genus Rhagonycha; species Rhagonycha lutea. Next base: position 8,599,865 of record OY294042.1, read on the forward strand.
AATAGATCTATGATTAATTTTAATATCAAAATTTTGAAAATAAACATTCTCCCTCCCTAAAGTGATAAGTTTGATGATAGTTATTGCTAAACTATTTCCACACTGTTTTAACTACTTGGTGTTGTCGTAAACATTCTCGACGGGTGTGGATCATTTAATCCGCCTGCACTGGAGCAAACTAGGCTATTGTATCCCGTCCATGCCAAAATGTTTGATGGATTGTGTAGTGGAGAATTGTCAAATCAGCTTTTGAGTATTAAGTCGATCACTAACAGTGTGGATGTTCTCTCGAAGGCTGAGCTAGGAAGTTCTGTTCTGTTCGGTCCGCGATGACTCCCCCAAGTCGATACTTGCTTTATTAAAGTGTTGAAGTTATTTACACTTCTTCGGTACCTCTTGATTTTCTCAACGTATGCGACGGCAAATTAAAATTTTAACAAATTTGTAGTAGCTTAGGAATTCCAAAAATTTACATGTTCTTGTGTATTTGAGATGCATTTCGAGGTTAAATTCTAGAAGCACTGGTCCAATAGAAACTTACAGTATTAAATTGAAAATTTTAGAAATAAAATTTATTCCAAAAAACTGTATGCTGTAAGTGGCTTCCAATATTTTCAATAGACTTTTTGGAGCGGAGAGCAAAATTGGACATAATAGTAGTACTAAGTATATCCTAGGGTAAAATCATTTAGAAAATCAAAAATTGGAATTATAAAAATATGAAATTATGAAGGTTTGATAAATTTAAGGAAACATCCTGTGGGGTGAATAGTTTGTGATCAGTTATTATTTATGATATATAGTGTATATTATAAATAAAGTTCAAATATATGAAAAACATAATATTGCCTCGAATACAAAAATATTCAGCCAACCTGACATTTACTTAGTCATGCGTCATTTACAATTTTTGTTTTCCATCACCAAAAATTTATTACGTTGAAAATTTATTATGTCGACGTCATAAAAAATTTAAATTTTGTTTCGGATTTTTTTGTATAAAATAACAGATAATGTTTGAAAATAAATCACGAAAAGTGTGAAGTGAATAAGCTAAAACATCCGTTAAACGCAAGTCCGGTACTGGGCATCAGTGTAAAGTTATCTCATTATTTAAAGCAATTTAGAGAAAGGTCAATTAAAGCATCACAACTGTTGATAGTAAATCAAGCGTAAGCTTGATAAATAGAGGACAAATAAAACAAGTTATCACACGAACGGTATACTCCATGTTCACATGTGGCGCGTGCATCCTTTTTGCCGGTTTCGCGGTTATCACAACACCGCAAACCTGACAATAGCTTAACTTTTAATTCTTTGACTAACATTTGACCGACTTTTTTATTTGTTCTCAAATTGAATCTCCTTATCGTTCCAAATTCAACAAAAGCAATTCAATTGAAAAATGTGATCTGTCATCCTGTCGATTCCTCAATTATCGACATTATTTATTCGTCTTTATAAAATTTAAAATCTCAATCTACGAAATAACAAAAGTGATGGAATTTTCAATTAAGGACATTTATATTTTGTATGATAGATATTGTTTGCATTTAAACTGCAGTATTAACTAACTTATTGGTTCGGTAAATATGGAAGGGAGCGTAAATGAAATCTAACGTTAGGGCCCTACTAACAGCGGGTAATGCTGTGATGATCCTTGCCAATATTGAATACTACAGAACATCGCCATCTAAGAGATAAAACTTGTCAGCGAACAAAGCTTACTGGCAATGGAAGTGCGAATTAGAATGAAAAATCCTAGCTTTGCTGAAAGATTTTACGAGTATCAAAGATCTGAATCACAACATATGGTTGACGAAACCGAACATATAGAAAAACATTATCTTACCTTCTCTTCGATTTGATAAAATAATGTTTCGTTATTTTAAATCAACTTTTTTTTTATTAAATCTGAAATACGCAAAATCTTCGTTTATATGATGGGGGATAATATAGTGTTGGACAATTAGATATCATAAAACGGGAATTTATAATTATTCTTAGTTATGGTTATGTCATTATCTTAGCTTTGACTCAAATACTTCCTTAATTCATTGGTCATTAAGAATGGCCGGGTATTTGCTAGCTCCATACTGATGATCTCTGTTCGTGGCATAATTCCAGCAAATCTCGTTGAAACGTTGTTGGCGCGGATGGTACGTAACGACAATCCGCGATGCGCCGCGTTCGCTATTAGCCGAGATGCACGGATAATTTATATTCTACTAGAAATGTAGCAAAGACGATGCGGTACGGGACTAATGAGGATTTTGGCATTACTACCACACCGGATGCGCTACACAGGCCTTTTGATATCAATGTTATTTTTTGATTTTTGTTTCAGAATCAACTGGAAATGTAAAAGATGATGGAATTTCACTCACTAGCTTTCAGTTTGCATCGAAATATTCTTCACATACAATCGTCAATCACTTCAAGAACAATCTCCCTCTTTATATTAACTTTTTGTATTGTCAGCAAAGGTAAGTTAATTAAATTTTTAAACACTACTTTACACACCAGGGGTGAAATCCCAACCTTTTTTAATTTTTATAGTAACATTCAAATTTAATAAAGACGTGGGTATAATGAAAGGTTCAGAATTGCGGCTAAGTCAGCCTAAGACAGCCAAATATAACTGATGTCAGTTAGACAGAGCAGGAATTTGCCTTTCAGATAAGACAACTTCAAACTTAGAGGTGTTAGCTTATCACGAATTATACAGTCTTTGTAAGATTCCCATGTTGCTATCATTTACCTCATGAAACGGTTAATTTGAGAATATCTATTGCTACTTGCGTTTTGTTGTACAAGTTTTCAATTTATATAGTAGCTCGAGCGTAAAAGTAGTAGTTGAAGACCCAGCGTGGGGTTACTTAAACCTATCGGCCCCACAGTGGCATCCAAGACTAATGTGATGTCGCGACCCACAACATAAATATCGGGGTGAACCCGTGTGCTCGGAAGTGAAGTTATTATGGGGGTAACCTCCAGCACCGACCTCGCCTACTCCTGCTACAAATTGCAAGCAATTAATCTTTTAACGTTCCCATGCATGACTATGTGTTTAGAGCATATGTATCATTAATAAAATATATTTAGTGCCAACTTCTAATTGTGATATACGATTGAGATGCTTTACGCTGCAACAATCCGTTGCTTAACTAATTAAATACAAAATGCACGTGATTCGACGCTAAGGCATCGATCTTCTTGATGTGGTTTATTAGCAAAGTGCTGCACCACCACCTCCATCTTATTTGCATGCGCACTCGTCTCCGAAACCCTTTTACTTCTCTCCATTATTTAAAGTGCCTTCATTAAAACTTCAACTAGTTCTCATACTATATCGTATACAGCATACTCGGATTAAAGTTATCCAAGCTAAATGGTTGCCGTTATCAAAAAGAACCTTTAATAAACGTCCCGTTTCCAGCTACTCCGTAATAAGCGCATGCATTGTATTATAATTTTCATTAAGCAAACTATGTTTACTAACGATAACTACACGCAATTATTGAACTACTTATATCTTTGCATATTACATACATACCATGTCCAATATTGCTATTTTGATTGTTTCTAAAAATTTTATTCTACATGTTTTTAGGTTATAATACCATCAAGTGTATTTTTGCTTATTCATAAAAAGATCTATCTTCCCATAAAAATCAATGTAGATGACGATAGAAGTTAAAAAACCATCGAAATTGACTTCAATCCGATTTGATTCTGTATCTCAAACTCCCAAATTTGAATGCGTCCAAGACCTCACTCACTTCAATATTTAAATATATTATATTTAGTGCGGAATTAATGCATGAGAAAATCATTATTTATAACAAGTTTTTGGCCCTCAAACATTTTCTAACTACACCGAATTGGGAGCTTCTTCAAGTTGGCCGCGCCATATGCGGTCGTTAAATTTCAACTGATCCAATATGTTGCCAACATACGTATTATACATCTTTTTATTTTCTATATTCTACTACATTACTAAGGTCCGCTTTCACTGTAACGTCAAGTCGTAGTTAAATACTAAGCCGTGATAAAAATGACAAATGACAAACAGAAAATGACCCTCATCAAGGCTTAACTTTAAACCATAGTTTTCTCACGTCATAACCTAGAAATTACTCATAATTATATTGTACTCAATATTATATTGGTTGTTGAAGTTTCACAGCAAAAAGGACTACTGGCAAAGACAATCCAGTGCTCCGACCAGCAACGACTCTTATAATTTATAATGTTCTCTTCAGGTTCTGCGAATACGTCGGAGGACGCCTTAAAAAATTTAATATTCAAAAAGATAATTTTTGCGTGCTACGAAAACTCCAATACAACAACCAACAGATTGTTTCCTCGAATTGAATTACGGAACCCCCGTTGTGAGATGCAAGGTGACATTTACTAAATCAAATTAATAAAAAAAACCTCTATACCTTACATGCACGATAGGACTATGTTGAATCAAAAATGTACAACAAGAAATAAATTTTATAACAAAAGAAATTGTTTTTGGTACTTGAGTAAAACTGGCGATGTTACGACTAACGACACCGTTAAATTCGTTCGAACCACAGAAGTCGTCGAAATGTGACCAGTAACTATCCATATGAACAGATCTTTCATCAAAATTTAAGAAATCCTTATGTCGAAATCATCCTTATTGCCTTCCAAAATAATTCTGTATTTAGATGAGATATTCTTATCTTAACCTCTAAATTTGTTACCTTTATCTCTAAAGATTTATCGAACATCATCCAATGATTTGCGAATTTTAAGCAATACCCATTCAACTAAATAACAATTTGTGGCCATCCACCCATCCAAAAAATCTTGATAATGTTGTTATACTTCCTTAATCAAGTTTACTCCAGAAACTCAAAAATTCTCAAATTAATATCGGATTGCACAATCTTGGTACCACTCACCAAACATCAAAATTTCCACACCCTTATCTGGTTTCGCGGGTAAATTAAATCTGCCCAATTTCGCACTTTTATTAATTAATTAATTTTTAGGAACCATGTTAGTGAAAAACCTACCAACACATTTTTAAATTACAAAATTCCTAGACAGGTCAATCATCAAATTAATTAGAAGACGACAAATTTCGTCCTTAATTCTTCTATTTCTTCTTCTTCAACGTAGTTTAAGCCTTAAGGCTTGTTACTTCCAACATCTGCTTCGTTTCCTTGGCAGTGTTAGTTCCATGAGCATATACATATTTTACATCAATTGGGTAGCTTTCTAGACTTGCCTTCAGATGTACCATGTATCATGGTTTTTATGTTAATGGTGGAAATTCACTAACCCAGGGGACCACCGGCTTAACGTTCCTTCCGAAGCACGGAGACTAGTCATAAGAAAGTTTGACTCTCCCCAGGTTTGAACCCGGTGCCCCGCATTCGCATCCAACTGCGTTAGCTGCAAGGCAATGACCGTCTCATTGTCGTCAGTCCATAATATTTTATCCCAATAATTTGAGGTTTTTATTTACTTCACGAAGACGTCTTACAGTTTATGTCGATATTTGATTTTTGGTGTAACTTTCAAGCTTTGCACGAATACCAGGAGCGGACATATAAGGATCTGAAGACGAGAGTGTTTGTATTTTAATATCCTTCCATTTAGTTGTGATTCTTGGCCATCCTTGTCTCTTAATTGCGGTTACTTCACCTTGGGTTTTAAATGCTTTTATAACTTTAAAACCGAAATTGGTGATTTATCAAATAATTTTGGTATCCCGCGAATTTTTCGGTTCAAATATGTTGAAAAAAGTGATACAAATAAATCTTATAAAATAAACGATCAAAATTGACTGATTAAAATTTTAAATCATATCTTGTTATCTATTCAACTTCTAAATTATTCAAAAATTAAAAGAGAAATAGCTGCCGTGGCTCTTACAATTTTGGGGGCCTCAATTTTCACCTTTTTTGATATGAAAAGGTAATCTAGAAGAAAGACATTCTTGAACAAAAGCAAACCTTTTATATTTTCTTTCCCATAATTTTTATTTTTGTAGGGTAAAGGGGTCCTCAAAATAATCGAGCCACGGGCCTGGCTGTTAAACGATCTTAATAAATGCAGAAGTGCCCATATATTTTCATTTTTATAAGAATTTTTTGTTTTGAATCTCGTTAATATATTCATGTGCGTCACTTCCATTTTAAAATTTCTGTAAGCAGTTTTTAACCAAAATTTAATGAGGTTAAGTCTCAATGCAAAAATTCTAAATATGAAATTTGATTGTAACATTCGTATTGGTTTGGGAGACAGTCAGTATCACGCAAACTTTTATTGATGTTTGATCGTTTGATCAAACTCAAGATGATAGGATAACAATAATATTTTGGGTCGTCTAACACAGACTTGACAAAACCGTTTCGTTCAGGAAAATGCACCATAAGTTGAGCTAAATTTAAGCTACTTTCATTTCAGTGCTAATTTTTTACTTACATTTTTTAAAGCGACTATTAAATTCCTCAGTTCGGCCCTCCGATAAGCAATCATTCACTGTGAATATAAGAATTGATTTTAGATATATGGATAGGTCTGGCTAATTATGATACCGAAAACACAATTTTATACTGTTTTTTTAATTTCCAATTATGAAAAATTTAGTGATCCAAAAAAATATGACCTGCGGATACATAAGAAAAGTTTTAACTAAGAAAAGTTACTCGCCTAATATATTATAACCTGGTATATTTTAATAAAACGTTGTTTACTTTCTACTGCATACTCGAACATATTATACCATCTACCCTATATAGAAAAATATTCTCTGTGACAAAAATTATATTTTATATAAAACGTGATTTTGATAAGTTTGCAACCAAATACTTTACAGTTTGATTAAAATGAAGTTGTTATTGTTTTTGAGAAATATAATAGCAAAATTTGAATAGAAAGGTGAAACACTGAGCTTCTCAGTGATACCCTTAGGACCTACACATAAATTAAAAACTACACCCCTGCCGAAGCTGGAATTACCTTAGATATTGAGGGTATAATAATATATTATTATATTTTACACGATTTTACAAGTATATCTAATCCAATCACCCTATTTTCTTGCAAGTTCAGCCTTGACCATTAGCCGAAAACTGGTTTTCCTACAGTTTAGTGTGGAATGTGAACTACAACGACAATGTTACATATTCCCTGTAGGGTCTCCCATCCAAGTACTAAACACGCCACAGATTGATTGACTGCAGTATTCCATAATATTTATTTGAAAAATTAACATGCAAAAATTGTCTTCTATAGAATAACTTACAAGAAAAGATTATACGAATGAATACAATTTAAGATTGCAAAATATTAATACAATGTTGTATAACTATAACAAAACATTTAAATCAAATTTTTTTTATGCAAAACTAAAAAGCTGCCATGCAAAAGCAACAGAATTTCCCGTTATACAATTGATATTTTTAAACTGGCTGTCAGAAATTAAGATCCAAATAGGTTTTTCATAAATTTCATGGTATTTGTCAATTAGAACTTTTTCATCAATAATTCAAAACTGACTGAAACAAGGTAGTTGAAATATTGTCGGCAGTGGAACCTCAGCTGTAAGTTGTCAGAATTGCTATAAGGGATTTAATGTAAGAGTTGTAAATAAAACCATTTTTGCTATACAATTGCAATTTTAAACATAAAACCACATAAAAGTAAAAAATTGAATTATATTTCCATTACACACTGATAAGTTGTTGTAAACCGCTTAAATTTAAGTAATATAAAAGATGTATACTTTGATTTACTTCAACCACAATATAGAAGGGATTAGGGCACGACTGCCCTATTACCCTGTTGGACCGGATATAGGCAGCTTGGAGTTTTAATACAACATAATAATATATACAGGGGTGAGTTTTTTAATGAGGATTTCTTTCAGATATCTACTGCTATGATACTATTACATTTTTTCTGAAAAATATACTTGTAGTATAATATTCTTTTAGATATTCGTTCAGTTTATATTATCTGAGTGCAATTTTTTTCATTTAAATTGACACAAAAAACATCGTATTAAACTTTTCAAAATTTTACTAGACCCATTAATAATTTAGGGATAGACAATTTGTATATTTAAAATATTCATACAAGACCAAATTATAAGTTAGTAGTCGTTACTGAACGTTAACAAGGACCTATAGTTGTACATGGAATCGGAACCACTGCAAATAATTTGGAGAAATGAAAGTAGTCAAATTGGATATTATGTTGTAATATTGAATTACAATAAATTATTGAAATGATAAATTTTTGTGTATCTTTAATATTAACAGCAGAATCAACACCTCAGCTGTGAAATATTTGAATAAAGAAACTACAGTTTTTAACCTACAAAAAACCTTGTTGAACATGTAAGTGGATATTTACTTTTCAATATTTCCTGATACTTACAAGAACAAAAGAGAGAAATTATAATAAAAAAACCGTAAGGTACCTTAAACTTCACGATTTACTCCATTAACCATTATTTACCAACTTCCATAACAAGGAAAGTAAACCTTTTTTCCAGGATCAAAAATAGTCGAAACTTTTTTAATGCTATTAGATATCCAGAAAAATAAAAGAGAACACAGTTAAATTGTCCGACGGGACACTCCATCAACCCAAGAAAAGCCTCGATCTACGTTTGCACCGTAGTTAAACTCAAGTCTCCCTCTAGGATGCTTCCTAGCACCGAAACTTTTTAAATTTTTACGTCACCTTCGGATAAAAAGTACGCAATTTCAACAAATTTTCAAATTAATCAATTCATTTTAATTTCAAGTACCAGCACAAATAATTAAAATTCTCACCATTTTTGCAAAATTAACAATGAAACTTTTTTCTCACGGCAAGGGTTATTCAAATTGAAATAAAAGATACAATACGTCCTATTTTAACTGCTGGGTTGATAAAATTCCTTTATAACAGGAACCAAACTTGAAAACAAAAATTTACACCAAAGTAAAATTACTCCTTTTGTTTCTTTTCAAAATCAAAATTAAAACTTTCAGTGGATGGAACCTCATCATGCTTTTAAGAAGTCAAACACAATATGGCAATATATAAATTTAAAAATGAATTGTATGTATAAAATGACATAATTGATTATATTCCATTACGAAATTCATCCTTGTTTGAGTGATCATTTTATAAATAAATTGCAAAATTTTAAAACTGCAACTGATGCACATTGAAACGAAACTAACTTATTTGTAACTATGGAATCTAATTTGTTCATCGAATAGCAAACGAAACAAAGAGTACGAACTTACATTAGTACTAATATAAGAACAAGAAATTGAAAAATAATGTAAATTATGAACATCTGTTTAAAATGAAAATATTTAATTTTTCATGAAAATTTCTAGCATTTAATTTATATTATTTTACAATAAAATAGTATAAAGTAGTGGTGGAAACTCGCTTCGATATGTGATTCATAGTTATAAAAATTTGCTAATATCGTCGACCCACTGTCGAGTTATTGATAATTAAGGATACTTTCACAATGAATTTCACATTCGAAAAATACTCAAATTACCTTTCATTCTTTTATATACTTCAAAATTGTTTAAGCTAATAATTAGTAAATTAAATATTTCACTAATCTCCCATATAAAAAAACTTAATGATTATTAATTTTCAGGCTGTCGTAGGTGCAAAGCGTTGTTCTGATTATCCCATGTACCGAGATCCGGCTTCGTTCGACCTTACTTGTAACCACATGGTCACTGACATCCCTTTAAGTTGAATTATCAGTAAGCACTTAAAAAATCCTGTATTAAAAATCCTGTGAACACCTAATTTCGATAAATACCAGCGCCGATAGCCACTCTCAGCGCTTATTTACCTGATTATACTGAGAACACTTCCATTAATTTATTACTACTTGGGATTTTCGGTACCGATAATTTGAAACTGGCAGCTTACTTCTACTATGTATTTACCTTAAGTCTGCTAAAATACCTAATCTAAAATTGTGCAATGTTTCTCCGGTCTCCCAAATAGGTTTATTACTGATTCTTTACTTCGTGTACACTATTCGGAAATGTTTTATACTTGGCCCGAATGCAAAATAAATATTTTAAACAAGAAACAATTTTCAAGTTTCCCTATAAAGTTGTTGATTAATAAATATCAACGCATAATAATATATTATTACATTTAATTTGAGTAGCATTGGTGAATAAAGTACAGCATTTACTTATGATAAATCAAACCGATTTGATTATTTCATCGATATTTGTTTACTACAAAATATGTAATAACCAAACTACATACCCAGCCATACATTTATGCATTATCCAGAACAATTCAAAAGCAATATTAATAATAATAATATTTATTTAAATGTACGTCTGTACATATAACTACAAATAGATAAGTATAAAACTAATACATTACTAAAAAAGAAAAATACAAACTTTTAATTGGTTGACCCTATAGATTTGGTTTTAACATAATAGCATCGCGTTTGTCTTGAGATGGCGTAGATTGCGTTGCCGCATTGTATTCGGTAAGCTATTGTAGAGTGGTGTCAAATAAAGAAGAAAAGGCGTAGCCAAAATCCGGAGCAGTAGTCGCGTGACGCCCAATTCCACCAATTGACACCAACATAAACACGATTGTACGAGTTTTGGTTTCTGCGCATTAGCTCCACCTTTTCTTCTTTATTTGACTCCACTCTACATATCAAGACCATCGTGGTAAAGGGAACGTTTTGTACGCTCCTTTTTTTTACCGTTCTTATGTAAACATTGTCCCGATTACGCGTTAAGTGGTCATGAATATCACGCCCGTATGTCAGCCCACAGATCAAATACTCTGGTATTAATCCATTTCACAATTATTTGTATATGAAGCAAATATTGATATTAAAATATTTAAATCCAATAGTAAAGGAAATTTGTTCCTACTTGAAAAGGGAAGATATTTCGGACGATTATTATAACTTTGCTAAGGGGTCTGGCTCATTTAGAAATTTCAAAATATTAATTATTCACATTTTCTTGAATTACATATCCCCTAAAAGTTTTAAGTTGATGTGCTTTTTTTAAGATGTAAGATTTTGACCTGTCTGCTATCTGTAAGTCATCTATTGTATGTTACTAAAATAATAAAACCTTTATAGTGTCACAACAACAAAATGTTAAAGAATATAAATAATATAAAAATTATGAATCATACAAGTAGAGTTTCTCAAGTAATTAAATGAGCCACAATTCACAAGTAAAGTCATATTAAGTTACATGTAAGTGTACAAAGAAAATTAGAACGGAAATTAGTTTTAAGAAATAAAATAAACCCTAGTGAACTTTCTAGGAAACGCAGTAACAGAACTAGAAAGGAAGTTAGTTTAAAAAATAAAATAAACTTGAGTGGACTTGTGGGAACATAAATGCAAAAACAAAAGCACAGGCACAGGGGAAGTAGCTAGAAAAATGAGATCAGTTAAAATCATATATTAACCCTTAGTAATTATCAAAGAAGCAGTTCAAGTTTGAGTTTAAACATGTGCTGTACAAACAGCGAAACCCACAATAGTCATAAAAATGGCAAGTGTCACTTTGATAATTGCAAGGTAGGATTATAATATTATACAGGGTGAATGAGACCACCCGTATCAACAATTTTTTTCAAAAACTATTTATTTAAATTTTTATTTTATTTAAATCCAATAGTAAAGGAAATTTGTTCCTACTTGAAAAGGGAAGATATTTCGGACGATTATTATAACTTTGCTAAGGGGTCTGGCTCATTTAGAAATTTCAAATTTCTATTCTATTCTAGGCTATTCGTAGAGATTTGGGTTAAAAAAATTTATTATAAAAGCCGTAATAAAGAATAGAATGGTGATATTATTATTTCTCGGAAAGGTCGGCGTCCCGAGTAATTTTGCTCCAGAAACTCCAGAACTCCAAAACTTTAAATAGCACCATAGGTCAAAAGTGGTATTGTTGAAAAGATCTTGCATAAAATAAGCAAGTTTTATAGGAAAAGTTATTTTATAACTGCCACCCCTTTTAAGTAATATTCGATTGAAGTTGTGCCATTTAAAATTCTGGAGGCCTGGAGTTTCTGGAGCAAATTACTCGGGATGCCGATCTTTCAGAGACATCAAAATATATTTATATATTTAAGTGTTAAAGAAGTACATGTCTTTCATTCAAATGGAAACGACCCCCAATCCTCAATGAATAATTTGGTACTAAGCGTTAACCCGCCCTAACTACCATCATAAGGGTAGAATGGGGTTGATTGCGACAATAGTAACGTAAAAAGGGTTTGAGAGACTTATGAAAATCGTAAAACATGTGAAAAAAAGGTATAATATAGATATCAGAGCAACTGGGCCGGAAGAATTCGTCGTCAGAAAATGCAAATTCATTGTTTATAGGTGCCAACTTCAAATGAAGACGCAGTATATGGGCCTGGAATAGATGTCTCTATTGCAGTTTGACATTAATATTTTATTAATAAACTTTTGATAAACCTACCCAAAAGGCATCCTAGATGTTACATAGAAACCCTTATATTAAAACTGTAACAGAATGTAGACGTATTGGATTATAAAAATGTAGTAATTTCGAATATTAAACAAATTTTAAATACATAATAGTTCAAGTGCGTTATTACAATATTGTTTAGAACTATGCTATAGTAATATAATGAGAGTAAACTTTTTTTTTACAAAATCTCAAAACCTTTAAGTTGAAAATTGATACTATCGACTTTTTTGTGTAATAGCATTTTATAATTTGTTCAGATTTTATGAAATTCTTCACGTGACTGTTATTAAATATTTTAGTAAACGATGTTTTTTATTGAAATTTCTATCAAACCTTTGACCACAAGATGTTTTAGATTATTTTTACTACTTTAGGTAGAGTAATTGCTGTTTTTTAAATAAAATAGCTTAAAATTACATGCAATTAAATACAAAATAAGATAATAACTTGTGATTTTGGCAATAAGCAGTCATCAAATCTAAACATCACTTCAATTTTTAAAATTTATAAAAGATTCATTTTTCTGTGGTTGTGAATTTTAAATGTCAGCATTGCATTTTAAAATTTTTATAAGCAGCAAACCTTTTGGACCTCTGTCTAATTCTGTTCACTAACCATTGCTATAATTTAATGGTTTCTTATTATCATCATACATTCTGAATTTGGAAATGTTCACAAATATAATAGTAATGATTTCATCGGCAAATTTTTTAAAAAAATGCCTTCTGCTTTGCTGATCATCAATATAATACTATAGAGAATATCATTTTCTTTTACGTATTATATTATAATATGAATATAATATTTCCTATGATATTAAGAGTCGAAAATTTTAAAATAAATGCGTTGTATATCTCAGCATTGCATAATCCGATTATAATTTTCCTTACTTCAAAAGATAGCGTTTTCTGAAAACTTGAACGTAAGGTATCACAAAAGGTAGAGTAAGTGCCCTCAAAGTTATAAAGTTGATGTGGTTGTTCATGACGGGGTGAGTTGTAAAATTTAAACATTGTTTATACTAATTATTCAAGAAATATTAATAATAATAATCAGGTCAAATATATTATACCGAATGCGGTAAAGCAACTGGAACAAACTTGCCTAGGACTAATTATTCCAACATTGATAGTATACTGTCATGTTAAGGGCCCTTCAGACGATCAATATATATTGTCAATAAAATATTGTCAATACTGTCAATAAATATTGACACAGTGCATTTGACTCAGACGATAAATACTTTTTGACCCTCATACGTTCAATAATATTGATAATATCAATATATTGACAATATATTGTGGTGTTTTATTTTTATAAACAAAGATTGTAGGGGTGGTGTTATGGGAATTTTGAAAAATTTTATGATACGCCACTGGCCTTTTTTGATGGAAGTTCAGTTTGCGCGAGCGCAAGGAGAATGAACTCGCCGACAGGCCGTCATAGTGAACGGCTGGGTAATTTTTGGGTAATGAAAATGAAAGATTGTAAGAAAGTGCGAGTGAATTTAATTTGGAAATAAAAGAAATTAGTGGTATAAAGGTGTTTGATTTTCTTTTAGCAATTTACCTACAGGAAGATAAATCTGATTGAGCAAGTCGTGGCAAAAAATTGTAAAATTGACCGACCGGTGTAAGCAAGCTCATGTGCGGCCCACATTTGGTTATATACGAGAAAATTATAATTGAAAGGTTTGTGGTTGGAAAATTTTATAAAAATATATTGATCGTCTGAATGGGCCTTTAGACACCCTTCGTACGATGCCACGGCTAGTTCTCGTAGGTTACGAGGAGCCGATAGCTCAATTAACGTAAATAAAACATAAATGATGTACAAATGGATGTTAAAAGGTGAAAGATAATAAACGTACAACAATAGAATTCAATATTAGAGTCAATTTAAATGAGAATAGTGTCCCAGATGGTGATGACAGGCAAAGAAGAATGATAAGTTTCTTCGAAACGTTAAATATTATAAAAAATGTTATTTGTTAGTTGTTTTAAGTTTTGTTTATATTAGATATTAGTAAATCAATGCATGTTAGTAAAATATATGTTCCCATTACGTCGGGTTTTCCTGTGACATTTATCACGAATATAAAAAAGACCGGTGGTCACATATGCGGCTGAAATATTGTGTATGTCGATGGAGGACGAGGAGCGGCTGAGAGTTTTTGAGCGAAAAGTGTTGAGAACAATATTGGGACTCAAGAAAGAGACTAACGAAAAGATGAGACGACTTATGAGCCATAAAATTTCGGAGGCTATTAGTGGAGAGAATATAGTCAAATTTGTGAAGGCCCAAAGAATAGGATAGATGGGACATATAATGAGATCCAGTAATACTTCGGCGATAAAAGCCATCACGATGTGGAAATCGAGCGAGAATCGCCCAAGAAGTAGACCAAGCATAAGGTAGAGAGATAAGGTAGACCAAGATCTTAGGAACATGAACATAGACAGATGGAACGAGAAGTATGGTGACAGAAGGCGTTAGAGGAAGATTGTGGATGAAGCCAAGAGACACCCTAGACTGTGAAAGAGAAGTAGAGAAGAAGTAGAAGAGGTGGGAAAATAGATAAGAGATAGATATACTGTAAAATGGAGAGTAATCCACCCCAATAAAGGGATTTGTAAATCTCATAAGAGATAGCAATATTCTATTAGAGTGTAATGCTGATTAATAATAATTAATAATAAAAAAGTTTAGTAAGTGTTCTCAATTACCACAAAATAATTTATCACACAGCGTGTGGCTCGATCATCGACTAACACGGCATAATTAAATTGTCACCAAACGTGATAGGCTTTGTAATTCTCCCATTAACAGGGTATAATTAAATTGTTACCCAGTGCGATAGGCTTTGTAATTCTCCCATTAACACGCCATAATTAAATTGGAGCACAACATGTATGGCTTTTGTCTTTTCTCCCTAACACCACAATACATTATAACTATTGCATTTATATTTAATACATAATATAAAGTATATGGTATGTATGAATACATTAAATAAAACTTTAGGAGAAAGTGGGGGTACAGTCTTCTACGCAGAACGACATTTACCCACCTGTAATAATACTTAAGATCCGGTTCGCTAGTGCGGGTGGGAGTGGGTAAAAATTAAATGATTGGAATGGGGGGTTAGCGTAGTAAAGAGGATTCTACTATGACACGTTCGGTACTAAAAGGGACAAAGGGCGCCAGAATCGGTTTCACGGAAAATGTAGTGAAACATACTTATACTGTAGGAATAATGATTCAATTTAACTAGCTAATACTAGGTGTCAACCTAAAATCTCAAACAAACCTTTGCCTTGTGCCTTTGATGCTCCTACTCCTTGCAATCGAAGTACCACATCTAGAATAATACATAGAAAGAAAACTACTAAATAGTTGCGCAAGAAAACATATCGGTACCATCGGTATAAGCAAAAGTAATGTAACTTCTTCATGGTTACAACAGTATTGCCAGAACCAACTATCCTGCAATGACGACATTATTCGCACCATTATGGCGGGAATACTTAAATGTTAATATTCTTAATTTCAACGATTTGCCAACCGCAAAGATACTAAAAATACACTAATACTGAACAGTTGATTCGAGACGTTAAATTGATGTCATACAACTTAAATATACGAACGTTAGAGTGGTAACTATACGCACAAACCAGTTACTTCAACTGCGCTATGCACTTCATAATAACATGCAACGCAAGTTCGCTAGCTTAAATGGCACATGCATGGTTCCATAATTAGTTCTTTCCTTATAACGATAAGGAAGTGAATAAGATCAAAGCATATTGCATCGAAGGCCGATATGACTGCATGACTTGAACGTTATCTACTTGAGCTTATATGACTGCATAATAATGAGAATTAGGACAGTGACCCATTTCGGGAAAATATTAGCAACTCCTTATGAATATTACTTCATCTCCAAGATTGGTGCTTGTTTGATAATCCGACGATTAATGGTCCAACTACATAACAGAATACGATAAAATTTCGAAACAAGATTACGCCAATAATAGGTAAAGTGAATACTTTAATCCAAATTCCATAAACTCGAGACGATATTTATTATTAAAGATTCATTATAAATGAAGATCTTGAATAAGCACGATATTTAAATGGTTTCCTAAACTTAACTAAATTGACTAAGTCCGGTACTAACTGTACACTTAACCATATTATTTATAAAACGGTAGAGAACTTTGTAATTAACAATAAACTCGTCAAAAACGTAATTGAGGTACAAGGTCGGTGGAAGGCCGTCCGAATTGAAATACACATTCGGTAATAAAAGGGAAAAAGGGCGCCAGAATCGGTTTCACGGAAAATGTAATCTGACATGTTTATACTGTAGAAATGATGATTCAACTTGCAGGATACAGAAGGAGTTGGGGCGTTTATGCAGGCTTAATCTAGCAAAACACTCAATCTGTAAAACCAAACAATAGAACTCCTTGTTCTATTTCGACGTCAAGGAGCCGTTAAATTTAATTTATTCAAAAGGAATTAAATACAACTGGTATTATGTTGAAAACTTGAACCCAAAATGCAACTCAGGTGAGTCCAAAATAAACTTCAAGGGGTCTTAAGTTTCAATAAGATAAAATATTAAATATTCTACATTCATTCATAAATTGATCCAAATGACTTAGTAAATGATTTTAAGTTGTTAAACGGTAAAACGTGGTAAAACCGCAATGCTCAAAACCCTGGTTAAAATAGGTAGGAATAGGTAAAATCGCATATTATATCAAATTTTAGAGGTTTTAATTGAATTGTGGCTATGCTAGGAGGTGAAGCGGCGTTTGTAAATTCCTCCTACGGTCATACAATCTCCTATAATGTGACCCATGAGGGTCAGAGGCTTAATATTTAGATTTATATGGTGTGGTTTTAATCTGCGTCAGAGTAGGTTGAGTTTTTACCCGGCAAATAGATCGAGTTACTAATTTTCTACCTCATTTTCAGATGGCGCTACTGATTTGGGGTTACTATTTTTTAAATATTGTGAGTTTATTTGTTAATTTTAAAAAATAGTAACACAAACCTGTAGCGCCATCTGAAAATGAAAATTGTAAAAAACTGGCATAAATTAAAGTACTAACAAAATTAAAAATGTTATAAACGCTCAATATTTATTAGATATTTTAGCTATTACAGAGTTACATTTCATAATCTGTTTTGAGCTATGCTACTATTTTGTAGGTGATAGCCACAATGCGTTGTAAGTAAAGTATTCAGGTAGGGGAAAATTCGGATACATCAAATACCATATTTACATATAATACCATTTATTTAGATATACCTACTATTTTCAAAAACATATTTACATGTCGGATTTACATATATTAGTTGTAATATAATAAATAAATATATACATACAAATGCACGGGATCGACGTACTACATCATTCAAGATGATTTTTAATAACTCATAAATAAATCAAGTCCCAAATGAACAGTTAGCTATTGGCAGACCCTGTACTTATATAAATAAAAAAGGTTTATATTCGCTAGAATGAGGGCGATAAGCAAAATAGGTATAAAAACTTAAAAATCCTTTTAAATTTTTTACAACCTTCGTGTTACTTGTTTATTATTGATTTATTAAAATTAAGTATTAAAAAAATACAGCAAAGATCGGGTAGTTAAGTTATTTATAAACTTTCTTTTGAGACCGATTTAATTAACAAAAATTAATGCAAATGGTATTGATACATTTTAATATACCTAAGAAATACCTTTATGTTGTATGAATATAATATTATAATTTCTTGTAAGAAGTTATATATTAGCAATCTAATTAGATAAATTTCAGAATTTCTATACCTTTAAAATTTTCCAGTCCAACTGCAGTAACCACCAACTAAAATAATCGTGACCGCCAGTATCAGCATACATATTGCCAACCTTCGCAACTACATTATTTAGTTTCTTCACAGGTTATGAGCCCGTGCGCATTGTAAACCTCGATCAGCGCCTTATGATGTAATGCGTGAAAGTTTGAAACCGAAAAATCAAAGATTATTTTGGTGGAAATGTAATTTTCTAGAAAATCGCTCTTTTAATATTTTGGGGGTGTTGCAGTTATCAAATTAAATTTAAATAAGTAATCGGATTAGGTACGTGTGTTTAAATTTTAGTTGATAGCTGTAGGTTGTTGAGGGTGGTTCAGTAGGGCTGAAGCCTAATAGACGTATTTAGATAATTGCGAAAAATTAATTAATTTTAACTAATACCGACTGAAAACGTAAATTTTACATATACAAGTTGTAAACTGTTAAAGCAACCCTAGATTAGGAAAGCAGTGGTTGATCAACCGAGTTAAAAGTGAATACCGCTCGGCGGATGATTAATGCGTCTTTGTGATTGCTAAAGTTAAGGGTCACATCTTGTCTGTGCTGCCAAACCCGAGCTGATGACCGTTTTTGGGCGTGGAAGTAGTCAACAAGTTGAACGAACACTCACATGTATGAATAATGCACCTTTTATCAAATTTCATCATCTCACGTTGTATTGTCATTATTTACCAATAAAATAGATATCCATTTTTCAGAAAATATTCTTCTTAAATTTCCTTTCAATTGAAAACAAATAAGGCACATCAAACAATATAGAAAATGGAATAAATATTTCATAAACTGCCTATAGTATTAGTTATTTATAACTCTTTCAAACTTTTTAAGTTATTATGAATACATCAATTTTGCCATTTTTTTTGAGTTGTGTCGTTTCTGATGTAGATTGGAGTTGAACTTGCCCGAACTGAAATGTTCAATTAATTAAACCATTAATGTTTCAAAAACATTATTAATTGCAAATTTTTGTGTTCATTATTTTACAAAACATTACTTTGTTTGCGAAATAAATTTGGAACAAAACAAATTTAAGATTTAATTAAGGAGGTAGTATATCACGAGTCAACGAGTTCTGTTTAAACATTTTAAAAATGGTTGATCATCGCACGACTTGAAATCGTTATGAAAACATTGTTAAACCCAAACGAATGAAAACTGAGAAATGTGATAATGCATATCATCGTGGTTTTACATTTTGCGCGGCTTTATTATTTTATGCGGCACTTTGGTGGCATATATAAGGCCATATTTTAACCGGCTTGGAGCCACCTTGATGTTACGGTTAGAGTATGATCCTGGCCCTGAGCGACGGGATCTACTCGCTATTAGATATTGTCGCTTAAGTTTTCAACAGAAAAATGTTTTTCAGCTAAGCGAACCCTCAATATACTTTGCTATGCACCTCGGGCTATTTCAAGACGTTCTTTCGTATTTTTATAAAAAAAAAAGTGACAACTCTAGTTAATGTACCAATTTAATGTGCGTTCACAGTATATCAGTTTATTTCTTTTAGTGTCTTTTTATATTTCATATTGTAAAATTTTTTTTATTATTTCAAAATTATTTTTTTGTTAACTTAATACAAAACTTCTTTCAGATTTATTACGTAACTGACGGAAATTGTAATTCTGAAACAATTAGTATTCGTGCTGACTTAGAACAACGTTAATGTAGTTGAGATTTTGCATTCTCATCAAAACGATTATTATGTGAACGCATTGATCCAAGCTATTCAAAATTAAACGAACAATTCCACTTCTCTGTTTCTGATTGCAAATTCTATCAATATCAGGATAAAATCTGCACTATTGTTAACTATTTGCATTTAATTCCATTGAGATTTTCGCCTTTTTTTCGGAGTTGACGCTATTAGATAAAAAAAAAGCCAGCGGAAATAACTCGAGTTAGGCCAGCTGCTTCTTAGTTTTATGGATGACAAAG
Organism: Rhagonycha lutea; assembly: GCA_958510855.1. Taxonomy (NCBI): domain Eukaryota; kingdom Metazoa; phylum Arthropoda; class Insecta; order Coleoptera; family Cantharidae; genus Rhagonycha; species Rhagonycha lutea. The sequence goes on from OY294042.1 coordinate 8,620,211, forward strand.
AGCACTTTGGCGTGTTATGACCCAACCGGCTGTGCGCGCGTTACTCTTACCTTATTTATCCATTCTTATAAAATAATAATTATTACCTTTATACGATTGTTAAAAAGAGAATAATTTTTGATTCAATTTAAAATATTTTACCATAAATCAAGTCATAAATTCATTCTCAATATGCATACACGTAAATGCTTATTTGTATCATATTAGGCAAGTAGTGCAAATTGATGGCGCGGGACACGCGACCGCGATAGCCGAAGAAAATGATGAATGAATGTACATATAAGAGCCTGCTTCGTTAACGTAGTATGTACTATATTGTGTAGTCTATGCCGTTTAATTGCATTTTGTAATAATGGGTATTGTAATTATTTATGGTTTTATGGCTGTGAGTTATAACATAACCTTAAAATAATTAAATATTTGTAGAATACAGTTGATAACACATGCGTCACTTGAACATCTCCCTTTAATTTAGATAATGTTTGGCAGTTATTCAATGTGTTTGGAGTTTTAACTAATGAGTAACGCGGAAACAATATGTACTACAGATGCCTACAAAACAATATGTAATTTTTATAAAATGACCACTACTGGAGTTGATGTAAATTTTCATGGAACCCATTACTGTCCATTATGAGAAATAATAGCCAACAAATGTACCCTCGTGTCGGTATATTACGCCATTTGGTCTAGTGAGCAAACGACAATATCGTAGCGATCCCGAATGAGAATGTGTAGAATATAGGTTCGAATCTGTTAATACTCTATCCTGTAGTGAGGATAACCCAGCTTATTAACATCCTACCCAAGAGACTGATGCGGCTGCTAGTCTAATGTCGCCATATAAACTAACGCTATTATCTGGGTACTGCATATCCACTTTTATCTAATGGACTTGAGCACCAAAAAATCTGTAAATAAGCGAGCTACATCATTTTCAGACTTAGGGGCGCGTAAGAAAATCACTAAATCACTTTATTTCGGTTCGTTTGTTAAATGTACACTAAGTATAAAAAGATGTTTGTTTATGTCAGAAAGCAAAATAACTTGGAATATTTAGATATAAGCAACAACTTCTGACAAGAATACATTAATATTGCATGCTCAAGCCTTAGAGAATTATTAATTATTTATCAATTTAAATCATTTTAAAGTGTCAGTTGTTAAATTATACCTAATTAATTATAAATTATGCCAAATATTCTGGCAAGCGTAAAACAAGAAAGTTAGCATTTCAGTCATTTATCTCTAAAAAATCCTAGTTCTTGATTACACTGTGACTTATGAGCTTGAAAATGTATCGGGCAAAGTTAAACAGAACGGAATTAGAAAGAAATGTTTAAATTTGCATATTAAACGATTCTCAACTTAAGATTAAAGAGTCCATATTTTTTATATCTTAATTTACTTTGTTGTCAGTCTATTTATTACTCGTACTTTATAAAAATTATTATTAATCTACATTTGAAATTATTTTTGTTTATTATGACCTTTACTTTTAATGTCTTTTTTGTAGGCACATAAGCGAAAAGCTCTATTAATCATTTTTACATGTGGTAGTCAGAATTCCTTGCTAGGGGGCCAATTGAAGGTTCCTTACAACCAATACGCATTCTCAATTAAAAAATTACCAATATATTGTAGTTCCTTTGTTTAATTCCAATAGTTATACTACGCACATCTCCAAATAGTATGTTTACCATTTTTGTACCCGCATGTCCTTTTTTTAAAGATTTTATAACCATTTAAATGCATATATAATCTAATTATAAAAATAATGTACTTCAAAAGTAAACTTACGAAATACGTACAAAGGATGGTACCGCGGAAGTATAAAATAGCAATTCTGCAGTGAACTTTAAAATACTGTCTTTGTTTAAATTGTTTATTGTGTAAATATTTGTGTATAAATAGAATTTATTTTTTAATAAAAAGTTCGTTAGTTTTGAAAAGTTCACTGCTGACTCCATCATGGCTGCTTCTTAGATCCAAGTCTAAAAAACCACCTTGGACACTGAGACTGGTGCCCACTAAGAACAGCGTCGCAACCAAAAATAACTTCCTAAACGATTGTTGGGAATTATACAAAGTTCAAGTAAAATTTATAATTTCATTCATTTTGGGCATTCCAAGCCAAATTAACCTGGTTGTAACCTTCACAATTTTTAGTAATACTTTGGGACCAGTCTGTTTCCAGAAGTAAAAAACAAAATTATATATCACGGCAGACTGAAATCGTGCCTTATTAATATTCGTTCACTCCCGTCTCACTCCTCTAGCCTGATACACATAACTATTGTCAAATCGTAGTCGCTATTTAGACTTATTATTCATAATCAATACTATAGATCTATCTATTATTCTGAACCGAATTTGGTTATGACAAATTACTCCTTTTAATATGCCATTCGATTAATATTAATTTTTAGATTCAAAATTGATGTATTTTTACGTATATTACCAATAATTGATAATGGAGAGACACAAACCTTCTTGTTAGATATCAAAATTATTCATTTATACTACTAAGTAAATATTAACCCCTTGACATACGAATAAGACGGAACTTGACGTATCTGAAAAATATACTATTTAATTTTTGAATTCAATATTTAATTATTTTAATTTTGATGAATCAGACTTGTCAAGGTGTACAGTGATACATGAAATGAATGACGACCCTAACTGGACATTGGATGTCCCTTCACGTACAAATGAAACTGAACTTGTTCGTCCGAAAACTACCATTGAATTTTTTAATTATTTTAATATTGACGAGTCAGACTCGTCAAATTCTACAATGGCACATGAAATAAATTACGATTGTAACTTGTCATTGTACTCGTATGTCAAGGGGTTAAGTAATAAAACATAATCTTACTTATTTTATACCTAACATAATTACAATAATATATAATTATCGATATTATACTGTCAAAAGTGTATTGCCAATTATGATTGTAAAATATCAATGAAATTAAATCAATAAACTTATAAAATCTATACACTACAATAGTAGATGATATAAGAACAAAAAAGTTGATATGGTTTGTTCCTGTACAACGCATGGATACAAATAAACTACCCACCAAATTGTATTTTGAAAACCCCAGGAAGAAAGATGCGTGGAAAATCAAAACTGAGTTGGACAGAAACCTTCGATAGGGAGAAAATAGAGAAAAGCCTAGAAGAGGAAGAGTGGGAAGACAATATCCAAAAGTATTAGTTTGAAACTGCGAGAACCGTTATCGAATTTGTTCAAATTTTCTCAATAAATTCTTTAGTAAAAAATTATTCCTACATCTTCCACTGAACGAAGCTAGGATACAATTGTTTACTAAAACATAGTCAATTGTGGAAATTTGTCCTCTGGCGACCATGTATATTTATGTATTCGCTTGTATTTGAAGAAGTATTCATTATCTTTGCGTTGTTATAACATGTGAAGTTTCTCAATTTCTTTCCATTTTCATTCAGGGTGTCTTCATTATGAGTTCCAATAATCTTATCAATTGATGTTCTACCTATTCGAGCATTGAAGTCTCCTCCAATTACTAGGTAGTCATTTTTTGGGATAGAATCTAATGTAGTTTATAATAATTGTTCGTAGAATGTTTTGGTTTCTTCCTTCTTCCCTTCTTCTGGTGCATATACCCCTTCATATTTTGCTCTATCGATCTTGCATCTTAATGTAATTATTCTTTCATTTATCCAGCTATAGGAGGAAATCTTTATTTTCCATCTGTTGTTTACGAGAATCGCTACTCCTGCAGCGGCTCTTAGCTCTTGCGGTACTCCGCTATATATCATTGTGTATCTATCCAAGTCGCAACTTCTTCTCGGTTTTTTCTTAGTTTTCTTAATTTCACTAATCTCAGTCCCATATTGTTCAACAACATTATGGATGAAATTATAAAGTGTGTAAAGACAGTGAATGCTGGGTATAGATTGGGAAATGACATAATAAAAATTATATGCTATGCTGACGACGCAGTGTTATTAGCAGAAAATGAAGACGACGTACAACGTCTCCTGTACAAGTTCCAATCCACTGCAGAAAAATACAACATGAAGATATCTATTAAGAAGACCCAATCAATAACAATATCCAAGGATCTTCTCAGGTGCAAGCTTCTCGTAGATAATCAGCCAATCACGCAGGTAATGAACTTCAATTACCTTGGTGTGAACCTATCCAGTTACAGAAATACCTTACAAGAGGTTCGTATACAGGCCGCGAAGGCGGCTGCGGTGTCAGGTTGTATGCGCGACGTCATATGGAACAACAAATACATGACGACAGAGAGCAAGACGGGAATATATAAGACATGCATTAGACCTATACTGTCATATGCTGCTGAGACAAGAGCAGAAACCTCCAAAACGAAACAAATCCTCCGGAGCACAAAAATGCGGACATTAAGATCAATAGTGGGAGTCTCTTTGATGGATAGAGTACGAAGGAACAATATACGAGAAACATGCGATATCCAGGACATCGTAAGATGAATAAGAGAGAGGAGGAGACAATCGAGGGACCACTTGGAGAGAATGGACGAAGGCAGACTGGCCAAAGTGGCAATGACGGGCAAACCCATCTCCAGAAGACTTCCGGGACGACCACCAAAAAGGTGGTACGAGAGTTGAACTTCGGGATCTCAAGATAATCTATGACATGGCATAACAAGAATTGGAAAATACAGGACCTAGTCCTAATTTACGAAGAAGACTAATCAGATCTATCTATCTTTCTTTCTTCCAGCGCCGTTTCTAACTCTTCCATTTCATTTGTAATTCCCGGTTATTCCACTATACCAAGTCTCTTATTCCTTTTTCGTTTGCCGTTTGTCAACATTTGGTCACGTCCTGTATCCGAGGCAATATTTGAGTGGTTGAAAGTTATTTCATGTCCATGAATGAGACTATCCTATAGCAGGAAAGGACAGTGAGGGGAGTGCCCTCTAAGAGCTTCTGTCCAAGCTCCCAGTTCTCTTCACATCAACTGGTAGGAGTTTGTTTAATGACTACCATTTACTATAACCGCGTTATTTTGGTTAATTCGCCAATACTCGGTCGTCAGAGCCTCATTAGTATAAACAGAATGTCCCAAGTGTAGGTAAGGTTGACATTTGACAACACCTCATAAACACCCCTCAACATTCTTAATATTAATTTATTATATTACATTCGATTCGTCAGAACAACATGCGGATTTCACAAAACTGATTTTGCACTTTAAAAACTGAAAAATGATTAGGGCTGACGGTTTTAAACTCAATATTAATAGATCAAATAATAGAAGAAGATATTAAAAGAAAAATAAATATCTCGTTAATCTTATCATGCGCGTCCAAGGATTCTGAGGATTCCGTTCTCACCAAGGTTGGTGAAAACGGAAGGAGACTGTGTAATATACCTTTGCTGGTGATCACCCCATTTAGATGTTCCTTGTGATGTTCAAGGGTGACTGACCTTTATTCTCAGTTCTTCAGGATTATTGTGAACTCTTGAATGGCATCTGAGGTGCCTTTTGTTCAGCTAATTGGAAGAATAGGTGATGGTACTATCAAGTGCCAGATTTCCAAATTGGAACTCGAATTAAGGGTTAAATTCCATAAGAAAACAAAAATATTAAAACAACATGTGAAGGGTTAAGAGCTAAAGTTTTGAATCAAAATAATAATCAAATGGGCAAATTAAATTTGTAATTTAAATAAGTCAAGATTAGATCAGAAATTTCTCAAATAAAATGACATGTAACTGAATAAGCACACTTCTAAATGCTCTACATTCACAAAACAAAACGTTGTTCAAATTTGAATTGCAAATGTTCGATCACTAGCGAGATCTGCAGTAGGTAAAGGTTAATCAAAATCATTTTTGCTTGCTAGAAATGTTAGAAAAGTACATCAACTTGTAGAAGTTAAAAATTTGCAATTTAAGAAAATTGTAAATAGGTTGATATAATTAAAATATCTGTAGTTTAAATTAAGAGTTTCTCCTAAACACTAACTATATATCCAGGAGAAAACTCAGACAAATAACCACCGCTTTTCAAAATACAAAAGGAACGAATGGTAAATAAGTCTTTCCGCTCCATGACTCTCTTAAAACTCCTTAGCGCTAAAACGCAACTTGGCAATTAAACAGATAACTCAAAAAAAAATCCTATTATAAAATCACGCGTTTACAAAGTCGGATATCAGGTGAAGTCAACAATAAATTATATAAATTAAGTTAAAGGTTCAAATTGAGGATTAACGCAAATGAATGAATTTGTGGGAAACAAATATTAAAATTATTGGCAATCCAAACCTGCGTTTCGATTGTTACTGTGTTCCTTAAATTGGTCGATTACCTGTAAATGATGATTTTTCGTATAAAATTTGTGTTGCTGTTTCTTACTTTTATTCATCCGGGATCCGATGAAGGTTGCTTAAAGAACTAATTACGAATTTAAGGATTACTTGTGCAGTTGTTTTTTATAGTTCCAATAAATACAGTTCATGAAATATTTAAAAATGGAAATAACTGCCACTAAAACTTTTAAAAATAAGTAAAAACAAAAAGCGTAACGTAAATATCTGAAACTGTTACTTTCCCTCTTATAAAAAACGTTAATTATGTAAATTCGATCTATAATAGTGTCAGCAGCCTGGAACATTACTAGTAAGATTAAATCCTTCATTAAAATATAAGGGGATTTAACACGATTGCATGTAAAGTTGTAAAGCTATGAAAGCGTTCTAAAACCACAATTGCTGACATTAGTCTTTCACGAGGCCCACGAGATGAGGAACTGGGCATATTTTTCGAATGCGCATTTCTCAGAGCCCATCCCAAATCTATGTGATTAAGTTAAAATTTTACTATTAGAGTTTCATTAACTTTGAAAGCTTGTCCTACAAGAAAGTAGATATGGGTTTTTATAGCTCCATGTGTTATGATAGCATCAGTCACCGCGCGAAATTGGGAGACACTAATTTAGAAAAAGATTCGTAGATAAAAATGCAGGAAATAATAAAAATTACTAATCCGAAAGATTTTCTCAAGCGTGAATTATTTTATAACCCTCTGGATTGCATTATTTGTAATTTGACGAGGCGTTTAACTCAGTGACTGAATTGTTTAATTTGTTTGAAATTTTTGCAAATAATGAAATTTAAATCACAACTCGTAACTCCTAAAATTACTAATAATATTGGTGATGACTCTCGGGACGTAGATTAATAATTATACGTAAATCACTTGTGAAATACCTAATTAGCTAATGAGTTTACCATGGTTTTTATGTCGTCTAGAAATTCTAAGAACATCTGTGTACCCTGGTTCCACTCTACCATGTCCTTAGTGATAACAAAAACTTAAAACATTTTTTGAATTATTATTGCAAATGTTGCTCGGATATCAACTATCAAGTGAACCCACTAAAAGGCTTTAATAACAGTCTTTTTGTTTTATAACAGTCGTTTTGTACGTTTAGTACAACAAGTTTAGTACCAACGTATTAATTGGAATTTCGATAGTGCAGGTTGGAGAGGAGGCTTATGGAGATTAAAACATTGCATTTCTTATGCATTGGCAATTGCTGTAAAAATATTTAGAATTTCGTTTTCAATATTTATTTATGTATTTGGAACGATTCGGCAAAGTAATATCACCATTACACGAAATTAAGCCATTAACAATTGACGTAAAATGTTGAAATAAATAAATCTTGCTCTGGGATGAGTTGCATCGTCATATTAAAACCAGTACAAATAAAGAAACCATCGTTAAACACAATTAAGTTGGTATTACTGTAGCAGTACTTATCGACTCAATTAAAAAAATGCAATAAATGGTATATGACATGGTAGTAACTTTTCGATAACAGATGTAACAATTTAGAAATCTGAATATAGTTTTCAATAATATTAAGTGATCGTAGATATATTTTTCAATATGCGATATAAATTATTACTCAAAATGCTCTTTACTTAATTGGACCAATATACATACCTTACAATAATTTCCCATTTATTTTGTGGTTCAGTTTAACTTCAATATTTATTTAGTAGGCATTTTAATGAATGTGAGTAATTGTAGGAAATTCTAAGTACTTGAAGCTAATTTTAATATATACATGAAGTATTGAAACTTGAAATTATAAGATGTTATTTGAGCAAGCTTAATGTACTAATGCTCACATCAATAAGTCTACTCGTTGCCAGTTTCTTTTATATAGATTAATATACTTAAATTATATTATTTAAGATGGCTTTTGTAAATGATTAGTGCATTACCAATACAACAATATTAGAACTTAAAATTACAAACAAATTTCAATGGCGTAATGTCGTTGCAATATAGAGTCTAGCTACCTAACAAAATTGACTACATACAAACCAAGGTTAATTACCTGTGACCGTCAATATATTGTATTCAAAGAACTTCATTTAAAATCATAAAAATAGTAGTAAAAGGCAACATCGAGATTGTGCAATGTACATATCCCGCAAATATAATAATGCTGTCGAGGACTTTTTAGTGGGTAGTTTATTTTTCTACAAAATTGTCCATATCTAATTTCCTACAGTTAGTCACGACTTACGTTTTTACGTCCTGAATCGATTTTAATGCAACATTTTAAAGTACATTTTCTTACGAAGCGTATAACTCAAGATTGATTGAGTTTTGAATTAGTTTGAATTAAAATTCAAATTTGACTAACCTACAAATTAAAATGTACTATATATCATTCCATCTATAAATTGTATTTTGATACTGTAATCCCATCCAATAATAAATATTATTTGGAGTGGTTCTAAATTTGACAGAAAGTTTCTGTACCAACTAAATCGATGTCTTCAATAATATCAACAACATAATTACGCTGATGCATGTGACAGCTGTACTTAAAGTTCAATAGTAGCACACAAGAATTACGTTCAAATCATTTGGAGATAGTGCTGAATAAAACAAGCAAATAAAGACAGATCCTGTAAATATTGTTTTTATTATTTTTAAGAAGAGAAATCTTTCAACTAAATCAACTTAATTATAAGACGCTTCCATTCGTTAGTGGATAATCATGTTTCATTCTATAATATAAATAAGGACTTACTTATTTGAGTATCAAACAAAGATTTATGTAATCTGAACATACTTCAAGAAACAACTCCATATTACGCAATATATCCAATCCTCTCGTTTTTAGATAATCTTCCTCATATCCTACACATTCACTTTTATAATTTGTAGCATTTGATCATTTTAGATGAAAGCAGAATTTTAGAATTTGCAGATGATATCTCCCTTTTTAACTTCTTCTTTCTTAAGATTGGTTTATGCATAACTCGGCTAAACACCAACGCTGACGTGAACACAGCTAACCTGAAACGTATATCTCTGTTTGAAAATATTATTTCAACAATATCTTCTTCTTCTTCTACCTTTTATAGAAGCAATTCATTCTCTTCTATTAGGCCTTAAGGCGTGTTATTTTCCAAAATCTGCGTCGTTTCCTTGGCAGTTTTAGAAACTTTGAGCATATAAATATTTTACATCCATTAGGTAGCATTTCTAGACTTGCCTTCAGATGTGCCCGTATCCTAGATTTTAATTTAATGGTGGCAATTAACTAACCCAGGGGACCACCGGCTTAACTCAACAATATAATATTCATATTATTTGTAAGGTTTAACCAGTCAACAGTGTAATAAGTTAAGATTTAACCTTTACATATTGAAACTCATTAAGCTATTGTGTGTCACTAAACATATTAAATTATAATCTTTTAGCAATATTAATAATGACTTTTATACAATTAAAAACTATTTAGAAATCTCAACATTGTTTAAATAATTTCTGGAATATCGAAAAATATTTAGTTCAATTCTTCAAACTTCGATGTCTGCAGAGAAACTGGATTAACGCAATAGCAAGATTCCCTTGTTATATAATTTTGTTAACTAAATTAACAAATTCTAACAATCACTTTAGTTTTACAAGTTTTTGAATTCGAAAATTTTACAAGTAGTAAGTTCTTTCAATACAGTCCAATTTAATGGAATCATTACACATACAATTAAATTATATACGACACAAACGAGCCTTTGTTATCCTTTACAATGCAACATTACCCTGGAGCGTACCTACTACAATGTTGTAATTACGTGTGGCTATTACATTAGTTAACAAATGTAATAATAAAAGTAACTGACTTAAGATTAATAAAGCTAATAATGAACTAAGTAGGTAATAATATTTATTACTTATATAAGTGAAAAATGCCTTTCTGAAAATGAAATCCATAGACTGTGAGATCGCAGACCGAGTCGCGGGTTTCTGTGTTGAGATGAAGCCACAGACCGGGCTGTGTCGTTTGTTGTTAAGTATGAAGCACATGTATGCCACAAAGTACGATTATGTGGAAATGCTTTCAACGTTTCTAATGAAATTTTACATTTAAGTTCCAACTTTATTCACAAAACAGCAATTTATTTATGGTTAACAAAAATTATTGGATGACAGTTCTTATGTACAACAAACTATTGTTCCGACATATTCACATACCAAACGCAATTAATAACCGTAAAAATCATATTAAGCTGTAATATAAAAAGTTGTAAAAGCGTCTAAGTTGTTAGTATTTATTAGGTATGCTACTTATACTTTATTTAAAATTAAAATTTCTTGTAAATTGTGTTGATTATAATTGTTTACGTACAACAAAACTAAACGAACATCTAATGCGGGGGTTAAGGGGTAACACCACTATAGCGGCCTCTAAAATAGCGTTCTTTTGGAAATTTTTTTTTGGATGGAAGGAAAGGTAATAGAAAAATAATATTCAAGGAATTTATTAAGCATATATTTAAGTAGGTAAAAAAAATTATCGTCGAAAAATATTAAAAACTGGAGACACCGGAGCCATTCTCGAGAGGCATGTTGAATTTGAGGAGAACTCTGCGGCACGCAGGATAACTCTAACAATTTTCATTCTTTTCATTTGAAATTTTAACAGTATCTTTAAAATTAGATTTTTCAGTGCAACACTTTTCGATAAGTTAATTTAAACATTATTTATTAACAAATGATTGCCCATTTTTTTGGGTCAAAAAATGAACTTTTTAATTCAATTACTCGCCAATCACACAAAAATCAATATTTTTAAAATTCCTACCGTTTTGCACTGCAAAATCTTATTTTAAAGACACTGTTAAAATTTCAAATGAAAAGAATGAAAATTGTTTGAGTTATCCTGCGTGCCGCAGAGTTCTCCTCAAATTCAACATGCCTCGCGAAAATGGCTCCGGTGTCTCCAGTTTTTAATATTTTTCGACGATAATTTTTTTTGACATATTTAAATATATGCTTAATAAATTCCTTGAATATTATTTTTCTATTACCTTTCTTTCCATCCAAAAAAAAATTTCCAAAAGAACGCTATTTTAGAGGCCGCTATAGTGGTGTTACCCCTTAACTGACCATAGGCGATATTAACGTCATTAACAGATAACACAATTTAGTTATTAAAAATTATGTGTGTTACATCTTGTTAAATAATTGTTAAAACAGTTTTGATTGTAAACCATTTGCTCATTCCTTAATTTAAATTTCTGCTGACATAAATTGATTTGAGATGTTCAGTTAACCTACTCATTAGGTTAACCTGGCCACTTCTCTGCCTAGCATAAAAATTAAACTGCTCTATTAATTGTCTCGTATTTTATTTCAACTACTGAATATTAAAATTTTTATAGAACCAAGTTATTTATAGAAAAACAGATAAAAAAAAGTGGATCAGTTAACCTCACTTTATCCTACTTTATCATGTTTAGATCTATTTCATTGAGGTATTTGCGTTTTACTAATGTAAAATTAGTAACAAACACAACAAAACGCCACCGCACGGAATAATTTCAAACTCTATTCTGGACGTAAAGTGATGGTGGCGCCCACCAACGATAATGTAAAACGCGAATAGCCCATAGGCATCAGGTATAACGACAGGTTAATTTTAAAAATTTCAATGGTCGACATGAATGTTTTTCACTTGAAGCATCTGCTTTTCTCTTACAATGTAACGCGCACTTAATTTATACTTGATTATGTACTTTATTCTACTGATTGTTAATTTCCTTCCAATATACTAGAATGCACGATTTCTGATTATACTTAAATTGCAGTGTTTCCAGACACTTTACTCTTTACCGGTACTAAACAATTTTAAAAGAATATTACCGGTTTCTGTAAAGTTGGACCATAATAAAACCAATATCAATATTATGATCATGAATTTTAATCAACTGTTAAATTACCAGAAAATTTTTTATAAAAGTCAATTATTCATTGAAATTATTTAGAAAGATCAACTCAAAAACATTTTAAAATTACCCTATTTAATTAATTGTTGCAGTAATTGTTTATTTGTTAAACAATGACTTGATATTAATAATAATAATTAACAACACCACCACACTAAACTTTAAATACGATGAACTGATTGACCAGACACACCACAAATGAATGAATTAATTACGTGACGAGCTATGAACTATACAGGATGAATTACATATAAATTAAAAATAATACCAACGGTATAAAACAAAATTACCAACACAAGACACTTTCATAAAGAGAAGGGCAGTCTAGGGATGTCTTTTAATACAAACATAATTACGCTAATGCTACATAACCAAAAATAATTAATAATTAAAAATATTAATCGTTTGTTACATCGGTTACAGTAGCCTCTTTATCTCCCGATGGACTTGGGAGTAGCTAGCTTCGGAAATTTACTCCACAGCATTGAGAACGGGGTAGCGCGAACGCTGTTGTGGGTTCGGAATGGATGTTCTTGATGACCAGCCGCTATAATCTTCTTTGGTGTGACAAAGACATTCTCTGAAAGAGGTAAAAAGTGTGGGCGCCAGTTAGCTGCTTTGAAATGAAACCACAAAGTTATGTTTCGAACTTACAAAATGAAATATTTATTTCTTGCAACAGTCAGCATATGTACGTAAAATCGAGCCACTGCTCCAAAACAATCGCTTACTCTGGCGGAGTATTCTCACTAACAGCTTGATCACAGATCTCGTTATTCTGAAGGAACGAATTCTGATTTGCACATAGAAAATCATGCAATAATGACTACGGCTCAAAAGCAAGCAAGCTACAATAACTTTGTAATCAGTGAAATCTGAAAATCTTACCCAATGGCATCTTTAAACAAAATCGTCTTACGAATGGAGGTTCTGGATCGATCAGATCCTGTTCGTAATGGACTGACCAAGTGTGTAGGTCGTGACGAGTTCTAGAATGTCAAAGTACACATAAATACAAATATCATTATAGTGCAAGTCCCAGTTACAAATAAAAAATTCACAGCCTCAGCTGACTAATATTGTAATGGCAACACAAACACGTAGCCACTAAGTCACAATGCACTGTGTTCTGTCATTATCGAGACCAGAAACACGCAGGTTTTCATTTTACTAAAACCACTAATCACAAGGCGTACATATCACCCGCCGTGTTTTGTTGGAAGCCATGAGCATCGTCCTTGTACTACAGTCCTCAGGTTAAACTAGTGAATTTGGTTCCAAACTAAAAGTCACCAGTGTCAGGAATTGGAAATATTTTAATAAAAAGGTATGGAAATTCGGTTCATAGTGAAATAAAATGAGAGTTTAAGAATATGATGTTAGACTTTTGTAACAGCGCAAAATCGCATGTTACAGTTTGGATAAGCTTTTCCAAACTCCGACTGTCAGCATGATTAAAAAATAAACAATTAAATAAAATTGATAAAATCAATTGTGACTTGTATTGTGCGAAACAATTTGTAAACTAAACAAAAAACTAAAAATAAACATACAACTATAATGATGTTATAGGGGATCTAATTTCTATAATTAATTGCTAGTTAATTTTGTTATTAAATAATTGCAAACTTCTGAAAAAATTTTTTAATCCTACTATCTCCTTTAACTTTTTCCCTTTAGTCACCTTTTTTAAAGTAACACCGCATTCGAGATGATAATTTGTAATTAATTTATAATCAGGTGTCTGCCAAACTTTTTATTAGTTTTAAATTTTCAATTTTATTTCCAATTTTCTGCTATAATATACCTTTTAGTCACTTCATTTATGAACCGCTCGGAAATGTCAATGAAGACCGGAATCTATAATGAAATCTCAGATGTTAATTATCGAATTACGTTAAGGTTAAAAATATGTAGTTGTTTCTCTAAATACGAAGCATTTTAAACGTTTATAAAATGTACTTAATCTAAATATGTAGAAAATTGAGTTTATAATAATACAAAGAAAAATTAATTAAAAACTAATGGTGTAAAACCTGTATTTTATGCCAAGTTGGTGTGTTATTAATTACCGTTTTTTAGTTTGAAATCATCGTAAATTAACAAGCTTATTTCATGTTGTAATTTCTAATGCTACAAAAGCAGTTGAAACTTAAATTAAAAACTTGCAATGTTTCAATTTATACAAATTTCAAACAACTTCTATAAATTATAATTTCTATTTCTTTTGTAAAAGTTTATGTAAACATTAATATCGTTTTACTTTTTACTTGATATTAACTTACTAACCGTAAGTTAACTTTCCAAACTTTATTCAACTGTAGTTGTTGATTAACGATTATAAGTGTTTGTTAATTCATTGTAAACATTGCACACCAACACATTTTAAAAGAAAATAATAATTACACTTTTTTCTAATTTTACCCTTTGGTATAACCAAAAGAATTTAGCGCCATTTTCGAAACATAATCAATGCTTATTTTTCTATGCAAAGAAAGGTTTCCAACTTTGTAATGCATTATTAAATAATTTTTGTTAAGATTGTAATGGAAAATGTAAACTATCGGTTTCTTTTGCAACAAAAAAGTATAATTTAACTAACGCAAGAACACGGCAAAGTTTTGTAATTTTATTAATATTTGCTTTAAGTTTATGTTATACAGAATCAAAAATTAAAAATTCATTTACAAAAATTTTCTAGAATACGCCCTATTTTTCGGGCTCTGTTGAAAATTACTTAATCAGAAACGAATATTTGTAACTTAAGGGAATTTCCAGTGATTGGACGTTGATTTTAATCAAAAACTCATGTTCTATGATTGGTCAAATCGCAGCTGAAAATTAATTAACCCTGGGCAATTTCCTTCATTGAATCTTAATTTGTATTAAGAATTACACAGTGATGAAAAGCTATAATAATGAATCGTTAAATAGCCATAATTTTACCTTCTATTTTTATCATTTTTTTCTACTCGTTCAATAATATCAATTTTTGCTATTTTATGATATTGTTACGTATTATTAATTCAGGTTATCGTCAATACGCCTATAAACAACTTAGCACCGAATGGGTATTACGAATACAACCCTTACGCCTACGGCGAATAACGCCTACGTAATAGGTGACGACAACGCAAACTTTGTTTTTACAGTTTAGCAAACATAAAATGTTATTATTTCCTACTTTGGTGAATGAAGTATAATATTTATATTCAATCTTCCTATGTTTTACTGTAAAAAACAAGCAGATAATTTAACAGTTTAATTTAATTCATAGGGAAGTTTTACACATGATCTTTTTCTTAACTGATAACTATATAGTTGGTTCAAGTCTAATTTAGTTTGTCAAGACTTCTTTCTTCATATTGTTATTGTTATGTAAACCCCAATATCGATTATATAAAATCTCACAATTTTTAAACATGGTGTAAATTACCTACCGACCACTGCTGTGAATAATTGAATAATAATCTATATCGTCAAAGTGCTTTTCAGATCATATATAGTCTTTACAGACAATTACCCAAAGAGAGAAGTAGGATTTTGGTATCATAGGATGCGCAATAATTTTCTCGTTCCATAGATACCAAAAAAATTTCCGTAGGTTGAATTGGCGTGCAGGAATTTACAAAGCAATTGAAATCAATGTTAATTCCCTATGATCGACGTTGATAGTGGACACCCTGTATATAAATAGTTAATAAAATAAAAGTTTAATTTTGACGTTAACAAAAGTTAAATGTTCATAGCGACGTCCTCTTTTAAATCCCTTACAACGTAATAGTGAGTATTCTATTCAAACCATGCGGTATCAATAGAATGCATGTGCATTGTATTTAACACGATTTAACTCACGCGGCACTGGGGGAATTCTCAGCGTGAGTTAAATTTAACTCACGCAGCGGCCAATGTGGTAATTAGTACTTAATATATTGTCATGAATTTTTTATATTCATATGGATTGGGGTGGCCATAGAAGAAAAAAAGAAGGTAAGGCTCCTTCCCATTCTCACAGAGAAATTGGCCTATTTTGCAGTTTTGATTTAAAAAACAAAATAACTCTTTCTATTTTGCTCTCCACGGCAACGAGAAACCTGTTTTGTTTTTCACATTAAGGGTAAACGTACAGCATTAAATCCTACGAGTAAGGCGTTCCTTTCTGATCTAGAACGAGGTTCGAAATGTATTCTCAATTATACACGATCATGGGCTATATGGTTATCTGGTATATGTCCTGATCGGAAGTAAAATGAGGCTTGAAAAGACACTTTTTTGACTGGAAGCTGCGCTCTCCGAAGGTTAAAAATTATTTGTTTAGATAAGTTTTTTTCTGATTGTATGTATGATATTTATGAAGCACTGTCTTGCATACGTTCAGTAAAGTGACTAAAAACAATATCAAATTAATTAGAATTGCATGCGTTTTAATAAAAAAAGTGAGGTTATATTGCATTAACAAAATCGAAAATTAAGAAGATGCTATATAAAAAGTGACAAAAGTAGCAAAATAGACACAGAGAGTGACACATAAGTACGTTCCAAACATTAAGTAAACGGTGCGGAGAGGGAAAACAAGCGTTCTGGAGTTTGGGAAACATAAATTCCCCAAATTGTGGAAAACGGCTTAAGTTTCGCAAGAAGAGAAAATAAATTCAAAAAGAACCCAAATTAGTCTGGTTAGATGGAAAATACATAGATGAGAAAAATTAGGTGAAAATCAAATCGACGGAAAATCAAAGTGAGACGACGTTCAACCAAGGTGAGGATTTTCGGATCCAACTCATCGAATAGGAAGACCTCGCAATTGCTAGCTACCGGAATTGTTTTTTTACGATTGTAATCATATACAAGGTGTCCCGTTAAGAGTGATCCAAACGGTAATTGGTGAAGGGTTGGACTACCCTCTATCAGAAAAACAAAAAATAGGTTTAGTAGAAGTGTCATGGTTTTCGAGATATTTGAGATCAAAGATTGATGACGACGTTGATAAAATAGCAATAACTCTTTGGTTTATGGACTAATTTATTTTTTAAAATTTTTTTATTTTAAACTTTTTAAGATCATGGGCAGTAAGGTTGTAATATCTTTTTTTTCAACCATGATGCTCCAAAACTCAATGATTATTTGTAAGGTTGAAAATTTCTAATAAGATTATTTTATTTTTTTCTAATCCCATGAGAATTTTGAAAAATTTTGATTTACGTCTTGTAGCACGTAAAGTCAGAGACATTCACAAAAACAAAATAAAAAAATCCTTCATTTGTAGATTTTATACAGGAAAAAGTAATATGAGAAGACGAAAATTAAAAGACAAATCTTTGATCTCAAATATCTCGAAAACCATGACACTTTTACTAAACCTATTTTTTGTTTTTCTGATAGAGGGTAGTCCAACCCTTCACGAATTACCGTTTGGACCTCTCATAACGGGACAGCCTGTAAATATATTTTTGGGGGATAATTTTGGTAAAACAGTGTAATTGTATTAATTTTTAAAAGTTTCCATAAAACAAATTTTGCAAATCTGATTGTTAGTCTTCCTCCAATAATATTGGTTGGTTCAAGCTTCAGTGATTCCTTTTTGGCTTCAAAATTATTTTACACTGAATTTCCTAATGAGAAAAAATAGGACTTTTGTTTACGAAGGTTAATTTGGAGGTATTGCTAGTTGGGGGGATAGAAGAAGAGAAAGAGAGTGTGAGTCATATTGGGACTGGCAAGGAGAATATCCTATAGTTTGCGTTTATTTAGCCGAGCACTGACAAGGAACCTTAGTTTTTTAAATAAAATGAAAACAATTAATTTAAATTAGGTCCCACGAACGGGAGGCTTTCATTTGTAAGCTACATCACAATATATTTTTGCGTTGAGATTAACATCTAGAAATCTGCACTTGAGACATTATGAATTAAATTCGTCTCCCGTGTGAATATAAGAAATAGTAAATAATTAATGCAAACTGTGTTTTAATTATAGAATTTAATTGGAAACGATGAAAAACGTAAAAGAACAAAATATTCTCTGGCCAATGCAGTTTCATAGATTAGGTTGAGAAGTAGTAATAAATAATTTGAGTTAAATTAGGTATATAATTGAAATAATTTACCTTCAATTTAAAAGAACCTTGTTATCAATGAAATTAATTTCTAAGAAATAAATAAGTCTTCCCGGTCAGATTCTCGTTATTTATACACGACGTTTTTGCACGGAGTTTTTGATCATTTAGCAGGTAGCGATGGATTTGCCTTTGATGCATTTATAATTTTTGTTATGCAAAATTTGCGCACAGTAAGCGCATACGAATATGCAATATCGTGTTGGCACGGATTGCAAGTAAGCTCAAATTTGGTGATTATATAGATAAGGGAGGACCCACACCCATATGAACCCGAATCCAAGCTCTGAGTAAGTCTCTTTAATGCTCCCAACTCGATAGCTTACCGTTAAGCCTTTATGATAGTTATTTGGCCCGCAATACGTTCAATTGGTTGTTCGAGGGAAATATCATTATAATATAATACCTAATCTGTGATTTAATAACTATGACAGACAAAGTAAAAAATTAGTGGGTAAACGAATGATTTGGAACAAATGTTTAATTTTCTAGAAATTAAACTATAATATGCGTTTTGTTGTACAAGTAGGTATCAGGGGTGGCAGTAGCCAGTAATCCGATAGAATCAACTTAAGATGACGTGGGTAAATTGATACGAAGTGATTTATTAACTATTAACATTTTGTTTTTAATAAAATAATGAAGAAAATGTAAATAAATTGTAAACTGTGTAGATATAGCGCTTGAAATAGAGAATTATTAATATTCTACAGCAGATAAAACTTTTCTTAGTTTATGCCAAAAATAGTCCACCTTTAATACAACTTAAATTAATTCCTTCAAATTATATGGTAATTCAAGTATATTATTTTGTAGTCCCTATACAAGCTACCCTAAAATATAATTTTCTGTTTAAAATTTAAACCTTTAATAGAAAGCAGAAACTAGGATTAGAAGTTAATATTAAAATTGAATCAATTTTCAATTTTACAGATACCTATACCTATTAGTCTAACTGGTAACTTGTTTAATGCATTAATTTCATGTTTATAACTGAAACGGCTCGACAATTCAAGTTTAATGACAAAATATTATATTCTCTACCAGTGCTCAACGATGCAGCTTTAACCCTTATCTTTAGTAATTTCAAACTTAAATCTGATAAATACATCGCAGACGGCAAAGTATTTAGTAAATCCCCAGTTGACATATTGCTGGTACATACTTTCTCGTTATATTTAGTTACTTCAAATTTACTTTAACTGCAGCGGAAATGTTAATAAGTCAAGTTGGAGTGAATTCTTATCAAGATATTTAGCAGAAACTACCAATTTTCACACCAAAACTTTTTAGTTTAGAGAGTATTATAAATACAAAAGATACATTTTTCTAGACTTGTTCAATGTGAATACGTGGGTAAGGGAGGAGAATAACGGCAGTTTTATAGGTAGTTTTAGTAGGTCGTTGATGTCCGAAACCAGGAAAATTGGACTAGAACCAGAAACTTCATTACTTAGTGTCTAAAATACTTTTCTTATGTTTGTTGTTTTTACCTAAGTATGTGTTTGTTACTATTTATATTAGATATTTGTTAACACTCCTTTTCCTTAACAAAGTTTCATTAATAAACTTTACATACCCACTCTCGACCTTACACTTACTTACAAAAGCACTACTTTTATTTTTCTTCAGTTATGTTCCTTCGCGGAAACTAAATCCTAGCTTTATGACAGAATGTTGCAAAATGAGTCTTAAAAAGATTTAGATGTCATTAGTTTTCATTATGAGAGCTACACACGCTTCGCTGCTTACGGCAGTTCGACGTTTAAGTTATAATAAAAATACAACTTATTAATTTGAAAATTATACACCAATAATAGCTTAATAATATTTCAGCGTATTAATTATCTAAAAACCTTTAAATGAACAACATTTTCTTTGGAAAATCAATTTAATTTCCAAGAGGGAGTAAGATAACTTAAAATGCCAAATTCGGGCATATTTCTGCCAATGAGTGAACTATAAAAAATTAGTGAGGAGCTTTTTTACATATCTCCATCCCTATCTACGTACAGAGTGCACGCTGGTCGCCGAAACCTGCTTATCGGCTTGGATATTTTCATTGAAATACCAGCTTGGTTTGTCCTCGATTACATTAATTAATATAATATAATTAATAATATAGAGCATAAGTGGTGGCGTGATGTGACCGGGTCCGTTTACTTGGCGCCACCAAGTTAATATTTTCTCCCCAAAAGCTAGCTCCCGAATCCTTATAGCTAGCAACGGCTAGCACCCAAATATAAAAGCTAGCACCATTATAGTTTTTCCACAAATCGATATTGAAAATGGGTGGAGCCAAGTAAACGCAGCTCCACCAAGTTAATATTTTCTCCCCAAAAGCTAGCTCCCGAATCCTTATAGCTAGCACCGGCTAGCACCCAAATATAAAAGCTAGCACCATTATAGTTTTTCCACAAATCGATATTGAAAATGGGTGGGGCCAAGTAAACGCAGCTCCACCAAGTTAATATTTTCTCCCCAAAAGCTAGCTCCCGAATCCTTATAGCTAGCACCGGCTAGCACCCAAATATAAAAGCTAGCACCATTATAGTTTTTCCACAAATCGATATTGAAAATGGGTGGGGCCAAGTAAACGCAGCTCCACCAAGTTAATATTTTCTCCCCAAAAGCTAGCTCCCGAATCATTATAGCTAGCACCGGCTAGCACCCAAATATAAAAGCTAGCACCATTATAGTTTTTCCACAAATCGATATTGAAAATGGGTGGAGCCAAGTAAACGCAGCTCCACCAAGTTAATATTTTCTCCCAAAAAGCTAGCTCCCGAATCCTTATAGCTAGCACCAGCTAGCACCCAAGTATAAAAGCTAGCACCGTTGTAGTTTTTCCACAAATCGATTTTAAAATAGCTGCACCCTGGTAAATCCTATAATCATGGGAAATATGTACCTATGATTGTACACTTCTTTAATATTAATGAAATTTAGTATACTAAGGTTTTAGCAAATATTTTACTTT
Organism: Rhagonycha lutea; assembly: GCA_958510855.1. Lineage (NCBI taxonomy): Eukaryota > Metazoa > Arthropoda > Insecta > Coleoptera > Cantharidae > Rhagonycha > Rhagonycha lutea. The sequence goes on from OY294042.1 coordinate 8,641,617, forward strand.
ACAATACGGGAAACTCTTGCAAATTCTATTGTTATTTTCGGCGACATTTTTAAGGGTGCCACCTATTGGCTTAAGACGTGTACTAACGAAACTGTCGAGATTTGGTGGGTGATAATTAGTAATTTACTATAATTTACAGTACGATTTTAACCGTATTGGTTATAATTAGAGTTTTTATTTAAATTATTATTTAAACAAATCCCTATACCCTTAATAAATCAACATAACCTTCGTCAAGTAGCGTTAATTCACGGTTCTAGCTGCTAGTGGCGCTGCGATTTTGTGTCGCCGAAAATGTGCATGAGTTTCCCGTATTGTAAAGTAAAGTATTTGGTTTTAGTGGTTGCTGATTACGACTAAAAAGTCGTAATTGCAAAAAATAAAATGGCGATTCAAATATGGCGGAAATATGTATTTAAATATTATAACATATAGCCGAAATTTTGTGATGGGGTGTTTTTGGGGTCGCTAATAATGAATTCAAGATCAAAATGACAAATAACAAAATGGCGGATCCAATATGGCGGATATTTATTTTGAAACTTCTACTTATAGATAACTATACACCGCAATCTCAAGTTCTACCTTGTGACCGCCTAATGTAGAGAATAAATCATCAAAAGAAATTTCAAGAGTAGGTGCGATATTAATTGATAGGCGGTCACAAGGCGGAATTTTTGTGATAAAATGTATACGACAATGATTACCTGTAAAGAAAAGCAAATTACAAACACAATCATCTACATTATTTATAAAGCATTCTTTACTTCAAATTTCACATTCAAATAGTTTTTCACCGGTAGGTGTGTTTTAAAATGGTTTTGCAAAACTGTAATTTCTGATGTTTCATATCGCACAGTTCGCTGTGAAATCTGATCTGAAATGTTTTTTCCGTCTTATTTGTTCTTTGAATCGGTGGGAAATTAAAAAAACTTGCAAATTTCCTTATCGTAGCAATTTGTAACTACGAAACCATTATGTTAACTAGTTAGTATTTGTAAAACGTACAGAAAGTACGATAAATTAATTCTCAGTAATTGTAACATGTCTAAGTAACATATTAACTAGTTATTTGAGCGATTTTCGAGAATTATTTCTGTAACAAAAAGTGAGGTTAAATAGTTCAAATATTCAAATCGAAATAATTCAAATTTGGGTATATCTACTGCATTGAAACTTACCAGTTATATTCCTTATTAGTGCATTGTTGGTGCTATATGAATCTCATAGCTAAGAAATCTCTCGTTTTCGAATTATTCTTTGCGTTCAGTATTTTCCCATGTTAATTTTGCATTGTTTGGATTCAAACATGGCCGCAATGAAAGCTGCTAGCTGCTGCCGCCATGCACTAATGGCCCGTATTCACGTATACAGAAGTGTATTTTTGACAATCTGTCAGTTTGACATTCGAGCAGTGGCGTTGCTTGTTTGTCTCTTTCCTGGATGACATTACTTCAGTGCAGGCGTGAATTTTAAATCAGATAGGATCTGTTCGTGTAAGGTTTGCTGGCTGGTTAATACAAGTTGTGTGTTTCTACCCGTGCGTGTTTTAATAAACCGTTACAATAAGAAGGTAGGTCTCCCACATAACAATATATATAATTTATAATATAATAAGTAATACATTAATTCATGTAATCAAGGATTTAAATGCATCCAAGCCGGTAAGCAGGTTTCGGCGACCAGCGTGCACTCTGTACGTAGACTTACTTTCAATAAATTAATAGTTAATTTAAAATCACATTTAAAATATGCTATGTTAAAATTATTTCAACTACATAAACTCATAACATTTTCAACAATTTGAAGTTACTTTAATGCAACTATGCATATTTACTATTTATAATTTGATTTTAAGTTTTCCTATCTCGTGGTTTCGTTTATCGTGTGAAACATACGTGACGGTATTATTGAACCTTTTCGTGTAGGAACACATCAAAATGGGATTGTTGGATGCATTAAAATTTCTAAGCGAATTGTTTTTGATGCTTTGAAACGATTCAAGCATTTTAGCCCTGCCGGAAACCTTCCATGAAAACAAGGAAACGCTTTGATAATATTATTGATACAATTAAAAATTGAAACAAAATTTGATCTGGGTACTACTGATAAAAATCTGGCTACAAAGACATCCAGCGCTAGTATCGTTTGTAGGCTTATAATAATGGGAAATAATTTTCTTGATGAACGGAGAGCAATTCTTATTAGTGTAAATAACTTTACATAATCTTCAAGTCCGAAAAACTTTATCCAGCGGCTCAGGAGCCAACTTTTCAGGGCAGTGCTAAGAAATTACCCAAAAGATTGATAATAATTTACAAAATATTTTTTT